>JAWWNH010000029.1:23660000-24860000 GCA_034641385.1 Darevskia mixta
CAGAGCAAAAGAAGGACTGGAGAGGACAATGGAATTCAGAGGAGGGTACAGGTGGATATGGAGCTGGTCTGAAGGGCAATTTGGGAGGACAGGGAAGCCTTATACCGTTGCCTCCAAATGCCTAGGAATCCTTCTAACCACTGCCCCGCTATTATCATAAGGCATGAAACAAAAGAGAAAGAAGTTCTTAATCACAGCACTAATGCTTTTATAAAGGTTAGGCATGAGGGAAAAAGCACCTGACTTCTGCTGTCATCCCTAAAGTGTGGTGCTACACTTACCTGATTCACTGAAGAGACATTAAACTTGGGCAGGATGAACTAGATAATGTTTGCAAAGCTCTTAGCCGAGATTGAGGTGCTGCCATGTATTACTTGTCCCATATTGTGGCTGGATGATGCATGATAGTCAGGCATGGAATCAATTTTTGAATAATGGATATTAGAAATGTCAGCTATGACACTCAACCATAATGCATACAGCACTCTTGACTGCTTGGATATTGTTTCAGGCACTTAATATACAGTTGAAATGCTGTAATCACTCTATACTAATCCCCACACTTTATAATCCGCATATATAAACACATACAAACCTGGCTGGCTGTTCCCCACCTCTGAGTAAAGGTTTAATAGCAGGAGCTGTATTGAGTTGCCATAACACCAAGGCCTCCCCCCTTTTTTTGGCTTAATAAATATTAGACAGGGATGAAGCAGTCTAATGCATCTGTGCCTATTGGCTCTTAAAGACTAATGTGCTCTAAAGCACCTCTCACCTTTGCTAGTTTTTATTATAATGTAGTATTATATCAGATATGGATAAAACTACCAGCTGGAGTTGAAGCACAAATGAATTATCTAATCCTCTAAATTTCAGTGCTCAAGCTCAAAGAATGATTCCAAAGGTGAGTTTTCAGTTTCAAATTTGACAAAAATCCTGTTTCAGTTCTGTTGTCTACTATGGACTCCCTCCTAGTTAAATATCATTGCAAGATAACAAGGTTGTACATGAGACTTAGGTTTTGCTGTCCAATCACATGATGGTTTTCATGCCATATTCAAGGGAACCCTCATGTGTCTCAGGTGCCCACTCGTGCCACTCTTCCGCTGGACTATTTAGCTACAGGGAACTGTTCTATGGCACATGTGCAATTCACACAGGGGAACCAACATGCCCGCATGGGCTAAGTGTGTGCCTCAAAACCTTCCCAGAAGATCCATGGCAGGTGTTGATGTGGAAAGTGTCCATATATTATTGATCTGAGCTTTAAGATTTGTCCTTTGGAGATATTATGCAAATCATCTTTACTTATTTGTTTAAACCATTTTTATACAACATTTCACTAAAAGGCTCCCAAGAGAGTTTACAAATAAGTAGTAGTAGTAGTAGTAGTAGTAGTAGTAGTAGTTGTAGGCCTATTTTCATTTGTGTTTGGTATCCATTGGACAATCCTCTCACTGAAGCTTTTCCCAAAGCTGCTTATGAAAACAGGCACTATACCCATATGAAAGAGCTCCACATCCACAAACTCAATTACTGCTTAACTTTCACAACAAGCCTTAAAGTTACCTTGCTCTAAATCATTCCCCATCGATCCATTCCCATTATAAAGTTCTCCTCTCCCTGCCAAGCATGCTGTTCCAGTGCAATTGAGCCCAAGACCCTAAAGATCAATACTAAAGCAACCTGAGGGTCATAGGTCAATGAGGTCTTTAACAAACGTGTCAGGTGCTCTTGACTTTAGCAGGCTTCGGCCTACTTTGAAGCCCTCTCTGATCCATCATAGGTTTGTCTAAGTTGTCATAAAGCAAATTTGCCACCATTGATTCAGACAGAATGAAGGTAGGAACATGAGGGGGCAGGGAGAGAGAATACTCCAAGAGGGAGGGTGGTAATAGCTTATGGGCAATTTATGTCATAGCAAGAAGGGAAGGAAAATTATGGAAATGTAAAAGAAAAAAGATTTCATTTTGCCAAAACAAAGAAAAGGCAGGCCTCAGTCCCAAGAAAAATAAGAAAATGATAAGTGGTGATAATAGGAATAATATTAGCACAGTTTTAAAAACAATTAGGTGTCCTTAAAATATATTTTAGTACCAGCATAAATTTCAACTCAAAAGCTACTTACAGTTTAAAGCATAATTAAAACTAAAATAGCATGTTCTTTGGTGGTTGTAAAGCAGCATGTTGAAACTGAGGATCTGGCCCAGAGAAACTGAGTTTTGAACAAAATAAAGAGGAAGAAATGATTTTTTCCCCTTAAGAATAAGGTTCAGATGACAAATGGCCCGTCGTTCTGCAAAATGTATTAACGAGGCTTCACTATGCAACCAATTGCACAAAAGCCAATTTAATTTCTTGTTTGGGTCATTTATCTCCCCAGCTTTTTGTTACCTATAATTTGGCTCCAGATCTTTTTCAAAACTCATTATGAAATATAATCAAAATTCACATTCCTGCACTGGGATGGTGCTGAGTTTTATTTTAAAGGCACAGTGACCAGAAGAGGTTCCCCAATCTTACTAATGCATCCAGAAGTATTCTAGCTTACCATAGTTGGATCAAGTATACATTTCATATGATAATAAACTGAGATTATGAATGTGCCCCAAATGGGATCAGAAATTTACTTATGTGTTAGGCCACCATTTTAAAAGTTCTAACTTGGAGATCTAGGGACACAAGTCCTATTCCCTGCTTCTAAACCAATACCTAGAAGAAAAGGTAAGGCACCTCAACTAATTCCTCCTCTGGAGAGATAGAGTTAATGTTATGTTTTGCCTTAGGAGCACTGGCAAATTGCCTTATGAATATCACAGGATTTGGCCCCATGTTAGTGTCAGTCAACTGAAATTCAGGTTTAATGCAAACACTCAGTTGACTTGGCTCTTCTTTTTTTTTTTTTTTTGCTCCCAAAGAAAATTACAAAGGAATGGCTGCTTTTCTTTTTTCATTTTCCAATTTGAAGTGACTCTAGTTTTTATAGAGACTTTCTGGAAAATTCATAATGCAAAACACTACAGATGAATCCCACCCACCCCCAAACCCAATGTGCATGGAACGGGTTTTCAGGGGGCCTTTTTGAAAGGGGGCAAATGTCCTTTCGTATCAGAATTCTGAGGAAGCAGACTGCTGCAGAAGCACTTACTAGTTGGGTAGGGGCACATCAGGCAAGATAGGATAACAACAGACAGGGCAGAGGCTGTCAGGACCCTGGACAGCACTCTGTGGATGGTGCTGGTTGCAGCTGCCATTCTCTGAGGAACTGGTGGTAGTGGGTGACTGCTCAATTCTGCAGCTTCTGGCTCCTCTTCCTCTTTGTCCAATAACTGAAGCCCAAGACTGAAGAGAGCCTGAGCTGGGTACTGGTCTCGGAGGAAGAGAAAACCATCTATCCCGTGCCTGCCTCCTGCCTCTCCCAGCTCCACAAACAGCTCCAGCCTGGGAAAAGCTAGCAAATGGAAATAGGTCCTAGAGTCACATATTGTTTGTACACCTTTATGATGGTGAATGGGCCACGGGCTAATTTGAATTGGGTCTGGCCAAATTTTGAAGTGATTTCATGTACCGGTACATTCCCTTCTGCTCTCTACATTGAGCAATCCACAACTGGCTAATATCACTATTTGCAGCCAGAAGGTAAAAGCAGCAAATTGAGGAAGGGGGTGTTCCTGAGGAAAACTGCACACCCCACCCCCACTCAAAAGCATTACTTTCATGCACACCCAAATCAAAACACATGACTATTCGGTGCAACCCTACACACAAACAAATAGTCTACTGAGGAACAAAGTCGAAAGGAGGTAGAGCTTTGAATGTGTGCTTAATAACCAGAGCACCTGGCTAGTGTGCTGTGTATTTTTCCTGGGCCATGTTCACTGTCTTCCTGGAGAATTCAAAAACCAAAATGGCAATGTCATATTCAAATTACAGGTTAATTTATCAAAAATAAATATTACCATGGTTCAGAGCTGTAATTTATCTGTCTGTCTCTTAGAATATATTCTCGGTGTAGATCTTAGAACTCTTGCTTATTCAGGACAGTTGATCCAAAAATATATCAATAATATTAATGACCAATTGGACTTTCATTGGTCTGAGACTTTTTGGAACAAATCCCCAAATACTGTTCCTTGCAGCCACTGGTGAAACAACCTCATTCCACTCAGTAGAAAATGGGCCCTCATAAGTCTGGGATATATTTTCAATGGAGAAAATTACCTGTCAACAAGATGATAAACCTGCAGTGTCCATTGCTGGGTGGAACCTATTTGTTTTATATGCTAAGAAAAACTCTGAAGCAGCATGGTGCCTTCAATAAATTCTCTTGATCCCAGCTGAAATGACAAAGAGATCTGTTATCCAATATTACTTTTAAGGCAGTTGGTAAGCTATTTGTATACTGCACCCCTGGATGTGCTTAGAATGCTGTGTCTATAGGTATCCAATGAATCATAGAAATTGCCAGCCTGACTCATAGTGGGTCATACCTCTTGAGAGAAGCTCAGGGAGTTATTTATTTATTTGGCATTAGGTGCAAATGCATTCAGTGTCCAACACAGAGAATGGATGCAATTATTTGGAACTGGATCTGTAGCAGGAAACACAGGATTCCCAGCCCTGCATTTCCTTCAGAGGGGGACTGCTTTACATAGATTTTTATGCCAGCTTTCAAAACTGGAAGTAAAGCCATGCTGGAGGAAAATGGCAGTGGGGAAATGGCAAAAGAGACTGGTCAGACATGGGAGGATTAAGAACTATCTCTCCCTGTTGATTCTCCCTTGTGAAGGGCATATCTCTCCCCCATGTCCCAGTTCCCGTTATCTTGCAAACCAAGTTTCAGGAATACATTTCTGAAAAGATAATACTTTTTGAAACCCTCAGATGCAATCAACAGTTCATCATGTTACAAAAAGGCAAGTGAATGTGGAAATGAGATGGAACAGGCAGATAGGTGAACACCAGTTGCAGACAGCATGGTGAGCTGTGCCACTCACCTGAATTCCCTCTGGCTGAGCTACTGCTGTATACCAAGAGTGGGAAAGGCAAGGTTTGTGGTGCAGTGCAAACAGGCCAGCAGGAATGCCAGGTTGGCTCCTCTGGTGCATTTGCCTCATGGCAATCTCACCACTGCCTCACCCCACCCTCTCCCCATCCCCGGTATACAGCCACAACCCAGCTGGAAGTGGTCAGGTGAGTGGCACTGCCCCCACCATGCTGCCTACTGCTGGAGAACATGTGTGGAAGTGATCTAGACCAGAAATATTATGACAATGCAATCCTGTGCCAGTTTTCTCAGAGGTCAACCCAGTTGTGCCCAGTGTCTGATCCTAAATTGCTGTGTGTGAGATTTAAAGGGCAACATCAAAGCATCTGCCTAGAGCTTCTGGACTTGGTGGGTGTTGGGTTGGGGGCGCAGGGGAGCTTCTTCACTGCATTAAATCTTGGCTTACCTTGCCTTGGGGGAGAAAAGGTGGCTGTATACAAAGTAGCCTAATGTTTAGTAGCCATGCTTATAGAGCCAGTGCGGTGTAGTGGTTAAGAGCGGTAGACTCGTAATCTGGTGAACCGGGTTCGTGTCTCCGCTCCTCCACATGCAGCTGCTGGGTGACCTTGGGCTAGTCACACTTCTTTGAAGTCTCTCAGCCCCACTCACCTCACAGAGTGTTTGTTGTGGGAGAGGAAGGGAAAGGAGAATGTTAGCCGCTTTGAGACTCCTTCAGGTAGTGATAAAGTGGGAGATCAAATCCAAACTCTTCTTCTTCTTCTTCTTATATCTTCTTGTGTCATGCAGAATTGCACATGGTGCAAAACTCCCAGTGGACTGAAGGAGGTGAGGCTGAAAGCAGATTATCTTTACAAGTCTGGCAACACAGCTCTGTAGCGTCTCTAGTGGGACAGATATGCAAGTGTTCTTATCACTCTTCTAGACAAGCAGAGTATCAAATGAAGATTCCTGTGCCCTTCTGTGTCCTGCCAGCTTTTCTGGCAAGGTAGCAATAATAAGCAATCAGCTGATTGAAATGCTGCATTCCAGCCAGCCAGCAAAATAAGCAGGCTTTCCATCAGGATTCTCCACAACAGAGCCCTCATTGTGATAAATGAAGTGAAGAGGAAGACAAATGAATATAACCTACCACTGTGCATGGATTCATCAACTCATAGAGAGCTTCTGACATAGTAGGGGGCGGGAGAGAGTGGAGTGGAATGGAGTGGAGTGGAGGAGGATTCTGCATTAAGAGCTTTGGTAAGATGAGACAGAGAGGAAGGTTACTTTTGGCTCAAAGGAAACACATCTGCTGAAAATGATACCTTCGGGGTAGGTGATGCATTTAGCAAACAGCTCTGAACCTGATTTTCACAGGTTCAGCTGCCAAAATCAGGGCAGTCTTCTAAGGAGAGTTCAAGTTCTAAACGAAGGGTAGCCAACAGGGCGCTCTCCATATGTTCTTAGACTCCAATTCCCCTCAGCTCCAGCCAGCATGACCAATGGTCAGGGATGATGGGAGTTGTCGCCCAGCAATATCTAAAGGGCACTGCAGTGGTTACCCCTTCCCCAAACAATGAGATAGATTTGCAAATGCACAGCGGTATTATTCCTAGGCATGATCTGTTGTAATCCATAAGATTTATTTATTTATAGGAGTATTTATACCCTGCTTACTAACCAAAGTTCTTGAGATGTTTGTCTGCAAACTCTCAGCAATGGAGAAATGCTTTCAGTACAGAAGGTTGAACAATATAAATCTGCTAAGTTACTAAATATGAACATTTGTGAGAACTATGCATCATCAGACATCTTAGAAAAACCTTAAAGAGAAAGGTATAGCAAATGGATATGCTCATCAGCTTGCTTGGCAAAGTTACCTTTATCCCTATATCCCATCAATACTGAGCTGCATGACTTGGAGTTTGAGTCTTGTGAGGGAGACCAGGTAGCTGTCCAACAGGGCATGGAGCAGTTCCATGGCAGCAACCGGGGAGCTGTCCAGCCAAACCATCAGAAATGAAACACATGACTAGGGTTTGAGAAAGGCAGCACCCACAACAGCTATGCAGCAAATGAAAGGATGGTTCTGCCCACTCACCACCTTCCTGGAGCACCAGTGGAGTCTTGATCAAGAGTATTTTTTTATTTATATACCTCCCTAAACAAAACATGTAAAAAAAAAAGTGAAACAGTAACAAAACAACAACAACCCAACGCAGCTGAAATGTTCAAAACCTGGGACGATAAAATGCTTTCCACCTGATGTTGGAAACATACTAGTGTGGGCACCAGGTGGAACTCCCCATAGATGGAGCATTACCACTCCCTATGTCTCAGATGACAGGGCACCCTAAGCTGGTCCCAATATAGGTTGATTCTTCCTATCAAACAGGGCTGACAAACATGAAGTTTGTTTATTGGTCTGGATTTTGGATTTTGGATTTTGGCTGGAACTCATTGCTGCCTCTGTTCCTGGGAGGGAGATGTTATGGAGGGTTTGTAGCTGGGGTGTGTGATCAGTCAGGCCTCTGACTGCAGATTCCCTAGATGGGGTGTCTTCCTACCCACAGATTTCACAGAGGTGGGCCTTGGCCCCAGTAAGTGCTAGTCCCACTGCAGGGGTCATCATCAAAAGTGGGGTAAGCATGGACTTGTTATGACACTGACACCCCTATCCTGTTAATTTAATTGAGGCTCTGCCAACTTATACAAGAAAATGTTTAATGAAAACCAGTGTGTGTGGGGGGGGGGGAATCTCTTACATTAGTGGTACAAACACTGCATAACCACCTAATAATCTATTACAATGTTAGAAAGAACTTGAGATTGTTTTGTTTCATTGGCTTTCTTCATCTGGCTGAAGGGATCTTTATTCAAAGGCTATTTCTGGTCTACCTCAAATGATAGCATTGTAAATTATTGAGTAATAGGTAAACAAACATGTCTCCTTGTAATCACTAAAACCCTCTGCACTCCTTAGATGCTCCATCATCTGAGTCAACCCATCTCGCATGAATCCTCTGGGTCACAAGACCACTGCTGTGAGGTTTGCCCAGATTTTTGCATGCCCAGTTGGTCTCAGCAAGATACCATTAACTTGCAGAAGGAGAAAAAATAAGCCCCATCTGGGGCTCTGAAAACACAAGTTTGCTGTTGTGAATTGAGCAGATGGTGGGGGGTACAAATGGTTTCGTGGGTGGGGGAGTCTGTTTTTGTCTAAGGGCCTAGTCCTAGGCATGCACATGCAAAAGCCAGCTCCATTCAGATCAGTGTTTACATACATATCCTTTATTCAACCGATAGTCAGAAAGAAAAACATTTCTCAATACAAAATTATAAAATTATAAAACTAAAAACATCAGGGGGGTACACAAATAAAATAGGACAGCACTACTGGACCTCAAACAGATAACCCACATCGAGGCATTCGATTTTACGCTTCCGACACTTGAGCGCCAGGAAGAGGAATTTAGCCACCGATAAGGTTGTTTTCCCAGTGGGCTTATTTAGCAGATATGCTACCTGCCTTTCTCTTAATTGGGAACTAAACTGAGATAAATATGGGGCTATGAGATATTGCCTTAAGTCGTTATAAAAGGGACAACTCAGTAGAATGTGCTCTGTGGATTCTACCTCTCCCAAAGCACAATGGCACGTTCTCTGATCATATGGAACTCCTCTAAATCTTCCCCTCAAAACCGCCGAGTTAAAAACGTTCAGTCTGTGGATATCCGCCAGGTACCGGGCTGGTGCAGCCTGATACACCTGCTCCCCCAGAAACATCCCAGGTTTCACGCGGGCTATGTCCTCCTGTCTGGTGATATCCCCCAATCTCTGAGCGATCACCGCTTTAGCATGGCTATACGTCATAGACTTCAGATCAGTGTTTTCCAATACTGTAAAGGGATTTAGGACTGGGAGGGAAAACAAAAGTTGTTCTCATAGAGAAGGTTCCCATAAAACAAATAAGCAAGAGAGAGAGAGAGAGAGAGAGAGAGAGAGAGAGAGAATTCTTTTTTCCCCTTGGGGTATATGCTGAAGAAACGAATGCATAGAACCAGGACCTGAAATGAGTATTCTTCTTATTAAGGCTGCAGGGTCTTCTTTGAGTAAGGTTTAGTTGACTACCATCCTATACTGGAGACACTTGCTGCCCCTTTTAATGGATATGAGTATAAGAGCAACATTGCGCAGGAGTATTTTGTTGGAAAAACAGGGTCAGCTACCACTCTTTGAAGTTAGATTAGCTAGAATGCAGACCTTTTTCAGTTTAGCAAGAGAATTCTTACTCAAGAGTCAAAAGAGAGAGAGAGAAGAGCTTTGAACCATATTGAAGATCAAAAACATGCCCCTGGCTCCTGCACCTCTCCCCCCTTCTTCCCTGCTTCTGAACAGATTTCCTTCTTCTTCCCATGCTTTGCAGTAAGCACAGCTCGCCATAAACAGGGATGCACACACTAGCTTCACTCCCAACATCCCTACATGTACCAGCTGTACCACACAAACAAGCACACACGCACACTAAACAGGAAAGTCTGAAGGAGGATTCTAAGCATGTTTGGGTGAATGTGCTTAGAACCCTCCAGATAACCAGGAACCCTAACCATGCGAATTCCCCATTCACATGGAGGATTCTGAGCACATCCACAAAAAATGTGCTTAGATACAAACTACAAACATTCCTGTTCAGTGTGGGATGCAGGGGTGTACCTAGCCATTGGCTAGGTTGGCCCTGCCAAGGGCACAGGCCCAGCTAGCGGGGGGGGGGGATCACATTGCTGCTGGGTTCTCCCTAGCGAGAGAGCCAAGGCGGCATCTGCACAGTGCCTCCCACAGTGCCAGCTCGCCACATTCCTGGGAACACTGGGATTATTAGGGCTCAGGAGAGGAGGGGGAGGGGGCAGAGACATAATCAAAGTTCCCAGGCCAATGGCACACATAGGCAGAGTTGCTTTGTGAAGATGCAGAAAGGGGTGCATCTAGATAAGGATGCTTTGAAGGGGGTTGTAGGAAAGGATTCCCAATCTCCTAAAAGAGGAGGAGGATATAGGGGAGTGGGGAGATGAAGGACACTGTTGTTTTGGAACAGGATTTCTCCTTGCTGTTGAAGTTTAGGAAAGACAAGAAAGACCTTGCCCAAAGGGACACTTGTGTACTGTGGTTGGTCACCTGAGCCATATGCTATTCCTTTGTATTTCCACTTTTCTGGAACAATTCCGCATCAATTGATAGGTTTATATAGGGAGAAGCATTTGCAGGGGGTGTGGGGGAGAGAGTAATCTGCAAAACAATCAGAGATGACCTGTTTCTTGTTTTAACTACTGCACCACTCTACCTTTCCCTGCTGTTAATAAAAGCACAGCGTGGCCTTTCCTAATGCTCAGTGAAAGGGCTCTGGTTTACCAAGATGCCCATCTGCTCCTCAAAAGAACCCACATGAAAACAGAGAAGAGACTGTAGAGATAAATAAAGAGATACATCCGGGTTCAAAAGAAGCTTAAGGGGATGGAATAATCAGCAGGAGAAAATCCTGAAGAAAATGTCTGCAATGCTCATGTTAAGGGATCCCAGTGATGCATGAGCTGCTGTTTTTACAAAGTCCCTCATGGCTGCAGAAACAGACCAAGGTTAGGTCAAAGGCCAAGAAAAGGGTCAGTTTGCCATTGAAAGTGAAAATTGCTCATAATGTGCTTAACACCAGCTTTAGGAATATTAAAGAACAATCTGGGTTTTGTCAGTTAATAAACTGTAGCAAGCACTTCATGCATCAACAGCGGACTATTATTTTATGGATGTATTTATTTAATAACCCTGTGAATCTAATGTTGCCATTTTAAGTTCACTGCTATGGTGTCTCACAGGGAAACTGCCTTGGGAGACTAGGGATCAGATTACACTTTGCCAGATACACTTTCTGGACATTATCTTGATCTTATATATTTCCAATAAATTGAAATCAAATGTTTGGTCGAAAGAAGGTTGGCTTAGTGGAGTTACATGACATAGACATGAAGGTAAAACTCTAGTTAAGGAGAAAAATTATCACTACCACCACCCCAGCCAGCATGAACCACAGGGCCACGTTTGTTCTTCACATCTTCTGACTCCCCACCTTGCTGCCGCACACACCCTGCACCTTCTTCAGATTTGCTCCAGGGAGTTAGGGGAACCCCTAAAACAGATTTAGTGGGGTAGGCGAGGAGATATATATATATAATTCCATTGCACAATCAGAAACCCTTTTGTCAACAGAGGGGACGTGGGTGGCACTGTGGTCTAAACCACTGAGCCTAGGGCTTGCCGATCTCAAGGTCGGCGGTTTGAATCCCCACGACGAGGTGAGCTCCCATTGCTCGGTCCCAGCTCCTGCCCACCTAGCAGTTCGAAATCACGTCAAAGTGCAAGTAGATAAATAGGTACCGCTCTGGTGGGAAGGTAAACGGCGTTTCTGTGCGCTGCTCCGGTTTCGCCAGAAGCGGCTTAGTCATGCTGGCCACATGACCCGGAAAAACTGTCTGCGGACAAACGCCGGCTCCCTCGGCCAGTAAAGCGAGATGAGTGCTGCAATCCCAGAGTCATTCACGACTGGACTTAACTGTCAGGGGTCCTTTACCTTTACTTTTAGGTAGCACTAAGTTGGGTCCAACTCTAAATACTGAATTTGCTTTACCACATGTGAGCGGGTGTCACTCACTGCGTGTCAACACATTCCAGGGGACATTGCCTGATCATATTATATTACATATCATGCCATACCAATTATTTTATTTAAGGTTTTTAACACCACTCTTCATTCTTGCAGATACCAGGGTGGTATACAAGGAGCATAACTAAGCTAGACATAGAGCAGACTAGAGCAGAACATAACCTCCCCAGACAAATAAAAAGGCTTTAATTGGGAAGTATGAATAGTGAAGCTTTGCTAAGTTTTTTAAAAAAAACTATCCATATTTGTGATTATGACATTAAAATCCTGATGGGACACAAAACTAATGAATTAAATGCAAAGTAACCAAAAAGATACATCCTGCAGAACCAATGCTATGCCAAATTGTACACCCTGAGAATGTTTGTGAACTTGATGCACTTCAGCTGTTATTTTATAGGTAATGATTTCTCCACAAAGATATTCAAATCCAATTTATTTGTTCATTTTCTGTGCAGTAGAAGTTGGCTCTCTAAGCTCTCCTAGGAGATGTCAAGCTGCTCCCATTCAGGTTAATAATAATAATAATAATAATAATAATAATAATAATAATAGTAATAGTAATATTTTCTTGTAGCCACCTATCTAACCGAGTTATCTCAGTCACTCTGAGTGGCTTCCCACGGAATATAAAAGAACACAATGAAACACCAAACATTAAAAGCTTCCCAAAACAGGGCTGCCTTCAGATGTCTGCGAAAAGTCATATAATTGTTTATCTCTTTGACACAGTTTGTATTGCAACCAGCAGGATCAGATCCTTAGTTTGCATTGCTCTCATGGAATTTCTGGATTGTGGTCTTTCTATTCGGCTGAGTGTTTCGTTAGAGTTCTGTCTCATTCATAGGATCATCTGGGGTACGTCAACACAATATGATTAAGTAGAGTATACCTCCTACTGAGAGCCTATCCCTCCAACCCCCAAATGTTGCATATCAACATTATTTTAAGACTCATCCCTGGCCAGATTGGAGTTTACAATCCAGTTAACGACCCTATTTGACACACACACATATTTGACCCTCTCCCCTCAAGTGAAAACCTGTAAATAAACCCTCCAGTTGCCAATCAATGGGCAATCTTTCTAAGCCTTGGAATTGTTCTGTTAGATTAAGCCCCCCTAATGAATTCCTCATTGAGCCACTGAACAGAAATGAAACCTTGTTAGCTCATTATCCTCCTAATTAACCCATTCTACACTTGCTCCATCCTCATGGGGAGGTAGCAGACATGTTTGGGTTTCACACTGAGGTATATCAATGCTCTCTCCCAAGAGCCTTTTGTATTGGTAACGGAGATTTATTTGCGATGACTAGAGAAGGCAGCAGCCTGCAGCCCCTTCTCTGCCAGATGAAGGCCTCGACATTTTGTTACCCTCGGGCTACAATTTTCCCAAGGACAGCCAATGTGGATGGAACACCACACGCCCTTTTTTCTTCGGTGACAAATACCCTGTCCTGCTGTTCTTGCTTTCATGCTGATCACTAGGCTTGTTAAGCTGATGAAGAGGCCTGCATGGATAACAGCACTCTCTCTGTCCATGCACAGGGAAGAGGTGCCTACCTAGGCTCTGTCGGCTAGAAGGTTTCAGCAAAGAACAGAGCAGAACTGCTCCCGGTTGCCTTGCCTTTGTGACTTAAGAGAGGTTTGCTTATCCTGTTTAAAGTAGCTTCAACAGAGCAGCAAATAGGAGAAGGACGTCTTCCCAATAAGAGCATCTGCATAAAATCAGGCCATTTTCCATAGCTCCGTTGCATTTGGCCTTGGAGCATTATGGGATGTCAAGTCCTTCAGGTCCTTGATACCTGCCAGATCTATCAGCTGGCCATGCTCTTGTTTGGTGGCGTATGTTACGTGCAAAACTGGAAATAGGGGCAATAAATAAGGCAAATGCCTTGTGGGGGGTGTATAATTCCTTATGGTCTCATAGCTCAACTCCTGTCATATTTTGCCCCACCCACACAGGATGTATGAGAAAGTGTCTGTGTTGGTAGGCAATTGTAAACTCATGTGGAAAGAGGGGCTCTTTGTTTTTCCCCTAGCACCTTTAATGTGGGTGCTCTTCATTTTGCTTCTCATGTTTTACATTCAAACATTTCAATGTTGCAACCCTATTCCGACTTACCTAGAGGTCCCACTGAATGCAGTGGGACTCACTTCTGAATAGACATGCATAAGATTGCATTACAAATCAGGGAAATCATCACCTTATTCTAATCTACAACTCCAGATGGACTAAAGGACTAAATTAGATGTGACATTTGTCATATAATTTGATTGTCTGGCTGCTTTCCCTTCACAAATTGCAGGCATGGTGCAGGGAGCTGGATCAGGACTCTGGTGGGGAGGTAGGGAGATTTTAATATTTCTTCCACTGTGGTCCTGACTGAATCCCCAACCCATGCCTGCTGCTTGCAATGGGAGCAAAAGCTATCACCAGTGCCTACAGAACCTTTCTTTCCATTGCAATTGTTGCACACTGTGGGGCACAGCATGGGGAGGTAAAGACTGCAGTCCTGATCTGGCTCAGCACATGCACACATCCGTGCTGACAACTTGAATTATTATTATTATTATTATTATTATTATTATTATTTTATTTATATGTCACCCATCTGAATGGGTTGCCTCAGCCACTCTGGGAAGCTCCCAAAAATATTAAAAACACAATAAAACATCAAACATTAAAAACTTCCCTACACAGAGTTGCCTTCAGACATCGTCTTAAAGTCAAATACTTGTTTATTTCCTTGACATCTGGTGGGAGGGTGTTCCACTACCGAGAAGGCCCTTTGCCTGGTTCCAGTGTGGTGCGGAGAGCCAGTGTGGTGTAGTGGTTAAGAGCGGTAGACTTGTAATCTGGTGAAATGGGTTCGTGTCTCCGCTCCTCAACATGCAGCTGCTGGGTGACCTTGGGCTAGTCACACTTCTTTGAAGTCTCTCAGCCCCACTCACCTCACAGAGTGTTTGTTGTGGGGGAGGAAGGGAAAGGAGAATGTTAGCCGCTTTGAGACTCCTTCGGGTAGTGATAAAGCGGGATATCAAATCCAAACTCCTCCTCCTCCTCCTCCTCCTCCTCCTCCTCCTCCTCCTCCTCCTCTTCTTCTTCTTCTTCTTCTTCTTCTTCTTCTTCTTCTTCTTCTTCTTCCCTGTAACCTCACTTCTCGCAATGAGGGAACTGCCAGAAAACCCTCCAAGCTGGATCTCAGTATCTAGGCTGAATGGTGGGGGTGAAGACTTGCTGTCGTGTGCTTATTTCTCTCGTGTGTATACTTCAGGTATACAGGAATAATAACCACACAAGAGCAAGTGGCACGACAAAACAAAATGCCTAGTACAGCCCATGGTAGGATGATCTGTGTTGTAAGGACATGTCCACATACAGGCAAATTTCAACTGGCAGTTTGTAAGCATGGCTGGGGCAGGAATGAGTATCTTTTACAGCCAGGATCTGAAAGAAAGCAACAAGGAAAGCTAGCTACTGCTGCTGCTGCCCCTCTGAAATTCACCTTCCCCATCTCTCCTTCCTCCTTTCCCTCCTGCACAAGCTCCCCTTTGTAACCCCCTGCAGCTAAGTCCAAAGGGGGCCTTTAAAACTCTATGAAAAACATAAGCAGCTGTTTTCAACTGTTAAGAGAGGCTGTTGATATCATAGTTCCAATAAAAGGAGGAGGGGGGAGGCTGTATGTGCTTTCTGCAGCTTCCCTTAGAAAATAATTCATTTTTCTCTGCATTATATTTCATGGTAACCTAGAGACTCAATATGTTCTGGATTACTGCATCCATTTCTGCTCCGGCCCTAATGGCCCACAGGAGTGCAAACCTTCCAACCAGAGTCCTCTAAATCTGGTGACTGGGGAGCTGGTTGTACTTCCTTGTTTTCCACTTGATAACTAGCCCCTTCCAGCATTGCTTTTATGGCAGTAATCTTCCTAGGCTGGATGCGATTCTTGTCCCACTTTCCTCCCCTTTCCTTTCCTCCCTCGCCCCCCCCTTCCTCCTGTCCCCTCACCGGCAGAACCACCAGCCACTGAAGAGATTCATCACTCTGTCCTTTGTGCCAGGGCCGAGTCCTCGAGATCTGTGGACGGTGGTTTCTGAATGTCCCCAACAAATGAAGCAGCACCAGCTGGCGTCAGTAATCTTGCTCCCAAGCTGGAGCGGCTGGAATGGAGCTGGGTCTGTGGAGCTCATCAAGCAATTCAGAAAGTATGGTGAGATATTGGCAGACAGGCATGCAGTTGCAGTTGCCATCTCCAAACAAAACAGCCGGCCGGCCCTAGCCTGAGCAAATGGCTTAATGGTGTTGCATTGGGAAACAGGGCAGCATTTGGGGAAAACACAGGGAGCCCAAGGGCCACATCCTCAGCAGAAACATCTGATGATGCAACTGTATGCCTATTTCACCAGCTTGAAATCCAGGTGAATAGTCACTGTCTAGGTAGCTTATGGTGGAAATGCAGAAATGATTCTTTCTCGCCCTATTCAGAGTACACACTATATCTGAACCCTGTAATCATATTGTCTCCCAAGACCTCTCTTTTCCAGAGGGAAGAATGCCTTTCTTAGGGATCAGAACAGCACCAGTAAAGCTCTGGTTCTGACAATATAACACAGGAGTGAAAAACCTTAGGCCCAGCAACTGAATGTGGCCCTCCAGGAACTTCTGTCTGGCCCTGGGAACTCTCTCCCAGCCCACACCACCTCCCTAGGCTTCAATCATCACCAGCCCTGCTCTGCACCCTCCAGCTTTTGTCGGGCTGGAATATGTCCATGAACTATGACACTGCCTCTTGCTTGGCTGGATGGAGAGATGTATGTGTGTTTTTGAAGTGTCCGGCTTTGGCGTGACTTAAATATCAATAATAATAATAATAATAATAATAATAATAATAATAATAATAATAATAATTTATTATTTGTACCCCGCCCATCTGGCTGGGTCTCCCCAGCCACTCTGGGCGGCTTCCAGCAAATATTAAAAAACAATACATTAACATGTTACAGATTAAAAACTTCCCTAAACAGGGCTGCCTTCAGGTATTTCCTAAATGTTATGTAGTTGTTGATCGCTTTGACCTCTGATGGGAGGGCGTTCCACAGGGCGGGCGCCACTACCGAGAAGGCCCTCTGCCTGGTTCCCTGTAGCTTTGCTTCTCGCAGTGAGGGAACCGCCAGAAGGCCCTCGGCGCTGGACCTCAGTGTCCGGGCTGAACGGTGGGGGTGGAGACGCTCCTTCAGGTATACAGGACCGAGGCCGTTTAGGGCTTTAAAGGTCAGCATCAACACTTTGAATTGTGCTCGGAAACATACTGGGAGCCAATGTAGATCTCTCAGGACCGGTGTTATGTGGTCCCGGCGGCCACTCCCAGTCACCAGTACCTACAGTACTGCATATAATTAAAAGTTGTTCCTGTGGCTCTGCCCATTTCCCCACCACCAGCTTGTGGCTCCTGAAAGTTTACTCCTTGGGGAATGCAGCCCTCATGATGAAAATCTTCCTCCATCCCCGCTGCAAAAACCTCCACTGAACCTTTTCCCAAGGAAACAGCTGCATGGAAGGAGCTTGACCTATAATGGTCTTGCTGATAACATTGTTTTTATCACCATGAGTGACTGTTAGATAAATGCGGATGGATCATAATTCAATACCACAAAAACTCAGCATTGGATTCTGACCTGTAGATTCTCTGATTTTCCAGGTTTGAGCTAATCACCCCCAATATAGGCTGAGAAACTCTACCTGTTGCTAAAGAACTACATATTTATAGGCCAGGTTTTTTTCTTCCTAGTGGTTTCTCATTTGCTTTGAGTTCATTCTTGTGCCACTGCATGCTTACGCATGGAGATGGAACATATTATGCAGATATATTTTTTAAGCAACCTAATACAGCTACTTGGCAAGTCGGGGTGTCTGGGAAGCTCCTTTTTATCTGTCATCTATTGTGTCTACACAACATAAGAATAATCCTGTGCACCTCTAGCACAGTGATGGGCCTATGCCGCTCCAACCCACCCCTGCCTATTCAGCTGGAATGGGAAAAGAAGAAAGAGATTTGTAAATATTTTAACCAGATTAACAACCGCAGTTGAGGTGTTTCTGGGATCAACGTCTAGGAGAATCGCCATCGTCAGCTTAGACAATAAAACAGGAGCAGATTAAAGGGGGAGAACCTGTCATCAGCCATGGCAGCTAATTGGTTCACTGTGATCAGCTATGCGTGATAGCAGACAGCATTAGAGCTGAACAGAGGAGTAAAACACAATGGATTTTTTCTTAAAATGGGTGGGTTAGCCAGATGGCTGTACGAGATCACGTCTTTGCTTGAGTGTCTTTCCTTAAATTGCAGTGCAGTAGTAACTGGATCTCCTGGTCAGCAACTTTTTTTTAAACCAGGGCATGTTTGGAGTTGAGCAAGGATTGAAGGACCTTATTCAGCACGACATGATCCGAGGGCTCCTTAACCCCTCACCCTTTCCCAGAGAAAATAGCAATTGAGGGTTTAGTGGGGTTTCCCCCCAGATGCTTACTTCCATTTGCAGTCCAGGTCAGAAGCAAATGGACGTGAGCAGCTGAGGGTCACAAAGAAAGAAAATCTACCCAACACCTTTTTTGTTGTTTTTGGAGGAGAGGGTTAAAGAGCCCCTTGTCTGTGCCTTGAACATGGTAGCTGAAGTGTATAATTGGGCATGGAGTTTGGAGTAGGGGGGTTCTGCTGTGAGTAGGGGTGTGGGAATCTATCCATTTTGGTTTATCTCAGGTTCTCATTTCTCCAAATTAAGTTCACTTGTCCACATTCCCACATCGGTTTGCCATTTATTTATTCTCAAATCCTCGTGGCATTCATCAGCAATTAGAAGGTCCTTTACAATCTGGCTCTCCCTCCAGTGAGTCCACACAGACCTAGCCTTGCAAGCAACACACCTCAGACCTGTCCTGGTAAATTGTAGTAATGCTGGGACATGGGTGGGTGGCATATGGCTCTGCCCCACTGTACCAGTCACTCCTGCATGCAGCCCCATCCAGAACAGGTTGATCACCACCTCCTAGAATTGGTGAACTGTCTAGATCAGTGATGGCTAACCTTGACACTCCAGATGTTTTGGAACTACAACTCCCATCATCCCTAGCTAACAGGACCAGTGGTCAGGGATGATGGGAGTTGTAGTTCCAAAACATCTGGTTAAGGTTAGCCACCACTGGTCTAGATAGAACTTTAAATTAGTGGTGTGCCATTTTTGTGTGTGAGAGGTTCTATTTTTGCCCTAAACATTGAGGGGATTTCTTTTTTTAAAAAATCCTACCTCCCACTCTTTTGTGCAGGTTTAGCATTGTGCAGCCATTGTCCCTACAAACCCTTGCTGCCTTGATACCCTTTTAAAAGGATCTTTCCCCTGCATTATCTTAGTCAATCAGGGATCACATCATGAACAAGATGATGTTACAGCAAGCAAGCAGATTTGACTATGTGGAAGCAATGTCACAGTCAGCAAACACATCCTCCTATCACCCTCACTCTGTAGGGGCAGGAAGAGACAGCATCCACATTGCCTAGGGAACAGGATCGACATTCCTAGTCTTACTGTACTGCACTGGTGATTTTATTGCCTGCCAATGCTTTTGCTCCAACTCAGCTCTAATTCTGTATACTTAAGCATTTTAAGTTGGGGCAGGTTGTGGATGGGATATGCATTTGGGTGAACATGCATAACATCCCTCTGAAAGTAATATGGGGCATATTGTCAAAATCTGCATTCGGTGCACATCCAAAAGTATTTGCATTCTGCCCTCCTCGCTACCTTACTTTCCTTGAGCTATACCTTCAGGTGTGCACCTAAATACACATCCCCATCCACACACGGCCCCAACTGATCAGATGCCTGCTACTAGCTTCTGGTGCTTCAACATATTGCCTTCCCCTACCCCAACCAACGCCTGTCTCCTTACAAACAGTTTTCATCTTTTCTTATAGGGATGCAGAAAATGGTCAAAAAGTGGGAGAGGGCATTAATGTTCAAGAAAGGAAACCCTGCTTTTTCAATACAACACGTTTCTATAGCTACTGGCATCACCTGGTTGCCTTTGAAGGTGTCAGATGGTCACCTATCAAATACTGTTGGCAAATGCCTTTACATTAAATACCAAGTATGGTCAAATATCAAATGAAAAATGAGTTATTGTAATATCATCCCTTGTTCTACCTCCTTCTCCACCATGGGTATTGGAGTGCTTTGATTCCTTGATGAAAAATAAGCATATTGAGCTTTCATCACTAGTAGAGATGTCCGTTCAATACCCACACTCCATTTTGCATCCTCTGGTCTAGCTGCATGGGCTGTGTATACCTATGGCTTGATTAATTAAATGTTCAGCAATTTCTAGGACAGGCATCCCCAAACTCGGCCCTCCAGCTGTTTTGGGACTACAACTCCCATCACCCCTAGCTAACAGGACCAGTGGTCAGGGATGATGGGAACTGTAGTCCCAAAACAGCTGGAGGTCCGAGTTTGGGGATGCCTGTTCTAGGAGGTGCAAGCCCATGTACAGCACACAAAGTACGACACAGAAGGATCCAGAGGCATGTGTAACAAAGATGAGAGTAAATTAATGATGAAACCAGCCATTAATGCTGGAATCCAAGGAGCTGCTTAAGCGCACTCAAGAGACTTGCACTAGCTGGGTTGAGTTATTCCTTTTTCTTTTCTTTTATCCAAACAGTTGACCCAGGCCATATTCCACACTGCTTTTCTGAAGCCCTTTTCAAAAGCAGCTTGTTGCATAGAGGAAAAATCCTGACCTAAGGAAGCAGTGAAGAGACACAGCCTTAATTGCACAGCTCTTAGAATGGACCCCCCCCCAAAAAAAAAACAGAGAGCACAGAAGCAAGAGCTAAGGAGCTCAATTGAAATACGTTATTCCTGCACCACTTCGAAAGCAGTTTATTACATGAGCACATAGTGGTTCAAATATTTTGGGTTCATATTGTGCCCCTATGGACTTTCCTCATCACTATTTGTTTGTCCTCCAGTAATTCAGTTGTCAGTATCAGCAAGAAGGAACAACTCATGCCCATGTTGGACCAGCAATTGGAAGTGCAACCTTAAGCATTTCTACTCAGAAGTAAACCCTAGTTCAGTGAGACTTGCTCCAGGTAAGCATGCATAGGGATGCAGCCTTAATGTTGCAAAAAACAAAAAACACGGAATGTGTTTCTTCTGAGTACCTACTTCCCCTGGACAACAGTGTCAACTCTAGAGTTTGATTAAAGTGTGGGATAATGATTTGAGATGGATTGTAAACTAGTTTCAATCCTGCATACTCCCAGACACCCCAGGGCAGTCTATTCATAAAGAATCATTCTTAATGCAATCAAATACTTCTTCAAACTGTGAAAGCTTAAATATTCTACCTTTGCCATTTTGGTATATGTTACACCCCCCCCTCCTGCCCCTGCCCCCCACAATACTGTCTCTGTGTGTAATATAATCCTTGTTTATGATAATTGATTTTCCTTGTCCTGCCTTCCTGGGAATCATATGCACACGTTTTACTCCCCTTTTAAAGATCAAATGACATTTAGGCCTGGGCGATTTGAATCTGAGTTGGTCAGAGAATTTAATACAATAAGAGTGAGCTTAAGGGGAAAGCAGTTAAACCCTAGATATATTTCTTATTATTGCATAGAAAACCTTGAATTGAGAGGGAAGTTTGCATCTATTTTCCCGTTGCCTATTTTAAAGGCTGTCAGACTTGGTTAGTCTCTCTCAAAATTAGTCCTTTGGATCATCTTCTTACTAAAAACAAAATCTGAGCTTTTTTTTTTCCTTGAAGCGATAGCGGATTAGGTCGAGAAGCTTTGTTTAGCTAAAGCGAGGGATTAAAAGAGATTTGCCCCCATAAAGTTGTGGTTTGATGGTGCTTTTATCCCTGGATGTTGCTAAAGCTGTGTTGCTTCAGGATTAGGAGCATACAAAGAGTTTCCTTGTGCTTTTTCGCAGCCAAGTGGGGGAAAGGGGGGAGGAGACAGAGAGACAGGGGTACAGAGGCAAAGGGACTGGGCTCCCTTGGTCTCACAAAGCCAAAGTTTAAATCCACTGACACAAACTTCACCAGACATGGTGTGAATATAAGATTTCAAAAAAAGGGGGAAAGGGAAAAAAGGAGGGGTGTGGAGAGAAAGAATGCTGGATGGCCGGGCAGAAGAGAATTGTATTTCGAGAAGACAGCAAAGAACCGTGCACCCATTTTTCCTGCCTCAAAGAAGTAAACTTTTTGCCTTCCTTAGAATGTGAAGACTTTCAAATGTGAACCCCAAAACATGATCCCACCATGGCTGATTACAACGATGGTTCTGGTTAGTGCAGTTTTTGGTCTCCAGTCTAGCTGTATCTGTGGTTTAACTGTGAGCCTGTCTGAGTATAATGGGGTAGACAAAGCAAAAAGGTTACTGCCCACTATTACTCATGCTGTATTGGGACTTTAGCCCTATATACACTTACCTAGGAGTAGGGATGGCCGAATCAGACCATTTCTATTGCTCCCAAGTTTGCCTTTTTCCAGTCTTCGGTTCGGTTCTCCGCATTTCCACATCAATTTTTGATTTTTGATTTTTTTAAAAATCCTTATGAAAATCCATCAGCGACTTAATTTCTGCTAAAGTATGCATTCTGTATGCCTAACACACACATTGGGGCAAAGCAATTTCCCCTAATATACTGCATTTTGTATGTTATTTTCACTAATATTTGCATTGATATGCATTCTTTACCGTAAAATATGCTTTTAGGGAACCAAAAAGCGCATTGCAAAATTCAGAGACGTGGCTCATGGAGGACAGCTATGTTTCAGTTTGTGCAATGTTTTGGAAAGAGCCAATTAAGTAGGTTCACTTTTCAACGTGAACTGTATTGGATAACATCCCCATCCCTACCAGGGAGTAAGTTCCATTGAACTTATTGGGACTTAATTCTAAGATGTGTATAGAGATTGCACTGTAATTCAATCAGCCTCAAGGTTAGAAAGCACTTCTTTGCCTGCTACTCATAGAAGGCAGGATTCAGGGAGCTGACTGAGGAGAGCCCTTTTTTTGCCTCAACCACATTTTCAGGTTCACAGCACCAAAAAGACAGGTGGAATATACCTGGGTACCTCCTTGGGGAGGTACAGTCTGAGGATTTGCCTCCTGTTGTTTCTGAGCATATCCGAATCATTTGAGCATGCACAGATGGAAATTATATTCATTCATTCATTCATTCATTCATTCATTCCTCGCCCATCCGGCCGGGCCTCCCCAGCCACTCTGGGTGGCCTCCAACATAGATTAAAATACATTAAAATGTCACACATTAAAAACTTCCCTAAACAGGGCTGCCGTCAGATGTTTTCTAAATGTCAGGTAGTTGTTTATCTCTTTGACATCTGATGGGAGAACGTTCCACAGGGCGGGTGCCACTACCAAGAAGGCCCTCTGCCTGGTTCCCTGTAGCTTTGCTTCTCACAGTGAGGGAACCGCCAGAAGGCCCTCGGCACTGTACCTCAGTGTCCTGGCAGAACGATGGGGGTGGAGACGCTCCTTCAGGTATACTGGGCCAAGTTACATTCCCTCATTCTGGGAATGACAGCATGGTTTTATGACAGGTATGGGGACCCTGTGGCCTTCCATGTATGGTTGGACCCCATCATCCCTAGCCAGCACAGCCAGTGGTCAGGGATTATGGGAGCTGTAATGCAACAGTATCTTGGAGGGTCACAGATTCTTCCTCTATGTCTTATGGGCTCCTTGTCCCTGACAAGGGATCCTCCTGCCTAAAAGCATGCCTTGAGGCATTAAGCAGCTCTCCCTTCAACAGTAGTACCGTTTTCCTTCTCCTCGGCTACAGTTTCCAACTACTTGAAATGTTGCCAAACATTCTATTGAGCTTTAGGACTGTTCAGGTTCTGAGGAAGCTTCAAATGCATTATGACGCTGGGCTTCAGTCACATGATCAAGTGAAAACAACTGTTGCACTCATTAATTATTTCTGTTTTAATTCAGAAATGAGACCTTTGAATGTCTGCTCTGAAGTAGGTCCAATTTGGTTCAATTGAACTTACTGCCAGGGCAGTGAAAACAACAACAACAACAACAACAACAACAACAACAACAACAACAACAACAACAACAACAACAACAACTGGCTCAGTGGGTCATCCCTACATTATGGGGAATCCGTACCTTGATACTTCTACTTGTTTTTCTGTTTGGCCTGGGTTGGTTCTCTAATGCATCTTTTTCCTACTTCCTAGGGAAAAACATTAGGTTACATCCTATAGTACAGGGTGTGACCAGAAGGCATATTCAATATAAACATTGTTGGGGTTAAGCAGGTGTGCATCTGGTCAATGTATGAATTGAAGTCTACCCCATGTTGGTTATATTGAGCTCCGGGACGGAACCCAGATGGAATATGCAGTAAATGTAACAAATAAATTATAAGCTATGTATGCAACTTATGATAGCTGATCATTGTAGTTTGGATTTTAATTATATATGTGTGTGTTTAAGATAAATAAATCAAAATAAACTCAGGGCAGGTTTACTGCCATGCAAATTAAATTCACTTGAAAAGAGCAGATTTAACCAGAATTTTCACCTAATAGAGGCAAGTGGAAGCTGATGCAGAGATTAATTTCTCCATGAATGTATCATGCTGAAAAAATACAGCTGCCTCCATTCTCACATTACCAAATGCACATGCTTTCAGACATGAGTGTGAACCAGCATATATGAAACTGTAGCAGAAAGATATAAGATAATCTACCGGTAATATGCAAAAAGAGTCAGTAGTGCTTAAACTGAGATGTACCAGCTTCTGCAAAAGTCATGGCTTTCAAATGGCGAGGCAGGGACGTTATGCTAGTATAGCATATATATACCAGCAAAACGAGCTATAGACTAGTAGCTAACAGACCCCTGTTAGGTTTGATTCAGGGGTCGATACACTGAAATTCACCCACATGCTTGTGTCATAAACCGGTCATATTGTACATTGTATTGCATTCCCTCTGTGGCAGCAAGTCTGTGGGACAAAAGGACAAGGTCAACTGTAACTCTCCACTGTTTTAATGTACGCTACATAAAAAAAGTAATCTATTTCCTACACACACACACACACGAGAGAGAGAGAGAGAGAGAGAGAGAGAGAGAGAGAGAGAGAAGGGGACCAGAGAGTCATGAAACAGAGGATAAAGGCAGAAGACTCACAGCCACATTCTTGAAAAATAAAACAGCATCTTCCTGTTTTTAAGGAAAGGATTGATGTGGCGACTTGCCCGATGTTTATACACTGGCAATTGTATAGAAGATGTTGACAGCTGTATGAGAAAGATCTGCATGGCCATTGTTCTTGGCAGGGACTAGAACTAGAAATGTGGCAAACTGAACTTAAGAATGGTAAAATGAAAAATTGAAACGAACCAATTCCTCCATCTCCCCCATGTCCCCCCCCCCTAAAGTTTGATAGAACCCTGGGATCTGGCTTACACAGAATGAAATAAAAATCAGATCAAATGCAGGAACTGAATTATCATGGGATGTAAAAAACAGGTGTGAATATTTTTTAAAAATGGACTTCAAAATGCTAAGAAAAGAATACTGTATTGGTGAGTAAATCTATGGGAACAGATTTTGAAGAAAAATTTGGTGGATGAGTTATTTTATAACACTGAAAGGTGGTTTAATTCAGTGAAACTTACAGAAAATTCCTGCCACACTTCACTATCCTACCACCACACTTGTGAAAGTTTTTCCCTGTGATTTATTAAAAACTAGAGGCTCTGGTAACATTTCCTCTGTGCTACGTTGACTCTCTAAGTGCAAGCTGACATACATCACAGAAGACATTTTACCCATAATAGCCATTTCATTCCAGAAGGCCAGTAGGGTCGCACGGTGATTGTACTTCCTCATATTCAACCAAACTCACTTTGTATATGCTGGGATAGAATTCTGACTCCCTTTGAAGAAGCCACTACGGAACCATAGTTAGAGAGGGCCTTATAGGCCATTAAGCCCAAGAGATCCAGAACTGGAGCAAGAGATCCAGAACTGGAGCATCCACAACAAATGGCCATCCAACCTCTGCCTGAAGATGTCCAACGAGGGGAAGTCCAGCACTCCTGTGGGTAAATGAGTCCAATGTTGAACCTTCAAGAACATATTTGTGTTATGAATACTGTGTGATCAGGGCCATCTTACCCATCTTACTAGGGGTGCAGGGCACCCGGGCGCCGGGCTCTCAGGTGCACCAGGCTGAGAGTCCGGGGCCCGAGAGTTGAGTCCACGGAAGAGCCCACCCGTCGGTCAGAGCACCGCGGCAGGCTCTTCTACTGCGGGCAGCTCTGCACCGCGAGTTCAGGGATGACCAAGCCAAGGAGACGCTGAGGTACCTGGCCGGCTCCATCCTCCTAAGCACCTGGGACTGGGCAACCTGGGCAGGGGCGCCACTGGGCTGATCTTTGCACCCTGTGTGTGATGTTCCTTCATAACAGGTATGGGGAACCTTTGGCACGTCTGTGTTGCTAAGCCACAATTCCCATCATTTCTTGTCATTGACCAGGCTGCTGGGAGTTGTAGTTCAGCAACATCTAGAGGGCCAAAGATTCCCTACACTTGCTTTATAACTAGGTCGCTGAGCATTCTGCACACATGCACAGAAGCCTGATCCAAATCTGAACCACAAACAGCCTGAATAGCCTGTGAGCCAAACTAAATGTGATTGTGGCAACTTCAACTGTTTAAATATGGGTTCATCCTGCTCACCCATAAGGCAAAGGATCAGTGCCTTGATTTTTAGATCAAAGGGAGTGTGCAGGTAGAGGAGTACACAATTCTTCTCCTGCCTGTGATCTACCACCCACAATCTGCCCCTCATAAATCTCCTTAACTAAGCTCTAATACTGAAGTTCATCTAGGAGGAAATTGCCTTTTGGAAGAGGCTATGGGGAGATAAGCAGAGATGGCTCCTCACCCTTAGGACCGAACAAGCTGTCAATGGTAGCAATTTCTGAACATGGTGATGGCTTCCATGGGACCAGTACTGTATCCGGAGTCAGGGTTCAGCATCTGCACATGGGAATAGTTGCGCCCTCATTCTGGTACCAGTACTCTGCTGCCCAATCATATGAGCAACAATGGCAGCTACTATAGTATAAGCTCCTTAGGCTAGAGACAGTTCAGACCTAGGGTGGCCAACATAGTATTCCATTGGCCATATTGAATAAGGCAGATGGCAGATGGCACATTGGTGGCCTCAGGTGCAGAGAGTTAAAGACAATCTGAAAGAGGAATTCCTGTTTGTGATGTGACCACCATTGACTTGGGCCTTAAGTAAACAGGTTTTGCAGGGCTTTGCATTGTTCCCACATGCACACCCTAAATAGCTGTTTGATCACAGGTAGCAGCTAGGCAGAAGAACTATATATAAATGTCATGGGAAGCAATCCCATCTGGGTTACTACATAAACAAAGGAATCACACATGCAGCATTGCTGTGGAGCAGACCCTAGGAAGTAGCCACTTGGTTGATTGATTGATCTATCGATATTGATTTTGGGGGAATGGGTGATTATGCTTAGTTCTTAAAGAAGTGACATTAAAAGTAGCAGAATTAAGTCAGCAGCTTGATGCCTTTTCTGCTGGCAACGAACATTGCCAAGCAGCTGAAGCATTTTCGACTGACCTTTGCTTTTGCCTTTTGATTTTTTTTGTCCCCAAAATACTCCATAATACTTGTATTTTGTCTCTTTTAAGATTATCTCTGATTGATTAAGCTTTGTATCAACCTCAGCTATAGCAGAAAGACTTATCAAATCCCAGAAAGCAGATTCATCCTGATTTCAAAAGGGAATTGCTCTTTTATCCTGTATAAGTCTTTGTGGCATTTTAGATTTTATATAGGAAGAAGGATGCAAGCAGGAGATGTTTGGCTTTAGGTCTGTTTAAAAAAGAAAAAAAAAGCAAGAGACTAAAGCAAATATATATATAGCAGTAATATCCATAGATAAGGGGAAGTACAAAAGGATAAGAAGGAGCTGATGCAAAATATAAATACATTGCTATGTGGTTGCACCCGTTTGTCAGAAAAAAAGTAAGTACAATGAAACCAAACCAAATCAAAGTTGTTCAGGCCCATTTTAATTCTACTGATCAATTTCACCACTATGCAGGCATTTAACCAGCCACACATCAGAGGTTCTTTACTACTCTGTGATTCCTGGCAACAACAAATAAATGAACAATCAAACCAGCATACTCTGTGCTCCCAGAGCAAGCCAGAACTCCAGTAAAAATTGAATACCTTGCCTACCTAATATCAACCTCCCCACTGCAGCGCAGATGAGCACATCTGCTTATAAAGGCCACCAGATAACTGATAACAACACAAACAGGAAACGTGTTTCCAACAAACTGCCCCGTCCCCAGCCATGAGGAATACACAGAGAGGAGAATTATAGCAGCAAACAGCCATTGAGAAATCTGGTGCTCATGTGTGGTTCTAGCTATTAAAAACTCCAAATAATTTTGAGCCTACTGAACAGAAGAAACAGAAAACCATGTGCATTCTTATTATACATGCTCAGTACTGCAAATGAGACTTGTGACTAGTATGTATGTTGCTGGAACAATGTGGGAGCCACAGCAGAACCATGCCTTTCACTTCACAGTGACACGAGCGACCCTGGTGGACCATAAGGGTAAAAAGTCCATAATGCAGATCTTCCCCATGCCAGTTGACTAAATTAATAACAGTGAGTGACCCACATCTGCATGGATCTGGGCTCCTCCCAGAGGAGGAAGCATGTTCCTGTGGCTCCTGCACTGCTGCAGACAGAGAGACATGAAAATGCCTTTGAAATGGGTCCAGGGTTCATTTGATAAAGGCATTTGGCCTTTAACTATTGGGTGGGATGTTTTAAATGTATTTCTTTTTCCTCTTGATTTTAATGTCTCTATGTGGGGTCTTCTGTCTGCCTGTTGCTTTGCTTATAAGTCACTTTGGGTTGCCCTGGGCAAGATAAAGTGACCAGCGAATAATGATAATGATGATGATAATAATAATATATGGTCCAGAATGTTAGCAGCCTGGACTTGCCACACCATTTGAGCAACTACACTTGGGACCTCCCCGCCTATGGATAACGATAAGGTGCCTTCACTGTATTCTTTTTGGCACCTGCTAAAAATGTTTTTGTTTAGCTAAGCACACCCAGATGTTTAGAAATGATGGTGTGAATTTTTTGTTCTTTATTTTATTTTATTTTATTTATTTTAACTTCTCCTATGTTCTATTGTGTTGTGTATTTACTCAAGAAACTCACAGGCAAATGAATGTTAATTGCACACGCAGATTGCTGCAAACCTACTTGGTCTCATATAATACAGGTTTGCTGGCCAGCAGAGAGTGGATGTGTGTGTTTAAAGAAGTGTCACTATAGAAAATGCAAAAAAAACCCCATATAATCAATTTCTGCACATGCCCGGAATCTAAATCCAGAGAAAGGAGAGAATGCTAGTCCACTTTGCAATAAATAAACAAGCAAATAAATATTTGTGTGTTTTTTTAATTGCCCCAAAGGAAAACAGCAAAGACATTTTCAGTGCATATTTGAATGAAGCTGAAACCCACAAAATAATACATCAGTGGATTGCAAAATGACCAAACCAACATTTCAGCACAACTGACCCCTCAGCCAGGACAGGTAATTTGCATCCAGCCAAAGGGGGAGGCAACATGGGATCCAGTGCCATCCTTGGAGCCAAAATGAAAACCATGGAATATCAAACTAGTATAATCATAATATTCCAGATATTTTGCAGATGGATATTTGACAGGCTATATACTTACCTGGGCTAAGTCCATTTGAAAGCACTTCCTGGTCAGTCTGCATAATCCCCAACAGGCCTTCGGGGATGTGCATATAGTAACTGAATTTTGTACATTTTCATGATCTTCCTTTTTTTCTGCAGTCCAGGACCCTTTTAACCACTTTCAGCTGTTCCCCATTCAGCTGAGCAGCACAAAGGGGACTGCAGAGAGAGGAAAATGTTACACTTCTCCTCACCTTCCCACAATTCTGATGGCAATCCCTATTAATAGTAGCATAGGGCCAGTCATCATAGAAATCTCAGGCGAGGGAATATTTAACTAGTTCAATCATTATGTGCATATTCCCAAAGATCTGTTGGGGATTACCTATATTGACCAGGAAATGTGCAGAATTTCCTCTTCATTGAAGGCTTAAAAGCACATTTTCCATGATGCTGGTGAATGTGCATAATAGCCAGCTATTATGCACATTAACTGCTCAATTTACTGCTCAATCCTCTTAACAGTGCCCATGGCTTTACAGTGAAATGATATCAGCCCAAATGTGACCCATAGCTATAGCCTTTTCTACCACGTTGACTCTTCCCCACTTTAAAAATGGCACAAGTTAAAATAATTGTATTCCCCTGAAATAATACAAAACTAGCTAAGTGATGCACTAGACTGTGTTTGAAAATCCACACATATTTAATTCCATAAATAGCTTGGAAGCAGGGAGGGAGACTAAGCCAGAGCACCATAATTCTTCATCATAGCTTTGCAGGCTTAGCAGCAGACCCACTGCTGAAAAATGCTTCAAAAAACAAAATAAATGATCTTCTGGTTGCAGAAGTATTGATTTTGCCCATATCCAGTAATAAAGAGCAAGTCACCTGTAGGTAAAACTCTTGTAAAATATATTTTATACTTTATTAGTTCTAGAGATAGAGCTATATGCAGCTGAGAGAAAGGGAGAGAGGGAAAGATGACAAATATTTTCTGCTGAAGTATTTCAGGCATGCGTTTTCTGACACTTGTTGAATTATCTGAAACTGAATTTTCTCCTTTCATTACTGGAAACTTATCAAGCATGCTTTTGGGGAATCAGTGTTCTAGGTCTTGCTTTACAGAGGAGCAACTGACTGTAAAATAACATGCCTGCAGGGACCTGATCCATGATATACCGAAGCCAGGGCTTCCAAAAATGCTGGAAGATGAATTGGAATCAGAGACTTCCTTTTTTAAAATCATTTTTATTTGATTTTTCAAATATAAAATTGTAACAATCCAAATACATATCCATATATTGAGATTACCGTGAATCTCACAACTTCCCCACCCCACCCACCCTCCATGGGGTCCTATTCTCAACATTCACAACTGTGTATTATTCCATACTCTAAATTTTATATCAGTCCATATTATCCACAGTATTTGTTACATTACAAGTGGATTTAAAATCCTGCTAAAGTTTACATCTGCTTACAGTGGTCTCCTAAATAACTTATCAATTTTTCCCATTTTTTTTTTTTTAAGTTTTTGTCCTCTTGGTTCCTGAGTTTTCCGGTCAGCTTTGCCATTTCAGCATAGTCCATCAGCTTAGCTTACCATTCCTCTCTGGTAGGGACTTTGTCTTCTTTCCATCTCTGGGCTGGAATCAGAGACTTTCAACCCACTCTAGTAAATGCCAGAAACTCTGAGGAATTCGGTTTTTGCTGATACACCGCAAGACAAATGCCACATGGCTTTTACCAGGTTTCCTGCAGTTGTTTAGAATCACAAACAGGTCATATCTAATTACAGGTAGGTAGCCGTGTTGGTCTGCTGTAGTCGAAACAAAATAAAAAAATTCCTTTCAGTAGCACCTTAGAGACCAACTAAGTTTGTTCTTGGTAATATAACAACAACAACAACAACAACAACAACAACAACAACAACAACAAATTATTATTTGTATCCCGCCCATCTGGCTGTGTCCCCCCAGCCACTCTGGGCGGCCTCCAACAGATATTAAAATACATTAAAATATCACAAGTTAAAAACTTCCCTAAACAGGGCTGCCTTCAGGTATTTTCTGAATGTCAGATAGTTGTTTATCTCTTTGACCTCTGCTGGGAGGGCATTCCACAGGGCGGTGCCACTACCGAGAAGGCCCTCTTCCTGGTTCCCTGTAGCTTTGCTTCTTGCAGTGAGGGAACCGCCAGAAGGCCCTCGGCGCTGGATTTCAGTGTCCAGGCTGAACGATGGGGGTGGAGACGCTCCTTCAGGTATACAGGACCGAGGCCGTTTAGGGCTTTAAAGGTCAGCACCAACACTTTGAATTGTTCTCGGAAACGTACTGGGAGCCAATGTAGCTCTCTCAGGACCGGTGTTATGTCCTCCTGGCGGCCACTCCCAGTCACCAGTCTAGCTGCCACATTCTGGATTAGTTGCAGTTTCCGGGTCACCTTCAAAGGTAGCCCTACGTAGAACATGAGCTTTCGTGTGCATGCACAGGCCATATCTAAGTAATTGCTTCATTATGTGGATATCTCATGTCCTCTTCTTGATTGCATTCTCTTCTTTTCATATGATCAGGCAAAGGCAAGCTTATGCCCGTATCCTACCAGGTCCAGCTCAGGGTGTTGGAACTGGTATAGGTGTAGAAAGCCCTAAGCAACTTGGGGCCTAAATACTTTAAGATCAGTAGCAGGTGGTGGCATGGTGTGGATAGCGGCATAGCTAGCCGCTCGGGTGCCTAGTGCGGGGGCGTGTCCTGCAGCTGGGGGCGGGGCAATCTGCCCATGGGGACGGGGCGAACCTCTCCGACGCTTGGAGCCTCTCCGCCACCTCACCCTCAGCTGTAGGGCGGCTGAGGGAGAGGCAGTAGGCAGGCGCAAGTCCCACGCTGCCGTTTCTGGAAACGCAGAACCTGCAGGCACCTAAGCCACCACTTCACTCCCAAAAAGTTTCGTGAGCCCAATTTAAAAAAACAAAAACAAAACCCATTTTGTCACCCCCTCTAAGTGATGACACCTAGGACAGACGGCACCCCCCCCCGCACCCCCTTCCTCCACCACTGGTTCTGGAGGCACTTACTTGACCTGCTTACTGGGAGAGAGAGGCAGATGGGTGTGGCAGCAGCAGTGACAGCATGCACCAGCAGGAGTGCTGGATTGGCTCGGCCAGTATACCTGCACTACCCTGGCCTCAACGATGCCTTGCCGCTTCCATGCCCCTTCCAGTAAGCAGCAGTAACTCACCTATTGGGAGGTCAGTTCAGCGCTTTCACCCCACCCCATCCCCATCTGCTACTGTTTAAGCTTCACCTGTCCCCATACTGGCTACCCTGCGCTCTGCGAGCAACAGGGAAGGCCCTGCTCATGGTCCCATTGATGGGTGTGGTCCATGGAACAGTGAGGTGAGACAGGGCCTTCTCTGTAGTGGTGTCCTGATTGTGGAACGCCCTTCCTGGGGAAATATGGCTGTCCCCTTCACTGATAACGTTCATGCATCAGCTGACATATTTCTTTATCCATCTCTTCAGTACAGACACTAAGCAGTCCATCTGCTCAAGTATTACTGTATTTGCTGTCTCAGCTGCTTTTTGAATTTTGATATAGATTTCATTTACTATTTTAACTAAGGTTTTATTATTATTGTATCATGTGTGCTGCCCTTGGCTCCTACAGGAGGAAGACTAGGATAGAATTAGTAGTAGTATTTATTGTTATTATTTAATATTTCTTTTTAATACCGTAATGAGGGTAATCATTTGACTTGGATGGATGTTTGATGCCATTTAGTGTTCACCCAGGTCTTCATTTAAAATTGTTTATGCATAGAATGTCTTGAGTTCTTAAATTTCAGATTGGTTTTAACCTGTTAGGGTGTGTGTGTGTTTTATTCTGCACAGTGTTATGTTTGATTGTGTCTTGTGTTCTGTTTTTCATATTATGTACCCCATTCTGGGATTAATTTTAATGATGAATGGGCTAGAAATGCCCTAAATAGATAAAACTTTCTCCTACTGGCATGAGCTTCATAGGCACAAGGCCAAGAGATTAGTTGCCCAAAAGATACAGACCACAGTAACCATCACACCCAATTGCAGGGTTTATCTGACAAGGTCACCATTGTAACCATGCTAGACAACTTCAACTTTATTATTTTTTACGGCCAGAGGCCCATAATATAAAACCATATGCAAAACAGTGTACATCTACACTGGATACAACAGAGTAAAATAGAACAAGGCAAAAATATATAAATAAGCTAAAATAATTCAATACATATATATGATTGTGATTTATGTAAATTCCTTAACTAAAATAGATGCGACAGTACATTTTGATTCAGGAGATCTCCACTATAAATCAGGTAATAGGGTGAGATATCAGTAGTCATAAAGTAAATCGTTAACCATGCCAGACAAATAGGTAACACACCACCAACTAGTGTATGAACAGTCCGAAATGTTGATTTGTATCCCCCTCCACTTATATTATAGCATATGACACAACACTTCTTTTTGTGCCAGTAGAGAATGCAGGTGAACAAATGCATGATTGAACAGGACCTCTCGCATCCATCTGAACTTTCTGTAATTATATATATTTAAAAAATAATAGCTGTGACATGGTACCTTTCCACAGGCATATTTTTTATGGATCACTCTTGCAGTTTCCTCATTTGCAGTCTGAAGTGGTACAACCCCAGAAGAAAGCCATCAAGTACTCTTGGATTGTGTCCAAGACATCAAGGCCAGGTGAGTAGTTTGTAAGTTTTTTGGCCAAGCATTCACCAGTGCAATCCATGTATACAATGGCTGCAGAGGGTATTCAAGGAAGAAAGGTTTGACATCCATAGTGGGGAATACTCTCTCTCTCTCTCTCTCTCTCTCTCTCTCTCTCTCTCTCTCTCTCTCTCTGTGTGTGTGTGTGTGTGTGTGTGTGTGTGCCTTTTCTATACACGTTGTACGGACTATAGAGATTCTAGTGGAAGGGCCTTCATGCCCAGTGTCTCAACAGTGTAAATCAGAAGGTGCATTTGCAGAAGAACTTCTCCCGCCCATGGGAGAGGTTTGACAATTTACTGACAAACTAACATGACTTGAAATAAATCATCCCATCAGGAAGCAACAAGCTGACCTGTGAGAACCCAGTGTTGATATTGTTCCTTTGGTTGATTGGCCAATCTTGCCTGCTCTGTTTGTGACTACCTGCCATTGGACTTTGTTTTCATCTAACACAGAACCACTATAGACTCCATTCAGGTTTCTTCTCGCTTGCTGGGGGCACATGCATTGAATGAATACATCCAATGAACATATCCCTCCCAGGGCCTGGAGGAGAGTACCCTGCGCATATGTAACATGGATATTCACAGTGCAACATATTTCATGAGTTTCACCAGATAGGTTCCAGCCTTCTAAATCTATAAAAGTACACCCTGTTCTCAATTAACCATAGTTGCTATTTCAGTGGTTGGCCAGAAGGCACATTTAGCTTTTTATTCCACATTCACACATGCAGAGTTGTCCTATGTCAAAATGCTCTGACTCTCTGTATGGGATACTAGGATCTTGTCAAACGGACATGTTTCCTTGTCTTACAGCGCAAGCCTAACCTTTTTATGATTGCAGCCTGAGTTTTTAAAAAATGATCATTGTTTTACATGCCTGTATAAAAGGAAAGAAAGAGAAGAGATGATTTGTATCGCAAACGTGACTTCAGTAAACACCAGTGAAATCTTCACTCAGGGATCTTTTGATCCAGAAAGAGGAGGAGGGCAAAACAACCCAGAATCCTTGGCAGGAACCAATACCTGCGATGCCTCGTGACCCTGGGATCACCTTGCATCAGAATTAGAAATCATCAAAGGGGTGACACAGCAGTCAACGTGCCCACTTTCTACTCAAAAGAGGGCAATCAGTTGCTCATGTCATGAATATATATCAGAAAGTGGGTTGGGACTGAATCAGCCGAGGTGTAAAAAGGAGCATGTCAGAGAGCAGGCCAGCCCTTTAAAGCAGGTACCTTGAAAGGAAGGTGGGGGGTGGGGAAGAGGGTGAACCTCTTTAAGATGAAGTCTGTGCTAATAACATGTCCAGAAGATGGCTTCTGGCAAATTGCTTTGTTATTCTTGTCAAAAAAAAAAAAGTCCCTTGGAAGCAGTCAATTTTAAACCATATATCAAAATGATTAATTGCCCTTAAATGAGCAGATGCTGAAGTACCCTTGAATAGAGGCAAAGAGGCTAAAGCCTTTTTGGATTGTGAGCCTAATGTATTCATTGAGTTGGCAAAATATCATTAGAGCTATTAATTAGCTGCAAGAACCCAAGCTTTGGAGAGTCCAAGGTGTTCCTGTTTGGGGTGTTCCCCCCCCCCCATTTTTTTCCCTTAGGGGGAAAGGGTCTTCCTGGGATAAGGGAAGCAGGTATTTTAGCCTGTGGAGAAAATGCTTCATGTTACACAGGTTGCCTATTCTTTTGTAAACGGAAGCAGGGCTGTAGCTTCGCCTCCCTGGGACCGGAAAGGCTCCAGAGAGCGGTTCTTTTGGACAGGATCCTAAAAGAGTCACGCGGAGGGGGAAAGTCAAGCTGCAGCGAAATGGACGGCTCTGGCTTCCTAAGGAATGTATCGCCCCGGGGCTGATCTTGAGTTGGCTGGTCGGGATTGTATCGAAGAAACCGGAGCAGAAACTGGACCAGGCTGGCTCCACCGTGGAAAGGCGATGGAGGTGGAGAGGGGTGTCCTCGCCTGCTTGTTCTTTCGTAGGCTTTGCAGAAAAGCTTCATTCGCAACCATCCAACGTCATGTAGAATGGAAACGATTTCGGGACCCTGCCGAAATGGGTGCTTTTTGTGAAACCTTTGCTGCCCTGTGGGCGTGTAAAAAAGAAATGCTGTTAAGAAAGGTTTGGGTTGCAAGAGCGAAAGAAAGATGTTCTGCACCCACAAATCTGGGACCTTCCTGCTAACTTCCCCCAAAGGACTTTGGGCATGGGGGGGGCCGAGGGGGGGAGCGGGAATCATGAGTCCCCCTCAGCCCACACTTCAGACTCTCCGGGTATCAGCAAATCCCTAAAACTCAGCCTGCTCAGGGTTCTTTTGAAATCCTGCATCAAATATGTTTTCAGTGAATTCATGGAAAAGGGGCTGGGGGTGGGCTATGGTGGAGGGGGGAAAGAGGGAAACTTTTTAAATCTGTTTAAGTTTATAAACAAGATTAAAGAAACAATGTCAAGGGTCTTATGGAAATGGTGATAGTGCCCCTTTAAATAACAGCAAGCGGAGATTTTCTATATCACTGTGCAGTTTAAATCTGTCTTGATGGACTGGACATTAGTCCTCCTTAAATCCTTCAGAAAGCAGCTTTAAGGAAAAAGGCTGAGAGGAATTTCTTCTCGCTTTAATTGCTTAAGAAACGGTTCCCACAATGAGCGGTGGCCTAGATTCGCCTCTCATTTAAGTTCTGATTTTTAAAAGTTCACAAGTTAATCCCCTTTCAGTCTCACACGAATGCAGTTGGCAAAGGGGGACAAAGTAATGGACAATGTGCGCGGGGGGGGGGACATTTCAAACCAATTTTATTTAAGGGAAAAAATCCAATCCCTTCCCCCAACCCAGCTAAAAAATAAGGGGAGGAGGGAGGTAACCGGCATGGTGTTGATTTGGTTAAGCAGCTATTTTAAGACCTTGTTATCATTAGAATACGAGCGAGGTGACTTTATACATCATGGCGAACTATCTGATATAGCAAAGAGATGGAAGGGCGCGTCCTCCCCTTTAACTCTCCGCGCTGGAAGGACGCAGAGAAGTAAAAAAGGAATAATCCCAACATATTTCCAAGGAAATGTGACTAACCCACCCACACCCACACAAAAAAAACACCACCACATTACTTACGCCACTAATTAGGATGCAAAAAACTTTCAAAGGGGGGGGGTGAGCACTGGAGAGATGCTCATTTTTTAAACTGTTTAAACTTAACAGTAAGGTTCTTCTCATTTTCTTTTCTTTCTTTTTTTTTAAAAAAGACGCTTTAAGTTGTCACTAGAAAAATAACGGTGAGGTGTGAAGTAGTATTAAAAAAAAGAGCAGGACCGAGTGTTGCACTAAAATAATTATCAGAGGAAGTGGGAATAAAATGGGTGATGCTGGTGAAATCGCAATTTTGACAAAGATTGGAAACTTTGATATGGAATTTAGGGAGAGCGGTTCGAATTAAGTCAGTGGTGTTCATTCCCATACAAGCGCTTCGAAATCTCGCGTCAGTCAGGTACAGGAAAGATTTTGTTATGTAGAAAGAAACTGGATTTCTTTTTTAAAAAAAAAATCTAAACTCAGATTACCATAAAAATAAAGAAAACATGGGGGTGTTATGTGATAAAGTTGTACCAAGTGAGTTTTCATATAATCCATAGTAAGATTAATGAAATGAAAGCTGATCTTAGAACATTGTTGCATCAGAAGGAAAAACGTTCCTCTCTAAAAACGGTGGAGTTTTTGACATCCATTTTTAACCAGTTGCCTTCTAGGAAAGAGAGTTTGGGTCGCATGGGTGTATATTGTTTCAGCACATATGTTATAATTTTAAAAAGTAGTGAACAAAATAATAATTTTACTGAAGTCCATAGAAGGGAGTAAAATATGTTTTACCAAATTATAATTAAAGCTTCTGCTTTTTTATATAGAATTTGATTTACGAAATCGAATTCTGCCCTTTTGCTCAACAGATTTGTTTGCTCTTCTGCATTTTACTATCAAAATCTATTCTTTATAGATCAACTGGCAGGGTAACATCACCGCAGGATAACCTAACCAAGCAGTATATGGGTCGGTTCTCCTCTGTGTGTGATCTTTAAAATAATAATAATAATAATAATGTTTCAACCCAAACAACGATAATTAAGAAGACCGGAGAAAGTTGTCACCTTTGTTAAGTCCATCTCTCTCTCTCCCTCCTCTCTCTCTCTCCCTCCCTCCCTCTTTCTCACACACAGAATAAGACAGGATAAGGTATGCTGTAAAACAACAGACGTGAAAAGGTAACTTTTGAATCGAACTTCTCACCCGCTTCTGTCCAATCAAAAGAAGCGCAGGGTATTTATTTGTTTTGGCAACTGTGTCTCCCCCGTCCCCCCAATCCACCAATCACCGCCACAACTCCGAGGAGCTACAGGTTTCTAAGGAAAGAGCTGTCCCTAAAAGGGCAGCGTGGGAGCGACAGAAGAGAGAAAGGGACGGGGAGAGAGACGAGGGGAGAGAGACCAGGGCGTTGCGAGGCATTTGGGAAGCACCGTTTCCGGGGATTTGTAGAGGAACACCACTAAAAATAGGGAAAGGGTTCTGGTCTCGCTACTTCCTCCCTCCCCGCCAGTTTTAAACACGAGCTACAGTTACTGTCTGGCTTAAATAGACCAAGAGCAAGGAAGGTTGAAGCAAAACGCTAAGCTCTTTCTTTCTTTCTTTCTTTCTTTCTTTCTTTCTTTCTTTCTTTCTTTCTTTCCTTCCTTCCTTCCTTCCTTCCTTCCTTCCTTCCTTCCTGTCGCCTTCTATTCCGATCAGTCTCGTTTTTGTTTTCGCTTTGCTGAAAACGGGTCTCCTTCAAGTTTGCCCAAGAAAACCCCACGCGTTCTCACTGCTTTTTGAGAAGCCTAACAAGACCAAAAAAAGTTTGCACGAAACACGTGGGGCGGGGGAGGGGGAGAAAGGTGACCAGGCGACAAGCTGGGTTTCTGACCTTTCCTACTGACCCGATTTCATTTTCGTTGTCAGGAGAACAGGAAAAATAGATAGCTCCGCGTGACACCTGCAGGCCAGGTGATCAAACTTTTCTGGATGGATCAGAAGAGGAGGAGGGGTGGCTAGCGGCGCGGGGAAGTCTCCCCACAACCCCATCGCCACCTCTTGAGAGCCTTCCAAAGGAACATTTAAAATAAAAATTCATCTTCAGTTATTTTTTCCTCTCTTACCCCTATTTGTTTGGAAATAGATTTAAATAGCTTTGCTCTTTCTGGGGACATGCACGTTAAAAATAATAATCATATTTCGTTCCCCCCCCCTTCAGCGCCTAAGACTTTACGATCTCCACTGCCTCTTCCACACACACATACACACTTTTTTGCCAGAAAATATATAGGCTTAAATTAAAAGGTACTCCTTCTCTCCTCACTCCCCCCCCTTTTCAGTCTTTCTTGTTCCCTTAATTCCTGCCTAAACGGTTTTGCTCTGGGAGAAGAAATCTTTTCTAGAGGAGGGGGGAGAGAGAAGCCCTCAAGAAGAGAAGGGTATTATTGTTTTAATCCTCTTATCCGCAGTCATTTTAAAACAGGGCGTTTTGGAACCTGAAATGGCGTCTTGTCCTCCCCAATCCCATCCTAAATCCTTCTGGGATGGGAGAGACTCGAAAGGCAAAGAACCCCCCTGGCATCTATTAGCGGTCCCCGCGAAGGCTTTCAACAACTGCCCTTTTCGGCAGCAAAGGCATGACAAAGCCGAAAAGCAAATAAAACCAACGCTGTGCAGTTAGTCAACTCTGCCAAAAAAAAAAAAAAAAAAAAAAGGTGGGCGAGAGAGAGAAAGGGAGAGAAAGGGAGCCAGTCTTGGCTGCCTGCGGAGGGAGAAGGGGGCGAAGACGAGACCTGCAAGGTCCATGCATAAAGAATGTGTGTGCGCGTGTGTGTTGGAGGTGTGTGGGTCGGTGTGTGGGTGACAGCATAGACATCCAAGGGGGTGGAATCTGTTCTGTCCACCCCATTGTGCCACGTCTACTCCTCCCGCCTCATTTTAATCCCTCGGATTATGTAGGGATCCAATCTTAATCCCACCGGGACTCTTCCCGCACACCCAGAGGTGGGGAATGGTGGGAGGCCACCCCCCAAACCCCGCATGGGCCAATTCACTTTCCTACGCCTTGCCTAGATGTTATTGTTTATATCCAGTTACCTCTTCGTTGTAATAATAGTAATAGTAGTAAATGATAGTAGCAACCACCTCTCTTTACGTTCCTATGCCAAACACGTTGGTTTAGGGGGAAAGGGCTTCACTTCCATCCAAATGGAGGAGCGGGGAGCGTGTGGAGCTGTGGTCGTCGTTAAAAGCGGGTCAGAAGCGTCATCAACTGAGAAGTACACCGCTGAACACGCTCTGGCGCCTCAGGGTTAGCGTGTAGTAATCGGGCCAAGGTCAAGGGCGCAATCGCCGCAAGGCAATTTCAGACTTTTCCTGACTAGGAAGATCTCCCTCCTGTTTGACCCGGGGAACTGGGATAGGTGATCTTCCCCCCAGAAAAGATCTCTTTTTGGAGACCCCTCTATGCCTTAGACATCAGCCTTTGGAGATCAGTCTATGCCTTACACCAGCCTTCGCCAAGCTGATGCCCTCAGTGGTCAAACTGAGAAATCCTGGCAATTAGCCATTTCTTACAGACATTCCGGCCAACCACATCTGGAGGGCACCAGGTTGGCGAAGGCAGCTTGATACCGAGGGCAGGCTATAGATCTAGGTGAAGGCAAGAGAGGGCCTTGGTCTTTGGTTGTGAGGCTGAAACTAGACTCTAATGAAGACACTCGGTGATTTGATGCATAAGTGTATTGGAAGTGGCAGCAAGTCAGACGCAGCAAGTCCGACTTTAACATTTCCAGAGAGAAACTGACCTGATCCGAAAGGAAATGCGTCATATAAAGAGCGCGCATTTGCTCCCAGCGCAGCGGCCAGATCAGCCAGCCTGCTAACCAGTCACGCCGGCCCTGGCAATGCAGCCTTCCAAATGTGAAGAGGATGTGAAATGTGTGGCGATGCTTGGTAGTAGGCCCTTGCCAAAAGAGGCAACTCCTTTGCGATCAAACGTGGAGAAAAAGGCCAAGAGGCGGTCACTTTTCTCAGGCTTAGATCCACCACCCACTCCGGCCACTTATTAAACTCTTCCCTGCCCCTCCGCTTCTTCCACGCCAGCCTGGCTTGCTCTGATGCTCTGCCAGGGATTCAATTAGACTGTTGCACCTGACTAGGCTTGGAGTAAATGACTAGAAGGGGAGGGGGGCAAAAAAAAAAAAAAAAAAGAAGCAGCCCATCCACCCTACTCCTCTTAAGTTGCTATTAGAAGAGTAAGAAAGAGTGGGAGGGAGACGCGGCGGCGGCGGCGGCGGAGGGGAGAGATCGGCAAGCCTCCCTCTTGATTGACAGGGTGAAGGACCATTGAAAATCTTGCAGGGGAGCTCCCAGGTCTGTGTGAAGCTCCTTTTAAAAATCCTTCCTGATTCCTCCTCCCCCAGTAGATGGCAGCTTTGCAGGACCCAGAGACAATTGGGAAACCCGGAGCAGGAGGAGGCTGGAGTAAGGCGAGCGCTCCCCTTCCTCTCCCGAGTCCCTTTCTGGGCACCCCACGCTCCTGAGTGAGACCCTGACGGAGGCTCCCCCCGGGCCCACTGCAGCCGAGCCTAAGAGAGGCGAGACTTCGACTCCCAAGGTATGGCCTCCCCGTCCCGCTTGCCCCTCCCTCTGCTTGACAGAGGAACTGCCCGGCGCTCGAAACTTGGCCCAGAGGTTGGTCCTTCCGCGCGTGGATTCCCCGGCGCAGAGCTTGGGCAGGCGAGCCCTAGCTAGCAAGGAAGGAGCGTCTACACCCGGGAAGCGCGGGGAGGTTTGGCGACCATGGCTTTCTCTCTCTCTCTCTCTCTCTCTCTCTCTCTCTCTCTCTCTCTCTCTCTCTTCCCCTTGCTGATCTGGAGAGGTGGGTGGGACTGGGCTGTGTGGTTGTGGGGCTCGTTTCTTCGCAGCAAAGTTTCCAAAGTCGACGCTGTGTGCTCTTGCGCCGGTTGTCACGGGCCGGTTTCCTATTTTACACCCCGCGTGTGAGTGACTAGGCGGCTACTGACTAGCCGCGGCTTCTCATCTCCCACCGTTGACCCCAGTGTATCATTTCTGGCCAGATGGCTGGACTGCTGTCCGTTCCGCCAACTCTTTCTTCTTCCTCTTTTCCTTCCCCTCTTCCCTTTGAACGGCTCCGCTTTTTTGGGTTTGTTCTGGCTTGGCTTCATTTGGAATATATTAGTTTGCCCCGTATTTTTTTTTCTTTACCCTTCCTTCCTCACCCCACTCCCCCGTACTAAATAGAGACAAATCTCTTGCCTCGCTTTTCGAATGTAATTTTTAGCAGATGGTTAAAGAAATAAAATTCAGGCGCACAGATTCGTTTGGTTAAAAGCTTTTGCCTGGCGAAGAGGCGAAGCCGCGCCACAAATGGTTTTAATACTCCACTTCAGATCTTCAAACTTGTCAAGTCTCCCCTTTGAACTTTCCATAGTACAGGCTTCATGAAAAAGTGAAGAAGGTGAAAGTTTTGTCTGTGTTTGTTTGTGTGTGTGTTTAAAAGATACTTCATTCTACTACTGTTTCCCCCCGCACCCCATCTATTTGCCTACGGGCAATTAACAGCGCATCTCTTCGTCTGTAGGCACCAGTGGTAGATTGTCAATTTCACCCCTATTTGCATAATGATGTTTTAATAAGCTAAACAGCCTAGTGAGGTCCAAGGGGGAGAGAAACGGGGGCGAGGGGTGGGAATCTGGAGGCAGAGGGGCGGGGAGATTTCAGGCAAAGAGGAGAAACCAGCGCTAGTGGTGGAGATATAGCTCAGTAGCAGGAGAATGCAAGGAGGAAGGGTCTGGATTTAAGATCGCATCTGGGGGGGTTTTACCTGGTGGGTAAAAATAAATTAAAATTGCCGGGCGTGGGAACGCTGCTTGAGAGCAAAGTATGTGAAATAGATGGCCTTAAGACCCCCCCCCCTCAACCGTTGCTAATGCGAATCAGCTGTAGACACACCGGCAATCCAGTTCAGCCCCAAAGTGGAGGCACTCCGGATTCGAGGATTACGCGCACGAAATCTATGCAAAAGTTTATTCTGAAGCAAGTCAAGCCAAGTTCAGTGGGACTTCTTCCTAAATGCGTGTGCACAGGATTTCAGAGTCGATGAGACTTTAATGCTGCAATCCTATACACACTTACCTGGGAGTAATAAGTCCCATCGAACTCAAAAGGGCCTTTCTCCTGAGCAAACATGTATAGGACCGGGATACGCTGGCTTTTTAAGGAGACTAGAGGTAGACACTCCGTGACTCCGAAACTTTGCCTTCACTTGAGTTATGGATCACGCTTCCTTGTAGTTTTCTGTTGTTGCTGGTGGTTTCCTTGGTGAAGCCGGCCGCTCCTTCCCACTCACCCCTGCTCGCTCATTCACTCCGCCCCCGTCCTTGCAAGGCCCCAGTTAACAAATGCTTCAAACCCACGTACTTAAATAGGCGACATTCGAAGGGGAGACCGGCCTGCATAGTTGACAGCCAGAGGTTTCCCTCGGATCGTGGGATAGCGGGTAGGGGAAGATTGGAAGAAGAGTTAAGAGTGGACGGACGGGAAGTCTGGGCAAGGACCATTTTTCTCTCCGTAGGTAAATCGGGACACTCAGCGGAGAAGTAGCCCTACAACTCCTTAATAGTAATAGCAAACCTGCGCCTATCTACTCAGAAGTAAAGCTCCATGGTTGGGGTGGATGAACGTTGTAGTCAAAGATATCTGGCAGGGGGCGCAAAGTTGGGGAACCTGTGGCTCTCCAGATGTTGTCAGACACCAGTTCCCATCAGCCTCAGCCAGCAGGGTCAACAGTCGGAGATGACGGGAGTTGTCTTCCAGCAACATCTGGCAGCAACCTCTGGAGGACAACCAGCCTAAGCCACCCCCCCCACTGTGCACGTGAGTGGAGGTGGGGGTATTAGTCAATCTGTGCCCCTGTTTGGATCCAGGCAGATGTAGATTTGCATATGGGGGAGGGGCAATTCCAAAAAACTAAGAAATGGGCTTCCTTTCTTGGTGGGCCAACCCAGTGTGCAAGTTTTGTACCTTTAAGGCCCCTTGAACTTGGTCAGAGGCGCACAGGATCGGGTTGCGCCCCTTTCAAAATCAAATGCTATACTTCTGAGTCATCATCAGGTGTTTGGAATTCAGTCTCGTGCTTAATAATATAACTCAAACTCCATGTAAGCAACCTCAAGCACACTTACTTACTACCGAGTAAGTCCCACTGAACTCTGTAGGCTTAACTCCTCGGAGAAACTCCCTTAGGATTCTGAGGGGCCATTTAAGATCAGGCTGCTCTGAAGAACAAGAATTTCGTGACTCTTTACAAAATGATTTGGGGGGGGGGAGAAAATGGTTTTAAGCCATACTATCCACTTATTTTCTTCTGATCAACACTAATATGACTTAAAAAAAAAGTTTTGGTTTCCTGTTACTTCTTGAGTATTTTTCTGGGGGAAGGTCGGGGAAGCAAAGTTTGAGAAATAATTTTCAAATACAAATGCAGAAGGGAGCTGGAAATCGACCTTTACCAACTTCCGGACAAATGTATTTTACCTCGGTGATTTCATTAACTCGTCTGCCCGCGTGTGTTCGGCTGCTGCCTCTTATTTAGACGGTTAGGTGGTGTTTGCCATCAGGCCCTAAATCCAGTATCCTTGAGAGGGGAGCAAGTCGTAGCAATTCACGATTTCATGTCAGATCCGCTGCCCTGCGCTCTGATTACAAATCGGAGTCATCCTACGATTGCAACGGCAGTGAATAAATTGTCCTCGAAATGTCAACCTGCCTTTTCCAGGAAAACGCCCCCGAAACGAAACGAGTTAAGTCCCGCGGACTTCAACGAAACTTTCATTCTCAAATAAATCTGAAGGTCGCAGCCTTTTTAAATTGGCGCGAATCGAAAGATAACTGAGAGTGTCGTTGAATGAACAGGTTTAGCTGTTTGTTTGAACCATTCATTACGGAGCAACCAAGCAAGAACTGAACTCAAGCCGATTGTGTAAAGTTTACACCCACAAAGGCGGAAGTCAGGCAAACACGCGTGACTTCTCCACTAGCAATATATGTGCTTATGTGTGTGTTCCCCGGAAGAAAGTGGTCGGCAACCGTTTAAGCCGAAATACTTGGACTTAAGCAGGTTTGGTTTCATGGATGTACTAAAGCGCGCCAAGGTTCTAGTCCCTAGCGCAGAGCCTTTAACGGGATTGTGGATCGGGCTCAATAAATGACGCCAGTCCGGTCCTGTATCGCAGAGGGCGAAGCTGGTTCGGAACATGACTGGTGGTTTTAAAAGACACCCGCTTCCAAAAAAAAGAGGGGGGGGGGGAGGAATGGCGTGTGGGTCAACGAGGACTCCTGGCGGGCTCTAAATGAGAGATGCGAGACACATTCGTTTGTCCGTAAAGTAACAGGAAAGCAATGGACTTGTCTGCACAAATAAAACGTTTGTAGAAAACAAAATAAAACCAAAGTGTGCACGCTGTGCGCAGGTGAAAAATCTATGGTCTCTTTAACTTTTTGCATTGGCTTTCTCCACAAACAATGGTTTGTTTAGATCTGGATGGCAACCCCCCCCCCCAAGCCGCCCCCTCCATCTTCATCTCAGGGACCTCGAGTCAAATGCATCCGGCTGACCCCTATGTTGCAGCAGGACCTCGGGTGGAGCGCTGCCCGTTAGCCCCGAGGTTTAGTTTCTGACTGTCTATAGACAGGGACTATTTTATTTTATTTGTATTTTATTTGCTACGGCTTCACTCTTTAGGGAACGCTAGGCTGTTGTCCGTAAGAGGCAGCAGGTACAAAATATTAGCTCGCTGTCTTCTGATATTTTGGAAACGGTGCCTTTTCAAAGCGCTCTAACGTTTCTCAGCGTCCGGGTCCCGAACAAGTAAACTCGGAAGTCAAATCCCATTCACGCTCAATAGGCTTTCTCTCCCCCTGCCCCCATTAAAATTGCAGTCCCCGCGAGAAAGCCCAATGGAACTCAAGGGGACTTACTTCCAAGTTGACACGTTCTAGAATTAGGCAGTAAATCGCTGGAGATCGCAAGCTAAGGCAAGACTTGGAAGCACAGTTTAAAGTGTGTGTGTGTGTGTGTGTGTGTGTGTGTGTGTGTGTGTGTTGTACTGTTGATGACAAAAGTCGCTGGCTACACAGACGACTTGAGAGTTTCCTTGAGTGGCTTTAGAAATTTGGCGAAGCTTTGGCCCTTGCCATTTCCCCGATCCTGAATGTTCAAGGCGTTCGCAAAGGCTGCGCGGATTTTTCCTCTCCTTGCTGCGGGCCGATTTAAATCCCTGACATTTAATTTTGTTCAGGGAACTTCCCGCTGGTCCGGCCTGTCACCTCGCCCCAGCTGCTAGGATAACCACCCCAGGACGTCTTCCTTGGGGTCCCTCTGCCTTCTATTGTACATCCCATTTCCACTCGCCCCCCTTCCCGCCCCCCTTTCAGTTCCACTTGGTTGACTCTTCAAATTTTCCATGTAAATGACAGTAATAAATATCTAATCATGTCCTGCAGCTATATATATACGGCTCTCTGAGCAGGGCCTCATTAATGAAACATCAAGCGAAAGGGGGAGAAAGTTTCTTTTCTTCTTTCTTCCAGGCATTGTGGAGAAAACTGTTTACGAAGTACCCACGAATCACAAGAGAGCGTGGAATAGCCTAAGAACGCCGTTTATCTCTTGTAATCATCATCAACAACAAAAAATTCATTTCGAGCCCTGTTTGGCTGGCCAGCTTTATATATTATGTAGCTATATGAGTGTGTCGCGATGTGTGCGGGGAAAATAATGTTAGGAACAAATAGGAACCTTCATTTAAACAGGTCCGACTTTATAAACACAATCCACGGCGGAGCGTCTCCTGCGCAAGCTCCTTTGAAATGAATGAGAGAGGCCAGGGAATAGCTCTTGCGCACCCTTCACTCATTTCAGAGGAGGTCCTGGAGGTTCCTGCCACTTACCTTTTGCAAGATCGCTAGTAATAAGAATCTTTCGATAGCTTGCCTCAAAAGGCTCGCGCGCGTGTTTTATAGCGAGAGTTTCCAACGTGAAAAAGTGGTTGTTGTTTTTCAGCACAAATGAACTTTCTCTCCGCACCCCCAGAAAAAGAAAACCTATTTTGGGTGCTGTGTGTTAAGCAGCCAGGCCAGGTGGGATGAGGAAGGAAGAGAGATAGGGTGGGGGGGGACACAATATCATAGGCTATTAGTATCTGTTCTTGGCTCAACTCGCTATTGGGGTAAAGGCAGGCTTCGGGGTTACTCAGAACTCTTCGTCATGCTCGCACAATCCCTCCCCAACTGAAAGATTCGACGCTACATCTGTTGGGAGGTGGATCCTTTACCGAGAGAAGAAAAATATAAGGGGTTAGACTTGGGGTTGAGGGAAGAAGGAACGCTGCGGATCAGGACACGAAAGCAAAAGTTAGAAAGTGAAATGGACAACATAGGAAACAAAACCGACAAGAGAAAATCTGCAGCACAAGAGGAAAGCAATGGAAGGGCAACTAAGGCTGCAACCCCACTTACCTGGGAGTAAGCCTCAATTGAATTCAGTAGGACTTACTTTTAAGTAGACATGGTTAGGCTTGCGCTGTAACTTCTGTTTTTGGACCAGCGGCAATTTTGCCCTTCATTTGCCCTGCACAGAGAACAAGACACTTCAGACAAGTATTTGAAATCAAGTTATTCCGCGCATCTTGCCCTTAGAGATCTTGATAGGAAATCCGTCTCCCATGGGGTTGTTTATTCTTTCACCGGAAAACTGACACATGCCCATCAGTGGTGTGACTCCCCAACAATTAATTGGACCCATAAAGCGCTCTTAATGCCGGCGGGGGCGGAGGGCGGGGGAAGTTGAGATAAGTCTGAAATGAAAGCGCACGAGATATTGTTCTCCCAACGCTAAACAAATGGAGTGATTACATTCTCTCCAAACGCATCAGTCACGCTACATTAAGCAGCAGAGAGCTAATTATCCCAATTAGGAGGCTGATTTATAATTAATGGCTTGGACCAAGTGATAATTGGATGTTAATGGATAACAGTTTTGTCTGGAAGTAGCCCCCAGGTTCCCTAAAGGCCAGCTTGCCTTTCCTTCCTCCTACTTTTGCTCAAAGCAAATGAAGGAAAAAAATAATCTGCTATTAGGTGAATCAGTGAGAACGGTAAAGGCTGGAAAGGAAGGTGATTGTAGTGTTAAGTAGAATCAGTGGAAGTATAAGACTGGGAATGACGGGTCTCAGTTATACAAAATCTTAGGGCTGCAAGGGACTATACCGTGAGGGGTTTAATAAAAGTTTTGCAATCTAAGCTTCTAGAACTCATTGTTTTAGTGCCAATAAAAGTGGTAAAGGCTGGAAGCAAGGTGATTTTAGTCAGTCTGGGCAGTGTTAAGGGGAATAGATGGGAGTATAAGATTAGGAATGACTGGTCTCAGTTTAACAGAATCTCAGGGCTGGGAGGGAATATACATGATCTGCTTTCATATGCCTTCCAGTTGTACCTATTCCCACCCCACCCCCTGCTATTATGTAAATTGCTAAAACATTTACTGAATTAATGTCCAATGCAGAGCTTGCCTGCCTGACCGCTCCGTGCTAGTGTATAATTGCATTCCATAACTTTGTTTGCACGTGTGCCAGAGGCTGGGAAGTTGGAACATTTTAGTCTTGGGGTGTGTGGGTGCATGTGGAATAAGGTGTTGTGTCTCAATAAAGACAGCTGCACACATAGTGTCATAAAGGAGACAGCAAGAGAGAGAGAGAGAGGCAAGGACTGAAAGAAACTGGATTTCCCCCAAATTCTTTGACGATGGTCCCCTGCCTGCTCTGCTACTCTGTCCTGTTCAGGGCTGGCCCTGCCATACAGCAGGGCGAAGAGACCTGCTTTGGGTGGCAATACACAGACAAGGACAGGAACTAGTGTCTGAACACCGCAGCAGGACTTTAAAGTGTTGTCTCTGGGGTGTGCTGGGAGACGGGGCAGGCGTTGGGCTGGCACTGATCTTGTTCACTTAACACTGAAGAACTGCACACCTTATTTTATTCTGCCAAATGCCAGAGTAGGTAATAACTTTCTGCACTGAGGTGGTTTCCTTCTGTGTACAAAAGTGTGTCTATCTGTTCAGAGCAAGCCATTAACAGGAGAAAGCACCAGATCAATTGAGAACAGAAGGAAGAATGAGAGGCTCTCCCCTCCCAAACATTTATTTGTGATCATTTATTGACATCTGAGAGGTAAACTTATACAAAGCTAGAGTTGGCATCCATCTGTCTCAGGAGACAATGCAGTGCACCTCTGGGAGTGAGGTCAAGCTGTTGCCTGCTGCAGCTGTATAATAATTATCATTAGCACATGTCTCCAAATAGCCTTTTGGTCACATAGTCTTGAATGGCAAATCTCTGTCTCTGTCTCTCTCTCCAAAGCCCTGTCTTAAGGCAAGAATGCCAAGGTGTCACTTTCAGGTGGTTTTAGAATTGATTCCAACTTGCATTTTGTTACAAAGGAATTCCAGGTGCTTCTTCTTCTTCTTCTTCTTCTTCTTCTTCTTCTTCTTCTTCTTCTTCTTATTATTATTATTATTATTAATAATAATAATAATAATAATAAATATACTGCTTGGTTGTAAATAGAACCTCTAAACAGCTTACAAAATAATAATAATAAAATGTGTGAGCTATGGGAATAATCACAGCAATGCACCTTATCACACCTACTATCCCAGATTTCTCTGCTGCCTTTGGACCAAAAAGCACTAAGGCAGCTTGAAACAGAAAAAAGCCCTACAATATTATACTAAGAAAATGCAACTTACAAAAGCTTAAGATGGCACTGTATTAATAACAACTTTTAAAAAAACCAAAACCCACTAGCACACCTAAAACCAAAACAATGTCCTCTGCCTAAAAGAAAAGAAAAACCTTTTTTTTTAAAAAAAAGGTCAGCGATGACCGCATTGGGTCAGTGTCTGTCTAGGTAGTAGCTCTTTATAAGGGCCCCAGACAGGTGGTGGTGTGCAGAGCAGCTGGGAAAGCTCTCCTCCAATTGTTCCGAGTGCAGCCTCTCCTCTGTAGAAATGTGTCATCTGCCCTCTCCCCAACCGGTGATTCCAAATATAGGTGTCCATTTCATGTTACATGCATGTATGTGCTGGCTGTCCATATACTATGGGCAGGGCAAGCCCACCCATAAGGCAAGGTGAGGCAACTCCTTTCGGTGGCAGGATCCACAGGGGCAGGTGACCTGGCCTCCAAGGAATGCCCCACCTGCTGCCTCTGTTGCAGTGGCAGCGACAGCTCTGATACTTTCCTTGGCGGCCGGATTCACAGCATCTACAGTGGCCTCTTGGCAGAAATGAGTTACTGCTAGTCTCCTTCCATCCTTGTTCCCAATGTAGATCTTTAATGCGTCCTTGTTATAGGTACAGTGGTACCTCAGGTTACAGACTCTTCAGGTTACAGACACTTCAGGTTACAGACTCCGCTAACCCAGAAATATTACCTCGGGTTAAGAACTTTACCTCAGGATGAGAACAGAAATCGTGCGCCAGCGGCACAACGGCAGCGGGAGGCCCCATTAGCTAAAGTGGTACCTCAGGTTAAGAACAGTTTCAGGTTAAGAACGGACCTCCAGAACGAATTAAGTTCTTAACCCCAGGTACCACTGTATATTTATTCCCACCCCCAGTTCCTGATGCAGATCTTCACTCACCCCTTCTTCCCTGGCTGGAGCGGGTGGCAGGCACCATTTTGTGGTTTACCTCAGGCACCAAAATGTCCTGGGCTGGCCGTGGCTATTGGACCAGGTTCAAGGCCAGGTATTAATTTACAAGGCCCTTAACAACTTGGGTCAAGCACCTCAAGGACTGCCTAATCCCTTATATCCCTTTTTAATCCCTGAAGTTTTGGGGGGAGTCCCTGTTAGTTATCCCCCCCCCCATGGTTCAGATCCACAGCTCATTTCTACCAGGAGCTGTGTATTCAGTATTGTGGGCCCAATTTTGTGGAACTCTCTTCCAGCTGAGGTCAGTCAGGCCCCCTTCCGGCACCGATTGACGGCATTTTGATCTCCTCATGCATTTTAATTGAAGTCTGATTTTATAGTTTCTAACGGATTCTTGTATTTTCTGTATGTTATTCCTTATACCACTTAGAGACCATCACAGTTAAGTAGTACATAGGTTGTTAAAATAAAATAAGAAGAATAGTAATATTAAAGACATTAAGATATACCACACATATCTATTTCTGCACTAGTTGAAATCTCTCCTAATTGCCCCAGATTAAGAGAAAATGCCTCTTCATTAAATTCTCTTGAAGAAAAAAAATCAGGGTAATCTAATATGAGATCTGATCCTGGGTCTCCTCTGCATGACCATATATGAAGGCAGACACAAAACTGAGCAGCATCACTTTGTAATGTGATAACTACTATAAACAATGTTTACTGACCACGAACAGTAGTTATAGTTGGTGTGATGTTGCAGCCCGACAGAGCATGCTCCAGCGACCAGAGGATAGAGTTCTGTCCACTTTGCAGACTCTGGTACCTGTCACAACATAAGGCTTATTAGCTGTGCCCTGAAGGGACAATATTAAAGACTACCAGAAAAGGCTCCTTCCAGGTCAGACGAAGTGGACACTGTCACGAGAGGCCAGGAACTATTTTTTTTTCTCCACAGCATTGGTCTCTGTAGCCTGTGGATAACTGTAATGGGTTTTGTCCCCAGAGTCATCAATCTCTCCTAAACACCAAACACATCATAACAAAAAGCCAGAGAAACAAATTCAGCAGTGTCCAAACCAAAATGAAGACTTCTGGCTATAGCAGCTAGGCATGTTGTGCGAGGGTCGGGATCAAATTGATCAAAGCCAAACAAGCAAACACATCTGCATTGACATTACTGCTGGAAGAAACCTCCAGATGAGATGCCTGAAGTTAGATTCCTAAAGCTGTGCTAAAATACCTAAACCAAAGTGGCCAAGCTTTTGCTCTGATTCATTTATTTTGTCGTTCTTTCTGTTGCTTACATTAGGATTTGCAAGTGCTTTAAAAAATAAACCTACATTGAGTTCATAGATAAAAAGGTACGAGTGCAGAGAAGGAAACATATTATTACCCTTTTCAAAAAAGACTGCCAAATTAATTTAAGTTGCTACCAAATTCCTCTGAATTTCTTATTTTTTTTTAAAAAAAACACCCAAGGATCACAAAGGTTTGTACTTTTAAGCTTCTCAAAATTAAAAAAAGCTTCTTAAAGTTATTATGGTGCCAATAATAACAATTTGGCTTTTCAGGCCTGTTTGCTCACTTCAAAAACAATCAAATATTGCCAGCTCTCTAACAAGTCCTTGGGCAGCATGTTTAGAGCAACACATCTGGAAGCATGTGGTCACAGTTTGTGTGCACAAGAGCGACAAGTATCCCTCAGAATAAAATTCAGTGGGTTATATCCAAAGTGGCAGAACACTTTATTTTCACCAGTCCCCCGCCCCTAGTCAATCTTCTCCTGAGGGTCAGGGAACCTCTAGAAAGGTATGGGATATGGTGGGTTGCCCTGCATCTCCATCTGCCCAATGGACCACCACACATGGACTTGAGCTTCCTCTTTTCTGGAGCAGATGGGTGGAAGGGGATGGAATCAATGGCTGCTAGCCATGGTGTCTTTGCTCTTCCTCCATTATTGGAAGGAATACCTCTGAATACCAGTCGCTGGAAACCACTTGTTGGTTTCCCAGATGCATCTAGTTGGCCACTCTTAGAACAGGATGCTGGACTAGATAACACACTGGCCCGAACCAGTGTTATTATGGAAGCTGGCTACACCAGCAGAATTACACATGCATGACTTTGGCTACAACCCAACAGTGTCTCACCAACCTTGCCCTAGCAAGAAGCACTTTTGCTACTGCAAATTGACCCTTGGATATGCAATTCAGCGTCTTTGATGCCTGCAAAGCACAAAGTTTCATAACCACAAGGAAGCAATCACTTTAAAAATGAACTGTGCAAAATTGCCAGACAGTATGTAGCAAACAAGTCTACACTGGCAGAACAGATTATCTTTTTTCATCTCAAGTTCTTGCAGTAGTTCTGATTAGGCTATTGTATATAAGGATAAGGAACATGCCATTTGTTTTTGTGTAATACACAGCACAAGCAGTCTCACACTGCTGCAGTCAAATTATTTTACGGCTTTCAATTCTTTGCTGATGGGTATTACTTTTCTACTTAATTGAGTGCTTAATTATTATTATTTTTAAAAAGGAAAATGTTATGTGGACTAGCCTATCTTTTGATCCTAACCACTACATGGAAAAAATACAAATCAATGGAACTTACGCTCAATTAATGTGCCTAGGCTCTGCTATTCTGCATATTTCCCTGCCAAATATCCACCTTGTTAATAGGAACTAAAAATAGGCTTAAACGCACAAGGCCAGATCTCTGCTGTCTGTGCATTCACAGTCCAGAAGACCCTCATATTGACGGAAATTGAGAAAAGAAGCAAACAAAGTCTGAGAACAAAATATGTTACTTTTTGCTGATTCATTAACTGTTCTGATTGGGAGTCCCAATTTCCCCCTTGAGTCAAATTAAATTTGTGTTGTGGGGTCCATTTTTCCTCCATCCCTTTTTTTACACAAACAAATCTACAGGCCAACTAGGGAAAAGGAGAGACGGAGGAGAGAATACAAGGGGAAAGAGCAATAAGGGTTTCTTTAACTTACACGATCTAATTTTCTCCTTCATAAAAAAAGAAGATCCTTTCTATTCTTCCATCATACCAGATGGTAAAGGGACCCCTGACCATTAGGTCCAGTTGCAGACGACTCTGAGGTTGTGGCGCTCATCTCACTTTACCAAACGATTCTTGGGTCATGTGAGATGAGTGCCACAACCTCAGAGTCGTCTGCAACTGGACCTAATGGTCAGGGGTCCCTTTACCTTTTATAGGAAAAGATTCAGAGTGACATGCCTCGTGGTCCAGCAATCTCCTGTCATGTACATTAGAGGAACATGCTTGCTGAACAACTGTATAACCACTTATGGAAGTGGAGTTCCTAGCAGAGTGCATTCTAAAAACCTCACTTTGTGCTAGGCATTACAAAGCCTTCTTAGGCTCGGTGGCATAGGGAGGGGTGGGTGGTGGGTGCGGGCCGCCCCGGGTGTCATCACTGAAGGAGGTGACTGCGGGGCCTGGCCTGCAGCGTGCCTGAGCCACACATCTCTCCTGGGGAGCTACACGGTGGCTCGGGCACCTGCAGGCTCTGCACTGCCCAAAACGGCAACGTGGGGCTTGCAGACTCCATGGAGGTTCTGCGCAGCGTGCTTTGCCCTGGCTTACCCTGCCCCCGGGAGCAGGGCATTTGCGTCACCCCGGGTGCCCGAGCAGCTAGCTACGCTGCTGCTTAGGCCAGTGATGGCTAACCTTGACACCCCAGATGTTTTGGAACTACAACTCCCATCATCCCTAGCTAACAGGATCAGTGGTCAGGGATGATGGGAGTTGTAGTCCCAAAACATCTGGAGTGTCAAGGTTAGCCATCACTGGCTTAGGCTCTCACTATTGCCCCATCTGGACTAAGAATGACTTCAAGAACATGTGCAACACTGTGTTGGCCTATGACCACATAGCAGACTGAAACCGCCTCTCTAAGCAATTAGACTGCCATTGGAGATCTCATTACAGAATCCCTGAGAGATGTCTGTAGAAGCCTGTTTGAAATCCACTTTCTGATGGAATTTCCATTGCCCACAGACAGAAAGAGGAGGCTGGCTATCCAAGAGCAGGAGATTTCAGAATTTTACGGCTCATGGGTAGCAAAAGAAACACGCATGGGTTGCTAGAGAGAGGGAGAGATGCCTAGTGGCTAGTTAGACTAGACAGACAACCTGTATTCCCAGACTATATGTGACCTGATTTGTATATGTGACTCCTCCATAATATGTTCATGTGTTCAGCACTGGGACTGGGCTACATGCATGCTTTATGTAAAAGATGTTGAGTGTGACGAACAGGAACAGCCAATTTGGGAGGGCAATGTTGCAAAGCTTCCCTCCCGACAATGGCAGTACTTATGCTTACTTGGATAGTGTGGGATTGGGGCAGGATGGGAGTGACATTGGGGCTATGGGCACTCTGGCTGAGCCAACTCAGTGCTCCTGCCAGTGAACCCACACAGCTCCATCCTTGATGCTGCCCTGTGCTGTCCAAGTAAATGGCAGTAACACCACTGTCATTATTGCTCTCCCAGGTTGTCTGCCTAGTGAGGGTGTTCTAAACACAGGCATAAATGCGTTCATGTCTCAAACTACCACCCAGTTTTGTAAGGAGACCAGCATCAAAACATCTTTAAAAACAACTTTCCTCCCTGGAGAGAGAGTCCTGTAAGCAGGTTGCCCCTGCCAAGAAGCCCCTCTCCCGCAATTGCAACCCACCTCACTTCAGACGGCAGGGACACCTGGAAGAGGAAGATGAGAGTACATATACCTTTCAGGTAATCAGGTTTTGAAATAACGTTCTTCAAAAACTTTTTTCTCCCCCAGCAGTGTGGAAAAGGTGATCAGGTAACAAGTTCAAACTGAAATCCTGACACTTCTCCCTTGTGACAATGCTGGGTGCTTTTGCAGTAATCACATGGCATTCCCTTCAACCATGTTTTTCTCCTTCACAGAAATTGACATACAGACTGAGCCAAAGAAAGCATGTATTAGCAGGCCTGTCTTAAGATATGGGCAGAATAGAATAGAATAGAATAGAATAGAATAGAATAGAATAGAATAGAATATTTTTATTGTCATTGTCCCCTTCGGGGAATAGATGATGATGATGATTAAAAATAAATGACCAGGAGAAACTTATCCAAGTGATCATTCAGGCACAGAGATGTGAGTTTCCGGTACTTCAGTAGCATGTGAAATAAGAACTGCAAACTGACGTTTTTAAATTTTTTTGCTGAGTACCTTCCCCCCAAAATCCATTTTGAAATCAAAATTGCTTTTCCTACTACCACCCCTTTTTTGCAGTCTATTGACTTCCCCCAAATTTATTAAGTCCCACTGAAAGAATTGGGGCTTGAGTTAGTAACTAACTCACTGAATTCATTTAAATGGAACTAAAGTTGGTTGTGGCATTTTTTGATTTTTGCAAAGATTCACCTTTTCTCCAGACCTCACCATGCTATATTTTGTCGCTCTGGAAAATGCATTTCTCCCCACAGGTTGCATATCCGCTGCAACTGTCATGCCGCGTTGTGGCATGTAGGTGCATGAGAGCAACACACACATCATAATCCCATGCGCACAAACTTGGAAACAAGTCCCACTGTGTGGAGCGCCACTCCCACCCCTAAGTGGGGGCTAATTTGCCGCACCTCAACTCCCCTGAGAAGAAGACTCAAAATGGTTTTGCCCTGGAGAGGAGTTGGCAAAGGGTCGGGTGGGCCGTCAGGCCAATCAGGATGAGGAAGAAGCCAGAATTTCACCCTTCAGTTTGAAGCACCCTCTCTATGCAATAGTTGCTTGTTTCAGGGCTGAGTAGGAATTTTTTTTGTGGGAGGGGGGAAGTCTCTGATTGGCCTTGGGAATCCTCTTTTTTGCCTACTCTGTACTGCTGGGAGTCCTGTTCTTGGAATGGCATTTTTATTTGTTTAGTTGGTTTTTAGTCTGGACAGGAAAATGTCCAAGGCATTATTGGGTTAAGGGCACTTTTTGTCACCCTAGGATGCCTTGGCAACGGGCCCTTTAGGGTAAGGTTACCAGACATCCCCGTTTCCCGGGGACAGTCCCCGGATTTACAAATCACTCCCCTGACAAAATCCTATCATTCCTAATGAAGTTGAAAACTGTCCCTGGATTCATTGGGGGAAAAAATCTGGTAACCTTATTTTGGGGTGCCTTTCAGGCTTCGCAAGACTGGAGTGCACTTGTCATGTTCACATACCCAAGGTTCTTGTAGTGAGGAGGAATAATTCTTTCCAGTCCTTTACTGTGGAGTAACAGGCGGCACCTTGTAAACGTGCCCAAGAGTAGGGAGGGACCTGATCCCTCCTGCCTTAGGGGACTTCCATGTCCATACTATATTTTGATTTGGCTATTTTTTATTTATTTGTTTGTTTACAGATCCTCTCCGTTGGTATATTTGATCCTCTTTTCACCACAATTGAAGTTTCATGAGTCTTTTTTAAAAGTGCATTGGAAATCGGCATTTGTCTAGGTTAATGTGTATAAGATTGCAGCTTCATTCACTACCATAGGCAATGCTCACATAATTGTGATAAATAAAGGGGCAACTCGTTTCTCCAATCTTTTTTTCTGAATATATGTTTTAAATTTGATATATCTGCTCACATTTTAAATTTATAAAACATAAACTTATTTTTGTGTGTGTGCGTGTTAGAGACGAGGAAAAATTCAGTTTGGTAATTTGGACTTCCAGAAACAATATGGGAACTGTCACAAACCTACCTTTTAAAATCTGCACTTCTCTGAATTTTATGATGCAGTTCTCAGATTTTTTTTTTGAAGTGTACAAATTGCATACGTTAGAGACAATCACATGCAATGTGATTGCATGCATAATGAAAAATGCACACTAAATTCTGATGAAATTTTGCGAGGACTTTCAAAACAAACAAGCATCAGTTCACACACTGATGCAGTAATATGCTGAACAGAACGTAAGACTGGAAAAAATTAGAAACTCAGAAAAATTTAAATTGACAGAACAATTAAATTGAATCATATATATGCATACTGGAAAGCTAATTTAGCAGTAAAAATTCTAAGAGCAGCACAACATCCCACAAGTATTACCACCTGCTATCTCTGAAATGCTTTCCCCTTTATTTCATTTTATAAATAAATAAATATTTGCATTCCCCTGTTGTTCAAATCTGGTGCTTGAACTGCCCATCCAGACCTGTTTGCATAATAACCCACAAGGAGGTTATAGGCTCAGCACAAGTATACACCATTATCCATTATGTGTGACTGAACTATTGTGCTCCTGGCATGGGGGCTGCAGGTGTAGCAGCATGCTAAATTCAGACATGCAATTATTTACAGCACCTTTTATATGCATGAATGGTAGCTCCCTGTGGGATAATTTGTGCCGACACTCAACAGGGCTTCAGACAAGAACCCGTTTGCTTGACATGGGTTGGCTAAGGAACTCTTCACAGTACTGACATGATCTGCATCCCCCAGAATAATGTGTGGATCAGAACACAGATACTATTCAGAGTTTGCACTTCTTCAAATTTTGTGACGCATTTCTAGGTTCAGAAAAAGGTATCAAAGTGCATTTAAAATGTGCATTATTGAGACCACACACACACACACATACACACATGCATATCTTGTGAGGAAGCATGCTCAAAGATGTATATTTAAATATATATTGAATATGGATTTTTATGCAGATTAATGTGAAAGCAGGATGGAGTAGACTTATGAATGAACACAACGAAAGGAGACAGAATGGAAATAGACATCTGTCCATCCCTAGTTGAAAATAGAGATACTTTTTCTATTTCTACTACCCCATTCAGTTTTTAAATAATGAGTTTAAAAGCCATGAAAAATGAAAAAAAGGACTGGAAGTTAGATCAGATAATGAAACACTACGATAGTATCGTTGAAATGTTCAGTCACTGTTAACAATCTGATGTTCCATGATGGTTTTCAAATGCAGTGTGTTTCAACCAGCGATCAACTGTATGCAGCTCCACAAGTCAGATTTAAGGAGAACCACCTCCAGGGTAGAGGGCATCACTAGGAAGCAGGTTTGAGCCCCCCCCCTTCTCATTTAAGAAATTAAAACACTGACAATGTGCTGATGATATGGCAGTGTAACCAGAGAATGGCGTTCACTACTTTTAACAGAAGCTTTTTGTAAGCATTTGCACTGGCCCAAGCAGAAATGTTCTTAATGCAGACTATACATTAGAACTGAAAAATGACACTTCGGCAAAGGAACAGTAGCAATAAATCCTTGTTGCCTTAGAAGTTGTCAAATTGAAATGACAATCTTATGAAATGCTAAAAAAACACCCTTATGAAACACCCCTTCCTGAAAAATTCCAACATTAAGGCCACATAACCAAAGCCATTAGAATAAAATATCAGCGAAAGATTAGAATACAATGTCTGCAAAATTCTGTACATATTTTTCTATCAATGGTTACAATCCCATACCAGTTTCCTGAAATTCAACCCCATTGGTATCAATGGGATTTCCTTCTCAGTAGACATGGATTATGGTGATAGTTTCATTTAAAGCTCATTTATGTTGGAGAGTTTAGAATTCAAATCTACTGAGATATATAGTACACACACACACACACACACACACACACACACACACACAAAGGCTTAAACCCATTGCAGGTTAAGTATCCTGGCGCCTTTGTTTTTCATTTCAACTTTATTTAGATCTTCTAAAGGAAATCTTTTGAACCCTGATTTATTGTACATAGAGAGTCAATAGCTTTTTGGATGAATCTGAGAGAAAGTTGCTGCATTTTGTTTATATCCCCATCAATTATAAAAAGGGAATGTTTCCATAGATTTCAAGTGTCCTCTCAGGAACAACAACATTGATTTAGGACTCAGAATTCATTTATTTTTATGGGAATTTTGGAGCCTTTGGACCTGAAAGGTTCGAGAAATACAGGGAGGAAATGAGGGAAAACATCTTGCAGAAATCATTTATTTAGAGCCCTCCTAGATATGTAAGGGACTGTCACTACATTGTTATGGACTGCAGCCATCCCTGGACGGAATATGTTTTTCTCATAAAGGTGGATGGAATAATACATTAAGAGGAAACGGATGTTTATATAGTGCTCATGTTGGGGAGCAGGATTCATGCTTTGCTGTGAAGTCGAATCCATGCCTGCCTACCCTCCTGACAAATTAGACAATGTAATCAAGAAAGGCAAATGCAAAGAAGAGAGCATGGTGAGATGCTGCCAGAGGTACCTGCACTGTGGTCAGCAACCTGAAATTCATGCGCCAAATCCAATCCATAGGTGAGTGGACTTTGACTGCTACTGCTGTTTTGATAGGTAAAGGTAAAGGGACCCCTGACCATTTGGTCCAGTCGTGTCCGACTCTGGGGTTGCGGCGCTCATCTCACTTTATTGGCCGAGAGCCGGCGTACAGCTTCCAGGTCATGTGGCCAGCATGACAAAACCGCTTCTGGCGAACCAGAGCAGCGCACGGAAATGCTGTTTACCTTCCCGCCGGAGCGGTTCCTATTTATCTACTTGCACTTTGAGGTGCTTTCGAACTGCTAGGTGGGCAGGAGCTGGGACCGAGCAACGGGAGCTCACCCCGTCGCAGGGATACGAACTGCCGACCATCTGATCAGCAAGCCCTAGGCTCTGTGGTTTAACCCACAGCGCCACCTGGGTCCCCTGCTGTTTTGATAGCTTGGCATAAAAATCCTATTCTAGTCAAACGACAAAAGGAGTTGAGAGCTCCCTGCAGAATTTGCACCCCCTTAAAAAAAAAGTTACTTATGCAGCCTCTGCTCTTAGGTATCCATCTCCAGAACTTCCATCACCCTAAGGCACAAGGGTAATAGGAACTGTTGTTGTTGTTTGTTGTCCTATTATATGGGTGGGGAGCCTGTGGAATTCCAGAAGGAGTCCAGGAGATGTGTTGGTGGAGGCTGAGACGCGATTGGAAGCAGTTGGGTAGCATGGAGAACAGTGGACATGGTGGTAGGAGGGGAGTTGGGCACACACAAGAGGTGGGGTCATGTGTTATAAGAGGGCCAGTATATACAGAGAACAGTTGTCTATATGAAGGGCTGTTAGAGGCAGCAGTGGAGGGCATGCTGGGGCAGAGCTGGGGCACTGCAGCATGCTGAGACAGAGAGGGGAAGGGGCACAGAGGGGGGGAGTGTGCTGCAAGTCCCCCAGCTGAGCCAACCCTCATTGCCTGCTCTCCATTCCACTATGCTGCAGTGACTCAGCCAGATGGAGGTCCAGTGAGCAGTGAAACCTCAGCATGCCATCTATGGATAGTTCTCTGTTTGAAGGCACCCTTTATCTGAAAGGTTGGGTTTTGTACTTCATATAATTGGCTTTATATAAGCATTTTGAGGAATAATAGTGCTCTCTCAAAAATGGAAAGGAGGGGAAGAGTTGGCCACTTCCTAAATAATACCTCTAGTCTGGTGGCAAATGCAGGGATGCAGCTCCCTAGCTGCGCACAATGTGGATCACAAAGGAATTTATCAGAATTGGTGGTATGGCGCACACGTGAGACGGGAGGATGGTGTGGCATGCAGGAGTTTGCGGAAAGGTTAGATTGGGAGTGTTGCGTGTCTGAACTGGAAGAAGTTTGATATGTGGGTCATGTGTACTCAACTGGGCTTTTGGGTGCATGTGCCAAACATTGTGGTTTCAACGATCTGAAAATCGTACTGGAGACTTATACAAAAGAAAACATGGAAGGACTACAAACGATGTCAAGAACACACAGACCTGGATCCAGAGGAAGGCCTTTTCCACTTGGGGACTGTTTTCTGATGTAGCAAAAGAGCACTGCTTGAAAAATATACTCCCTCAATCCAGAGAAGCTCTTTTATTTGTACAAGACTTTGAACATGAATATTTTCACTGACTGGAGTCGGCACCAGCTCCAGGATAGAGGGGAGCTCTTGGCAGGGTGCAAAAACAGCAGCATTTGCCACCAAAGTTTTGCTCATGATACAATGCCCCAGTAGCCCCGCCATTCTGTAGCACTGTGTGTAAAGAATCATTCTGACTGCTATGGTTCTTCATGACAAAATGTGATGGAGTTTCTGGGGCACGGCGTTTTGGAATAAATAAGATGGATGCAGCTGTGGTGATTGGGACTTGCAGTGGAAGCTTTAGGAGGTACTGCTATTGACAGGGAGTCGCAGCAGGCGTGAGGACCGGCAACAGTGACTCAGGACTGACTGGAACCGAACAGGCTGTATCTTCCTTCTTCACTGTGGTTCTGTAAAAAACTCACGTGCTGCACCGCGAGATGCCTTTGGCTAGTGCTTGTGCAAGAGTTCATGGAGCAGCACCAATACATTTCCACTCACAGTTCTTTGGATCCCAAGTCATACTTAGGAAATACTCAGGAAATATGGTACACGGTTTTAATTGCTCCTAGCATGGGAGCACCAGAAAGGATGCTGCACATTGAAGGAAGATAAAGACAAAGAAACAGCAGGCGCAGGGTTTAGTTTGACACCCCCCTCAGCCCTAAAGGGCTTTCTGTAGGGTTGCAGGTGGCTGCAGGTGGAAGAGGGGAGAGGAAATATTCCCATTAACTTCCTTAACCTAACGTATCTTAGGATGCAAACCAATGGCTTTAGCATGGCTTCAGGTTTTGGATCAGCAAAGATCTAAAACCTGGCGAGCAGAGCAAGGCAGATGCAAAAACTACAGGAAGGATAACAAAATGAGTGAAGAGCAATGACTAATTGACTGATCAATGCTAACCACTGAAGGATCTCATAGGGATCACTCCTGGGCCCAGTCCTGTTCAATATTATCCAACAGTAATTTCTGAAGTAAGAACTCAGTTCTGTTCTACATTGGCTTGAGGCCAGAGCGGGAAGCTGTCTAGGCTTATGCTCTAAAGTATACTAAGTGGGAATGCTTCAGAAGAAGGCTGCAGAAATTATAATGGAGTAGAAGATGTAATATGAGAGGTGAAGTAAAATTGGTATGTTTATTAACCTGATGACTCTCTATTTAAAATGCTGCAAACAACAATAAAAGATGGATAACAACCATTTCCAATAGGGCAATGGATAAAAAACCCAGGAATGGGTATAGAAATGAGTCCCCATTAGTGCTTTCACCATGCGCTTTGATTACGTTGAGTTCATGCTTTATCCTCTTGAGAACCTTTCCTTGATTCATTCGGTGCTACAGTTCAACTAGCTTCCTACCAAAGCTGGGAGGATGTGATTGGAGCAATTCTGTCATTTCAGTTGCTTGATTTTAGTCATTTTCCTTGGTTAATGTCCATAAGAACCTGTATTGGAGAATCAGAGATGACACTGCACCAGGACTTTCATACACATTTTGTCAAGAGCATATGAAAATGAGCCTAAATGTCTGCACTAAAAAGGCGACAACAGCAACTCACAGTTCAGAGGAGTTTTATTTTTATTGCAAAAGTTAGATTCCTTTTTAGAGTCTGATATTCATGATCAAGGACAGCAAATCAGGGTGTCAAATATTGGCAGGAAGTGACTTTTCACAGCACCAAACTCCTAGTGAAGTGTACAGGTCTTAATAGAAAAAAGGGACAGTTTTGTTCTTGAATTTTTGGATTCGGCTCCTGGTCCTGTCATTTAACAGCACAGTATTGAGGCTAATCTCACTTGCATCAATTGCAGATGCTTCCGTTTCCTATTAACTTTGCTTTCACAAACTTCCCTCTAATTCTCACCCTCTTCAAATCTGCAGCAAAGAGCCTTATGGGAGCTGCAACCATTATTAATAGGAGAGGTGAAAGTTCAATCCCCCATCGTAGAAAGGACAACTTAAGATATGCTCTTTTCACTGCACAGTGTTAATTTATATAATATACCACCTAATCAAACTCTGCTGTTTATTCTCCAATTGGCTGCAGCATTACCAATGCCCTCCAGCCACTGAACGACATAAAAGATGCATTTGCAGATTTTGAAAATTAAAGCCATCTATACAGCCAGTGGGGAAGATCAGCTTATTTGGTTGCTTAATGAAATATAAAGATTATTTTAACCAATGTAAGCACAATTCGACAGCTTGCAAAACACTGCTGCAGCTTGACAAATGGCCTCCACCATTTACAAAAGAAAATTGCTGCATAGTGTCTTTTAAATATTTAATTTATTCTATTTGGAGCATGCAGGCAGGCAAATGGGAAGTTAACTGTGATTCTGCGAGCCTACAAAGAATGGATCTAAGGAGTTGTTCATTCTTAAATTCAGGTTAGAGATAACAGGAAGATTTTAGTACTCTTCTCCGCAGAGGTGCTATTAAAAGCAGGAACTACACTAGTTATAAAGCCGGTAGATGTACGGAGAGATTTTTTGATTTACAGTATGCTGTTTCCATCACAGCCTATTTGTCAGGAATAGATTTTTGTATGTATTTTTGTGCCAGTCTCATGGATTTTCTAGTTCAGATCTTCAAGAGCCAAGTTTCCCAGACTCAAATCATCCTGGAAAGATGAGCATCCATTCAGTCCCCTCCTTAAAAACTCAAATGTAATTTTTTTATGCAACCTGTTCCACTCATAAATATTTCTTCATAACTAACAAATTTTGTACTTCGAAATTACTTACCTACCTATTTCAAGTCTTGTTCTATCAGCTCTTTCCTCCTGTTCCAGCAACAAAAATACAGATTTGGTTCGGCAAGTTCTAATGAATAAATCCACACTGTCTTCTAGTAATCCAAAGGTTGTTTTTTTCCTTGTAACTTTCTAGTGGCAGGTCACTCTTTTCCTGGGTGTGAACACCCAAACAGTGTATGTTCTTCAATAGTTTGTGTGGGTTCAATTAGCTTTGCTTTCAGTGTATTTACTTTGTGTTGACTACCCTTTCCCACACATGAGTTTTGCTGCTGTTGTTAATCTTGCCTTTTTACATTCAGCTGGGGTTTCACACCGTTGTTTCTTCCATCATTCCCCACAGATGCTTACTGTAAGATTTTGTGATCTCTGATCAGCATATGTGGATTTGTGCCACACCCTTGTCAGGGGCAGACTTTGGTCTTTCAAATTTCAGCTGCACGCTGTGTGAGCCCAAAATCTAGCACTCCCCCACCTACCACCTTCTGTTCTGCTCAATTCACTATATCATAACTGCAACACCCTGTGACACCCTATAGGCTCAGCGCCCAGTGTGGCAGTACTGGTCAAACTGCCTCTGCCCAAATGATTCATTTTATTTAATTAGGTAGTGCACTTCATCTATCATGCAACTCGGGGTGGCTTGCATGAGTGTGTTTCATGGGCAGTCTCCCATCCAGGCTCTGACCAGACCAGAGTCTGCATTCCTTTAGCTAAGCTTGAGATGGAGCATAAGGATTCAGGTGGTTTTCAAGGTACTTTGAAGCCAAGTTATTTATAGCCACCTGATACGTCCACTTGGTTGGAAATGCTAGATGGAAATATTTTCACAAATGAACTACCGGTATAGCGTTGGACATTCTGAGTTGGATTTGCACCCAGAACAGAATTCCCTTGATTTGATATTTGCTTAAAATTGGCGGCTAGGAAACTATTAGAGAGCTCACATTCTGCTGAAGGAGCCTCGTGTTTTAATTTCATAGTTATCACTCACAGTTGGAGGCATATGTTTGTGATAAACTTTCATCTTGTCCAGGCTAGGCCAAAACATTTTTTTCTGCTGGAGGCAAAGGGCAAGAGGGTGCCTTTCCTCATTCCATGTATCAAAACCGACTAAGGTGGCATTTGAATCTTACTTACTTCAGCACTAGCAAAGGGATAGCATCCTCCACTACACTTGAAGGAAGATACAGGGCAAGTAGCACACAAAGCTCTCCCCTCTCCCAACCCTTCATCATCTGCCACCTGAAGCAACGGCCTCATTCTGCCTAATAGTGGGGCTGGCCCTGCATTTTGTCTCCTGAGCCCAACACATGACTGAGAGCTTCACTTGCTTGTACTTCGTCCTTCTCCCATGGATGTTTGGATAAACTACACATGTAACCACTTATTACTATTATGTGCTAAAACTTCTTCTGCATGTGCCTGATTTCCATGGGAATTATATATACTGCTTCACTGCCTGCACATTGATTTGGAGTTGCTGGAATATATGTTTTGTTTCGTCAGTAAATTATGCTGGTAGCTATGGTACATAGATAGTCAGTATTTCATGGAATATTTAAGATTCTCTCTCTCTCTCCTAAAGTGCCTGTGTAACCAGCTTTGTTATTAAAGTTTTATCAAAAAGTGTCCATTCATTTTGCAGGCATGCACATGCACACACTTTCTGATACAGGAAGTACAGGCTTGTCAACAGGCAATGTTACAAAATACCATACTGGGGATAAGATTTGGGTACTTAGCATCTATAGGAGAAAAATAAAATAAAAGGGCAAACCACAGCTCAGTTCACCAGAATGTTTGTGTTATGTACAAATGGAGTATTGTGCCATTATCACTGAAAAGGGACTTGCGGGAGGACCATGGTTGAGGTCCACCTTGGATAACAGAGAACTACCCCTTTTCCCCCAATGTGGAAAGGCCCAAATTGTTGGGAAGAAAATTGTGAGAGCCAGGATTCAAAGAATAATGAGATTTCTAAGGCTAGAGGCAAGCCATTTTCCTATGTTTGAAAGATGACTGGTTAGAAATGAAATATGCCATTCTCCCTTCTGGTGAAAACACTAAGGGAAAGGCAACTTTCTCTCCCAGCAGCCTGATGTACTTCCAGAGCTTTACATTAGTTCAGTCCACTTCTGTTCATGCATTTGTCAAAGCCGTATGTCACAACAGTGAGGGGAGGGGAATGCAGATGTAAAAAAAAACAAAACTTCACAAGATCAGTTGCTTTTTTTTGATAACCAGCTGTACAACCAAGATAAAGCCATATTATGGTCACCAGCATCGTTGTGGCTAACCTGGAAAGAGGCAAGGTGGGGCAGTAGCAAGGTAGGGGCCACACCTGTGCACTGTCAATCTGTTACTCTGACTGCTGCACCTGCATGGACCCATCCTCACTGCCAACCATCCTCAGTCCCATCTAGGTAAGCAGTCGTGCCAGTGTCAGGGAGGATGGCTCTTTGGATACACTGGTAGGTCCACATGCACTTCTGCTACCCCCCATGACCCTGTGAGTTAGGCTAGGCTAAGAGACCACGACTTGTCCAAGGTATGGTTGAACAGGGATTAAAGCTGAAGTGTACATACTTTGAACTTGAGAAAAGTGAACCTGATGGATTTCCATATGGAATTAAATTTCCATCTACATAATTGATGGTTTCACATCAAAGGTTGATTTTGCATTAGTTGCACTAACAGACTCCTCCTTTTCCTCCTCTCTCTGTTGCTACAGGTCTTATGTCACCATGCAGCACTATGGAGTGAATGGCTATTCTCTTCATGCTATGAATTCTCTGAGTGCCATGTATAATCTTCACCAACAGGCAGCACAGCAAGCTCAGCATGCCCCAGACTACAGGCCATCTGTGCATGCCCTGACACTGGCAGAGAGACTGGCTGGTAAGAACAACTTATGGATCTTGTCTTTGCATTGGGATAGTGTACAGGATTATTACTGGGACACGGCTGAAATGACAGCTGAATTTTGAGAAGACCAAAGGGTTGGTAATTTTTAAAATCCCTGAAGATGAGCACAAATCCAAGGAAATGCAATAGCAGCTCAGTTGTGCAAAATGTCCTGGACTTTATGTGAAGCCTCCAGAATAGTGAGCAAAAGTTAAGATAAGCAAACTGGAATTTTAAATATTTTGCTTCATGCACTTATTTTCCACAAAGTTGCATATAGTATCCAATAAATATATAAAGGTGCTATACCAAATTTAGAAATTGCATCAAGCTACTCTGACTAAAACATATGGCTGTACAGCAATCTGTCCTTTCAAATTTCAATACTCTGCATTTGGACTTTGCTCTTGCCTGTAGGAGCTTCCAAATGGCAGGTGGAGAAGGTGACTTTTGATACTTCTCCCTCCCCCTGCAGCCCCGTGTCACCTCTGACACACTCTGGAAGAATGAGGGAGGATGGTATTGACATACATCACCACTCCTCCATCTCCACCAGTGGGATCCCTCCAATTGATTAAAAGTCTTCCATGGTCAGAAGGAGATGATTATCTTCTACAGATGCTCAAAAAGTCAGAAACCACCAGAGGGAGAGTGCTCTTGAGCTCAAATCCTGCTTGCTGGTTTCCCACAGACAACTGTTCAGTCCCTGTGAGAATAGGATGCTGACCTAGATGGGCCATTGGCCTGATCCATCAGGCTCTTCATATGTTTTGATGTCAGCATTACTGGATTACAGCTCCCAGTGGCCTTCATCATTGGTCATACTGGCTAGGGCTGATGGGAGTTGGAGTCCAGCAGAGTTCTGAAGGTTGAAATACTGACCAATGGAAGCATCTCTGGAGGACAGTCATATCACTTCTTCAGGCCTCAGTTTCTTCAGTTGAATACAATAAAAACAAATAGCAGCTAGAGAACATTCAGAGTTTGGCTGCTATTTATGTAGGTCAGGGATGGGGAACCTGTGGCCCCCCAGGACCTACCATCTCATGAGGTCCAACCACATGGAGAGGCCTATCTAAAGCTACCTCAAGCTGTACACTAGAAACCTCCCCATTTATTTAAGCTGCTTTGTTAGCTGCCCAAATGGTTTTCTTTATATGATGCACACTAATTACACTAATTAAATTGGCCACTTCTCTTGTCCTCCAACGGCTGTACGTTTCAAGACATCATTTTGGAGGCCCGTTATGGCTCCCAGCACCGCAAACAGAGGAGAAGCCGCACAGCTTTCACAGCCCAGCAGCTGGAAGCCCTGGAGAAAACTTTTCAGAAGACTCACTATCCAGATGTGGTGATGAGGGAGAGGTTGGCCATGTGTACCAATTTGCCAGAAGCCAGAGTTCAGGTACCCATAATGTTAACCATCTCATGCTAGCCATCCTGGGTGAAGGTAGATGTGAAATTTTAAGTGCCCTGGAATGGTGTGTCTGGGTGTCAAACCCATTTCTACCACACATACAAACATTTCACCTGACTTCACCCTTAGTCTCAGCCCAGATGTTGCTTCCCTTTGCATCATAAAAATGGTATGTCTTGTTTAGATATAATGGGTAGTGCATGCATATTTTCTCCCCGGTGTGCTTTTGTGATATGCAGAGCTATTCATTCAAAGGACATTGTAAGGTTTTTAGATCCACAGCTACCATGGCATGGTTTCACAACCCTCTTCATGAGGCTGTGCATTCAGGCTCTGGGCATACAAGACCACCCATGGTGCTTTACTTCTCAATCCTGGCATCACCTGTGTGGCCACACCAACTGCACTTCCAAATGCATAGAGAACAGACAACTTTCCAAACTATATTGTCACATGTCCTACTCAATTAATGCGGGCAGATGGTTGGTGGTAGTTAACCCATTGGGTGCTCGGGAGGTGAACCTATTTTGCTTTGTAAAAACAAAAATGGTGAAAACAATTTTCCGGTCCCTCTCCTTCTCTTCCAAACCAAGGTTTGGTTTAAAAACAGGCGAGCCAAGTTCCGAAAGAAGCAGCGCAGTCTGCAAAAGGAGCAGCTGCAGAAGCAGAAGGACTCTGAAGCCAACCACAGTGAGGGCAAAGCAGACACTCCCGTCTTAGAAACACAGACGCCGACTCCTGATGCAGACAAATCCATGAGCCTGCCCAGTGAAGTCAACGCAGAGCTCAACCTGACTCTCTCGGAGCAATCGGCCAGCGAGTCGGCAGCTGAGGACCAGACAGACAGAGAGGAAGAATTCAAGATCTCGCTGGAGGAGAACAAAGCGGAAAAGAGCCCCGGAGCTGAAAACAAGGCACTGAGCAGCAAGAGAGCAAGCCCAAAAGCAGGTGAGGAAGGAAAGCGACATTCTCCTTTGTGGGAAGAGTTTTGATGCCAGCAGAGCTTAATGATGGGTTCAGAAACAAAGACTTTTCTCTTGCCCACCAGATAATCTCAATAAGGCAAGGGTTGCCAATGTGATACTCTCTAGCTTCTGTGAACTACATCTCCCATCAGCCCCCAGCCAGTAGGGTCAAAGATCATGGATAATAGGAGCTGTACTTCACAGCATTCGAGGGGAACCATGTTGGCTCCCTCTCTTTTAAAGGATCAAGCTTGCACTTTCATTCCAGTCACTTAATGTGCAAAGAAAACATACACATCACAAAAGGCAGGTTGTGCACAGGAACCTAAGCATTGAAAAGATTATGGTTCCCCCATATGTAATTCAAAATAAAAACAGTACGAAACCATAAAATAAAAATTTAAAACAAAAACAAAATAAAACATAGATTTGTTGCAGGTGTTGGCCAGGGATAATGGGAATTGTAGTCCAACAAACCTGCAGAGTCCCATATTAGCTAGCCCTGGGCTAAGACCTTACACGGTTACTATTCCATACGTTTTCCACAACACGTTTTCTGAAACTCATGTTGGGAAGATTGTTTAAGAATTATGTTAAGATTTGGTTGATCCCAAATATGTGAATCACAGTTCTACATTTTAAACATAAGGACATATGAAGTGCCCTATTGGATCAAACCAAAGGCGTATCTAGTCAGGATCTTGCTTGCCCCAGTGACCAGCCAGATACCAATGAGAAGCCACAAAGCAGGACATGAGTGCATCAGGCCTCTTTTGCTGCTGTTCCCCAGCAACTGCTATTCAGAAACATACTGCCTCTGATCCTGGATGTAGTCATCATGACACTGACCCAGTTTCACACATAACATTAAGGACTTTGTGGCAAAGCATATTTCTGTTTCCCATTTGCGCTATTTGAGTGTTTAGACCTTTTACCCTGACCCTAGAAATAAATTCAGACATGACTCAAATTTTTGGTTTTGGTTTTTGGCAGAATTTAGACCACAACTTTATTGATTACAGAAAGTGAGTGGTTGCATAGGCTCTGGCTCAACTAGCTCCCTGCACTGTTGCAGGCAGCATTGACCCAGAGCTAGCCCCAAAGAGGAAGCTCAGGATCACGTGCATGGGCTTAAATAGATCCCTCGATGTCCTCTTCTCGCATCCCATAGGTCAGATTGAACCCAGCAACGAGGGATCTACCAATAGGGTGTTGTGGCTATCCAATGGTCCCACCCACAACAGGACAGGGTCTGGTGACCAGGTCACACCGCAACATGTGCCCTCTTTGAGGGAGGACCTGATTTCTTCAAAGTGCTTTACAATCATACTGGCTGCTGATATGCCACCTGGCTAAATTCAAGGTGTTACTCTTAGTGCATAAAGCACTAAACAACTTAGGACCAGCCCACCTAAAGGGCAGTCTTTTTCCATACATTCCTGCCCAGACATTGAAATATGCTAGAGAAGTGTTGCTAAAATGGCACTTGGCATACCAGCACTCAGACTGTGGAGCTTATTGCTTCTGCATATTAGGCATGATCTGTGTTTAGCTTTAGGTGCCAGCTTAAAACTTTTTTATTTATTTATACAAGCTTACCTTGCTGTGTTCTTTGGATCTTTGCTTTTTACGTTTTTTTTTCTTTTGACGGCATGTTGATTTTATGTACATCACTTTGAGAAGATCTTTTTCTTGATTTAGTGGTATACAGACACTTATTTATAAATACATACATACCTATAGTGTTGAGCCATCTTTTCTACATATGATATGATACACCATGCTCAGCTGCAGGCTTCACCCCCATGGTGAATACAATTCATTAGGGATTCATAGGCAGCTTCTGCTTGCAGTGAATAGGTAGGGTTAAAAAAAAAATCACACAAGCCGTTTATCCTCGAGTATGTTCAATCCAGGCAGATCAGACAATTGCTACTTAAAAGCTTACTGCATAATGCATGCACTGTGCAAAGTTGACTGCATTATTAACCTAGTGTTACCATCTATCTGCTGCCACATGGTAATGTGGGATGCTACCCTCAGGTGCCATGTGATAAGCCAATTGCTGGTTGTGTTGATCCTTCCAAAGTCTGAAAGTCTAGTAGTAGTAGTAATAGTAATAGTAATAGTAATAATAATAATAATAATAATAATAATAATAATAATAATAATTTATTATTTATACCCCCACCCATCCGGCTGGGTTTCCCCAGCCACTCTGGGTGGCTGCCAACAGATTAAAAACAGAATAAAACTTCCCTAAACAGGGCTGCCTTCAAATGTCTTCTAAAAGTCAGATAGTTGTTTATGTCCTTGACATCTGATGGGAGGGTGTTCCACAGGGCAGGTGCCACCACCGAGAAGGTCCTCTGCCTGGTTCCCTGTAATCTCACATCTCACAGTGAGGGAACTGCCAGAAGGCCATCGGAGCTAGACCTCAGTGTCCGGGAAGAACGATAGGGGTGGAGATGCTCCTTCACGTATACTAGGGCAGGGATGGGGAACATGTGGCCCTCCAGTTGGACTCTGACCCTCATCATCTCCAGGCAGCATGACCAAGGATGATGGGAGTTGTAGTCCAAAAGCATGTAGAGGGACACAGGCTCCCTATCTTTGGTCAAGGACCAAGATCAAACAAAATGTTTCTTTCCTACAATTTGTCTTCATATCTTTTCAGCCGAATCTCTTGGCTTGCCAGTCCCTGGACATTCATGTTCCCAATTGAACTGGGTGTAAATGTGCATATGTAGGAAATGGGGGAAAGGAGTCCTTTTCCAACTCTTGGTGGGAAAGGCAAGGCAAGCGATTGGTGCTTCTTTCCCAACACTCACATTCCTTGCACTCTTATACACACACACACACACACACACACACACACACACACACACCATTCTATATCTTCCAAAGTTGCCCTGCGTTGCAGCAAGCTGGATATAATACGTTTTGAACAACAAGAGAAACCATTCTTTTCAGGTTTGTACTCTGTGCTGTTGATAATTTTTACTGACTTTCTTCTGCTGTGCTTAACAATGCAGATTCCCCCACCAATGCCACGGCCACGCCATCTTCCAGTAGCAGCATGTCTCAGACACATTCCTATTCCTCCTCGCCCCTCAGCCTCTTCCGCCTGCAAGAACAGTTCCGCCAGCACATGGCAGCCACAAACAACTTGGTCCATTACTCATCTTTCGAAATGGGGAACCCCTCCACCATGCCTTATTTGGGCATGAATGTCAACATGGCACCCCTAAGCTCCCTGCACTGCCAGTCTTATTACCAGTCGCTCTCCCATGCCCAGCAGGTGTGGTCCTCTCCTATCCTGCAGGCTTCATCCTCTCTTCCAAGCCTGAACAGTAAAACGACGAGTATTGAGAACCTTCGGCTGCGAGCAAAGCAACACGCTGCCTCACTGGGCCTGGATACTTTACCAAACTGAGAGCCAGGCAGGGGGTGGGAAATGGCAAGAACCCGACCAACAGATGACCCTAAGGAAGCGCGCCATGTATTTGCCACTGAATGGGTTTGTCTTTAACACACGGCACAGCTCTTGGCTCTGTCCCATGTCACGTTGCTCCCACCAGTCCTGGGGAAAATGTTGACCCAAGTTTCCTATAGCTCTGGTTTCCACATCAGACGTTGCTACTGCCTATTTCCACGGGCCCATTTTAAAAATAACCATAACAACCCAGAGGAAGGAAAGATGTCTTTAAAAATGTGAGCTTGTCTTCAGAACTGTGAGTCGAACTATGTAATATTCAGAAAGATGCTTTAGATGGCGCTACGATAAATGTGATTGCTTTGTTTCTTTGTGGGACTGGGGAGCTTCATACTGTACATAGTTTATATGATGTTGAAAATGTTCCTTCACTTGTGTGTTAACGTCAGTGTTGCCTTATGCAGAATTGTGAAGCACCCCACTTCCCTTTTCTTTTACATTTATACTTAGATAGTAGATAGAATCAACTCTATAATAATAATTATAATTATAATAATACAAAAAGCCAGCTGATCCAAGTGTGGTTTAACTGAAAGCTGTTTGAGCCCCCAATGCCATGTTCTCCTCTAGTTTTTTGAAATTGCCCCGTTTTATTAATATCAGGTGATGCTTGCAACTTTGTCCTGGTTAAAGCACTTCCAGTAGGACAGTATCCAATTTCTAGATGAGTTCTTCAAATGAAATGAGAGGCATGAACACACTAGATTTTTTTGGATGAAGAGACTTTTTTCTGCCTGCTGAACTGTACACACTGACTGTGCCATTACAAGATTTTAGTGTGCCTGCATGTAAACTTTGATACTAATTTGGACAATGGAGAGCAATTAAAATGTGTGAATGTGCCATCTTCCACTGGATTTTTTTTATCAGTTGCACATTGCAAATCTTTGATGAACAAAGTGAAGGGTTAAAGAGAGATTTAGCAAAGTAATTAAAAATGACCCCCATGCCAAATTATTTCTGGCTTCAGATGAAAAACTTGAGGAGGACTGAGGTCTTCAAAAGCAGAAAACAAATGAATCAAAATGCATTACTAAGATCCATGATCTGGTTTACCTGCAGCAAATGACCACAGGGACAATTCATATACTCCAGAGCTAAGCACTATGAAACAATTTGATGTAAAGCTCAGACCCAAAGTGAAGGGACTGAATACTTGCTTCCAGGCAATGCAAGAACACAATCCATGGCCAAAGAAACCTGGCTTAGTGCCTCAAGCTCAATCTGTGTCAATTACATGTGCCATGTGGATACTCCTAGGGAAAACATGGAATGTGAGATCCAGTCTTATGTGTCAGTTGCCTGCAGCTGATGCACACTTTAACTGGATGGATTTATTCCAAAACACACATTAGGGCAATACATCTACTAGGCCAACCAAAATGTCACAAAGTAGCATGCAAACTTAGGCTAGATGATAAACAAAAGGGTGGGTGGGTGCAAAACGTTGCCTGATGTTGGAGCCATGGGGCTGGATTCAACCTACTGGCCCATGCAAGGACTTCTGCCCTCCCCACTGCAAGCCCCCAAATTGGCCCCAAAGGGATCAGGAGAACCCCTGGAACAGCATGCAGAGGGAGGAAAAGGCAGATAGTTCAATCAGGCAAGCAGAAATGCTTATGCTAAGGGGGCACTCTTAGTGCTATGTTGAATTTTTTAATTCACACTCTCTTTTTTTTCTTTTCACTGTTTTAGCAATCCTTTATTGAAGATAACAAGTTGGTTATGTTCACTGTATTGTATGAAACATCACAATATCATACTAGGAAGGTACTATCAGTACAGGATTGGACCAGAGCAGACAGTCTGAATAGTAAAACATTTTGCATTCTTCATTCCCTAGCTTTTAAACAACCAAAAAACAAAAAAAAAAACAGTAGGGACAAATACCTGTTAACATCATCATTTAGAACACTTTAACTTACAAGGCTAAAATCTAATGAATAAATAAAATATATTGTGGCAATAATCCTCTAGCCCCTCCCAACTGCCCCCCGCCCCCAAAAATCAGATACACGAAGAACCAAATGATCGGGAAAGCTGACTATAGGCACCAGGTTACAAGAGTGTAATTAATTCACACTCTTAATGTGGAAAAAGGTAGCAGCCATTCATATAAGGCTCTGCTGGGTGCTATGGAGGTTTGGGAAGAAGAAACATACAGTAGTTAACCCAGCATTTTTGAAAAACATAAAATCCAGCCACTTAGTTACACAGAATAAGGTCAGGATCTAGCTGTAGATCAGGGTCAACGTAACTTGTTAGGGAAGGGCTGTAGCTCAGTGGTAGAGCTTTGCATGCAAATGGTCCCAGGCTCCATCCGTGGCACCTCCAGCTAAGGCTGGGAAAGACCTCTGTCTGAAATCCTGGAGAACCAATGCCAGTCAGTGTTGACAATACAGAACTAAAAAGACCAATGGTCTGACTTGCATTAAGGCAGCTTCCTATGTCCTTCAGCTGATCAACTTCCAGCCTGTTAATTTTAGAATTCAGCTGTCTGTTCCACAAAACCAAGAACCACAGACAGGTCCTTTCAGTAACCATGTGTATTTGTCTCCTGACCATTTTTCTTTTTAAGTCAGTATCTCTCTACACCTAAAAAATAGTACTTAAGAGAACTAGCTAAACAGCTTTTATAATACACACAAACGCACACACCCAACAGATATAAAGATCAACAAAGACCTCAAGTTCACTTTTTAAAAAGCTGATGAAAGAATATTGTATCACTGAATAAAACTTTAAAATCTGTTTTTTTTTTTGCACTAACTTTTCTCCCTAACAATTCAGAACACAATTCCAGTGGAAAGGTCTTTGCTAAACTTAATTATAATATTTTTATTTTTAAAAAAGTTATTCTAGCGCCAATGGCTGGATAGTGGGGATACGTTATACAGAGTAACTGAAACTCATCTAGGATCATATCTGACCACCTTAACATTTCTGTACAAAGTTGATTGGAGAGGTGCTTATGTGCACAGACAGACCATCACTTTTGGTTTTGGAAAATCAAAACCTTATCCCTGCCATTCATTACTATTACTGGGTTCTGAAGACAGATAGGAATGCCTTCCAAGATGGGTGAAGCATCAATTGTGGCTGTAATGTTATGAGTCTGATCTCCCAAAACTGGAAGCTTTGCTCTTACTGGGTGCTCCTGATTTTAAAAAGCACGTCCCTTATTTCAAGATATTGTAGTTTAGACCTCATACTTTATTTAAACGTTGAGATAGCAGCCTTATTTAAATGAGGACAGAAAAGCAGAAGCTTTTTTTTTTAAAAAAAACAACAACCTGAAAGTATGTTTCTTAAAAAGCTTAGTAGAAGTAATTAACGGTGCAGTCCTATGCATGTTCTCTAGGAAGTAAGTCACATTGCTTTAAATGAGGCTTACTCCTTTGTAAGTATGCTTAGGCTTGCAACTTAAATTAACAATCTATGGATGAAGGGTGGTATACAACTGTAATAAATAAAATAAAAATAAATGAAAGCAATTATCAGGGAGCTTGAAAATCTACTCTCACTCAAATTTCAGAGATGTCAGTGTTGACAAGGAGCAGTGCATCCTGTTTTGCCGCTTAAAGCTACTGGACTACAACTTCCATCATCCATGACCCCTGGCCACGTTGGCAGGGACTGATGGGATTTGGAGTCCAACAGCATCTAGAGAGCCACGGGTTCCGTGTTCCAGATCTAGATTGTGTTTCAACTTGTTTCTAGAGTTTAGAGTAAAATGGAAAAAGTAGTCCCGTTTCCCTCTCATCTGGCTCTCTTTCTCCCAATAGTAGTCTGATCCAATTTCCACCACAGTATTCACATTCTACCGGGGGAGGGGGGGATTGTGTTTCATATGTGCATATAGGAAGTTCACAATTCAGTCAAATAACTTAAAAAGAAAGTATTAACATTCCTAGATGAGAATGACTTGTCTCGGAAACGAAACAAGCATAGCTTTTTTTCTGTTTCATTCCTTTCGAGGGTAAATAAATGGAAGTGTTCCCACATTTCCATGAGGACAGTTCATTATCTGCACACACACCCTTATAAATACTGCAATGATCGTACTAATTTCTTGTAAAAAGGCCCAAACTCTACAGCTGGTTTAGCTATAAACTAAGAAAGGAATGTACATGTGAATTTATTTATATGCTCATTCTTCTTCCTCGCATTGTCTCAAATCCCTTCACCTTGACCTTGAAATATTTATTCTGTAAAATCTGCATGAACTCACAAGATTGTTCTAAAATGAGTTTACCGTTCCACCCGCTATGAGTGCCATATTGTCTGGTATTTCCTACTCCAAAGTGTCATAAAAACATATCACAAGAAAACACAAGCTAGGTTTATTATTTACCTATTGTATTTTGCACAAAATTGTAGGATATTGATATTTAAAAACCAAGATTGTGCTTCAAGAGAATACTTCAAAATTATTTACAGTGTAATCTATACATCTGGGGTCTCCAGTGTGGCAGCTGTGGGTACCATAATGCTCTCAGACATCCTCCTTGCCTGCCCACCAACACTTTCTGCTCCTCCCATTTTAAAAAATGAAAAAAAAAAAACATTTTTGCATTTTTGCTGAGAGTGAGTTTCTTGTTGGGGTGGCCCTGCATTTTTAAAATGTTTGTTTTGTTTTGTGGGTCTGTAGGTCTTTTATCTGTCTTTTTGGAGGGGGAGTTCTGAGCATCACCAGGTCTGGTCCCCCCCCCCGTAAAGTTGGCATTTTGTGGTATGCCCAACAACAGATTCTTAGCCAAAAGTGTCCCTGGCCACCAAAAGGTTGGGGACCCATGCTATACTTGTTTACTCAGAAGGATTCCCATTAATTTCAATTGGGCCTAATCCCAGGTAAGCAGGTATAGGACTGAAACATTAGGGTGGCTGAGGCATAGAGCGGGATCTATGATCAGATGCCTTTCTGATGGGGCGGTGAAAGGCTCTGCTGCCACAATTCAATGGGACTTATTTCTGAGAAGACATGCATAGGACCATCACACTGTAAATTTCATTAAATTTAATGACGCCGAGACCTGCATTTGTCCATACCAACAGCAGATGAGATTAGGGTTTTTGTACTATATGATTTCACATTGCAGGTGGAGGGATCACATGACTGAATGGTCTTATGTGCACACCCACAAAACAGCCCATGTCCATAGAAAGATAGAAGTTGGGAAGAAGGGAAGGCTGGAAGCTTCCTCCCTGGCAAGATATTGGTCATCTTTTTCTAATAGCAATTGAAGAAGAGTCATTCTCTGTGGAGAGCAAGTCAGCTGTCGCAGGGGCGTAGCAATGGGGGGCGGGGGGGCCGCCCCGGGTTCCACCCCAGAGGGGGTGACACTTTTTTAAAAAAAAGAGATAATAGACACACACACACACACACAGCCCCCACACCTCACAAAGTGGCACCATCAGAGGGGGGTGACATTTTAATTTTTTTTAATTTTTTTTTATTTTTATCATTTTTTTATTATTTTTTATTTTAACTTTATTGAAAAAAAAGAGATAATAGACACATACACACACAACCCCACACCTCACAAAGTGGCACCATCAGAGGGGGGGACACTTTTTATTTTTTTTTATTTTTTTTATTTTTTATTTTTTATTTTATTTTAACATTATTGGGGGGAAAAGAGATAATAGACACACACACACAAAACCCCCCACACCTTACAAAGTGGCACCATCAGAGGGGGGTGACACTTTTTATTTTTATTTTTTTTTAATTTTTTTACATTATTATTATTATTTATTATTTTTTATTTTAACTTTATTGAAAAAAAAGAGATAATAGACACACACACAAAACCCCCACACCTCGCAAAGTGGCACCATCAGAGGGGGGGGTGACACTTTTTAATTTTTTTAAAATTAAAGTGGTGGGGGGGGGTGACAAAAAAAATTCCGCCCCGGGTACCACCTGGGCTTGCTACGCCTCTGAGCTGTCGGCTATCGGCTATCTTTCCTGGGAGTAAAGAGTTCATTATGACTCAAGCTGATTGATAGAACCACTAACCACTAATCTGGGTACCAAACAAAAGAAAAGAGAGCAGCACTAGAGATCCCTTGGGACTTTCTAAATCAGCCAGTGGAATAGTAGGAAGTTGTGTATAATGCTTAAACCAGCTTTCACCGACATGGTTCCCTCTAGATGTTTAGGACTGTAACTCACATCAGTCCCAACTAATACTTGGGGAGGGCACCAGGTTGGGGAAGGCTGACTGAGGCTGCAATCCTAAACACACGTTGAACACAGTGGGACTTACTTTTAAGTAAACAAGCATAGAAGTAGGCTTAGGGCTACCATACATCTAGATTTTCCCAGACATTACTGGGATTTCAAGGGTGGAATTGACGTCCGGGGGAATTTCCGAACTGACTTGCCCTGGATCTTAGGCAAGTCAATCAAATAATCACATTTTTGGTGTTTTTCTTTAAAAAAAGCTGAACAACTTTGGGGTCTTCCTAAAAAAAGCTCAACGACCCTAGTTGTGGTCTCACTTGCCTACGATGCTTTCAGTGCAGATAATGGGACAAAAGGACGGGGATTGTTAACAAGCATCCTGGGCTACAAAGGTTGAGGGTGAAATTCCTTCTAAAGACCTGCCCTGACTTAATGAGATATATTTCCTAAACTATGCACCTAGTATTGAATTTAAATGGTCCTCTCTGGCTTTTGAAACTCTTGATAGCTAATGAGGAGAAGGAACGGCCAATTTAGATGTGTCTTGGTGGGTGGGGATGTGGAAAGATTTTAGCATCTGCTTTGTGAAGTTGTTTCATGTTACTGACCAATGAGTTCCCAGCCACAAATATGCATGTTGGCCATATCTGAATAAGGAACAAAGCATTTTAAGGGGGGGATGGGACATCAAAGCTATGTACCATATAATTTTCTGTAAAGATAAATAAAGAAATTAAGCTGTAATGTAACAGTTTTGTGCTGTAGGATTCACTATCTGGCAATGCAAACATGTATAGTATTTATTTATTCTGATAGTTTAAAAAGAAATACGATTGTATTCATTTGAAACAGGCCACAGCATGATGCCATGTACCCAAGTTGTGTCTGTCTTAACTTTATGTAAAATTGCCTGTTTTCATATTCCGATAATAATAATAAAATGTGAGGGGAAATGGTTTGCAAGTTGTTCATCAGGATAATTTTTTCCTTTTTTTTTTTTTTTTACTAAAGATTAGGAGAGTCTCCCAGGGCTCAAAAGAAAAGAAGCTGGGTGGTATTTTCTGACCCAAGGAATTCCTCAAGTCAGGACCTAACTAGGTTTTAGGCGATTTACATTGTTAATAATAATAATAATAATAAATTTTATTTATACCCCGCCCTCCCCAGCCGAAACCAGGCTCAGGGCGGCTAACACCAGTAAAAATCACAACAAAGTATAAAAGAAAACCATTAATTAAAATACAGGTTAAAAAGCCAATTTAAAATTTAAAACACCGCTTCATTTGTCGCCCATAAACAAAACCAAGAGGAGGAAACCATCAGACTGAGTCTGACCCGAAGGCCAGGCGGAACAGCTCTGTCTTGCAGGCCCTGCGGACAGATGTCAAATCCCGCAGGGCCCTGGTCTCTTGTGACAGAGTGTTCCACCAAGTTGGGGCCAGTACAGAAAAGGCCCTGGCCCTAGTTGACACCAGTCTAACAGCCTTGTGGCTCGGGACCTCCAACAAGTTGTTATTTGTGGACCTTAAGGTCCTTTGCGGGGCATACCGGGAGAGGCGGTCCTGTAGGTACGAGGGTCCTAGGTCGCATAGGGCTTGCATGAATGATGTTGGGGTTTTTAGGGAGGAAATGGCAGGTACAGGAGAAGGGTGCTGAACTGGAAATGTGGCACGGCAAAAGGGCTTTAACCCGTTGTCTCTATCATGACCTCAGTTGGAAAACTTCCACCACCACCACCACCCAGCAATGGAAGGGGTAGCAGCATGAGTAATGGCATGTCTAGGTTTGCCCCTCCGTTTCCTGAAAACGCAAATTTAGTCTGTTAAGGAATTGAACTATTTTAAATGTTCTTATTTTATAGTTCCTCAAATAATATCCCATTAATAACTTCAGTTTTTGCAAGTGTAAATACTGCTCCTTTTTCTGAAAGAAAAAAAAAACCCCAAACCCCCAAACACCTCATTGATCTCTCTCCAAAAAGCTGATCCCATGCAGAACAAATCCAGTTCCAACTCTCAAGCTCACAGAAGCAGTACATAGAGTACTTTTCCTTGGAAGAGGTATAATGATGATGATGATGATGATGATGATCTAAGAATTTGTGCCCTAAAGTGCCTGGTCTAATAGTGAAGATCCACTGATCATTGGTGCAACAGTTGGGTCTGGAGCAACGCATTGACACTGACCTTTGCTGGTATGGAAAATCACGGAATTTTGCCAAAATCACAGCTAGCCCAACAAGCTGCAGTGCAGAGCGGGGAGATGTCACGAAGACTTGCTCTGAGCAATTCACAACTTAGAATTAACCAGCAGAAATGGATAATTTCCATAAAGGTAAGGATAAGATCATCTGAAGAAATAGGTACATAATGGGAAAGGTATGGGGGAAGAATCAGCATTAATACTCTTCAAAGTACACTCCACTTGAGATTACTCGGCTAACGGTGTAATTGGGTGTCCCCGGCAACATGATGAAATGTGCCATAAACATCAGGAAACCGGTGCTGTATTAAACCTGCTTTTCATAATCTTCTCTCATTTCCCAGACCTGAGATTCTTTTATTCAATTTCTCATGACTAACTTGATATGTAAAGCCCCATAAATACAGCAATACGTAAAGCTCAGGGAAATGCACTTATTACTGATGTTTCTCTCCAGCGGCTAAGTTGCTGGTGCAATTGAGAGTAATTCCATTATTTCTAAAAGGTTGCCTTATTTCCGTGAAATGCTAAGTGGGGTAGCATGTTACAAATTTATTTTTGATTGCCAGTCTTGATGCATCGTTTTTCACCGTGATCTGCACTGGATCCATTAAAGCCTTGCCAACTGCATTAGCATCAGAAATAATAACCAAACAAAATTCACATTGCATAGTAGTAAAATTATAATACAGGCTTTCCCCTACTTGTGCGAGATCAACTTGTGCACAACCGCATATACATGTGGTGCTGGGAAATAAATAAATAAATAAATAAATAAATAAATAAATAAATAAATAAATAAATAAATAAATTCAATTTATACCCAGAAATAGCAGAAGAAAGCTGGCGAATACGCTTGGCTTGTGAGGACATCTTCCCCAGAGCCTGGAGAGGATGTCACTGAGGGTGGAGTAAGCCCTGAAGATACCCGAGGTGCAGCAGGACTTTGTTTAGGCTGCTCAGCCTTGCTGCCTAACAGCTGATGTGCGGGGTAGCGCAGCCGCAGCTGCTACTTTCCTGCATGTCCATCAGCTTCCTGCCGCCCCCAGAGCTTCAGGTCTAGTTGTGGATATTTTTGGATGCAGTGTTTTTGGTATGGATTGAAGAGAAAGCAGCAGAAAAGGAGTTTAAAGGCTGTTTAGAGGGTGCTCCCCTCTTTATGTGATTTCGCTTAAAAGTGCAGGGGGCTGGGACGTAACCCCCACATAAGTCAGGGGGCGATGCATGTATAAAGTGAGGAATTCAGCACAGTGCTATAGCAATGGTTTCATCAGTGCAAATGGTTTTCATCAGCTTTTCAGCTTGCCAGAATGACCCCTCTGTCCTCCCCCTGCACACCCTTTCTGGGGCTTACCTCACCCTTGAGCCAATTTCAGAGGTGGGGGAAAGGAAAGAGGGAAACTCATTGTGCTGGTAGGACCCCTTGTTCTGGCTGCTAGTAGTGGGGCTTGTAAGCGGACAGTGCAAAAAGTAGAGTCTCTTAGCATGCAGAGAGGGCTATGCTCACACAAGATGTATTTGTGTAAGTTCTTTTCACATTAACAGCGGTGGAGCCAGCAGACACAATCCTTCTCACCTTTCTGCATGCTATTTCTGAGTGAGTATGTGAAATCTCCTATAGCTTGCTACCAAAGGAGAGTATCTGAATAAAAACAAGTGGCACCTGCAACAAGATACTGCCATTTGGAGTGTCCCTAACCAGGATCCCAGCCACCCCATTCCATCTCCCACCCTCCCCACATTTTTCCATTTTATCATAGTCAGCATTCCATCACTACTTAGCTGAAGCCCAAATTGGGCTGTTTGGGGTGGTGTCCTCCATCTGCAAATCTCATACTTCTGTGAATTTGTGGGGTGCGGGTGTGGGCATGCCAGTTTGAGCACAGAAGTACCCAGACAGGGAACTGAGATCGGAGATAACAACACTCCAGGCCCTGAAAGAGTGCCAAATAAATACTATAAGGGTTCTCTGGACCAGAAAGAAGCCTATTTCTTGATGGCATCATATCATTGGATGCCTTTGATCAACCAGGTTGTGAAGAAACATGAGAAGCTTACACCAGAAATGCATGTGTGCATTGTATTACATCAGGCATCCCTAAACTGCGGCCCTCCAGATGTTTTGGCCTACAACTCCCATGATCCCTAGCTAACAGGACCAGTGGTCAGGGATGATGGGAATTGTAGTCCAAAACATCTGGAGGGCCCGATGTTTGGGGATGCCTGTATTACATCAAAAGATTCCAAGGTGTTTTATGAACATTTGACAAGCTATTGAAATGTGTTCAAGGAGGATCTGATGCTTCACACAGATGTAGATCTTCCTTTTGGTGTAACAGAGACATGAGTTTGAATATTGCAATGCTGTAGAAAGTTCAGAGCTGGAAGGTCTCCAATTCCAGCTCCAGCCTCTAGGCAGGACCTGTAATGGAGGCTGCAACTGCTACATCCCTAACCAGTGGCCATTCAGTTAAAATTGAATGCCTCCGGTGAAGGAGCACCTACCACTTCCAAGACCATCAATCAGCATTCAAGTGAAGGGAGGGGTGGAGGGACAAAACTCCCTGCCAACAGAAATGGCATCATAGTGAGGGACAACCACCTGTGCTTTCGTGGCAAGTATAATGCAAGCCCTTATCTCCCTACCCTAGACCCTTATCTGCAACTAAATGAACAATAATATTGGAAGTACTGTTTTAGGGATTTTGAACTTTATGAAGCACTACATAAATGCTGAGTACAGCTAGTTTTAAGGATCATCACATTTACTGATTTTCATTAAACATGGCAATAGTTTCCTCAAAAGCTTGTCTTCATATTATTCACCTGCAAATATCATCTTGCTCCATGGTTGTTTTCAGAGAGAATTTGCTGGCCAGCTCTGCACCATGATAATGAGGCTTCCCTGCCTTCAGCTGAAATTCATTATAAATGCATCCTGTTGCCAATACTAGACAAGATTGTCCCCGCATTAGATTGCACTGTATCCACAAGAAAACACATGGATGATACAATAAGCAGGAAATCATGTTTAATGCCCAGCCATCTCTGTAAAGGCTGTGCTTGTTTTAGTTTCTTTGCTGATTCGTAATTCCATCTTTAGCAAATTGAAAAGGCAAGCTCTTTCTTGGTTGGGAGATAGCTGAGGCATCGTGCAGCACAATTTCTTTTGAGAGAGAAAGGGGGGAAGTCCTCAGAGCCTTCATAAATTTTGGAACGTTTTGGACAATATCAGTTTCACATTGTGCTGCTGACCATAGCTTCTTAAAAATCTAAAGCTCTGAAAATAATAATAATAATAATAATAATAATAATAATAATAATGTATTATTTATACCCCGCCATCTGGCTGGGTTTCCCCATCCACTCTGAGAATTTACATTTTCAGCAACAATAGCAAAAGTTTCTAGTCCTCAGTGTAGGAGTTTGCCCAGACAACAGCAAAACAAAACAAAACCAAGATTGCTTTTGTTAGTTTAATACTGCAACCTGAAGCATAATGGTTAAGAGACTGGGCTATGAACCAGTAAGTCTCTGGCTTGAACCTGTCTTCTGCCAGGAACTCACAAGATGGCCAATGGCTACCCCCCCTTCAGTCCCCCACCCACTACAATATGGGAAATGATGATACTGACTTACCTTACAGGGTTGTTGTAAAGATGACTAGACAACGTGTGTGAAGCACTTTGGACACCTGAAAGCGCTATACAGTGTAAGTATTTATTTAGTCCTAAAAGCTATTTGGCACAAGGACGACAGTGGCATTGCCTCCACTGCCAAATCTCCTCCTATGCCAAATAGCAACCAGGTGCTTTGGGTCCAGATGATGCCACAAGGGAAAAGGATTATAGTTCGTAGTGTCCCGTGGGGTGCGTTTCTGACCCCTGGCTTCCCGATGCCTTGAATCACTGCTGGTGACTGAGAGGAGAAGGGGCAAGGCAGCAGGAAGACTGGCCAGCAGATCCTGATATACCTTCTGCCCCACCCCCCATTCGAACAGACCCTGCTGCCCCCAAGCTGCTTCCCAGTCCTGTTCACGGAAAGGACCCAGAGTTAATCCATCTCTCATGCACTGCTGCCACAGCTCTCCTGCTCCAGTCCTCTTCCAGTTCCAGACATGACGTTTAAGGAAAGAAAAAATAAAATGCACAAAGAGTTACACATTGCAAAAGTTATCCAGAGCTGAAATTGATCCCTTGAAAATTTTATTTTTTATTATCATTATTTATAGTGTGCATAGTATTTTGTATTCTAGCTTGGTAATGCACCTGAAGCTGTGTTCCGTTCACTTTTCTGTTGTTGTTTTTTTAAATCATCAGACTGGAAATTTAAAAAGAAACGAAGATATATAAAAGTTTATTTTGTAGCTAGCACCAAGCAGCCAGCATTTTAAAAAAAACCACACCTGCAGATGTGGCAATGGTTTCACCCTTCACAGAGCTCTGGCAGCAACAATATGGAGTTTGGATTGCACTATATATGTGCTCAGGATGTGACCCTGGCAAGCAGCAGTGACCCTGCGGTAGGAAATAAACCACCTTTCTATGCTGGCTGCTCCTGAACCAGCATAAACTAAAAAAATACTGTAAACAACTCACAATGCTGTATTTCTGCAAGTCCAATGTAGATGATCCAGCGAAAGCTGCAGAAAATAGGCGAATCTTCTCTTCAAGGCCCATATGAAAAATGTAATTTTTCTCTTGAAAATTGAAATCATAGTTGAGCTTTAACAGCTTTTTTTACTTTCACATTATTCTCATGATTATCAAACCATATATCCGTTGGGGACATATTTTCAAGTGCAGTACAAAGTGCTATCTATCTTCCACCCAAGTCTTGCAATGTGGAAAGAAGGATGTCAATTTTCTCAAAAGGATACCGGTATGTTTCAAATCAGTGGGGAACTGATCAGAAACACTTTTGCTTTTGCACACTTCACTTTGCTGTTTGACTGGAGAATGTGAACGTACAATTCTCAACACAAAAATCAAAACTTATGAGAATTCGTCTCGGTTCCAGTTGATACACAAGAACCAATAGGACTGATATGCAGAGAATTCCTTCAGGGTCACACTTAACTAATACATCTTTAAACTATGCACTCTATTCAGAATTATTTTGTTTTAAATACTCTCCCCCTCCCCCGGTATTCATGCCAAATTACGGTTGGCTCAGGGAAGATTCTAAACAGTTCAAAATCATAAAAGACCCCCAGATTGGTGGAATCTGCTTTCTGACATGTTATCGCTGATGCCAAATGAGACAGAAATACAAGTAATCTTGTAAAATGAAAGCCAAGGACAGACCTGTCCCTGTCTTAGATGAATAAGTATCCCATTACATTGAGGAATGACAGCCTCGAGCTATGATTATGCCACTGTTATATTCTAAGCATCATGGTTTGTCAGACTGAGTACGTTCTAGTAAAATAAAATAAAAAGCATCCAATTTATCGTCAAGCATATAATCTATTATTTTGCTTAATATCTCTTTGCTTGGCTTTACAGATTATTGGACAATAACACTATGTTTAAGCATGTGTTTAGAATCTGATATAATACATGCTCTCGCCAACCCTTGTACTTAAAAAGACATAAATAACCCCATTGAACTCTGTGAGTTACACTGGTAGGAAAGCCAGCATGAGGAAGATTACAAACAAGATCAAGGGTATTTGAGAATGATGCATGTACATTCCCGCATTTTGTTTATAGGCAATTCCATGGAGAATGTTTCTTTAAATATCCCCCTGGTCTCATAGGCAGATGTGTGTTTTTTACGGTACACTAACAACAGCAAAACACAAGCAGAAACATTTCCATGTCAAGCAACTATTCAAAATACACTTCAATTTAAAGAGGCACAATTAAGTGCACTCAGATTTCAAACTCCTTAATATGCCATTGTGGCTTTACAAATGAACAGCATGGCATTAAGTGAATTTATTCAGAAGCAAGCATGTAATAGAGGCGAGCAAATAATGAGAGGCATAGAGGAGCGTTGGGTGAAAGGGTTAAGCCTTTAAAAATGTAAACGTAAAGGGCATAAGGATATCTAGGCAATGATGTCAGGCAATTTAGTCAGGAGTGCATGAGGAGCGAAGTCAGAGAATGTTCCATTCCACAAACAGAAATACTTGTGCTGAGAGATCATTTGCCTTGACTCTACCGGTAGGTTGACTTCCACTCTCAGTCTGCACTTCACCAGGTAAAAACAGTGTGGGAATGTTCAGGGAGGCAGGAGAGGATATATTGTTTAATTATATCCTTCCCAACTTGTGCTAGCAAGTTCTACAATTTAGCAGGGTAACATTCCCCTTTTAAACTTTCACAGCGGATAACGTTTTTTTGCCAGGCTTGTTTATGCCTCTAAAATAAGTTTCCTGGTATTTCCCCTTTTATTCCATCTTAAAAAGAATAGACACGACACAGTCTTGTATAAAAGTATATAAAATAGTTTACTCACATTCTGTTCACAGAAAGATCCCAGAAGGCAGACTTAGGTTACAAAATATATACACATGGAATCTATCCCATAAGAAGATAGTTCCTTTGTCGTCTCTTGACTAGAAGCCAAGAAAACATCTCAGGCTAAAGAGATGTTGTTTCTTCGAGGAATGGAGTCAGAGAGAGAGATGGCTGCCTTCCCTGTGCTATTTTGTTACCTGCACAGGTGAGGTCACGCTCACCTCTGGTAGAGGAAGTTTGTCCCAGCCCAGGAGGAAACAGGAAGTTCCGACTGGCTGGTCCAGACACCCCCTTTTTATGTCCACTCTAGGAATGTTGTGTTTGACTGCTCTGTGTTTCACACCCCACAAACAGAATCTACAGAAGCACAACAAACACACTTCCAAGGCCTGCCCTAACCTTTTCCCAATCCAAGCAAATCTCCCTCCCTGCTAGATCAGCCTCTTTCTCTGCCTTCCTCCATCCTTGATCCTTTCTTGTGACTTTAAGATGGCAACAGGAAAGAACTTCCAAGTTTGCTCTGGGAATGCACACTGCAAATCGGCTTCCTGGTATGGGTGTTCTATGATCACACAATATTGTGCAAGACGGCCCTAGAGAAAGGATTTCAACACATGGAGGGCCACAGGTCCTCACTCCCTCTGCTAGGCTTAATGGTAACCACACCTAAGCATTGTGTATTCCTTCCCCTGTTTACCTTTGCCTACACTTCTCTCCCCTTCCTCTGTTGAATCTCCCCTTCCATGTCAAATTTTAGCCTGTAAGGCCCTGGGGGCAGAGACCATTCCCTGTGTGATCTGTTAAAGCACCATGAGCACTGATGCTGGTGGAGATGATAGATAGATAGATAGATAGATAGATAGATAGATAGATAGATAGATGATAGATAGATAGACAGACAGACAGACAGACAGACAGACAGACAGACAGATAGATAGATAGATAGATAGATAGATAGATAGATATAGATGATAGATAGATAGATAGATAGATAGATAGATAGATGATAGATAGATAGATAGATAGATAGATAGATAGATAGATAGATAGATAGATAGATAGATAGATGTGGCCCCCAACAACAACACAGTGGCATAAACTCCATTGAACCCAGTGGGATTTTCAATAAACATGCATAAGATTGGGCTAGCATCCTGGGTGGGGAAATTAATTGCAGCAACACCCACCATAAAACTTTACCTATTAGCACAGCTGATAGAATTCCCTTTGGCTCCTTTGTAATTGCTGTCACCTCCCAGCCCTTCCACCTTATTTTAAGGAGAGGTTCTTTCCATGCAAAGCTGCAGCTATGACAACTAGAGTACATTACTAACAGAGCCCGAAGCTTCACTTTGTCTCGGTCCTGAGCCACAGGGGTAGGATTTGGAACAGCCCATCTCTCTACTCCTGTGTTCCCTCGTCATGTGAAAGGGAGGGCAAAAGGCAAAATCCCCACCAGGACAAAAGGAACTTGAACCCCATTCAGAGTCCTGACAAGCGCTAGCAGAATATGATCCTAATCCCATTTCCAGCATTCTTCTTGCTGCTTGGCCTCTCTGTTCTCTGCTGTATTCTTCTAACTGTCAGCGTGGCAAATCCCCCAAATGGAAATAACCGGGCAGATAACCATCAAAGGGAAGCAGAAAAATCTACAGTAATTTCACAGAGTTATGAGAAAGAAAAGTAAGTGGGTGGTGGAGTTGATAAAAAGATGGTCTACAAGACTTGCCTGCCATCCTTCTCCTATTGTATTCCCAAGCATTCTCTCTCTCTCTAAGCAATAGCGTTTGAAGCCTGTCTAGGATTATAGTAATATTTCATTAACAGTTGTGCATAGCTGCATAGGCTATCCTTGTCGGGCTAGAAGCACAGACATCAATTTCATTATTCTCCTAGCTGGGCCCTTATGTCTTTGACATAGGAAGAGCAGAAATTCAACAGGTGATGGTTTTCCTACTGCTACATCTGTGTGGAGGGTGGCTGTGTGTCATACTTTATGGCATCCTGTATTTCAAGGGCTGTCTGGTCCAATAATAATAATAATAAATACTAAGGGAGAACAGGAGGGGCCCTGAAGTTGCCCACCAACAGCAAATGCCAAGACAACATTTTGAGTCCACACAGAGGTCATTCGGGCAGAGTATTCACTACAGTGAGATGTACTGAATTTCCATAGCTGTATGTAAATGAGTACATGCACATTTTATGCTGTCACCATCCTATTTAGTAATTTTTTATTGGGGGGGGGTGATGCATTTCCTCTGGGGGTGAAGTGTGGCACAAGGCACCTTATCTATCTGCTAAGGAAAGCTTCAACAGCTGGATTTCACTTTGCCACATAAAAATGCAACACAGGAGCCTTCCTAAAAGGTATGTTGGCAACCCTAGTGCACACACATTTGTGTGGTCATCATTTTCCCCTGACAAATGCCTTTAGGGGCATGCAACACATTTATTCAGTTCACACACACCCCAACTCAGAGAACAACTGCAAAAGCAGAATTAAACAATCGGCCCCAGTGATATGCTAGGAAATCGTATGAACAGCTACCATGATTCAAAATCCAGCACTCAGTGGTAGCTTCAACTTTAAGTAGAGAAAAGCAAACAAACCACCAACTCATGGCACTTGAATTTTGTCACTTTCCATTTAAAATTGTCTTTGGCAGAGCTCCTTTAATCATTGTATTGTTGAGGTTTACAGTCTCTTTCATGCGGATTTTAATTTAGTTGGTTGTTTAATAGTTTTCTTAAATTTCAGCAATATAATATTTTCATTGATAAAAGGGCATTGTCTCTGCTTCAGCAAGGGAAAAGTGAAACATCAGATTTCCATTCTAGTACCCTTATAGCCTTGGTGTTCAATCTATTTCTAAATCCTTCAAAGTGCAAATCTTATCTATGCCCCATTGAGTTCAATGTGGCTACCTTCCAGGTAAGTGGCTGTAGGACTGCAGCCTCCAGTCACCTATCAGCTACCTGAGCAGAGAGCACATTCTGCTCTTTAGTGTCTCATGTTTCCCCATCAAACAGGCACAGTTAATCCTTCAGGACCCTTCCCAAAAGTCAAAAGTTCTCAAGGGGCTTGCGGCCTGTTTTGAATGCTTTCCTGAAGAATAGGGGAGGGAAAAGGAGGGAACCAAGATATTTCATAGATTCCCATCTAAAAGGAAAACAAAAGGTCACCTTTTAGAGATGTAGTTGACTGGAACACTAAAAGTTCAGCTCAAATCTTGACTCTTTGGGTGCCTATAGCTTCTCAGTTCTGAAAACACATTAGGGCCTTTCCACACTTACCATTTATAGTGCTATGGTAACTGTTTGATCCAATGGTTTTAAGAGTGAATTTGCAGCTGGTTGTCTGTACCCTTGGTATCCTATTGCTGCTAGTGGGTGCAGAGTTTCCCTTTTTACACCAGTTGTGTGTGATGCCCAAACTATAGAAAAAAAGGTTCCATCCCTTGAATACCCTCCAGCCAGTAAATGTTAGAGTTATGAGCATGCCTTTCTGCAACTTAAGAAAAATACACTGTCCAGTATTGCAGAATTCTAATCTTGTTGGAGTACAGGAGATTCGAAGGAGAAATGCATGTCTGTCTGAGCTATTGGGATAAGATTTTGTCTGCAGCTAATGACTGCTATCGTGAGCAGTACTTGACTCAGTACCATCCTCTTTAGTGCCCATACCTCTCTTCTGAACTGAGCTCACAGATTGGCAGATCATACCAGTCAGAGGGAAGTGGCACAAAGTATGAGAAGGATCCTTATAGTAACAGAAATATTAGGCACATTATCCAGGTGTTTTTGTGGCAGTATGTAGAGAGGTACTCCTTGTGGTGCCACAGACTTTGGAGATCTTTGAGCTATGGCTATACATTCACAGCACAGATCTTCAGTATCAATATCTTTGTTTTCATTGTGCATCAATGATTTTCCCTAATGCTTGCAGGCTTTTCAATAGATATTTTTGCTGATACTGTAGCAACAGGAAACCAAACAGGGAATCATATTGTTGCAGCTGTGGGGTTGTCTCTTCAACAGATTGAATGACTATGCCTAAATCAGCATAGTAGAAACCTACTTTGAATTTCTGCTTTGGACCTTTCAGTGATTCTTCTTGGGTCTCATACTCAACTGCCATTTCTGTCTCCCTTTCCTAGCTTGTTCTGTCTCAGTTTGGTAGTATTTCTAGTTCCCTTGCGATCCCAGAAGCATCTATGAAAGCTCTCATCACACATGCAGCCCACGGATTAATTCTTGGCTACTTGCAATTGGCTTGCAGCTGAATTTAAATCAGCTCCCCTACTTTTGTAGCAGCTTGCTTGTAAAGTTGACTTCAAAATGGACCCCCTATATATAAGGGTCTGGTGACTTCTGTTTCAGTGTATCTGAAGAAGTGTGCATGCACACGAAAGCTCATACTAAGAACAAACTTAGTTGGTCTCTAAGGTGCTGCTGGAAGGAATTTTTTTATTTTGTTTCAAAATGGATGTTCTACTACAGGGGTCAGCAACCTTTTTCAGCCGTGGGCCGGTCCACTGTCCCTCAGACCATGAGGTGGGCCGGACTATATTTTTGGGGGGAAATGAATGAATTCCTATGCCCCACAAATAACCCAGAGATGCATTTTAAATAAAAGCACACGTTCTACTCATGTAAAAACTCGCTGATTCCTGGACCGTCTGTGGGCCAGATTGAGAAGGCGATTGGGCCGCATCCGGCACACGGGCCTTAGGTTGCCTACCCCTGTTCTACTATGTAACAAGGGATACCACAAGCTTGAATTTACAGATTGCATCAGCAAGGGCCTTAGCTTTAATTTGGGAAGTATTTCCAGATAAATCTTTTAGACTTGTCTCATCAAAGATCTCTATTAAAGCATCCAATAATCTACCAAGATGCTATCTCAGTGGTTTCAAAGCATCAATCTGTCAAAGCACTGATCTGTCCAAGAAGAATTTGTGACATAAAGGCACATGTGGTCTCTTTCAGTGGAACAAATCCCACGAAATGGCACAAATCCCAATAGCCTCAGATGTTCCATGCTGTATCATGCTGCCCAGTTGCTTATTGAGAGATTCTGACTGTAGATTGGTACAGGCATGCTGCTGCTGTAGGTATCAGCACACTGCTTCTATTTTTAGGCTTGCCACAATGGAGGAGGAAGAGGCAGCCTCAGATAACCTCCAAGGACAGGTGACCAAAAGTCCTTGCTTCCGATTGGCCCCTTCTTCCTATGGCTGCAAGTAGGCCTATTAAGCCTATGACTGTCAGGTTCAAATTCATCTCTTTAATGTTGTACAGTGGGAGGAATGTAGCCCCTCTGCTGCGGTGTAATTTCACACTGAGGAGTCTAATGGGGTTCCCTGCAGCCTTATCCTTTATGGATCAGAAAGCCCACTTTCTCTTTGTGTTGGAGAGCCCACAGATTATCTCCTTAACCCTTTTTGTGCCAGAACGAGATTGAACCAGAGATGCTGCTCCTTCCTTTTGACAAGCCTCCCAACTTGTGGGTGCTTTTAGGTGCACTTCATGGAGAGAGGGAGGGCTCTGCGCATAACAACTTTATTTCTCCCAAGTTCTGAAAATCACAACAGTATGCAGTTGCATATTTCCCCCACTGCATTATAATTCAGTCCCCCCCTCTCCAATCTACATATAGCCAAACAGGCCTTCACTGAGAATCATGCCTTCCCCCAAAGTAAAAATCTCTCTCTCCACAAACTACTACTCCTCCTTAAGCACTTTAAGACCTTCTTTTTAAACATCGTTGGCTTCCCAGATGCACTTCTCTTCCTCATTCCTTTCACAGGCGCTCTTCTCTTGAAGATGAAGCTGTAGCTCAGCAGCACAGCACAAACTGAGAAAGGCTCCTGTCTGAGACCCTAGAGAGCCACTGCCAGTCAGTGATGATATTGAGCTTGATGGACCAATGGGCCTGACTCAGTAACAACAAAAACAACAATTTATTTATATGCCGCCCATCTGACGGGGTTTCCCCAGCCACTTTGGATGGCTTCCAACAAATTAAACACATTAGGCACAGTAAAACACAAAACATTAAAAACTTCCCTATACAGGGCTGCCTTTGGGTGTCTTCCAAAAGTCAGATAGTTGTTTATTTCATCTTCCTACATTTCTTTCTACATTTGTCCTGGAGACAAAGACAACCATACAAACCATACACTACGAGTTCCCTGTAGGATGGAAACTTTATGGCAAGTCAAGCACAATAAGGTCTCTCTCTCTCTCTCTCTCTCTCTCTCACACACACACACACACACACACACACACACAATGTTTACCTGATGTGGCACAAACTCCTATTTACACTATGGAAACTATGCCTGGTCCTAGGGCACACTCACAGTTACGACTCAGCATGCTTCTTGTGTGGTTGATGGAGTAGACTAGAGGAAGTCAAACTGGCCCAATAATTATCCTGTGTTAAGCCAATCCAATTTGGGTTGTCGGGGAGAGTACTTGACTTTCAGCTCTAAAAGGCATGCAGTCTCTCACAGTATACAGTATAGAGGTTAAAAAAAGTGGAAGTTACAATCAACCAGCCATCGCTCATAAGTGTGATGCCTTGAAATGCAGAGGTACGCTAACATCTCCTTTCTCTGTGCACCATCCTAACGTCATTAGCTATATCTGCCTCCTGTTTAGGGATGGAGGGAAAATTCAATTCAGTATGCATTTAAAGCCAAATCTTTTGGAGGGCAGGGGAATGTGAACCAAAGCACACACATCTTTGAAAGTTGCACTCCACATAATTTAGAGCTGCAGTCTTCCCATCAAGCAATTTTTATAAAAATACATATATTAGAGGACTTGTGCATAAAAAGATGGCTATTAGTGAAAATAAAACAAAAACACAGTATATTGAAGAATACGTGAAGTCAAAACTGCATATAAAAAAATTCTTCATTAGGAGAAATTTGCAGTAAAAATAAATAAATCTTTATTTAGAAGCATTAATTAACCACTGGATATTTTTTTTAAAAATCTCTAAGCAGCACACACTATGTATGATATTAAAACAATACTCATTAAAACAATAGGGTTGTGGTGTGTGCTTGGTTGCAATGTACGCTTGTGCTGTCCATAGCAGTTTCTCTGCTTTGCAAATGTGCCCAAAGCCTCCCAAAATCCTGGAGTTGGCCCTGCTGTTAGTTCATATGGACTAGTTTGATACACAGGTAAACAGAATAAAAGAAGCAAAAGCATGTGTGACAATTTATCAGAAAGAAGCAGGCAAAAGTGAAGCACCCCCTCTCCACACATGAACTTTCAATGAGCATCACATGACTTTGACCCTTAGGACAGAGGATTCCATAGACATTGTTTTCTTTCAGTCATCATCCTGCATCTATGTTATGAAGGGTGACATCACATAGGCCAGTAACACTGCAGCTTCTTAAGGGTAATGAAAATAAATTCACACATCTTGATCTTCTATTGGCTGAAACAGCTCTTCCAGGCTTGAAATAATCCACCCAAATCACCGGGGTAGGAAAATCCCTCCCAGCTGCTTCCCAGATGGATTAGGGACTGTCGCTATGTCCTAGTGTTAAGTATCAAGTGTCTCATTGGAGGGCTTGGAGAAATCTAATAGGAGCATATTTTCTCTTCCCTCTTGGCCTGCCTATCTCCGCTTAGACCACATCATCTGCTCTGCCTTTTCCCTTGGCACCAGAACCAACTATGCAAGGCATCTGCATCAAGGCAAGAGGTGTAGCTAGTACTCATGAAGCCGAAGATAAGCACAGTCACTGAATGCGTCCAACAGGGTGGTTTCCATCTCCAACCTAATTTACATTGGTGGAGCTGGAGCAAATGCCACTGTCCATTATTCTGCAAATGCTACTTCAAAAACTTTATACTAAGAGGATTGTAGGAGTGGATTTGCTCATATGCCTAACATGCTTCCTTTCGCTATGCATAGGTGACTTTCAAATATAATATAAATTTGTTCCAGTCCTTTTGGAATGCTTGGTCTCACTGGTTCTGGATTCTTCCCGTCAGTTTTGCCAGTTCTGCAAAGTCCATCATTTTCATCTGCCACTCTTCTGTTGTTGGTAGCTCCTGTTGTTTCCATCTTTGGGCTAACAAAATTCTTGTCGCAGTTGTTGCATATAAGAACAATTTTTTATCTTGTCTCGGTATCTCTCTACCCACTATACCTAATAAAAAGGCTTCTGGTTTTTTTTAACAAAGGTGTTTTTAAACATTTTCTTTAACTCGTTATATATCATTTCCCAGAAAGCTTTTACCTCTTTGCATGTCCACCACATATGGTAAAAAGTACCTTCCTTTTCCGTCCCTGATTTATCCTTCTGGATAACAGAAATTCAATGGATATGTGGACATTTTTAGAAGAGAAAATAATTGGCCCAGAATGCATGTTGCATTGCACCCATGAATAAATTGGGAAAGGGGCATTGTGCTTACTAATTATTACTGTCCATTCCATTTGGGACACAAAAACACACAAAATGACTAAACAAATTTAAAAGTCAGGGGATATTAAAGTAAGATGGCCAAGAAATAAATCATGTTAATAAATATTCAGACCATTATACACAGTCAATGGGAGTTGCAGTAGCTCCTTGTGGTGTGATACACTTTGACTACAATCCAAAGGAAGCTAGGCTTATCTACATCCCATTGAAATCAATGGGAAAGGGGACAGTTCTCTTCATTTCAGTAAGATTTAGGCATGACTCAATTGCGCACACACCCCTGGATCCCAGTCCTCCCTCTGTAATCCAAGACTGCCTGCAGCCACAGGCTGATGGTACAGCCTAGTAAGGCCTGCTCTCCTTTCAGACAACCATCCGCCTCATCAAATTAATGCTTACAAAGCACTTTGCAGCTTGTCCAAAGTTCTGGAAAGCCCCATCCCATTGGCCAAAGGTAAGACTGTTTGTTTGGGCCTATGTGGCTTAGCCAGCTTTGCTCCAGACTTTAGTCTCCCATTTTGATAGGCTCCTAAATGAAAATCCAATAATATTTTAAGCAGAATGAGTTCCCATGAAAGACATTTTAAATCCCTTGGCTCATCATACCTGTCGAGGAAGCGGAGAGATAGAGGGAGGAGGGGGGAGGAGAGAGGGAGGGAGATAAAGCACCACACTCTCTTCTCTTCCTAGAGGGGTAAACTCTTCCTGTAACTGTAGTTTTACTCCTCTGAGCAGAATCCGCCCCTTTCCCATCTTGCCGATGGAGGACCGCGGCGGCTGCATCCCACTTAATAATGAACATGTAAATAGGACTATGGGCTTTTGAGTGGCATAACCCCTAAGTCAGGGAAGTTCTCCAAAGCAGCTACAGAAGGAATAAGACTTTATTCCCAGCAGTGAGAATAACTGATAGGGAACTGAATGAGAGCAGCTCATGCAAATGCTTTCCGAATTAAGCTCCATCTGAAGTTAGAAAGGACGGATGATAAACACCCTCAGCTTTAAAATGGCAAAATATGCTTTGCAGGCATGAAGCTGGAGCAGTAACAAAACAATCTGACATAATATTAACAGCAAAGCATTTCTTAGGCGCTGGGCTGCGGTTACCTAAAACTAAAGTCCATTAAAGAGCCCTAACTGTTATTTACACTTCTAAATCTTAAAACCATTAACAAAAGCCACTTAATTCAATTACTTTCCCAGGGCACCACCATTATTACATTATCGGAGCAATGCTGGGTTACACACTCTGTGCGCGTGCAGGCGCCCCTCCTCCTCCCTCCCGCTCCTTCCCTCCTCCCACCGCCCAGATCTCGCTTCCCCTTCTCTGCTGCTGTTGCGTCGAGCTAATGGGGTAAAGTGAAATGATGCCTGTCCCCATTGACAGGTTTATGAGAATTTAATAAAGCGTGGCATGGATAAAATGAGATATTACAAGGTCGCGCAAAGCTGATTGTCTCCGACACGTCAGCATTTTTATGCCCAGATATTGACAATTCCCAGCCTAATCAGGCTATTTGGCTGGAAATATGTTTTTTTATTATTATTTTATTTTGTGCGCTGAAGGGGCTTCTGGGCTTTGCCCATCCTTACTGAGGCCTGGAAAGTTGGAGAAGGGTGGCACCTCAGCGGCAGAGAGCATGCTTTATGTGTAGAAGAGGCAGCATCTCCTGGTAGGCCTGGGAATGTCTGCTGTGTAAAAGCTTAGAAAGCCACGGTCAGCCAGTGCATACAAAACTGAGCAAGGTGGACCAGTGGTCAACCTCTAGTCCTCTCTCTATTGTTCTTGAAACTCTCCACAGGCCACAGTTCCTCTTCAGCTAGGCCTACTTTGCAGCCTCCATCAGTGGTTGGGCCTGGCTGGAATATGTCCTTGAGCTTCTTGCTTGTCTGGATGGTGAACACTTTAAATGTTGGGATGCAACTCAAGTTTGCATTGGAAGCTGATGTGTCTGCATGGAAACAAGTAGACAGAGGACCCTCCAAATTTTCTAGACTGCTCTTTCTGACTGGACTTGTGCTGACCTTTCCTCAAGTGCTAGAATGATACTTCTAGGGTTGCTGACCTCATCTCCTTCCTTCCTTCCTTCCTTCCTTCTTCATCCTCCCCTTGGAAGAGGTGACATCTTGCTGAGATGCAAGAGTGAGTACCGTTCAAGGCACCTCCCCCTTAATTAGACAGAACTAGGATCTTTCATGTCAATTATGCATTTCCCGTAATAAACATAGATTTCTTATTTTCCTAAACTCAGAGTCTCAGTGTGATTATATCCAGACAAGTGCCCCTCTCCAATAGGGATTCAATATTAAGTTCTGCTCTGCTGAGCATTTTAACTCCAAACACCAACGCATAAAATGTAGAACTACAAAGGGGTATTGCTTATGTCCGAATTGCTGCAGCACCTGGCATCCTTTAAGTGTCCAAGCAAACAGAAAGGTCTTTACCTGGAGCTGCAATGCCCAAAGTATTGGCATGACATGGGGGCAGCTGCTCCCCTAAATCAATACAAACCAATACAAATCTGAGGTTCTGCCCCCCTAACAAAACTCCTGGCTACGCCCATGTGGCATGAGACTATTTACTGTGCCTCAGTGCTATAATGAAGCTGGAACCACAAATAGACGAGAGACGAGTTTCAGACAGGGATCTCTCCTAGCCCCACATGGAAATACTGGGGATTGAACCTGGGACTTTCTGCATGCAAAGCAGACTCTTTACCACTGAGCTACAGCCTTTTCCTAAACCCACTCCAGCCTTAAAGTGCTTCAAGCGTGCCATCTATATATTTAAAGAAGGAATACTTGTGGCTCTGTGTAGTGCCAGTTTATAATAAAGCAATCTAGTCTTATATTCTCCCCACATGCCAAATTCACTGGGATGGACACTTCCCCTCGTCCAAAAAATTAAAATTAAAACCCCTTGCTCCATTAGCCACTTTTGTTCACACACACACACCCCTTCACCGGATGCAATTCTGAAGTTTGGCAAGATTCGCTGTACAACCTTGTTTCATTTCAGAAACTCAAGTTCGCCCCCTAGTGATATAATTTGAGAAATAACTCAGTGTTTTCTGCGTATGAATGAAAAAAGTCTGTGCCCTTCCTTCAGCGAGACGGCCATTCATATCTTTCAGCATCACACAGACTTACCTATAAGGGTGTGTGTTTTGAGAGTGGGAATAACCATGCTGATATATTGCAGCCTCATCCTATGCTACAATATGCACTTCTTCCCTTGCCTTGCTTGCACTGGTGCATGGAGCCAATCTATATCCTTGCAGCAGCAGCCTCATAAAGAACATCAATAAGAGCCATGCTGTAGACTAGCATCCCGCTTCTCGAAATGGGCAATCAGATCCCCAGGAAACTTGCAAGTCGGACTTGAAGGAGAAAGTCCTCTTCTGCTGTTGCACCCCAGTATCTGTAGTTCAGTCTCAGACTGCTTCTTTAGCTTGGAGCATTAGTGCTGTTACCCCACCAGTGGGGGAAAGGTGCCTGAGTAATGCTATGCAGTGGGCCTGGGGTGGGTGGGTGTTCAAATGGGTGGAATCACCATTCGCCAGCAGCACCTTTCAGTCTGCATTAGAGCCTGAGGTGGAAATATATTGTAGTAAAGGGCTGTTGGCAACAAGCAAACAATATAACCTGCTTCTGATCCTTCATCTCCACCCTTTTTAACTCCACATTTAAGGATGGGGTTGCTATTCAAATCCATTTTAATAATGGTGAAACATGGAACCAAATTAATAATAAATACCTATTATTTATTTTGGATCAATGTATGCAAAGGATTAGATCAGGCATAGGCAACCTTGGCTCTCCAGATGTTTTGGAACTACAACTCCCATGATCCCTAGCTAATAGGGCCAGTGGTCAGGGATGATGGGAACTGTAGTCCCAAAACATCTGGAGAGCCAAGGTTGCCTATGCCTGGATTAGATCTATGAAAACCATGTCATTGTGATGACCTGGGAGTCAGATTCAGACGCTGAACCTGAGGGATCCCAGCCTGCACAGGATTCACTGCCCTCAGAAACAGCAGAGCCAGGGCTGGGGCCTGGGTCGCAAGGGGACTCACCTGTGCTGGATCCTCAGGTGCAGGCTTCGGCTGAGGTTGATCTGGCTCCTAATGGGATGGAGGACTTACTGCCTACAGGTGCTCCATCCCCCACCCAGTCAGGGGAAGCTGAGGTTGCCTCTGGGTCCAGTAACCCTCCAGCTTCTCCTGAGCTGCAAAGGTTCAGGGCAGAGAGGCAAAGGGAGCTAAGTTCTCGCAGGAGGAGTGCTCGCCTCCAAGCCAGGAGAGGCGAGTCACCTGGGGATCGGAGCCGCCCTTCGCCTTGGGACAGATAAAGCCGGCCAGTCCCAGTCCCAAGTTGCAGGAGCAACATTGTTGCTGCAGAGTTCTGCTTGCTCCCTGCCCGGTTGTTCTGCCTGAACTCTTGACCTGCCTTGGTTCCCTGTTTATCCTTCTGTTCCTGACCTCGCCGGACTCCTTGCCCTGACCCTGCCTCTGTTTATTCGGACTGCCTTCACGTATCTCCGACCTCGGACCGGACATCGACCTCGCTTCCTGGATACTCCATGGGACCAGCACAGTCATACACGCAGGGGGGGGGGGTATGCTACCAGTATTTGCAGGTAAATCTATGAACTATATTGTATGGTAGTCATGTGATAAGCAACATTATTACATAAGAATACACATCAGTTCTATGTGTTAGTGCGTAGAATTGATGGCAACAGTTTTACATGAGAAGAGTCTGAGCAGAGCATTGCCTCTTATCACATTTCCCAACCATGCGAACTGGAAAGTGGCTCGTAAATCCACCTTTTTTTGGAAAACAAAACAAAATAAAATATGAATTTGTTAAAAGTTATAAGAAATTGTTGGTCTCTAGACTTGATCTATGATTGGGATCACTTGCTTTTTTGTTTTATTAATTAGCAGATCCCATATGGATCTCTCTCTCCCCCCTCCAAACCCTTCAGCTAATAAGAGCCAGAGGGCATTTTGGTTGGAAAAATGCTTAAACACCCTCTTGCAAAGCTCCACGCCCACATTTTTCAAAGCAGATGCCTGAGGCTAAATAGAAAGGGAAAGAAAGAGGGAAAAGATTCTAATCTGGCTCTCCAACACCACATCTAGTTTGGGCAAGTGCTGCCAAGTTGCGGGTGTTTCCAAGTGTCAGACTTGCTAGAATCACAGGCCTGGTGCCTGCAAAACACTCTGAGATGGTGCCAACTCCTATGACCAACAACGGCAAGTCCAAACAGGCCAGCATGGTCAACAGGTGTGGCAAAATGCCAACTGCTCCAAACAAGCCAATACTGTGGCAAGTCCCTGTGCTATAAAATCTTCTTCCTGTTGGTACTAAATCCTTAAAGGTGCTGCCACCTGGAAACACCTGAAAGGCAACCTTTTAAGGTGGTTTGATGTAAGAAAATTGATGTTTAGGACTTGAATGGATACATGCAGTATTTTGTGCTGAAGTACCAGCTATTCCATCATTCCCTGGGGCTAAAGATATCAAAGTGGAGCTAAGCCGCTGAGAAAATGTTTAGGTGGCGTGGTGTTCTCAACAGGCCATAAGAGAATCCCTTGCTAGATCAGACTAAAGGTCCCTCTGCTCCTGCTTCCAACAGTGGCCATCCCAATGCCTTTGGGAAGCCTTCTCTCATTGGTGCTCCCCGTGCGAGGCCAAAACATGACACCCCACCTTCCAGTCCAAAGCCACCTTCCCAAAGCTGGTTAAGAGAGGCATCAAGCTGGGAAGGAAGCACAAGGCTCTGGCAGGATCCTAGAGCCCTCCCTTCTCCTTTCCAAAGCTGAGCAAAGACTAACTAGACTTTGGGAAGGAGGTGAAAAGGCACCTCTTTGGCACCTCTGCACCCTGTGCAGGGGAACAGGCATTGCCATAAAACCACCTCTGCTGGAGGCCACTCATGGCAAATTGTGGATCAATTTCTTCTTCTTCTCATAGAAATTATGCATCACTGTTGAAAATCTACTCAGAATGCACCCCAGAGATGGCAAAAGCAAGCCACTCTTGAATAGATTCCACCAGCATTCTAGGAATCATATCATAATAACCATCTCATCCTGAAAAAAATCTGCTTCCCGCATCTTTGTCTGCTTCACAATTAAAGCCTTTAAATTAGGTTCTCCTTTTCACTCGTGCTTTATCTTGCCCAGCCCAAAGGGAAGTAGTCAAATTCTCCCTGGTTTAAAGGTTCAGAAGGGAGAGATAAGTAAGTATGTCTTGACTTGCAACATAATCAGCTCTTGCACCCGATCAGCCTTTTGGAATGTAAATGTATGCAAATCTTCGGCAATAAACCATCTCCGCCCCTATCTCTTGCTCTCTTTGGAAGGAGAAAGCAGGAGTAATCACAGTGCAGTGGTGCTGGGCAGAGCATTTCTGCTGATGAATGCAGCCAATAATAACATAGTTTTATGTATCATTAATTCTCTCTGCATTCAAAACAATAACTTTCTCTGAGTGCAGATAATGCAGTAATCACTCACAATTGCCAATAGAGTTATCGGCATTCAGCTGTGTAAAACAACGTCCAAAATGTGTTTCTTAGCCACTTAAACACACACACACACACCCCAACTCTCACTCTTTAACATTCACATTAAATGCAAAGCTGCACAGAAGCCTAACTCAATGAGTCAGCGGCTGATCTTCAAATGGGGGCTAGCAAGGCAGACCACTTCATGTGTTCTCACATAACCACAAAATGGAAGCTTAGGAACTGTAAATCAGTCTGTTCACTTGTTTATTGCATTATATGACATCAAGAATGGGTCCCTAAAATGTTGACAAAAACTGTAAGAAATCCCTACTGATTCTGATCTTTCTGGACAATTGTTCTCCCAGGCACACTCCCCAAACTGCCCATTGGAGGAGCGGAGACACGAACCCGGTTCACCAGATTACGAGACTACCGCTCTTAACCACTGCACCACACTGAAGAGGGGTCTCTGTGATCAAGCTGTAATAGGTCCCCATGGTTACGTGGCTTCCTTTGACACCACTCCTCAGATATTAGGCATGGACACCAGCAGAGGGAAAGCCAATGCATGTAGGCTTCCCCTGGACCTGGGACCCAGAGAAATCAAGTGTTCTGTTCCAGAGAGGTCTACATGCATAGGCTTTCTCCCTGCAAGCATCCAAGTTTAATATGTGGATGGCAAGCAGTGAGGAAAGTTGTATAATCTCAGGGGTGGAGCCAGTGGTATATAATATATGATGGCAGGAGAAGAAGTGGAGCTGAATGGTTCAGCAACTGCACTCTTAATAAACTACCATTTTATGTGCTCAATAAATGCCACCCTCCCCACATAAGAAAATCCCTTCTTCTCTGACTTTTGACAATTGTCCATTCAATCTATGCAGGCCAAACCTCTTTCAAGAAAATAAAGCTGTCATAGCTGCAAGCTAGATTTGTCATGTCATTTCGTAGAGAGCTGGATAATTCATGTCCTAGACAGCAGGTGGCAATTGGGCTCAAGCACTGCTCTAAATACTTGGAAGGCATCTAAGAAACACCTTAAAATCTTGAAGACTTGGGATTCCTCTACTGTAGCCTTAGGTGCAAGTTACAATCTTGTAGTGTTACTTTGCTATTTCTAAAATAGAAATAAAACTGATTTAACACACAGGATTGTTGTGAAGGCAACATACAAAGTTTGTAGAGCATTTTATACACTTAGTACTCTAGTTATATGTCATTGTTCCTTCTACTTAATGGGAATAAAAAAGAGGAGCATCTGTAGAAGAGGTAGAAAAAATGTTGGCTTTGAATTTTTAAAAAGAAAAAAGGGGAGGGTGGCAACAGGTCAATGAGAACTGAGCATACTCAGTGGCCAGCATGTACCGTGAAATGTCAAGAGTGGTTCAGCAATAGTTGAAGGAGAGAGAGAGAAAGAGCCAGAAAAAGGAAATGTGAGGGGAAGGAGGGAGGGAGGAACTAGCCTGTTCAAATCCCAGCGAGTTTGTAGAATGACTGAATAACAATAGAAACCATGGTATTGTTATATAAATTATTAAAACACTGACTAAACAGTGTCCCAGCATTACTATTTTCCAAACGTATATATTTATTGTTGCAATGAATAAAAAGTGAATTCGTTTAAAAACATTATTGTGTACTGACTTCATAACAGTTTTCTGTATTTTCTCAAGGGAGCCTAACATTACAACAATTAGCATGGGGAAGGGCACAAAAATTGAGGTTTGAAGTGAGTCCTCATTCTCTTAAAGGTTGAGAACCCCTGCTGTAGACAATACTGAGCTAGATGGACTGATGGTCTGACCCAGTGTAAGGTGACTTCCTGTGTTCATTTGTAGAGAGAAGGTGGTGGTAAAAAGAGAGAAAAAATAATATTAGATACTAGATAAGCTTATACCCTGTGAATGAATAGAATACGAAAGCAGTATGCAGCTAATCAAATCAGCCTACTACTGATCCCTCTTCAGTCAGTTGCAGAAGGTCAGGGGGGGAAGTAATTCAAAGGAAATGCTAGAACCAAAGGTGTGTTTTCTTGATAGTCATGATTGCTTCCCTGAGACAACTACCTTCTTTAGAAGCTAATGACCTTCTGTGTTAGGCTCACATGGCTTTCTCCAGTCTCCTTTGGTGGGACAGCATCTCCACCTCTTTCATGAAACGAAGGCATAATTCATCCTGCCATGGTAATGCCACACACTGAACTGCCACAGGGAGCCCCACAGCACCTTTCACAGCCTGCAAGAGATGTTCAAAGAGCAGAGTTACTGGGAATGCTTAAGCTCTGGGTCTCAAACTTTCTAGAGCGATGCACCCTGATCCTGTGCCTGTTTCCTCTGAAGTAAATCCCACTGACTTCAGTAGGGCTTACTTCCAAGTAAGCATGCATAATGGCAGAAAACTTAGGGTCACAGACTTCACCCTCTGAAGACAAGCTGAGGTCAGTCATCAAGCTTTGCCCATCAATCAAAGGGTAGACCTCTCTCTCTCTCTCTCTCTCTCTCTCTCTCTCCATATATATATGCTGCCTTGGGGGCTATTGGCCACAATACTTTTTTTTTAAAGCTGCTGTTGTGTGTCTGCATGGCCAGGGAACATCAGGACTGCTCTCTGACAATGAACTGTAGTCAATGTTCAGGGTAAGTTGGGCTGTTAGCCAAATAATTCACCAGTGCTGCTATCCCCTGTCTTTTGCTTAAAGATGGATTCAGACAAACATTTGTGCCCTGATAGTCACTTAATATGCAATGAACAAGTTTTATGGATTGCGTTATTTGCCTTAAAATTTTGTGATTTGACCCCCTTCCTGTTACAAAATGAACACAGTCCTGAATGTTGCCGCTGTTAGACCTGCAACTCTTGTCTCAAGTCTCCTGTCATAAACTCTTCCTTCCTTAAAGAAAGATTCTCTATTTCTCATGCACAGTATTTCACCTAAAGCTGAAACAATTTCACATCAAAACATTATACAGTCGTAGCTGAACGCCTTGGGAGTTGAACATTCCGGCTCCTGAACAATCGAAAACTGGAAGTGATTGTTCCGGTTTTTGAATGTTCTTTTGGAAGGTGAACATCCGACGGAGCTTCCTGCAGCTGATCAGAAGCTGGGCTTTGGAAGTCAAACGTTTCAGAAGTCTAACGGACTTCCAGAACGGATTCTGTTCAACTTCCAAGGTACGATTGTATAATGAATGTCCTTTTGCAATTGTTCCTTCTCCAAATATCCTCTGGGTATATACATTTGCTGTTTGGCATCAGCATCTGACACCCAATGCTTTTGCAGTAGTAATAAACATGTGGCAGTATTTCACAGGGGACATGCAGTACTAGACAGTATTTCAAAGTGACATGTAGCAGTCACCATTTAACAACCGAGGTCCAAACAATATTACTTTAAATGCATGGCCACCTCAAATCCACATCTCCTGTAACTGTTTAGTTGTGGCATATGTGGGGCAAGACATCGTCATGCTCAGTGTTTCTCCATTTCCATTCCACATCATTGGATGTCGCTTATGAGGGATATGAGAAAGCTGAACATGATGATGTCGTTGCATCATTCATGCCCTTATAGCAGTTAGTATTGGACAGTTTTGATAGATGACTTGCAATAGTATTTAATTCATAAATTTATATGTAATATCATCTTAACTCATTTATGCAATAGACAGTTTCAGGTGTTGATGTCAAAGTTTGATTCTGAAATCAAATGCCACATTGTGGGATCATACAGTTTGACATAAAAATCCAAGTTTTGAAAGCCACTGAACTTGAAATGTTCAGCTCAGACACCGCTTAAATCCAGGCAGACCTCTTTCAGTCTCTTATCCCAGGGGTCACCAAAGTGTCCTCGGTGCTGTCCCAGCTCTTCTTCATCAGCCTCTGTAACAGTAGTGACTGGCACAACTCCAGCAGGAAAGTTCAAAAGATTGTACAGCATGGTATACGAGATGGCAGCTGGAGAAAAGAATACGCAGGAGCAGCAGTCAGATGGAATCCAAGAAGAAACGACACATACACAGAGAGAAAACTATCCCTGACCTATAGCCCGAAGTGGTAACAGGTTAGCCACATTAGTGAAAATGAGGCTCAGTTTACAGACCCATCCCAGAAAATCAGGAATAGCTGCACTGCCTAAGTGCTGCTATTTCTCCATTTGGCTTATAATGGAGAATGGCAAGAACAGATTCTGGGCCTTACTGCAAGTCCAATCCTATTTCAGAACTGTCCTATTTCTTTATATTCAAGAATCTTCATAATGATTTTTTAAAAAGTGATTGAAATGTACATACTCTTGTGAATAATGAGGCTTACCCAATAGTTTTGAGGGGTATCTAAGATTAAAGGCAGGTCCCAGAACTGGACAGAGGACAACATCAAGCTTGCTTTTCTTCCACTGGTCAACAAACTTTTTACGATAAGCCTGAATGTGCAGTGCAAGAGCATGTTAGAGCAGATAGAAAGAGTCTGGAAACTGCAGGGTTTGTTATCTGTTGAGAACAATACTGCCAGCATAATCCACCTTATTTCATTTCTCCAATACATAGATATATCCATTAAGCTGCATACAATATCTCTACTGAAAGTGAATTAGTTTGGGTGCAGCTGTAAGAGGGAGGTGCCTGTAAGAATCTCTCAGGTACCTTGGGCCTCGGTCATTTAAAGTTTTACAGGTCATACTCCCTCCCTAACCCACTGGGTTGATAAAGTGCAAATTTAAACCCTGATTAGATGACAAAACTAGTACCGGTATGTAGGGCTGTGAACCAGATCTGACTGAATTCTGAACCTATTTGGCCCGATTTTCATCCCGTCCAAATTGAGTTGAAGCAGGTGCAAAATACTACCAGTCTGATTGGCTTGTAACAAATTGATTTGTAGAGATGTGTATAGATAGATCTGTAGCTCAAAACAGTCTCTCAGAAAGCCAGACAGAGTGTCTCCAAAGTGTTGCAATTGTTAATTACAACAACATATAAGGAGAACACAGAGGTGCCACCTTCTCTGGAGGATTGAGAGGACCGGCTTGCCAGATGGCAAATGGGTGGGACCCCTTCCTCAACTCAGTGTCAAAAGAGAAAGCCAGTGTCTGAAGTAGAGCTTTAGGGTTGGCTATGATGTGACCTAGGGGAAGAAAGGTTGCAGGCTGGAAAAGGCAGCAAGCTGAAGGCTGATTTCTGTTTGAATCCAAGGCTGCAGCTATGAGAGGCCCTTTGGGGTGTTAGTGTTGTGAACCCTCCATTGTAGGCTCAGGTTGTATATATGTGTAACTAAACCATATATCATAAAGACACCCCAGTCTCCACTGTGCCTCATTCCTGAAAGGAAACACAAACCCTGGGTAAGCACACCTGGAGCCCCTGGAATCTGTATTAAGATTGGGGTGGCATGCAATAATATATTCACAGAGATGTGGGCACTACTCTTAAAATTGGTTGCAACCCTTGGAGTGAAATTCATATAGCACAGTTTCTGTATTAAAACTGATTTCTCAGCCCAGATTAAGCTTTAATTTTTATTTGTCCTTCCCCCCCCCCACCACCACACACAAAAATGTTACCATCACTTTGTCATTCAGCTCCCACAGGCAATTCACAGACCTAAAACATGCAAGACATAATAAACAGCTGATAATATTAGAAGACTGTCACTGCAAGATCATAAGCATGAGCAAGATCATAAGCATCCAAGACAAGGCAAGCTTGAGGCTGGCCAAGACATCCTTATTGTACAGATTATCATTATCCCACATTCTAGAGCATCAAAGTTCTATTTAACATAACAAATGCATTTTATTTTCAGACCTCACATCCAGCTCCAAAGGGTTCCTGATTTTCACAGTGCTATCTGGCAATGTTCATTCCTGGAGTACCACAAGCAAGTGATGCTGAATCTGAAGTCATACTAGCTCAAGGTTGCACAATAATGATAAGACTTTGAGTTAACTACAGCAGCAGGAAATCTAGCTCAGAAGGAGATTGGCGAAATCAACCTCCCCGCCCCCCGCCCCCCATCTTATGTAAGGCACCATCCCTTACATCTTGTGCAGGCCTCATTTCTGTATGTTTGTCAGAATCTATTGCACCTCTTACCTTACTCCACACAGTGCATTGAGATGGCTGGCCAGTCTTGGAAACTAGAATGTAAACAAAACTGGATCCATTAGGACTAGTAGATTTTTTCCTTCATATATATATATATATATATATACACATACATATACATACACACACACATATATATTGTTGGGGGGGATCCCAAAAGTAATATCTCTAATATTGACAACTGATGACATTATAAATCTTTCTTTCTGGATCAACTTTACTATATGCAAATATACTAGCCAAAGGTTAATCTTGCTCTTGGGCCATTGAAGCCCCATCTACCAGCTCTACAGATTTCTATAGGCTATCTGGCTCCAACAGCAGGTCTACCACCTCCTAGACTAAGCATGATGGAGGATAGAACTAGCAGTATCTGGCCTGGGATGAACAAACCAGGTGTCCACCTGGACTTCCCTTCATTTCAAAACTGCAGATGGAACAGAGTCTTAACAGCCAGTTACTTGGTAGATCTGCTCTTCTTATTTCTGTCCCAGCTGCTAAATTCCTCATTCCTCATGTGTACTAGACTGACAAATCTGCTATCTTTCTTTTCTTGTGCATCAGAAACTCTGTCCCTCTAGTTTTACAATATTTCCCACCCCTCAATACCACCATGTCCTGAACTACAGTGATAAGAGTTGGCACAGTGATTGTTCCAGATAATAATGGAAGAAATTAATTAATTAATTAATTAATTAATTAATTAATAATTTAATTATTGATACAACATTTATTTAATTGTTTAATATTTCATTATTAATGCAAAAGTAAATAACCACCTAAAAGTGAATAACCTCCTAAACCAGGCCTTTGGCCCTCCAGATGTTGCTGAACCACAACTCCCATCATCCCTAGCTATTAACCATGGTTGCTAAGGGTGATGGGAATTGTAGGTCAGCAACATCTGGTGGACTAAAGGTTCCCCACTCCCAATCTAAGTAAAATGGTTGGGCCCTACAATATCTCAGAATGCATAAACTCTAAATAGCTTCTGTGGTACCTCTAGTGCAGCGGTGGAAAACCTATGGCACGCATGCCAGACTTGGCACACAGAGCCCTCACTGCTGGCACGTGCGCCATCGGCCCATCCACGCTGTTGTTGTTTTTTCTCAATTTGTTCTCCCACTCCCCCCCCCACTACAGCTTGCGCCCACTGTTGAAACCCAGAACCTTTTTTTTTTTTTTTTTTGCTGGTCGCTGGAGATGGTGTTCGGCAATTGGTCTGTTTTTCAATTTGCTGTGTCATTGGCTGTTTCTGATTGGGTGTAACAGCGTTCATTTTTTAACCCTTATTGTGCTGGGTTTTTTGGCGCTTTGGCAGACGATGATATCGGTGCTGCGTGTTAGTTCCAGCAAAGGTATTATTCGTCATTTATTTCTGTTCTCTCTCCCCAAAAAAGCAAAGCAACTTTTGTGTGACTCCCCCCAAAAAAAGCTCCCAAGAAAAGCTCAACAACTTTGGGGAGCCCCCCCAAAAAAACACTCAATGAAAAGCTCAACAACTCTGGGTACTTTATAATATTTTATAATAAGAACAATTGTTTAAAGATGTTGTTCTTAAACTTTTCTCTGGAGCAGCAGCAGCACAAGATTAGTAATATAAATGAAACCTAAAGAGGTCCAAGACTCACCCAGGGTTTGACAAACTTGGCCAAAACTTTCCTCACCAATTTTGGGATTCTAAGATGAGCCACTTGGGGTTTCAAGCATGGGTCGACTATATCTCTTTCACTGGAAGGCAACAGAGGAAGAAGGTGAGATAGGGTGATCCAGTTCTCTTTTACACAGAAAACATTGATTTCTCACAAAAATGTACTCCAGCATGATGATGATGATGATGATGATGATGATGATGATGAAAACAAACAAACAACAACAACAACAATTTATTTTTACCCCGCCCATCTGGTTGAGTTTCCCCAGCCACTCTGGGCGGCTTCCAACAGAATGTTAAAAACACGATAAAGCATCAAACATTAAAAACTTCCCTAAACAGGGATGCCTTCAGGTGTCTTCTAAAAGTCAGATAGTTGTTTGATTAACATACAAAATTTGTTCCCCTGGGATGTGGTGACTACAGCCACTCAATTAGATGGTTTTAAAGTGGGGTTTAGACAGATTCATGGAGGATTGGGACTATCAAGTTGCTACTAGTCAAGATGGTTAAATGGAACTTCCACATTCAGAGGCAAAATACCACTTGCTGAGGAACAGTGGAAGTGGGATATCACCCTCATGTTCTGCATTTGGGCTACCCAGAGGCATTTGGCGGTTCCTGTGAAAACAGAATGCTGGCTTGGTGACCCTTTAATCTGATCTGACAGGATATTTCAAGGAAGTTTCCCATGCTAAGAATGCAGTCTTAATTGGCAAGTCCCTTTCCACAGTACTGTTGAACAGTGAACTAATTTGACTACTTCAGAGTTTGACTCTGAAGGTTGAGACGTACTGTGCGGCAGGAGGGGACATCATTGGCTGCTCCACCCTCAGGCAGCGAAATGTCGTTCAACCAGCCATGCTTTGAATACCTGGACAGCATTATTTGATTAGGGTTCTTGTCCTCTTTGCTCTTCCCTTGTAGTGCCTTTTAAGATTCATAGTTACTTACAACATAGCCAACAGAGTTGAGCCTCCATCAGCAAAAAGGCCTTTGATATAAAGTTCATCTATGGCATAGTCCACTGAAGGTGGGGTGAAGGGAACGAGCTGCAAAAAAAGGGTTGGTCATTGAGCAAGTATCAGGTGCCAATTCATTGACTCAAAGTCTTCTTTCACAAGCACATCCCAACTTTCTGCTCCCGATAGAGGTCAAGATTAATTCTTTCCCCATCTGCTGTTTGCTCGGAATGCAGACACATGCACAGAACATCTTTCCTTCCCAAGACATACAAGATACAGGAGCCTATGAGTCAAATTTGTAGTGTGCAGTCCACCTCCGCCACCTTCCCCTGCCACTAAGGGTGGGGCATGATAGAGCAGTAGAAGACTATGCGTGGTGTGAAGAAATTGGTAGAGAAAAGTGTTTCTTCCTCTCTCCTGAATCTAGAACCCATGCGTGTCCAATGAAGCTGAATGTTTGAAGATTCAGGACAAAGGAAAGTACTTATTCGCACAGGGCATATTTAAACTATGGAATTCTCTTGGTTGGAGGACTGCACTGCAAGATTCAGAGAAGTGCGAATTTCAAGGATGGCTGTGTTTCAGTTCATGTATTGCTACAGAATTAGCTAAGTCCACCTATAAATGCAAACTGAATTCCTTCCTTCCCCCGCCCTTACCTTAGGGTGACAATGCATTTACATTAAATGTCTATTATTTCTTTTGGTCTTTCTTTCTCAATTAGCTATCCAAGTATGTGCGTAGTTAGGACTGGTACTGTAGAGAGCCAGGAGGGAATTAATTACCTCTGAAATGGCTATTTACCCCAAAATGGAAGGCACCGTGAAGCTGACAAAGACCTTTTTAGATTTTTCCAGAGTTCCAGCTTCCAATAAAACTGTATTCTGCAGGCTGAGCATTCTGTCCTCAGCGCTTAACAACAGCCATTTGTAGCCTGCTTCTGGAACTGGACTGAATGTGCTGTGTAAGTAGAGCCAACCATCTTGCAATTAACTTTCTTTGTACTTGGCTACATAGATAAATGCAAAGGGCAACAGCCCCAAAGGTACACACCGTATGGCCAGCTTCTTGGAGAAGCTTCTTGGTTTCATGCACAGCCCGCCTCATACAGGGAGGGAGCAAAAAATAGCCATCAGTGTCATAATAGCCAATCCGAAGTGGCGTGGAACTAGAGTATACCTAGGAGAGAAGAGAGAACCTTCAGGTAATATCATCAATGGAGGGATAGATTTGGAATCAATTTGTGGAAATCAGAATTGGTGGGAGGGGGGAATTGCTTTCGTACTATGCATTGAACTAGATATCTCAAAGATCACAGAGCTGCTACCAAAACCAGCAGTCGCATAAACAGTTAAACTAGAGCACTAGAGTAGAGTGTTGGTTTGGGATTGGGGAGATTCAGAATAGTCATGATGCCATGAAGCTTATTGGGTTATCATGGGCTAGCCACCACTTTTCAGCCCAAGGATGGGGAACCCTTTTCATCCTAATGTCACATTTCCTTCTGGGAAATCTTCCGAGCTCACATACCAATAGTGTACAGAGCCAGAGGCAAAAGTGGGAGGAGCAATTAACATGAACAGCAATGTGTATACACAGTAGAGTAGTTTCTACAAACACTCACACATCTCTCTCTGTGCTTTATCCCAACAAGCAACAAGTATTCTCAGAGTTCAAGGACACAAAAACCAAACCCTTAATTGTTATCAGGAACTGAAATTTAAAGCAGAACATATCCTTTAAATTGAAAGGTATTATATAAAATTGCTTGGGCTTGCTTAACAGTTCACTGTATGAAAGAGCAGGATAATAATGCTGTATTATGGAGCTGTTTACTTTCAGTGTATGGATAAGTTTTGGAGCAAAAGAGCAAAGTGGGGAATCAAGTTAATGCAGAATGAGTAACATTAATAGTAGGGAAAGGGGGAGACAGTTCCTAAGGCAACATACATTGCTACCAAGGCACTCTACAATGACTCTGGAAATAGCTACCAAATTCAGGAGCAGTGTCTACAGCTACAGGAGCAATGTGGTTCTCTAAAATATCACCCAAAAACATCCCCACACACTGAACAATTCACAATGTAATCTTTCATGTACCTCTTCATTGAAAAACACAGGCGGAACGAAGGGGTCCAACTGGAACATGTCACCACATAAGAGCGCCTTCATGCACAGAGCTAGACTTTCCACATCCCTTGCCATTGGGCCCACTGTTCCTGGAACTTCAATTGAAAAGAGAAGGTGAACATGGTTGCACATCATGCACAACCCATAGGATATGGGGTTGTCAGATATGGAATGATGACCATTTAACAGAACGACAGAAGTGCATTCTAATCCCTAAACTTTTTTTAAAAAAGTTTGCATTTTTTTAAAGGCAAAAGGTGAATGAATTAGTGAACTGCACCAAATAAATGGGTGAAGAACCCAACTGAAGTATGGTAAGAGGAGAAAGTGAGAGCAGGTTCCCCTTTTAACTTGCTAGTCAAAAACAATATAAGTTTCAAGCTGGAATGATACCTGGGCCAGACATTGTTTAAATTTTTACCCAACATTCATCACTTTGGGGAGATCATATCCTCACCCCACCAATGTGGTTGAAAGGTGTCTTTCAGCTACACATTCAACCACCGCACCCACCCACCCAATAATCACCCTGCCACAGCACATACATGCACTTTTTGCATTCAATCACAAGTGATCCTTCAGACCTTTCTGAATTTGGATAGAAAAGGAAGAGGTCCTTTACCTGTGAGTACTCATCAATGGGGCCCCTTACTCCTGAATTGCTGTAGAATAGAGAAATGTCAGAACATGCAGCTGGTACAAAAGTAAATCTGATACATGGACAATTCTGCTGCCACCAGAACTACTGCCAGCTTCTTGGAGGATGGCCACCCAAACAACACATTATGTTAAATCCATGCTCAGACTGGCTACTTTTGTTGAAAGAAAAGCATTTGTGGAGCCCTAAGCCATATCAAGGCCCTGCCTTGGTTTCCTGTCGAAAATCACCCCCCAGCTATTTGCCCCAAAGGTGCTATTTACCAGACATGAAAGCAATGCCATAAACCAACTTTCCCCATGATGATGCCTTCCAAATGTTTTGGACTATAAATAACTCTCATGACCTAATGAAACCATCCGAGGTTTTATTCTGTGGTTAGTGGTGACAAGAAAGATACAAGAATAATAATGAAACAGAACCTAACCTCTTCAATGAAAAAAAAAATGAAATCAGTTCACTATCACTGAATCAGATAGATTTCCCCAATTATTAATTGAATTTATATCCTACCATTCCTTCTGAAAGAAAGGATATATACAATAATTTATCAGAAGCAGTTTTCTTAGCAGCAAATTTATGCAAATAATGGAAAATTGTCTTTATGTAGGTTGCTGAGTCAATTACTTCACACTCAGATGGGCGAAATCAATGTCCATTTGCCAAGCTTCCCCAGCTGCATAAATGGGTTGCTGCCCTGGGTGTGTGTTTAGTTTTTAAATATATCTGCTGGGTTGTTGTTGTTGTTGTTGTTGTTGTTTTGTTGTTGCATTTTTAACTGGTTTTATGCTTTTTAAAATTGTTGCATCACCTTGAGATGCTTGTATGTAAGGTGATTAATAATCATGAACATCAACAACAATTATACTATAAGCTGAACTATGCACAGTAAATATTTTTTAAAGGAAAAGGATTTAAGGGATTTGAAAGAGGCTGGCATTGTCTGTGTGGATGGCTTGATGAGTATTGCAATCAGCATAATATTCACATGCATTTGCTATGTTAAAACCACAGTGCGACGAACCCCTCGACGCTAAGCGATGTACCTCCTTCACTATTACTAGCCGCAGCCTAAAGGAATTTAGTTGACGTTTTAAACAACCCTCTATTCCTTCTTTGACTCAAATGGACCCTCTGTCCTATTATGGGTTCGCTAGTACATAGAATGAGGCTCCAGCTCCCCACCCAACGTGGTTCAGTATCTTTAATATCTCCCAGGCAAACGTTGCAGGAGTTTCACTGTGCCCTCAGGTTCACCTCAAGTTCACCTCAGTAGCTGTGCTCTCAGCACCCTTGCCACTCTGTTGCACCTTCTCCCTTGCACTTGCCTATACTGAGAGTGACTGTGAGAAGCAAACTATCTGCCGACTCTCTCAGGCCTAGTTTCTCCTCCCCTCTTCAGTCACCCCCCTTCTAGGAATATAGATACTTTGCTGGAACAAAGAGGAACATCCGTTTTCATAACATAAAGGAAAGCTTTATTTAACTGTAGTTCATGTATAATTCTTTATGGTTTCATTAGTTCAGCATCTTCGTTACTTATGTCTCAAACTGGTTATTACAAACTCAGTAAACCTCTCTAACACTCTACCTCTACCACCCTCACACTCCCTCTCCCAAAACCCTCTCCACACACTCCCCAGTTAACGGTTTTCCAACCCCTTTAAACCAGTGGTTGGCCCGCCCCCATGGAATGGAATGCGTCAATCAACTGAGAGTCTGGGTTTAACTCTTCACACCCTGGAGTTCCACTCCAAACAGCCCCAATCCGTCACATTTCTCCCTTTCCCCCAGACACTGCGTAGGCAAAACTCAAAAACCAGAGTATTGCCGAAGCAGGGAGCTTGGATTTCCCTGGCTTGGTTTCCCCCCACAGGTGCTCTATTTCACTAACCTTTGTCACGGCTATCCCACAACATTTTGAAGAAACAAAACACATTTTTCTATACTTACTTACAAGTTTACAAATAATCACTGGTATGCAAGACTTAGTGCAAGACATACTATTTACATAAGTTCTGAAACATATTAAACACTCAGATAACTGTCCATGGTCAACCTATTCCTTCTGGACTCTTGGACAAGGCCCTTGGCTATGGTGAATTCAGAGTCCTGTAGCCGTAGGGCCCACCTCAACAGTTCACTGTTCTTTTTCCTCGTTCGCAGCCGCCGCAAGAGGTGTTCTCCTCTGATCGCCAATTCTTCTCCTTTCCTTTTCTTCTCCCGGACTCGATGGGATGCCAGCTGTTTTCCTCTTTCCGATGAAAATAGTCCAGCGCAGCTCCCTGTTTTCGAGGCATTTGCGACGATCCCGAATTCTGGTCATCTGGTCATCCAGGCATTCTCCTTTAGCTCTCTTTCTTTTTTCTTCCTCGCAGCCACCATCACTCTCAGACTGTGAAACTTTTATCAGTTGTGTTTGTCTTCTGGGTTTTGGAATCTTTACGTTGTAATTAGGTGATCTTTCTCTTTTAGGACCGGCTTTTAAAGCTATAGGCACTGCAGCGTTTTCCACTGCTGCCAGTTTTCCAGCCTTTCTTTTTCTCCCCCTCCTAACAGCTTGAGGGATAGGTGCATCACCTAATTTTGCAATCTCTCCACTAGGAGTGTCTGATGACCCATCCTCTTTCGAGGTTTCTATCTCTTCTTCATTCATTTTAACTTCAGACGTTATATTATTTTTCTGCTTAACTGAACTTATAGTGGTCAGCTTTTTCCTTTTGGGCATCAGTTTTAATGTAACTGGAGTATCTGGTACTGTAACATTACATGGGATGATATGTTGCGGCTTTCTCAGAATTGATTTAGTTTTCCCACTCCCTTGGATAATCTTTTCTATGTGTGGGACTCGAACCCATGTCTGACTTCGAAAGGGACCGCCTTCCAGTACTCTGTCTACACACAAACGCTCAGTGTTTGACTCAAAGACAGGATAAGGAACTTGTATTGTTTCACTCTGACCCAGCGGTTGGCACTCGTTTGGGTCACACTGTTGTTCCTCTCTCCCTTCCCCACATGGTTGGTTTGTATTTTCTGGGTACTCTTTTATGTCATCAAGAGCCCAGTCTTCAGGTTTGTGATAAGGCTTTAACTTGTTCGCATGAACCACCTTGCCCCACTCATCCCTTTGTTGGATTATGCCCTTTTCGTCCTTCAACTTGGTTATAACCTTGCTTGGTCCCTCCCAAGCTACTGGTATTTTGTTTTCTTTTTCTGTTCTTAATAGTAATACTTTACTCTCGGGTTCAACAGTTATTTCTCTGGCCTTTTCTATGTCTTGGCCTGTGTCCCTTCTCTGGCACAGGTCACATGCCTGACAGTAGGATTTAATGTCCCTTCCCATTTTAGGCCAGTAAAACTGGGCTTGCACTTTCGACTTGGTGTTGCTTATTCCCAAGTGCGCTGCCGTGGGAGCATCATGCACCAGTTGCAAAACTTCCAGTCTATATTTTCTGGGCACCACCAACTGCTCTTGCCGCACCCACTCAGCTGCAGCCTTTCGCCTTAGCGATATTCTAAATAACAGTTCCTCTTTTATACAAAAAACCCAGGGCCGTTCTTTTGACACCTCGGTGTCCTGCTGCCCTTGAGCTTCTTCCCACAGTTCCTTTAAGGTCTCATCAGCCTTCTGTTCAGTTAGGAACTGGGCCTTGTTGGCTGTTGTAACTGCCATTCTCCCCAACATTCCGTCCTCCCCAGGGTCGGCTTGGGCTTCTTCTAATGCGTTTAATGGACTCCCTATGGCTGAGGTTTGGGCTCTAGTCATGACCTGGACATTAAATTTAGGCTTTGCTACGTCATTGCCTATTAGCACCGGTGTATCAAGGTTGTCCCAGATGCCCACCTTCCATTTACCCCTCACGCCATTGTAAACAATGTCCACTAAAGCGACTGGGACCTCGAACCCAGGACCCCAGATCCCTTTTAAAGTAAAGGTTTGGTCTTTGAGGTACTGCTCCTGTGCCACACAGTGCGATCTCACAAGACTAACTTCTGCGCCAGTGTCGCGCAATCCCAGAAATTCCTGACCGTTTACAGTCACTGGTTCCATAAAGTCATTATTAATTCCCTGATCAGCCCTCCAGACCTGCCTTATGTTAGCCACAGTCTCTGAGGCACTGTCAGTTGATTCTGGGTCACTTTCCTGAGGTGTTTTATTTACCTCAGCCTGTGTCAGCAACTTAACTGACTTGGTAGCTGCGATAGCATTTTGCTTTTTTGCCAATTGCGGGCACCGAGTTCGAATGTGCCCTTCCATACCACAAAAATAGCAGGCTATCTTTTTGGCTACCGGAGGGTTTTCTTGAACAGGACCCTTGCCCGTTTTCTCCGCCTTTTCATAGGGCTTTTCATAGGGCTTCCCCTGTCTGTTCCTTGGCCACTGTTTTGGGATTATCATTTCAGGGAAGTCCCCTTCAAGCTCATCTAATATTGAGGCCATTTCTGCCACACTCTGCAGCTTTTTATCTTTTATAAACCAGCGCAGGTTAATCGGGACGTGTTTATAAAACTGCTCCACGCAAATTAGCTGTTTTAATGCTTGGAAGCTTGTCACCCCGCTCCCCTCAATCCATCTATCTAACAAGCGCTCTAATTTGCTTGCCAGCTGAGAAAATGTCTCCTTAGGACCCCGTTTCAGTTCGCGAAAGGATTTTCGACTTTGGTCCGCAGACAAGCCACAGCGCGTTCTCACACGCTGCTTAAATATTTCATAACTGGACAGCTCGGTATCCCGCAAGTCTGAGTAGATTTCGCTCAAGATGCCACAAATCTGAGGTCTCAGGTACACCATCCAGCTATCCTCAGCTATTTTCAATTCTTGGCAGACCCTTTCAAAGCTAAAGAAATAAGCCTCTACATCATCACCCTGCACAAACTTAGGGAACCTCTTGAGCTTGGCTGGGGAAAACCCCTCCTCATCTCTGCTCTGGGGTAGTTCTCCCCGCAGTTTTATTCCCTCAAGTTTCATTCTTTCTAATTGAATATCTCTCTCCATCCCCAATCTCTGCATCCGCTCCTCAGCCTCAAGTCTTTTTTGCTCTTTCTGAGCCTCAATTTCAGCCAACCGTAGTCTCATTTTCATTAACTCAATTTCGGAACTAGGGCTTTCTTCAGCCCCACTTGTCCCTTCATCGCCTCTAGGCTCTCTCGCTTTCCTTAAATGCGCCATTTCCTTCTTTGGAAATCTCCTTTCCAACTACCACAAACTTCGGCTGTGGTCGTGGATTCGAATCGCGACGCTGCCACCAATTAAATGCGACGAACCCCTCGACGCTAAGCGATGTACCTCCTTCACTATTACTAGCCGCAGCCTAAAGGAATTTAGTTGACGTTTTAAACAACCCTCTATTCCTTCTTTGACTCAAATGGACCCTCTGTCCTATTATGGGTTCGCTAGTACATAGAATGAGGCTCCAGCTCCCCACCCAACGTGGTTCAGTATCTTTAATATCTCCCAGGCAAACGTTGCAGGAGTTTCACTGTGCCCTCAGGTTCACCTCAAGTTCACCTCAGTAGCTGTGCTCTCAGCACCCTTGCCACTCTGTTGCACCTTCTCCCTTGCACTTGCCTATACTGAGAGTGACTGTGAGAAGCAAACTATCTGCCGACTCTCTCAGGCCTAGTTTCTCCTCCCCTCTTCAGTCACCCCCCTTCTAGGAATATAGATACTTTGCTGGAACAAAGAGGAACATCCGTTTTCATAACATAAAGGAAAGCTTTATTTAACTGTAGTTCATGTATAATTCTTTATGGTTTCATTAGTTCAGCATCTTCGTTACTTATGTCTCAAACTGGTTATTACAAACTCAGTAAACCTCTCTAACACTCTACCTCTACCACCCTCACACTCCCTCTCCCAAAACCCTCTCCACACACTCCCCAGTTAACGGTTTTCCAACCCCTTTAAACCAGTGGTTGGCCCGCCCCCATGGAATGGAATGCGTCAATCAACTGAGAGTCTGGGTTTAACTCTTCACACCCTGGAGTTCCACTCCAAACAGCCCCAATCCGTCACACACAGCAGATGGAAATGGGAGTAATTTTATGGCTTTAAACCATGCTTAACCAGGATTCCTTGCTTAGCAAGGCATCCGAATCAGGGATAATTGTGTGTTTTGTTTACACAAACCACAACAGGTAAGCTAAAACACACCTTCACATCACAGTTTGTTTGGAAGAAAAAAATCCTACAACCCCCAGTTTGGACATAACATACCTTATTAAGTCAGATATGTTGCAAACTGAGTCTAAAGATTTTGTGAATATAGCCATGTATACTGTTATTCATGCTATTGTTTAATGTAATCAATATAATTTGTGGGAATGAGAGAAGGATGAGTAACTTTTTGGAAAGGTGGTTCTGCAAGGTTACCAGAATCAGGAAAAACAAGTTCCAATGCCTAATAGTGATAAACAAGAGATTGTTCAACATTAGATTAAAGGAAATCCACATTCCTTGGGAGATAAGGCTGCGCACATGCCAATTTGCTTAGACCCTCAAAGCACTAGGATGAGAACAGAGATTATGATCTTTGAGTTATGTAGCCAGAAAAGGCTTTGCATTTAGATGGGGGGTCTGAAAGATGCAAGGATCTTGCAAGCTCAAAAACTTTCCATGTCAATCTTGCAACACAGATCATATCTACAATTAAGACTGCACCACATAATCAAAAGACTGAGTTGAGGGTATAAGAGTTGTGGTGTCAGAACAATCTTTGAGTGAAGATCACTGCAACTGCCCAAGAAAGGTTCACCATGGTCCAGCTCCACCAACTCTTGAGCAATCTTCAAGTTCACAGTAAATATTAACTATGGTTTACCATGATTTTTAAACTGTGCCATTGAGCAGATCACTCCCTGAGAGCTACTCAGGAAGTCATTCATCATCTTTCCCAACGAGGTCTCTAATATTTATATTATGAGAGAGAATTTTCATGCTTCATACCAACGAATGCCAATCAAATGTAGGAGATATTTTCAGTACATACCTCAGCCTACCTGCGGTTGGCTTCAGCCCACAAAGACCACAGAAGCTGGAGGGTAGACGGACACTTCCACCCAAATCTGACCCAAATCCCAGGATGGACCCTCCTGCAGCTATTAGGGCACCTTCCCCTCCAGATGATCCACCGGGGCTTCTCTTATGATCACTAGGATTCACTGTCCGGCCAAAAATAGAGTTGCTGCAGTCATAGCTACAAGACGGTAGAAATACAGCAGTTACCCATTTGTTTGTTAGAAAGCAATCCTCAATGCACTTGCTAAAAATAAATGCCTGTTTAACTCACAATGGAACTGCTTTGGTCTAGGTTATTAGAATCAGACATCCGTAATGCTGGCAGATAAGTAGGATACAAAATACTAACACCCTGTATTTGATATGTGCCTCAGGATCTGAAATTTCGAGTCAGTGCAAAACTTTTACATGTATGATTTCATTTTGTTAAAAAGTCAGAGTGAATTGATTCAGTACACAAGGTTGGCATATGTAACTTACTTCAATAAGGATTGTGGGACATTGGTGATTACAAATGGATTTGCTCCCTGCCTTTTTAACACCTCGACCAGCACACTGTCCTCTTCTGCCAAGGCATTAAGTGACTGGACAAATCCACATGTTGATAAGTGACCCTAGAAGCAAAGGAGTTGTTAAATGCCTGGGTGGTTGTGGTTGTTTTCCAAACTATTAGAGAAACGTTTCTAAAACAAAACTCTGAACTAGCTCTGCATTTTGATAACTATCCAACACCATACCCTGCTTAGGGGCATTTTCTGCCAGGTATTCTAGCAAAGAATTCTGTGCAACTTGAAAGCATTCTTAACAATAGCACACTTTACACTGCCATCTCAGTATACTCTGCAATATCAAATAGCTGAACAGTCAACAGGTTTTTTTGTGCTCTGTTTTGAAGTTCTAACCATAATCTTACAAAGCTTTCTTATATGAATCCCAGATTTGCTGCCCTAGGCGTTTAGTGGTCCTACTTTGGTCCATCTGCACCCAACTCTAGACAACCATTGTGACTCACAGAAATGGAATCACCTTATATGCAATGTGGTCCTTGATACTGACAGGCACACCATACAGCAAGCCCCTTTCCTTCTGTTTCTTCAGCTCCTGGAGATGTTGCTCACATTCTGGAATGAAATGGCGCACACAGTTCACCTCCTGGTGAACTGCTAAAGCCTTTTCAGTGAAAAGCAAGGGAAACAAGGTGGAGAATGAATTAGTAATAGATATGTGTCCCTTTGATACAGTGTTTTGCATTCTGCAAAATAAAAAATTCTTTCCAGTAGCACCTTAGAGACCAACTAAGTTTGTTATTGGTATGAGCTTTCGTGTGCATGCACACTTCTTCAGATATCTGCATTCTGCAGATATCTAAATCCAAATGAGCTTCTCTGCTACGTCAACCCTAAGCAAAACTAGGAGTACAGGGGAAGCCAGACATTCCAACCAAGATGGGGGTGGGGACGTAGTGTGTCTGTGGCCACACAAAAGCTTACTAGCCTGGAAGAAGCAATACTTAGATTCTTACAAATGAGCTACTGCATACTCTGATTCTACAAGAATGCATCCAACAACAGATTACTACATGGTTAATATAAAAATATTGAATCCTACACAGGACCAGCTCTACCATTAGGCAGAGTGAGGCAGCAGCCTTGGGCAGCAGATGCCAGAAGGTGGGGAGTGGCACCAAGGATTCAAGACAGAGCTGGGTATGTCATGTGGCCTGCCTCATTCACCCTAAGCTACCTTGCAGCCTTTAGGAATAGTGGAGAAAGCTGTCCCGTGAGTGGTGTAACTAAGATTCAGCTGCCGGTCCAGTTACCGGTAGCTTCTGTAAATGAAATTTGAGAGGGAAGAGAAAAGTGCCATTCTTTCCTCAACCTCAGGCAGCAAACTGTCTTGGACTGGCCCTGATCAGACTCTTGTTGCTCCCACAACCCCCAACTTACTGAAGAGTAATGGATCTTAACTGTGGGAAATCCAGTGAGAGAGAGAGTAAGTGATCACGATCTGGCAAAACTATGCTTTAGACCTGAAAGTGCAGACTGAGACACCCAAGAGCCCAAGACAGAAACAAGTATTCCTAATTCAAAACAAAATAAAAAATAAAAAAATTCCTTCCAGTAGCACCTTAGAGACCAACTAAGTTTGTTCTTGGGAAAGTTCATACCAAGAACAAACTTAGTTGGTCTCTAAGGTGCTACTGGAAGGAATTTTTTTTATTTTTTATTTTGTTTTGACTATGGTAGACCAACACGGCTACCTATCTGTAGCTGGAAGTCTTCCTAATTGCAAGAGGTGGTGTTGGGAGTTTCAACTAAATTAGGAAAAATAAGTTTGTGCAAATTTACTGAAATAATCCTGATTGCATAGTGCAGGATTATCTCCAAATATTTTGGCTACTGTGAATATGGGCATTTTTTCCCCTAGAGGGACCTATTAAATAAACTATGTATTGATTTATCTGAAAATATTTCTATACTGACAAATACATTTTTAAAAGTATCAAGATGGTGAAGAACACAACGTATCATTCTTCTCACCTTTTCCATGTAAGTGTAAAGGACGCTTTCTGGAGACAAGGACCCTTCCTTCAGCTTCTCCACTAGCTCTGTCAGAGGCAGAGAAAGGACATGAGCAGCTTGTATCCCAGGATTCTGTGGAGACAGCATACCGCATGGCAATTCTCATGGACTAGGTGAAGAGGGGATGGGGAGCTGAGCCCTGGGGCCTCTCTATCCAGCCCTCAGGACTCACCTCCTCCTTAGGCCACACCCCTCTCCCAAGGCCACACCCCTCACTGGCACTGAGCAGCAGTCTCCTCAAGTGCTCTTGTGTGGCACTCATCTGTGCTTGAACTTTGACAATGACTTCTGCATGCATGCCTGGATAAAGACTGGAGAGATGTGGGGGGAGTGGGGTATACACACTTTTGATGTTTTGCATAGCTGGAGTGCAACCTACTGTAAATAAAGACAGGAATCAGATCCCTTGCTTTGTGTGCTGGTCCCAAGGGATATCCGATAGGCGAGGTCTAGTCCAGTCCAAGGTCAGTCCAATCCAGAAGTCACGAAGCCGAAGTCACAAAGCCGAGGTCAGGATTAAGTCGGAAGCCAAAGTCACAAAGCCGAGGTCAGGAGGAAGCCAGGAGTCAGAAGCCGAGGTAACAAAGCCGGGGTCAGGAACACAGGAGTCAGGAACCAGGAACTGAGCAGCAACGATGTTGCTCCTGCAACTTGGGACTGGGACTGGCCGGCTTTTATCTGCCCCGAGGCAGAGGGCGGCTCCGATCGTCAGGTGACTCGCCTCTCCTGGCTTGGAGGCGAGCACTCCTCCTGCGGGAACTTAGTTCCCTTCGCCTCTCTGCCCTGAACCTTTGCAACTCAGGAGAAGCTGGAGGGTTACCAGACCCAGAGGCAACCTCAGCTTCCCCTGACTGGGTGGGGAGTGGAGCACCTGCAGGCAATGAGTCCTCCACTCCATCAGAGGCCAGATCAAACTCAGCCGATGCCTGCACCTGAGGATCTAGCACAGGTGAGTCCCCTTCCGACTCAGGCCCCAGCCCTGGCTCTGCTGGTTCTGGAGGCAGGGAATCCTGTGCAGGCTGGGATCCCTCAGGTTCAGCGTCTGAGTCTGAATCCCAGGCCATCACACCATCCCCCCTCCCAGGCCCCCCCCTCAACCGAGGGGCCGGACCAGGCTTGCTGGGGTAAGTTGCATGGAACTCACGGAGGCAGGCAGGCGCATGGATGTTTTCCGCTGGTTCCCACGAACGATCCTCGGGCCCATACCCCTTCCAGTCGATGAGGTATTGGAGCTTCCCCCTGCGGTATCGGGAGTCGAGAATGTGCTCCACCTCGTACTCGGGCTCCCCCTGAACCAGAACTGGCTGCGGTCGTGGACGGTCTGGGTGGAACTCATCGGGCGGGGCGACCGGACTGAGTAGGGACCGGTGAAATACCGGGTGGACCTTCAGGGTCGCGGGTAATCGGAGACGGAATGCCACAGGTGAGACCCGGTCCACGATCGGAAATGGGCCGGTGAAGCGGGCATCCAGCTTCCGCGAAGGCCGAGAGGGGTGCAGGTGGCGGGTGGAGAGCCATACCAGGTCACCGACACGGAGTTCCGGCCCCTCCTGACGGTGACGGTCGGCCTGGGCCTTATACGCGTCCTTGGCCTGGCTCAGTTGCTCTGTCAGAAGCTGCTGCTGCGACTGGAGCTCCTGTAGCCAGTCTGTCACTGCGGGAACTGCGGATGCCGGCAGCACACTTGGGAACAACCGCGGGTGGTACCCATAGTTCGCCTGAAACGGGGTCTGTTGGGTGGAAGCGTGCACTGCGTTGTTATACGCGAACTCGGCCAACGCCAGGTGGTCGACCCAATCGTCCTGGTGGAAGCTGCAGTAGCACCGGAGGTACTGTTCCAACACCGCGTTTGCCCGTTCGGTCTGTCCATCTGTCTGCGGATGGTAGGCCGAAGATAGGCAGACCTCCGTCCCGAGAGCCTGATGTAGAGCACGCCAGAAGCGGGAGGTGAACTGGGCACCGCGATCGGAGACCAAACGTTCTGGTAGGCCATGTAAGCGGAAGACGTGTTGTAAGTACAGTTGCGCCGTCTCCTTGGCTGAGGGTACAGACGAGCACGGGACACAGTGCACCATCTTAGTGAAGTGGTCCGTGAATACCAGGAGACAGGTACACTGATGGGACAGGGGTAGGTCCACCACGAAATCCAACGAAACCGTATGCCACGGACGAGGAGGAACTGGCAGTGGCTGTAGCAGTCCCGCAGGTCTCCCGGTCAATCCCTTGGCTCGCCGGCAGACATCGCAACCCCCAATGTACCGTGCCACGTCGGCTTTCAAGCGGGGCCACCAGAATTCCCGGCTGACCAGGTGGGTGGTCCGATACCTCCCGAAGTGGCCAGCTGCCGGGGCATCATGTGACATTCGGAGCACCTCGGCCCGTAAAGGCCCTGGTGGGATGTACAACCGACCACGGTGCATCAGCAGACCCTGGTGCACAACCAGTTCTGGGTATCGAGGGCACGATCCACTGGCCAATTCCTGAATCCGTTCCTGAGCCCACGCATCGACCCGTTGCTGCTTCCGCACTCGGTCCCGTAGTGACTCAGTCTCCTGAACAGCCAGGAACGCTGCTGGTGGGACGATTGTTGTTGGGGCCGCCTGCTGCACCGTCTCTGCAATGTCCTCCGGTTTCCGGGACAGTGCGTCCGCCTTCTGGTTTTGGGAGCTGGGGATGTAACGGATCCGGAACTGGAATCGGGAGAAGAACAGTGCCCACCGGATCTGACGCTGGTTCAGCTTGCGGGTGGTCTGGAGATACTCCAGATTCCGGTGGTCGGTTCTCACTTCCACCGGGTGTCGTGCCCCCTCAAGATGATGGCGCCAGACCTCAAAGGCCACCTTAATGGCCAGTAGTTCCCGCTCCCACACGGTATAGTTGCGCTCCGCCGGAAGGAGCTGCCGGGAGTAGTAGGCACAGGGTAGCAGTAGCGCATCAGGTCCGTGTTGCTGGGACAGGACAGCACCGAGAGCCGTACTGGAGGCGTCCGTCTCCACCACGAAGGGACGAGAGGGATCAGGATGCTGTAAAATCGGCGCCTTCTGGAAACAGGCTTTCAACCCCTGGAATGCCCCCTCAGCCTCCTCGTCCCAGGAGAAGGGAGTCTTGGGGCGCAGCAGACGGGTCAACGGGGTGGTGCGATGAGCGTAGTCCGCAATGAATGTCCGGTAATAGTTGGCGAACCCCAGGAACCGCTGTAGGTCCTTGCGGTTCCGCGGCGCCGCCCACTCTCGAACCGCAGCCACCTTCCCGGGGTCCATCTGTACACCGTCAGGGGAGAGTCGGTGTCCGAGGAAGTCCACTGACCGCTGGTGGAACTCGCACTTGCTGAGCTTAGCGTACAGGCGGTGCTCCCGCAAGCGCTGCAACACGGTCCGGACATGACTCTCATGGCGAGCTGGGTCACGGGAATAAATCAGAATGTCATCGAGGTACACCACCACGTACTTGTCTAGCAAGTCCTGGAACACGTGGTTGATGTACCGTTGGAACACGGCGGGCGCATTGCATAGTCCGAACGGCATGACCAGATATTCGAACTGCCCATAACGGGTCCCAAATGCGGTCTTCCACTCATCCCCGGCACGGATCCGAATCAAGTTGTAAGCCCCCCGCAGGTCCAGTTTGGTGAACATCTGCGCCCCTTGCACCCGCTCCAGCAACTCCGCAATTAGGGGCAAGGGATACCGGTCTGGGATGGTGATCTTATTCAGGGCTCGGTAATCATGGCAGAGGCGAAGCTCCCCACACTTCTTCTTAACGAAGAGTACTGGAGCGGCGGTGGGAGAGGTCGAGGGCCTAATGAACCCACGCTCCAGGTTCTTGTGAAGGAAGTCCTGTAAGGCTTCACGCTCTGGCTCCGAAAGAGAGTATAGGCGACTCACAGGCAGGGGCGCCCCAGGCTGGAGGTCTATGCCGCAGTCGAAGGACCGATGAGGAGGCAGCCGGTCTGCCCCCTGTTCCTCGAACACGTCTACGTAGTCCCGGTACACGGCGGGGAGCGTTGACGCAGCCTCCCCCATGGAGGCGGCCGAAAGCATCTCGGACTGAGCATTCGAACCCGAGTCTGGGAAGCGTACAGTTCGATTGACCCAATCGATCTGAACATTGTGAGACTCCAGCCAGTCCATCCCCAACACCAGGGGAAACCGGGGCATGGTGGCAATGTCCAGGGTACGCACCTCCTGGTGCTGCTGGTGGCACAGGACCAAGGGCTGGGTCTCCCGCGTAACGGCGCCTGACCGCAGGAGCCGTCCGTCGATTGCCTCCACCTGCACCGGTTCTGGCTTGTTCTGGAGTGGCACCCGATGCTGAACAGCGAAGGCAGAGTCCATATAGGAGCGGGTTGCCCCTGAATCCACCAGAGCGTGGGTGAGAATCCAGGGCCCGCCTGGGGGGTACAGACGCACCGGGATCATGAGGTGTTGCAATTCCACTGGTGAGGGCCCATCATGCGACGCTTGGGACCCCAGATAGCCTGGGCCATTGGCTACTGGGGTTGGCGGTTTCCCTGCGGCTGGTGTTTCTCGGGGCATGTTCGGGCGTAGTGTCCACTCCCCCCGCAGTAGAGACAGAGGTTCCCCTCCCGACGCCTTGTCTTCTCCGAAGGGGAGAGGTGAGGCCGTGCTGCCCCGAGCTGCATCGGCTCCTCTAGTGACTCGGCTCTGGCCGTGGAACTGCTGGGAAGCACTGGAGTCGGGAGCCCGGAGTGCCGACGGCCCCGGGCCTGGCGACGGTCCTCCAACCGATCGTCTATCTGTAGACTCCGTTGGATGAGGGCCTCCAGCGTGGTGGGGCGATCCAAGGTGGCCAGCTGGTCCAGTATCTCGTCAGAAAGCCCCTCGAGATACTGGTCCCGAAGTGCGGAATCGTTCCAGGTCAAGTCCTGTGCCAACAGCCGAAATTCTGTGGCATAGGCGGCCACTGTGGACTTGCCCTGTTTCAACCGCCGAATCGCCCGATTGGCTTGACTCGCCTTCTGAGGGTTGGCGAACGCGGTTTCAAAATGGTTGCAAAACCCCGTATAGTCTGTCAGCAAGGGGGAGTCTTGCCGTAGCAGCGGCAATGCCCACTTGGCCGCCTGGTCCTTCAGCAAGCTGATCAGGAAGTGCACCTTGGTGCGGTCGTCAGGGAAATCCCGGGCTCGCCCCTGAATATACAGTTTGGCCTGGGCGAGAAACATGGGAAAGCTGGCCGGGGACCCATCGAATTTCTCTGGCAGGGCCACTGGGTACTTGCCTGGAGCTGGGACGCCGGCACCAGGAGCCGGTAAGACGTCCAAACGCTGCTGAAGCGCCGTAACCGCATTGCTCAGCTGCTGCACTGTGTGGGTCAAGACCTGGTTCTCCTGGGCCAATGCCGCCAGCGCAGCCGCCTGGTCAGTCATAATGACCGGTTCCTCCCGAACGCACCCCAACGAAGGGGGAGTGCGGGTGTGGCAGGAGCAAACTGTGCTGGTCCCAAGGGATATCCGATAGGCGAGGTCTAGTCCAGTCCAAGGTCAGTCCAATCCAGAAGTCACGAAGCCGAAGTCACAAAGCCGAGGTCAGGATTAAGTCGGAAGCCAAAGTCACAAAGCCGAGGTCAGGAGGAAGCCAGGAGTCAGAAGCCGAGGTAACAAAGCCGGGGTCAGGAACACAGGAGTCAGGAACCAGGAACTGAGCAGCAACGATGTTGCTCCTGCAACTTGGGACTGGGACTGGCCGGCTTTTATCTGCCCCGAGGCAGAGGGCGGCTCCGATCGTCAGGTGACTCGCCTCTCCTGGCTTGGAGGCGAGCACTCCTCCTGCGGGAACTTAGTTCCCTTCGCCTCTCTGCCCTGAACCTTTGCAACTCAGGAGAAGCTGGAGGGTTACCAGACCCAGAGGCAACCTCAGCTTCCCCTGACTGGGTGGGGAGTGGAGCACCTGCAGGCAATGAGTCCTCCACTCCATCAGAGGCCAGATCAAACTCAGCCGATGCCTGCACCTGAGGATCTAGCACAGGTGAGTCCCCTTCCGACTCAGGCCCCAGCCCTGGCTCTGCTGGTTCTGGAGGCAGGGAATCCTGTGCAGGCTGGGATCCCTCAGGTTCAACGTCTGAGTCTGAATCCCAGGCCATCACACTTTGTCTGCTCCCCAACCGCTTCTCCCAGCCCATCATGGGCATGTTGTCTCTGGGAGGTTGCCCTCTAGAGCAGTGTTTCTCAACCTTTTTCTGACCGTGGCCCCCTTCTAACTTTATTTCTTTCCTCCCCTGTCCTACCAGTAGAAAGGTAGCTATTTTGTTTGTAAACAGAACATGTTTTATTTATAATTTTTATAATTATACAACTTATAGAGAGCAAGTGTGGTGTAGTGGTTAAGAGCAGTAGACTCGTAATCTGGTGAACCGGGTTCGCGTCTCCGCTCCTCCACATGCAGCTGCTGGGTGACCTTGGGCTAGTCACACTTCTTTGAAGTCTCTCAGCCCCACTCACCTCACAGAGTGTTGTGGGGGAGGAAGGGAAAGGAGAATGTTAGCCGCTTTGAGGCTCCTTCAGGTAGTGATAAAGTGAGATATCAAATCCAAACTCTTCTTCTTCTTCTTCTTATATAATTTCACCTGTGGCCCCCTTGGAATATCCTGGGGGGCAGTGCCAGATTTACGTATAAGCTATAGCTTAGGGCCCCACTCTCTTGGGGGGTCCCAAAAACATTTAAAGGAAAAAAAACTGGATTTACATTTCCAAAATATAAAATAAAAAACAAATAAAATAAAACCTACATACAGCAACAGTGTCTTGTGTTGTGTAGGCTCCTATGATGTAAGCAATGGGCCCCGCCTGCTAGCCTGCTCCCTAAAATATCACTGGTTTGCTCATTTCTATATATAGGGTGCCTACATTCTGCATGGACCTGATGCATGGCAACATGTGCAAATGGCTTTAGATAGGTCCATCAATTACCATATAGCATATATTCAACACAAAAAACAGTGGCAATTTGTTGTTGACAAAAGACAGCTGAACCAGTAGCTTAGGGCCTCATCAAACCTAAATCCAGCCCTGCTGGGGGTCCCAAGGGGCCATATCCCCCCCTCCATTGAGAAACACTGCTCTAGGGAATGGAGTCTTTGGGCTAATAAGAGTTGCCCACTCCTTCTATAGAGTTTTGCTAATGTCAAACATTTACCAGTCTTTCTACTTCAGTTGTTCCCAGACGACAACAATCAAAATCTGATCATACTAAAAATTTGATTGTTCACTGAAATTCTTCTCTTTGTCAAACAATTATTCCAACCTATGTCACTATAACAGAAGTCTACAGTGGGAATATCACACACATATCCGAGAGATGTATACCTGCTGTTTAAATTCCTGAACAACTTTTCCCATTTGATCCAAGCCATGGTCTCTCTTCCTTCTTGCCTCTTGTATTTGTTTTTTTATCCTATTCTGGCCCATCCATTTGAGTGCCAAGAAAGCTGCAGCTGTGCTGCTGGTCAGAGCAAGGACAATGCGAAGGTCAATCTTAACCTGGGGCCATGACTGCTTCAACCATTCGTGGATCATAGTGGAAGCACTCTGCAACTTTCTGGAACCAGATCAGCGGACAGTATTTGGGGATTCTGAAAAGGCAGCACAAAAATAACGTGAAGGCCAAATAATTCCATCAAGCTACTCTACAGTATATGCAAATGGGATGTGGATGGTGCTGTGGTCTAAACCACTGAGCCTAGGGCTTGCCGATTGGAAGGTGGCGGTTCAAATCCCCGCGATGGGGTGAGCTCCCGTTGCTCGGTCCCAGCTCCTGCCCACCTAGCAGTTCAAAAGCACGTCAAAGTGCAAGTAGATAAATAGGTCCTGCTCTGGCAGGAAGGTAAATGGCGTTTCCATGTGCTGCTGGTTCGCCAGAAGCGGCTTAGTCATGCTGGCCACATGACCCAGAAGCTGTACGCCGGCTCCCTCGGCCAGTAAAGCGAGATGAGCGCCGCAACCCCAGAGTCGTTCGCGACTGGACCTAATGGTCAGGGGTCCCTTTACCTTTACCTTTACTCTATATGCTCTGTTCACCACTAGCTGCAGATAATTTCATATGTCCCAAAATGCACAGGAACACATTTACAGCCTTCACCTCAAGCGAATGCTGACAATGAACTTGGAGAGCAGGACTGGGCCAAAACATTTTCCTCCCTGAGGGAAAGGACAATATGACACCCACCCACCCCACAATTCCATGTACAGAAGCCAACTGCACCAGCAGTCAAACCCTATAGTTCTTTCAGTAGAGCATGAGACTTTCAACCTCAGGGTCGTAAGTTCAAGCCCTATGTCACGCAATTCTATGATTCAAAACTGATGATGGCACAGTGGTGGACTTTGGGTTTTGAAATTTCAGTGGCACCCTGTGCGATGCCAAAATTCGGCGTGCACACCCGTCCTGGCTCTCATCTTCTGTGCTAAGTCATTGTTGAAGCACCCCTGTGGCACCCTCTCAGCTCGGCTCTCAGTGTGGGTGAAACAGTCGCCCTCCCCTAAACCTGCCTCTGGATGGAGCGGAATCCTCCTTTGTACCTGAGACAGCAAGCAAGATTAGATGTCTCAGGACAAGCCATGTGGCAACAGAAGGAAATGGCTGGGGAATTCAAGAATGGCTGCCAGCTGCAGCTGCCTTGCTAGCCTCTGCTGCTGACGGACACTTCACTTTGCCTAATGCCCTACTTGGAAGTATGAACTTCAGGTGTGATTCTGTGTGGCTGAATGCAACAATAAGCATGTTTCTTCCTTCTTTCCCACCTCTCTCTCTCCCTCTTGCCTCAAACACACACATCATAAACATATTTCATATGCTCAACCTATGCTATTTAGCTGAAATGTAATGAATTTTTAAAAAACTTTTTCAAAATAAGCAATTTTAAAAATAAAAGGAAATGCCTCATTTGGGTTAGAGTTCCACATAGTGATGGGGGGGGAAACATGTTTTTCTACATTTTAAGTAAATAAATAAGGACGGAGATAGTTTAACTCTCCCCTGGAGGCCCTCCGGAAAGATTCTCAGATAGCCTTTTCAGTAACTCATCCCTCCTTTCAGTGGAACAAGCTAAGGACTCTGAATACAGAGTGCTTGACACTGTTCTACAATTTCACTGCCCTGTACCTACCAATTGTAAAGTGGACACAACTAAGGCAGGCTCACCAAATACATACAGAATTAGGTGCTTTCTCCTCAGTAAAATATTATGGAGTTAATTACTACATGTGCCGATTTAATAAAAACTGGATTTTAATTCTTTTAATAAATAAATAAATCTCGCTTTCCTGCTTGGATAGTGCAAAGGTCCCTGTGGCCCTCCTGACGTTGCTGGGCTGCAACTCCCACCATACCATTCTGAGGCTGATGGGAGCTGGAGTCCAACATGTGGAAGACTGCAGGGTCCCTATCCTGGAATAGTGAAGTCATCCAGTTTATACCTCCTGCCTAGCTCTGGACATATATGGGCAGAGTTGGAAATACAGTATATACATACATACATACATACATACATACACACACACATACACACACATACATACATACATACATACATATACATACATACATTGTCAGCAGCCTACAGAGAGAGAAAGATCCCAGCATGTGCACATTGAAAGAAACAGCACAACACCCTTGGCCAAGCATCTGCTATGCATGCAGTAGATTCGACGTTAAATCTCTAGCATTTCCAGATTGGTTCTAAAATCCCAGAGAGTCACTGCCAATCAGTGTAGTCAATATACTGGACCAATGATCTGACTCTGTATAAGGGAGTTTCCTATGGACTCCTGGAGACACTGCACTATCTTCCTTCTTCCTCTGACTCTACCCTCCCTTTTCCTTGTATAAATGTGCATCAAGTAGATGCACTTTCCAGACTCTTGCCCAAATGCACAGCCACATAAGTCAAATTCTTAAATCTCACTTTGTCTTTCTCACGCTCTCTAATTTTCTTCCCTTACAAAAAAAAAGCCACACTTACCTTCTCCTCTAATCTCCTTCTCTTTCTTTGAAGCCGAGGAATTGCCCCAAGCTGTTCAGCATTCGGAGTGGGCAGCACCAGGGAATGCAGCCAATGGGGTAGGGGTTCGGCAAGTGATCTTTTCCCTTCTTCGGGAAGCGCTACATGTGTGTTTCAATCAACTCTTATAGTGGAAATCCAGTAATTTGATTCATGGGGAATTACAGTGCAAGATTGTTGTTGTTTGACACAGGCTCAGAATAGTTCTGGGGCTACTCACAAAGCACAGACTTCCAGCCTACAGGATCGCCATTTCTAACAACAACATAAGGTAGGAGGAATTCAACGGCTGAAGCTTTCACAGTTCAGAGATGCAGTAACAGGGAAACAGCCGCATGTTGCATTTCTGCCTGCTGACCAGGGGGCGGGGAACCAAGTCTTAATAGCCTACCATTCCCCAAAGCAGGAATTAGCCCTTGCAGTGTACCTGTATGTCAGGAGTTGTTGTTTTTTTATATAAGGAACTCTGATTTGATCTGTTATATATTAAGAATCCTTAAAGCCATTGGGTCAGCAAATATGCTCTAGTGAGCTGTGACAGAAGTGGGATGGGAAGGTATCCAAGAGGGTGATAGCAAATTGGAGCGGTATAGTCTGAAATTCCCCTTCATGTATCACTGCCTTGTCGTGGCAAAGGGGCTCATTAGAAGGTGCTCATTAGAAGGACAGATCCTGAAGTTGAGGCTCCTCTCATGAGAAGAGAGGACTCCCTAGAAAAGACCCTGATGTTGGGAAAGATGGAGGGCACAAGGAGAAGGGGACGGCAGAGGATGAGATGGTTGGACAGTGTTCTCGAAGCTACTAACATGAGTTTGGCCAAACTGCGAGAGGCAGTGAAGGATAGGCGTGCCTGGCGTGCTCTGGTCCATGGGGTCACGAAGAGTCGGACACGACTGAACGACTGAACAACAACAACAAAGTCTGAACTTTGATGCTGTACTTGTATTTGTTTGGTCATTCATTGTTACGGTAAGATAGGAGTGCTCAGGCTGCTTGTTATTGTCAAAGAAAAAAAATCATTATTTGCTTCTTTATTTTGAAATGTTCTACTGTGCCTTCATTCAACCATGGATTCCACAATGGTATACATTTTTTAAACATCCAAATATTAATGCAAGAATAAAGACAAACAATAAAAAGCAACATATAATAAATTCTAAGTAATTAAAGTGTGGTGTGATGGTACAGAAATGGAAGACCCAGGTTAAAATTCTGCTTAAAAAAACCCATCACTGGACAAGATGTTAACTTGCTCATAATATGTTTAAACATAAGAGTTGTGCTGCAACTTTGTAGACTGAGAAACACTTCCAAAATTATTGATTTATATATCCTGTAGGGAATTTCCTGTAGGGATGAAGAGGCAAATTCTGCAGAAGACCAAGAAGTACAGGGCGAGTCCTTTAAAAGAGGCCCCGTGGATACAGAATACACATGTTCCACGGGGCCTCTTTTAAAAGACTCACCCTGTACATTATTGCACTATCCAAGTCTAAAAGCAAATGGAGTAGAAGAAACCAAAATACCCACAGTGGGGCACGAGGCTAGTCAAAATATATTCATAGAACATTGGGGGGCGTGTTGCATCTTTTAAGCATTCCTCTTTGCATACCGTTGTTAAAGGTTCATTGCTCACTAAGTTACATATTAACATTCAGACATTCTCTTCAAAACTGTCTTCTAGCACACATTGATGAAAATGTAACTGGGCAGACCAAGCAATGTTCAGTACACATGCAGCGGTACATCAAAGTAGTCAACAAAGCAGATCTTTTAGCAGATAGAGTGCTCCTTTCCGACAGGATCAGATTTTCCTCCTGCCCCTCCTTTCATGGGAGACTTTCTCTACCTCCTTCATGAACCGAAGGCACAATTCCTCCTGCCACGGCAGGGCCACACACTGGACAGCCACGGGGAGCCCAATGGCTCCTTCGACAGCCTGCAGGAGAGATACAAAGGCAGCATGATATCACAAAAGCATATTTCATTACTGAGGGAAGCAGCCAATTTGAGCTCGTGGCCTTCAGACTTCTCCCTGCGTGCCTCCCTTTTGAATTGATTGAGACTTTCAGGATATACTGGGCAATAAGGAGGCCTACCTTCAACTGGATAATGGAAATGCTCAGAATAGATTTCCAACATCTGAGCACATGACTGTGGGGGTGTAGGGCTTTTGGTTAGGAGCTGCATCCCATGCATTTGTTTATAAAAACATTTTCCTACACATAAGTCACTTGTGTTGGAATATTGCTAATAATTGCACTCCATGACCTTATGGTTGTGATTTTTTTTACCCAGGTCAGAGATTTGATGTCAAATGCTCTTATAGGAAACAATTTAATCACATTAAACTGTTTAGAACCTATTCCAAATAAACACACTTAGAATAAGACTGTACAAGTTAGTTTTAAAATGTACTTTTGTCTGGCAATAACTAAGATCCTACTCAGATCAGAAGCTGCCAATGAAGGTATATTAGTGAAGCAGTTCCAGGTTTCCAGTTTAATGGGTGGTGTTAACCAGCTACAAAATTTACCTAAGGGTCAATCTGCTACAATTCTGTACAGCAAACAGAGCCCCAACGACATGCGGCAGGGTTGAGGAACCTGTTGAACTCCAACTCCCATCATGTTGGTCTCTATACCAACCAACATGACCAATGGACAGGATGAAGTTGCAGTCCAACAATATCTGGGTGTGTGTGTGTGTGTCACAGGTTCCCCATGCTTGATGCAGCTTCTAGGCACTGTCCTTGCCTTGGTTGCTATTGACTCACCTCCTTCATCCTCTTATCCCAGGGGTCTCCATAATGCCCTTTGTAAAGCTTCAGCTCTTCCTCATCTGCCTGTGTCACTGTAGTAACTGGGACAACTCCAGCCGGAAAATTCAAGACGTTGTATAAATGGGTGTAAGTGGTAGCAACTGGAAAAGATAACACACAATACTTCTCATTTTGCAGTACCAGGACCTTTGTTTCCTGACACCAACATGCAAATGTAATAAGAGCGCAGTGCATACTTCTCTGCACAAACACACAATGAGGAAAAAGAAAATGATCTTGACATGGCCGAGCGCTGCTGGATTGTCTTGTGCTACTTTATCAACTAATCTAAAATAACCTTAAGAACAGTCACACAACTGTTCAGGGGAAGGAGCCTCAGAAAGGTGTTGATTGACTCAAGTGTTTTCTCAGATATTTGCCTAGACGCATCCACATCAACAATGCACACACCCATGGAATCAGCCCAAGAGGAACTGGGTTTTCCTGGTTTGGCTTCAAGCATGTTGGGAACCTGAAGAATTGGCTTGATCAAAGTCTGAAGCCTTGAAAAAAATTAGAATACGAATGAGGGTGCTTTCTTATCACTACTAAGAAAATATGGCACTTGCCTGCAGACACATTCTTCCTAACTGTACAAACAACCATGAGAGATCTGGTCAAGCTGAAATCTGTTGGAAGCTTCTTGCCTTGAAGTTTTTAAAAGGAGATGAGACTTAATTCACTCAGTTTTGTTTTGTGGGATTAATAATACTGGGTCCAGAGAAGAGTGAGCAGAACTCCACTCAGGAAACAAGGTTAATATGGATCCTCTCACCACTAGTGGTCTCACCGTGGTCTCCCCAAAGCCGCTCCATCTGGAATGGTGTGAGACCAGGTACTGTAGGGGGCAGCTAAGAGAATGGGGGGGTTGCCAGAATTCAAGGGGGCTGCCTTGCACAGGCAGAAGTTCCTTTCCACTCACTCAATACACCTTTTGATTCCAATAATAAAATAACAATGATATTTTCTCACTGACACCAGTTGAAGGAAAAGTACCAAAGTATAGGTACAATTTTATGCAAGGTAAATATTGAATACTCAAGGAATTAATGCATCAGTCAAAAAATCCCATCTACTCACAATAGTGTTGGAAGAAGGGATGGGTTGTGAGACTACAATGCAACCCAGGTACAGTTCTGCTAGCAGTACCTTACAGATTCGCAGTATATTATGTCCTGGGTGGAGCTAGACTAACGTCTTAGCTATACCTTATTTGGTTAAGGAGCCCATCCCAACTGGTATGGCATGATACAATGTAGGTGAATCTACAGCTACTTATGTTGCCATATTGGTATCCTTCAGGTTGAAAGGTAGGTAATAAATACAATAGATAGTGGTGATAATAATGGGACCTGTTCTGTAGTAGTGTGTTCCTGCTTCATAGCCCTGCTCTACAAATCTTTGTCACCACTTTTCAAATTCATTATGCCCCTTGAAGGAACCAGAGCTAAATGGATTAATAAATGCACACATATCAATAATTTCTTCCTTTCGCTTGATTACTACCGAGCAGGAGACAGTTACGTATTCATGGATGGATGTTCTAACAGTTGGATATAGGAGGCCAGTTGGATATAGGAGGAGGCAAGATGGCGGCGCAAGCACTTGCAGCGGCTCGGCACTCCGAAGACCGGTATTCGGTAATTAGTGTTTTATTCTTATAGGTTATGTTATGCTTTTAATAGGTTATGTTACATTCTGGATTATGGTATGTTTTAATAGATTATGTCTTAATAGGATGAGAGTGTTGGAGATATGTGTAAATGTGTAAGGCAAATCCGGTCTTTGGGTGCTTGATTTTCGTTGTTGTGTGTACTGTGTATATACGGACAATGACAATAAATTTATCTAATCTAATCTATCTAATCTAATCTCATCTGCCAGGAAATATGGTAGATATCAAGGATGGCACAGTGTGGCTAGATGGGCCCATATACCCTCTCTCCACAAACTTTTATAAATATTTGGATCATAAGGCTGGGAGAGAAAGATGGCCATCATCTATTCCTCCTTTGCTCAGAGCAGGATGCTCTACAGGTCAGCTCAGAGAAAGCCTCATAATTTAATCCACAGTATGCAACAAGCCAAGGGAACAGGATCAACATAATAGCATGTATACTGGAAAATCAGATAAGATGTGTTATTTGGTACCAAATAGCTTGCCAGCATATCCCAAATTAAAAGCTGGTCCCAAAGCTGGACAAAGCACAACATCCAGCTTCAGCTTCCTCCATTCTGCAATGAATTCATCACGGTAAGCCTGGGGAGAAATACAAAGAGAAGACAGTGGCTATTATGTACATAATGCCACCATCAGTGTGAATTGATCATTAACAGAAATGCATTTACATCCTTACTTGTTGCTGATCAGCACAAAATCCTAAGAGGCTCTACAGGGTTCTAGTCATTTTAGCTGTGGAGAAAAGGCTGAAGTGTGCTATGCCTGAAGGGGTGTCTCCACCCACATTGTTCAACCCAGACAATGAGGTCCAGCTCCAAGGACCTTCTGGTGGTTCCCTCATGGCAAGAAGTGAAAATACAGGGAACCAGGCAGAAGGCCTTCTTGGTTGTCACATCTGTGGAATGCCCACCTGTCAAATGTCAAAGAGTTAAACAACCGTACTACTACTACTACTTACTACTACTACTACTACTACTACTACAAACAAATCAGGAGAAGACTGAGACACTCCAAATGCAGAAGACTTGGGAGATGATTGACATGCTACTGCTGGTCTCCATACCCTCAGCATGATTCCTATTTTTCCTCATTCTGGCATGGCTCCTGCTCACCCATTAGTACTTTATCATCAGCTTGACCTCTGTCAAAAATGCTCTTCACTTCATCATTTGGCCTAACCCTCTTTGGTCACTTTAAACTATCTGCTTGTGTACATAACAGCACACCATAGCTCCATCGGTTGTATGATAACATAGACCAGAATTGTGGAATACAGTATTAACATAGGTCAGCATCATTGATGGTGCTGTAGCTGGAGTTCTAGGGACCATATTAGCTTTCAATTAATATCAGTCTCCAGAATGAAATGATATAGGATTGTGAAGTAACTATTATTTGCACATCTTGCTCTCAGTGATGAAAGGCACAAAAACTACCCAATAGGGAGACTGTATACACACTTTCCCAAGAAACTGCCCTTTCTGAACAGGTTTCTCTCTGATGAGCAGTGATTGGGGGCAGAGAGAATTTGAGCACTTGGGCACTTTTCTTCATCTTTTAACGAGAAAACAAAATTACCATCCGGTCAACGTTGTTCTTCCAGAAGTTTTTCACTGACCTAGGAAATTTGCAGAAGGCATGCAGATTAGAATTCATGACAGTAACAAGAGAAAAAAAATTCCTCAGAGAAAATTAACTAGAACTGCCCATTTTGGCCATATAGTCACTTTTCAGCACAGATGCATTCGCAACCATGGATATATCATTATTCACAACAGTGGTTGTGAAGTTTTAACAACATTGGTATTCCACACAAAATCCCCATTATGATTATATTTAGTACTTCACAATGAATCCATTTAAAAATCATGTAAAAATTAACTTACCCTACTCCAATAAGGGCATTCAGATGTCGAGAGATTCGTGGGAACTGGGAGAGGGAATACATTAATTATTATTATTATTATTATTATTATTATTATTATTATCATCATCATCATCATCATCATCATCTGCCACCTTTTTCCATTAGGAATCCAGCATGCTTTGATCAAAAGTCATCGCTAAATTCAAAAATATATTAATGACTGAACTCTCCTATGTGTCTGATAAAAAAGCTGGTTTGAGACAAAAAGTCCCAGGAACAAGTTTACGCTTCACTGCCATGTGTGCCCAGGGATGTACCTGGAACTATGTCACCAATTGCCAGGGCCCAGAATAGACTATCACGCACACACCAATGTATCTCTATTGTTCCTGTGTGCAAACTGTTAACTCCTGTGGGACCCAAGGATGACTGAAAAGTGGGGCATAAATATAAGAAAGGAAGGAATAGTACACCTATACGTATAGTCCCACATCTACCCATCTGGATGCTATCTTCAGAGCAGCTTTTAGAAAAGTGTCCAAGTGATAAGTTGCAAATTACAGCTGATGGGGTTTCGATGAGAGGTAAATCCTCTTCGTAAATTATTCATTGGAGCATTCTGCTAAAGAAACTGATGGACTTTCTGTCTTATATCATTATTCAACTAAAAACTAATGATCCACAGGGTTTGTCAGTGCACACAAATCATGAGCTCCCAAGGGGTGTTAATTCACACTCACAATATTTCCACTATCACTAACATCTTTAAAAAGCTTTTGTGCAAGATCCCCAACTAGTTTTTTGAGGGGAGGTGGAAAAGCAGTTTTGTGGAGGTACTTTCTAAAAAGGGAGACTTTCAGAATTACTTTAAGTACATTCACTCAAATTCAACTGCGGTCACATCCCGCCAGATATAAGCCCAGGTCCCTTTCAGACAAACTTCACATAACAATATCATTGTTTCTACTGATTTTATCTGTATAGTTGTTTTTAGCCACCCTTGGCTCCTTCAGGAGAAAGGGCAAAATATAGGAATAAAGAGTAACACTTGTAATTTTTTGACTAGTAATAATAATTGTAATATTTTGACTACTTTTAGTTTACTCTGGTAAGTGCTTATAACCTTAGCATCTACTACTAGTGATCCCATTTGACCTGTCAGTCTCCATTGACTTCCATAATTGGATCCCAGTAAATTTCATTTTTAAAAAGTTGCCCAATATGGATTAAAATTCACTGGCATTGCAAAATTGCACTGTTTGCAAAGCTGTTTTGCAACTTACCATCCTGTTGTTAACATTTGTGTATTCAAGTTACACAGCATTTTTCTCCCCTCATAGTTGGCTGAAATTTGCCACATGTACCCCACCTACCCAAAAAGCATCTGCTCCCACTGTGCTTAACATGATGAAGACGTTAAGGTCAAGTAAAGGCTAAGGGTTTCTTGCGATCCAAACATCTCTCCAGAAGCCATGCTTTTTACAGGACCAGCCCTCCCATTAGGCAGTCTTTGGGATGAGGGTGGGGCTGTGGTCTAAAACACTGAGCCTCTTGGGCTTGCTGATCAGAAGGTCAGCGGTTCGAATCCCCAGGATGGGGTACAAGTAGATAAATAGGTACCGCTGTGGCTGGAAGGTAAACAGCGCTTCCATGCACTCTGGCTTCCGTCATGGTGTTACATTGTGCCAGAAGCAGTTTAGTCATGCTGGCCACATAATAATAATAATAATTTATACTAATAATTTATTATTTGTACTCCGCCCATCTGGCTGAGTTTCCCCAGCCATTCTGGGCGGCTACATGACCCGGAAAGCTGTCTGTGGACAAACACTGGCTCCCTCAGCCTGAAGCGAGATGAGCACTGCACCCCATAGTTGCCTTTGACTGGACTTAACTGTCCAGGGGTCCTTTAGCTTTTTTTCTTTGCTTTTTTTAGGCAGAGTGAGAAGACCACTTCAGGCAACAGATGCTGGAGGGCAGCAGTGGGTCCTCCAGCTGTTCCCCTTCAGTCCCTGCCAGCCCCAGCTTCTGAGCTAGGGCTCTGTCAATAGTGATGCTTGCTTGTTGCTGGGATGAGCCTGAGCTGTCTGTCTGACCTTGTCACCTTTCCCTAATGGATCACAGACAATGCCATTAGGAGAAGGTCTGACTGAGCAGGCCAGAACCAGGAAGCCGGCCCAGGCTATTCATCCCGGCAGGCATCACACGTGCCCAAGCACTGGTCTACTCATGTGATGCACACTGATGCCACAAAGGCATTGCAGCATTTGTCTGAGCAGGTAGCAAGCAGGCAAAGCAGGGAGTGAGCTGCAGTGCTGGAGAACTGAGCTGATTAGGCCATGTAGCCTATTCTGCACCTCCTAAGCTGGCCTGTTGCTCTCAGGTGCAGTGAAGGCCACCGCCCCATAGGGCTGGTTGGTAAATCTGTCCATTTCAGTTTCTCTCAGTTTCTCCTTCTTTAGTTCTTCACATCTCCATATCATTTTCTGAGTTTTGTTAAGGTCCTCATGAAAACTCATCATAGATTTTGTGGGAATTTCACCTAATGCACGGATCTTTCGATGTAATTTTGCCTAATATGCACATTTTTGCAAGTCATTTCCCACTAATAAAATGCATTTTTCATCTATTTTTACTAATATTTGCATTTCGATGCACACTTTAGTATATGCATTTTCATACAGATGACTTGGCCGAAGAACTGGATTGCAAAATTCAGATAAGTGGGGATTTCAGAAGTTGACTGTGTTCACACATTGCTTGGGAAAGAGCACCTTTAAATGCAAACTGAATCAAATGACTCTCCCATCCCTGTGCTCTCATCATCAATATTTATGCAAGATTCAGTTATCAAACATGTTGGCTTTTATGCATGCCGCAAAATCAGAATGGCCCTTCTCTCATACCCTCCCTATCATTTTTATCCACACTTTGTGGATAAAAACTGAAACTGATAGAGACAATTTGGTAAATTCATGTCTGTGCAATTCACAAACAGCCTCTTAAAAGCAACTGCGCTCAACCCAGGCAAAGCTAGTTGCACTAGTTTCAAAAGAAGAGGGCAACACTCATGCTTAATTCACTTAATGAAATCAGTGGGACTTGAAAGTTCACAACTATAGCTGGAGTTTGTGCCTGCCTTTTTTCTTTTGACTATCAAGAGATTTTTTGAGTGGATAGTCATGATAAAAAGAATGTGTTGTGGCATATTGGGGGGGGCAATAAGAAAAAAGTTATTGCACAGGGGGAGGGGGGAGACTTCTGGCAATTCTATTTTCTCCACTTTCCTTTCAAACCTGATCGTTTTGCAGAGGATGGGCTCATCAAAAAGCAGCATATGAAAACCTGAGACTGGCTGCATCAAAGTCATTATTCTTAGATTATGATTTTCCACCTTGGTTATTCCGCTTTATAAGGAAGGCAGCTAGAACTTGATTTCAGTTAACAAGATTGACTGAGGCGACCGAGCTCTAAATGAAACAGTCATTTCTGAGACACTGTATGAGGGAAACAATCAAATATACTAGTTTGCATTACGATTCAGCTTGGAAGGAAATGGAACATGGCTTGCTCTAAAGATCCAGCGCCACGTTCTGATTTAAATATAACAATAGCAATCAATGCAAATAGGGAGTCATAAGCTTCCTGTGCCGTTAAGGAACCTGTAAGCAATCTCATTTTCAGATGCATAACAAAGGCTTCAGCATATTTCCAAGAATGCTAGAGCAACCTTGCAGATTTACTCCCTGGCAATCAAGATTCATAGGCATTTTTGGAATATAGGCCAAAATATTAAAACAGAGGCATTTTCTGCCCTGGATCTTGAAAATCCTTGCCCCAGCAGTCTCTCCTTTCCATCCTACCTGTAGTGCAATCCTTGGCAAGTCAACTTAGAAGTAAGCCCACTGAGTTCAATTGGAATGGGATAGCTCAGTTGGTAGAGCATAAGACTCTTAATCTCAGGGTCGTGGGTTCGAGCCCCATGTTGGGTGAAAGATTCGTGCATTGCAGGGGGTTGGACTACATCACCCTCGTGGTCCCTTCTAACTCTACAATTCAATGATTCTATGACTTAGTCCCAGGTAAACGTGTATATGATTACATCTCTAGTCTCGTGGTTTGTTATCTCTTGCAATCCCTGCCCCCATCTCTGTACTTTTCAATTTCTAATGATTTACTATCTGCTCATGAACCTAGGCTCACTTCCCTCCTCTGGACTAAATCAAACCTTGAGCATAAGGATCTTTGCCAAGTAGAGAACCTAGTGTTGTGGCAGCCAATGGCTTATATGCTGTACTCCTAGCTTAGGCTCTGAGCTCCCACACCAGGCCTAGCTGAAAAGCAAGTCTTCAAATATTCAGCTCACAGAGGACCTATCAGCCTCCCTTTAGCTATGTGGCAGCATGTGAGGTTTTCCATGATCACATTACCAAGAGAAAATAAAACATACATGAATATTTGCCAGCAATCCCAAAGTTGCACTCCCTACTTCTGCCTTCTCCTAGAGGCGAAGGATTGTTTCCCTGAACTTTTCCTGCAAAAGTTGGCTGAGAATCCTGTTCAGTAGAAACTGGTGGGACAGTGTGGGTGGGGATGCATTGCTTTTCCAGCTTCCCAACACTGTGCATCGTTACTCAGAGAGGGAGATGCAGAGAACTCAGCAAACTGCAGGGTGAAGCAGCATAGGTAATCTGATGCTCCTGCCACCACAAGCTGCACCACACTGATCTCCCTGTACCTCTCTTTCATGGTAAGCTGCAGCAATGTGCAGTGTTGGGAAGCTGCAGTCCACCTGCTGCTACTGATCCTATTGTTGATCTCCATTAATCTATAGGGAATGATGATGACCCCAGGCAGTGAAAGAGGAGGTGAACACCACACAGGGACAGATTTAACTTGGAGTGGTTTGGGGCACCTGGAAAGCGCCTGTGGGAAGATGACCTGCATTGGCACCAATATGGAAGCATAAGTGGGAGACATATAAATGAGGCATTCCCCAATTTTACCCTATACTTGCTTTTCATGATATATTGTTGGCATGCACAAAGGTATATATGGAGAAAGTCTGTACGTCAGTTTCATGACTTGGAGACTCACCAAGGGCATTAAAATGAGAGCCAGGATCCTTTTCAGCAAATTTGGCAGCCGGTAACAATTTATCTGGTTTGTCCAAGTGGCATCCACAAACTCTCCATCACTGGCAAAGGAAAAAGAGAAAGAAAGCAGGTTTTGTGCTGTACAATAATGTCTGTAAATGCTATTTACCTGTTGCATTGACATGCCTATGCTACAGCTACTATCATTGCAGTTAAAACCCCTGATAGACAAATGCAGAATCTCAAACTTAAAGCATGACTGAGGGGCAGATAATCAACTCCTGAAGGAAATGGAATTTTCAGTAATTCAGCAAAGACCCCCACCCAACAAGAACATAATTTAATTTAAACCTCTCTCCCCCCGTTTATCAATTTTATGAAACACACTATAATTCAGTTCCACAACCTATTGTCATTGTTATGTGCACAATACTTGTATACATAATAATACTACAATTAAAAAATATATTTTTATGGATACATATTCTATTGACATTTGTTATTCCAGAACATAATAAAAAGTGTCTGCTGTTCTAAAAGCCATTCCAGAAATGTGTTTTGGCCATAACTTCCTCTTCTATAATATTTGAATGTTATAATTACTATGTTACACCAGATTTTTCAAATCAATCTGAAATAATTATTATAAGCCTCTTTTGTTTTTGTTTTTGTTGTTATTGTTAAATAAATATATAAATAATAAGCCTCTTTTATTCCTAATCATTTCCCACTAAAGAGCCTTGATATCTCTTCTTCAGAAAGTTTTTGATCTAACTTTAGGTGTCCCCCCGTAAACACATACATACACTACATATGTGTCTATACGTCTTGGTATCTACTTACAACTTTTCCAGTAATGTTGAACATCCATCTGCATAGAGGCCTTTGGTGAAGAGCTCATCCACCAAAAAATCAATTCGAGGAGGAGTGAAAGGTATAAGCTGAGCAGAAAAACAAGGGAAATATTTAAAGGCAACAAAAAATATAATAAATATATGCAGTTATCATTCATGCAGCAATCCAATGAGTACATTTTCAATGGTGACAGGCATCTTCTAAAAAACAATGCCAGTAGACTAGCATGGCTCTAGAAAACAATGAAGAAAATACCTTACTTTTATTATCCCCTTCTGATTCCTTCCCATAGCAACTTTTCGACAAGTTTCTTTCTCCTTTGCTCCCCACATCTTCCACTTGCTATTTCTTTTTTTCTTAATTAACAAATAGCACATTACACTGCATCATTTACAAAGATAAAGAATCAATGTTCTCGCTGGCAGTGTGCATTGTTTCTGCATAAATAGCCATCTCTTATTATTATTGATTTGTTACATGTATTACAAAACCCAATAAAATTAAAGCAATGAAAATGCAGCAAACAAACTCAATATAAATTAAAGTTCAGGCAATGTAAGAAAAGGCTCTCCATGGGCCCAGAGCTTACCGTGTGTCCTGCTTCCTGTAGCAACTGTCGGGTTTCCAGCACAGCTCTCCTCATGCTGGGAGAGGGCTGGAAATAACCATCTCCATCATAGTAGCCAATCCTGAGTGGCCGGGAGCTAGAGTAAATCTGCAGAGAGGAATCAGAGTAATCACATAGTGCTAGTCACCAGGGCAATGAGAAGAAGGTGACATGGCTTTTCACAGCTCAGGTGAGGGTGAAAGCTAGGTGATCAGGGTACCTGACAGACTGCTCATCTCCCCATTTATGTGCTAAAATCTCCATCTAAGGCCCTTCCCTGGGTACCACTATCATATGAGGTGTGGCATTAGGATAATTTTGACTCTGCTTTGGGTATAGAATGCTCTCTCCCACTGTCTAATTTGTTGAGCTCAGCCATCTTGTTAACTGAATAGTTGTTGACACAGTGTAAAGGATCACATCAATTCAGGGACTGTAAGGGATGGAGTATTCATTTTGTTCCTCTTTGGTGCTGACCTTTAAAGCCCTAAACAGCCTCGGCCCTATATACCTGAAGGAGCATCTCCACCCCCATTTGTTCAGCCCGGACACTGAGATCCAGCTCCGAGGGTCTTCTGGAGGTTCCCTCACTGCAAGAACTGAAGTTACAGGGAACCAGGCAGAGGGCCTTTCCGGTAGTGACACTCACTCTATGGAATGCCCTCCCATCAGATGTCAAGGAGATAAACAACTACACGACTTTTAGAAGACATCTAACAGCAGCCCTGTATTGGGAAGTTTTTAATGTTTCGTGTATGTCTTACTATGTTTTTATATTTTGTTGGAAGCCGTCCAAAGATGGACGGGGTACAAAGAATAACATTTCATGAAGCAACCTGAAAATTCAGGGCCACATTCTGAACACCCAGAAACCTCAGCTGATACCTGAAGAACAGAGAGTCCTTCTCCTGTCTTAAACTATTCATATAGCCATGCAATAGGTATCATTGTTCAGCTCCTCTGTGTGGATAATATCATTATGTATTTGAGTCACTAGGTGGCACTAGACTTAGTGCTCTGTGGGTGGAGTCACAAGTTTCGTGTTGTTGTCAGAGAGATAACAAACTGACTCATTTGTCTCCTGAGCCTTTCATTTCTCTTACCTAGATGTCAGATTTGACTTCAGATTTCTCCCTCCTGACATCTAGACCAAGCTCGAGTTTTTCCTTTTTTCATTGCGAAAGGGTTTCAGATCTCAGATTTTAAACAAGCTTCACCCTGGGCCTCCATTTTGGCTTTACACTTTAGACCTTTGCTCCTTCCTTGGCTGACAGCTCCACTCACTGCTGCTATAGAGTGTAAAATCCCTATGGTGACACCTAGCATGAATGCACTGATATCTCAGCATTGACAAAAATTGAGATTCCCCCACTAAAAAGGAAATTTCATTATGCATTAAAAAGCCTATGGTGAATCAACTACTTCAGTGTACTGTTGAACACAATTCTATTACCTCCTCATTAAAGGGAATTGGGGGCACAGATGAATCCAGGTGAAATAATTCATCACACAGGAGAGCTTTCATGCACAGAACCAGACTGTCCACATCTCTTGCCATTGGGCCTGTCACGGAGATGACTGGAACAAAAGAGGAAGACCTCTGAACATGGGGGGAAAGGCAGGAGTGCTAGTAGCATGATTTCCATGCAGTTGCCTTCCAGTTATTAGGGTTTCTACGTACACAACAATGCCAAAGGGCCATTTCTGAGGAGGAAAAAGGACTCTGGAATTACTTTCTCGCCAGGCCCATCAGTTTTCACATGATGATCACCCAGTCATCCAATCCACAAAAACTGCCAGTTTTATTGTATTCTGAAATGCATCTACAAATATGTTTTTCTAGGATATGGTCGTAACTAAAGATCTCATTGGGTGACAATGTGTTCACAGATTCATTTCGCCACATAAAAACGGAGCAGTCAGGTTGTCTACATGGTAACCAAAAGAAGAAGGTAAGTTTTAAATGTGCAACCATGAATTTTGCAGTATGAACGTTAAAAAGAATTGAGTTGCAATTTTCACACCCATTTCAGACATACTGTGAAACCATGGCTTAGCACAGCCAGCTGCAACCTTGTAACTTCCACACCTTTTGGACTACAAGTCCTATCAGGGGCTGTATTTGTGTGCAGCCGTTGGCAGAAGGTCGATTTCTGGTGATTTGAAGTAGATCTGACCCCCAATTGTTTAAACAGCAACAATATAATGACTTCCCCTTAATACTGATGCATTGAAGAGCGTTGGGGATGGGGAGAGGATTTTTATGTGAAAAGACTGCACATTCTGGATTTCAAAACAAATTGCAGAGCTCAGAATGTCTGTTCCACCTGGTTCTGTGGATCTCAGGGTTCTAGTAATAAAAAGAACTAAGTAGATACCACAAGGCCTAAGGTCTACATACATTTGCATAGAGTATCTGTGTAAGCCAGGGGTGCCAACTTGAATAAAATATTGGGGGGGCAGGTAAGCCCCACCCTGCATAATCAATCACATGACATGGTGCATGCACACCATTTGAATGACAATACTCATCAACTTGGGGAGGGTAGCCACTTCAAATATTTTAGGAGGGCAAAGACCTTTTGGCCCCTAGCAATTGGCTCCTATGGTGCAAGCACAGGCACAAAGGTCATTTGACTTTATTTTTTGACTTTCTGTCACAGAATCTTGCAAAATTAAACAATTTTTCAGGTTGCAATACAAATGCCCACCATTTCCCCTTTACATATAGCCAGCAAAAAACAGTTAAGATACATCTGATCTTCATTAAACAAACCAGAAATTACCATTAACACCTGGCCTTCTCATAGAATGACATTTGCATTTGTTTGTTTTTAAATGAGCCCAAACTCTAAAAGTTTATTGCTTATCGGAAAACCGCGGTCTCCATCAAAGGGCTTGTGCTTGTTTAAATTCTCCCATGGGCTAAGTAACACTTTCAACTCTCGCTTATATTTTATCAGCAATAGACTTGCTCACCTGAGTTCATTCCAGCTACAGGAGTGCTAGCACCTTTGACGCTGCACAAGAGCAAACGGGAAAAGTAAATTAATGATGGAGAAAAGCCAAATGACAGAGAGACCCAAAGAGACCCAAGCCATGAAATGCAAGTGACATGCGTCAAAGGATGTTCCTAATAGCTGAAAGCCATTGGAAAGCCATTGGAAATTCTGTGCAAAGTACCTTCCTTTTTAAAATATTTGATAGGATAGAGAAATGTTACAGGCATATTTCATTATCCCTAATTAACGTCCGAGCCTCTGTAAAACTACACAGAGGAGGGCAGCATCTGATGTCCACCCCTCACTGAAGCAGATCCTGATATTTTAACTATGCAGCTTGCATACACTGTGGATTCAAACAATTTCACTTCCCTTCTTAGAATTTAGACCAGAACTAACAAAAATTTGCAGAGAGATTTGAGCTTTAGGTGAAAACAGGCTCTGGATCTTCCCTGTGTTTAATACTTTCTGTGGCACTGCCCACTTTTTTTTTAGTCCAGAAGTCAGGAATTATGCTACTAATGCAGTTCCCTTCCCCCACTCCCACCCCTCTTTCACAGATATAGTCACGTTTCCTGGAAAACAGGCATATCTTCATGCCTCAAATACTCTGAAAGTTTAGTTGACTACATCTCATAAAAGACAAATGTTACTTGCCAATAACCCAAGTTTGCTTAGACAAAGAGGAGCACTTTACTGCAACCACTTTTTGGTGTTTTTTATTTATTTACTTATTTAAGTTGTATACCGCTCTATACCCACAGGTTTCAGGGCAGTTTACAACATAAAAACACAAAATACATATTAAAAATAAAGCCAATGTACTTCAATGTAAGCCAAGACTCCACAGGCCTTAGCCTCAGAAGCTGCTTTTTTAAAAAAAATAATAATAATACTGCCAAAACACAGGGGTTCATTGAGTGAGAAATTGTCCAATTAGTACAATAATTTTGCCTGCACAATGGGACTTCCTCCTTCTATATGCCCCCACTCCACATAGAGTGAAAAACTTGGTGCTGTTCTTAAGGAGACCCTGAATGGCAGGTGGGCAAATGCCCGATCACACTAACTAAAAGGGATTATGTTATGTTTATCACCCAGAGAACTAGTTTCCCGGGGCTCTCCGAAATTAAAATGATGACCTGTATCAAGAATGTCTACTATGTCTGGCATATAGAATGTCTACTTTTAAACTGCAATTCTGCTGCTCCTCAGTTGGTTGATTGTACATGATTTATAGATGGATGGTTCCAAGCCTGTGAGACCTACCTCAACCTATAGCCAGTGGGTTTTATTCCACAGATCCCGCAGAAGCCACATGGCACTCGGATACTTGCAGCCACATCGGTCCCAATCCCAAGAATGGAGCCTCCACCTCCAATGAGTGCAGCTTCCCCTCCGCTAGAACCTCCGGAGGTTTTCTTGTGGTTGAAAGGATTCAAGGTTTGTCCAAAGAGTGTATTGCCACAGTCAATGCTGAGTGAGATGGAAAAGGGTAAGTTAATGCTCCAGTAAGGAAGTGTACACAAGCAATTCTCACAGTTGTTAAGGACTGCAGCAAGGGTCTTTCTGAAAGCAAAACTATTATCAAAATGTTCCAGTGACTGGGTGTCACTTTCTCCTGTAAGATGATCGTTATTCAAAGTGAAAGGTTCAGTGTTTAATGGAATACTTTTGTCTGTCTTCCAGCATTTTAGCTCTGTTGTACTGCACTTGTGGTCCTGTCCTTGGAGGATTCTGTTGTTGAATGGTGAATGGTGGAATCAGGTTGTAAAGACTGCTTTCCTTGGTAAAGGTCGTCCCTTAATAATCACGTATCAATTCCATTAAACACTGGGCCTTTCACTTTGAATAGCTATCATCTTACAATAGCTATCACTTTGAATGCAGCTACCATCAATATACCATTCAGATATATAGGATAAACATACATTCAACAACAGAATCCTCCAAGGACAGGAACACAAGTGCAGTACAACAGAGCTAAAATGCTGGAAGACAGACAAAAGTACGTACTTCACACAGCACATAGTTCAACTATGGAATTTGCTTCCACAAGAGGCAGCGATAGCCTTAACCTCCATGAATTAATTTCTATAATCCTCTGTTAAAGCCATCCAAGTTGGTGGCGATCAATGGCTACTACAAACAGCATACAGTATCACGGTGGTGATAATATAAACCGAGAACAACAAAAAACCACCACACAATGGCTGAAGATAGAATGAAAGTTACATCAAAAACTCTTATGAGGAACTAATAATCTGTCAATAAAGCTAACTGCTAAATATAGCCATGTATATATCGTATGTATAACAGAATGTATAATAATAATAATAATAATTTTATTATTTTTACCCCGCCCATCTGGCCGAGTTTCCCCCGCCACTCTGGGCGGCTTCCAGTCAAATATTAAAACAATACAGCATTAAATATTAAAAACTTCCCTAAACAGGGCTGCCTTCAGATGTCTTTTAAAAATAGGATAGCTGCTTATTTCCTTGACATCCACTGGAAGGGCGTTCCACAGGGAGGGCGCCACTACCGAGAAGGCCCTCTGCCTGGTTCCCTGTAACCTCACTTCTCGCAATGAGGGAACCGCCAGAAGGCCCCCGGCGCTGGATCTCAGTGTCCGGGCTGAACGATGGGGGTGGAGACGCTCCTTCAGGTATACAGGACCGAGGCCGTTTAGGGCTTTAAAGGTCAGCACCAACACTTTGAATTGTGCTCGGAAACGTACTGGGAGCCAATGTAGTTCTCTCAGGACCGGTGTTATGTGGTCCCAGCGGCCACTCCCAGTCACCAGTCTAGCTGCCGCATTCTGGATTAATTGCAGTTTCTGGGTCACCTTCAAAGGTAGCCCCACGTAGAGCGCATTGCAGTAGTCCAAGCGGGAGATAACCAGAGCATGCACCACTCTGGCGAGACAGTCCGCGGGCAGGTAGGGTCTCAGCCTGCGTACCAGATGGAGCTGGTAGACAGCCGTCCTGGACACAGAATTAATCTGCGCCTCCATGGACAGCTGTGAGTCCAAAATGACTCCCAGGCTGCGCACCTGGTCCTTCAGGGGCACAGTAACCCCATTCAGGGCCAGGGAGTCCCCCACACCCGCCCGCACCCTGTCCCCCAAAAACAGTACTTCTGTCTTGTCAGGATTCAACCTCAATCTGTTAGCCGCCATCCATCCTCCAACCGCCTCCAGGCACTCACACAGGACCTTCACTGCCTTCACTGGTTCTGATTTGAAAGAGAGGTAGAGCTGGGTGTCATCTGCATACTGATGAACACCCAGTCCAAACCCCCTGATGATCTCTCCCAGCGGCTGCATATAGATGTTAAAAAGCATGGGGGAGAGGACGGAACCCTGAGGCACCCCGCAAGTGAGAGCCCAGGGGTCCGAACACTCATCCCCCACCACCACTTTCTGGACACGGCCCAGGAGGAAGGAGCGGAACCACTGTATAACAGTGCCCCCAGCTCCCAGTCCCTCTAGACGGTCCAGAAGGATGTTATGGTCGATGGTATCAAAGGCCGCTGAGAGATCCAGCAGAACTAGGAAACAGCTCTCACCTTTGTCCCTAGCCCGCCGGAGATCATCAACCAGCGCGACCAAGGCAGTTTCAGTCCCATGATGAGGCCTGAACCCTGACTGGAAGGGATCCAAATGGTCCGCATCCTCCAGGCGTGCTTGGAGTTGTTCAGCAACCACCCGCTCAATCACCTTGCCCAAGAATGGTAGATTTGAGACTGGACGATAGTTGGCCATAATGGCCGGGTCTAAAGATGTTTTTTTAAGAAGCGGTTTAATGACCGCCTCTTTCAGCAGGTCTGGGAATACTCCCTCGCCAAGGGAAGCATTCACCACCCTGCGAAGCCCATCGCCCAGCCCTTCCTGGCTCGATTTTATTAGCCAGGATGGGCAAGGATCAAGAAGACAGGTGGTCGGTTTCACTCGTCCAAGCAGCCTGTCCACATCCTCGGAAGTAACAGATTGGAATTGATCCCATGAAACATGACTAGACAGGGCTCTAGCACTCTCCCGCCCCGGCCCTGCTCCCACGGTGGAGTCTACCTCCTTCCGAATCTGAGCGACTTTATCTGCAAAAAACTTTGCAAAAGCATTGCAGGAGATCTTGGGGTCCCTACCAGACCCCGATGACGGAGGTGGTTCTGCTAAATTGCGAACCACCTGAAAGAGTCTCCTGCTGCTGTTTTCTGCAGATGCAATGGAAACGGTGAAGAAGGTCCTCTTCGCCGTCGCCATTGCCACTTGGTAGGCTCGAAGTTGAGCTCTAGCCCGTGTCCGGTCTGATTCAGAATGAGTTTTCCGCCACCGGCGCTCTAGCCGTCTCAGCGACTGTTTCATCACCCTCAGCTCCGGGGAAAACCACGGGGCTGTCCGGGCTCCATGCAATCGGAGAGGGCGCTTCGGAGCCAGACAGTCAATTGCCCTGGTTAACTCCACATTCCAGCGGGCCACCAGGGAATCGGCTGAAAGGCCATCAACATGGGATAAAACATCCCCTACCACTCTCTGGAAGCCAATTGGATCCATTAAGTGGCGGGGGCGGACCATCCGAATTGGTCCCACCTCCCGGCAGAGGGGAAGGGTCGCGGAGAAGTCCAGTTGCACCAGGAAGTGATCTGACCATGGCACTTCTTTTGTTTCGCTTTTACTTAGTGTCAGATCACCAACATCCATAGAGGTGAATACCAGGTCCAAGGCATGTCCACGGCTATGAGTTGGGCCAGACTTATTCAGGGACAGCCCCATGGAGGCCATGCTTTCCACGAAGTCCCGAGCGGCCCCTTGTAAGGTCGTGTCGGCATGGATGTTAAAATCCCCTAGGACAACCAAACTAGGTGTCTCAAGGAGAACATCCGCCACGACCTGAAGCAGCTCGGGCAGGGAATCCTTGGTGCAGCGGGGAGGTCGGTACACCAAAAGGAATCCTGTACTGCCCCTATTGCCCAACTTCCAGAACATGCACTCAGAAAACTGGGTCTTCCCAATAGGACGCCTGGTGCAAACTAATGACTTCCTAAAAATCACTGCAACCCCCCCTCCCCGCCCAGATGGCCTGGGTTGCTGTGCGTAAGAGAAACCTGGTGGACAAGCAGCGGCAAGGACAGGCCCATCTGCCTCATCCAACCAAGTCTCTGTTACACATGCCAGGTCAAATCCTCCATCCACAATCAGGTCGTGGATGGCAGTTGTTTTTTTCATCATTGACCTGGCATTACACAGCAACACTTTCAGGTCATGTGGGTATCCCTTGCTGATTCCAGTATCCTTCCGGCCAGGACCAGACCCGGAGGCAGGGATAGTCTACAGTTTATATACTAGATAGTATACAGTTTATATACTAGATAGTATACAGTTTATATACTAGAACCATTCAGCAATGGATAGGTATAACAACGAAATCCCAGTGCCAACAAACGTTCATGTTAGGTCGATGGTGAATGTGCCACGGAGTACTTCGGCAGATGAATTTATTTATCAGTTGGCTTTATTGACAGATTGTTAGTTCCTCATAAGAATTTTTGATGTAACTTTCATTCTATCTTCAGCCATTGTGTGGTGGTTTTTTGTTGTTCTCGATCAATGGCTACTAGCCATGATGACTATGTTCTACCTCTTCCACCACCTCAGGTAGTATGCCTTTGAATACCAGTTTCTGGGAATCACAAGTGAGGAAAGTGCAGCTTCACTCAGGTCCTGGCCACTGTAAGAACAGGATGCTGGACTAGATGGCCCTTTGGCCTGATCCAATAGCACTGTTCCTGCATTCTTATGTAAGTGTTTGAGTGAAGAGGTGCTTGAAGAGGTGCTTTGTACAGTCTGTTCATATCTGTTCAATTCTAGAATCTAGAAAGATTGGCTTGAAGAAGCAGACCAGCATGCTTTGGGTTTCTTGGATTCGAGGGCCTCAACCAATTCTTTGTCATGAAAGCAGTAAACCATGTACTGAGATGACACTTGGAAATCGATCTTCACAAACACACTGTACTTCTTCAAACTTCTCTCCCTTCTGCCTAGAAAACTAACCCTGAAAAGCAGGGATGGGAACCTATGGTCCACCAGATGTTGTTCAGCTGAAACTCCCATAATCCCTTGACCACTGGCCATGCTGGCTGGGGCTGATGGGAGTCCAGAAACATCTGTAGCACCTCTATCATGAAGCCTGACTTGGATTTCTTCCTGTTGAGTGAGAGTCAAACTGTGTCTGCATGGCACCTAGCTGTGATCTACCAGGTGCATCATTTCCTGGCATGGGGATAGAGTGATAGGAAAAGGTCGACCTCCTTATTTTCTGTGTTTTCAGATGCTGTAGAGCCACCAAAACTGCCATTATGTACCTGGACTGCTAAGGCCCTGCTGCAGCCTTGAAGAATTAAACAAAGGAAAGAAACACACACGTACTTCACTATGGCCTGTGAAAGGTTGGTCTTTACAAATGGAATTGCCCCTTGTTTCTTTAAAACTTTGACTATCACAGAGTCCTCCTGCTCAGGACGATCTAGAAATTTCACCAAGCCAAGTGTATTGGGGTATCCCTGGAATTAGAGAAATAAAGTGAGATGCTTATCCTTACATCTGTTGAACATATCCCCAAAAAACCACCCAAAACATTAGACGAGAAAGTAGAGGTGACATTTATTTTAAAGAAAACAACCACAATCCCTCTAGTCATTAGGTAATATCATCAAATTACCTAAGCAAATTACCTAGGCATATATTCAGAGGGAATTAGGTTAGTCTAAGAAGCATTTGTAGAGCTTTAAATATAGCACAAATAGCGTGGGAAATTAGCGTGCCCTCGCCTTTTACTTTCCCTCCATGCAGATGCCCATAACTAAAGGTAAAATTTGTGATACTTATGGGAGAGGAGCAGTTCCACTGTAGGTGGGCAAAGCATGGGGGCACCTGCCCCCCAACTAGAGACCCACATGGCTGATTTAATCATATTATCTAAACAAATAGAAATATTAAAATATACATATTCCTCTTGGCTTTAAATTCACAAGCTTACTCTGTTGCAGAGCCCTCCTCATCTTACCTTCATTGCAATTATTCAGGGATAATGGCAGAAAGTACCTTGCAGGCCACATCTTCCTTAATACTGACTGGGACTCCATAAAGCAATCCTTTCTCCCTTTTTTTGGCCTCTCGGAGCTGTTCCTCACACTCTGGAAGGAAGTTGGTCACACAGTTGATTTGCCGGGTTACCTCCAAGGCCTTTGCATGAGCAAGAAACAAAACAGTGGGAGAAGGAGGCAAACTGTGTGACAATATGCTCTCTTCTTGACTGTTCATGTTGTGAAGGTCTCTTTTCCACCTCGCAAATGCAATGTTTTATTTGCGATCATTATACAAGACAAGCATGCTAGTAGAAAACTGCAGCAAAAGGGTGTGTTCCAACTTCCGTTTGTAGCATAGGGTTCACCTATCAGTTCACTGTGTCGAAACTGGATATACAGTATACTGGTCATTTTAGGATCTGGTTGGTTTCAGCTGTTATTATAGAAACCGCTTTGGGGGCACCAGGTGTCGAAAAGCAATGTATAAAGAAACACCCAAACAAACCACTCTATTTGAGGGCGGATCTGCTGCCTATTCTCAGCACCACACAAGACTGCATACACTTCTGTAGCTGGCATCTTCCAGCTGCCAAGCAGGCGCCGCATTCACTCGATCCACTTAGCAAAGCCCCTGCTCTCCTCCCTGGAAGCCTGAAATCCAAGTCGCTCCAAAAATGGAAATCCCTTGTAGCTTAGCTGCTAGGGACCATAATAAATCTATCACGGCTGAAAATAACTATGAAGATCATATGGTATATGGAAGGCCTGAGTCCATTACATGCCCTAGATGCAGGGTGGGGGTGGGGAGGAAGATAGTAAACTCTCCCATTGAACCTGTAACTGTGACAGGCCTAGATGTGCTGTTAGCACAAATAGTGCAGGTTGCAAAATTTGACTTTTCTTGGAGCTGGATTTGAATTAGCTTGGCTTAGTGTGTGTGTGTGTGTGTGTGTGTGTGTGTGTGTAGAGAGAGAGAGGATACAAGAACCAAGAACTTTGGGATAAGGGAATAGTGTCTTGTTTGTTTGGTCTAAAGAGGAAAAATGGTGGAGACTTTTAATTTTTTGAAAATTAAAATTCAAAATTATTCTGTGAGCTAAATCACCTTAATTCAAATGTATTAAACCAGTATTGTGTAAGTAGGGATGGGTGAATTTGTCAGTTTTAGTTTCTCTCACTAGCTCATTTTTCAAATCTGAAGTTCACATCAGTTTGCAATTTAAAAAAAAAACCATCCTCCTCAGTGTGAATTTTCCCTAATATTCATATATTTGTATGCAGTTTTGTCTAATAGGCACATATTTGCAGAGCCATTTCCCCTGCTATAATGTATTTTTGTGTTTTCTCTCCCCACTAATATATGCACTTTTTTGCACCCCCACCATGTGCATTTTGGGACACATTATTTGGCTGGAGAATTGCACCACAAAACTGTGCACATTTTGAAGAACAGCTGTATTTCAGCTAGCATATTGCACATCAGTGCTTTAAAATGAGCACAAGAGCCATTATGCTGAGAGACACAACTCATTTGTACTGTGTCACTTTTGGGTTTGTACATTGTGTATCCTGCCTCACTCCTTTAATAATAATAATAATAATAATAATAATAATAATAATAATAATATTTATACCCTGTCCATCTGGCTGGGTTTCCCCAGCCACTCTGGGCAGCTTACAGCATATCTAAAAACATAATAAAAACATCAATCCTTAAAAACGAAACAGGGCTGCCTTCAGATGTCTTCTAAAAGTCAGATAGTTGTTTATTTCCTTGACATCTGATGGGAGGGTGTTCCACAGGGCGGGTGCCACCATCGAGAAAGCCCTCTGCCTGATTCCCTGTAACTTCACTTCTCACAGTGAGGGAACTGCCAGAAGGCCCTCAGAGCTGGACCTCAGTGTCCAGGCAGAATGATGGGGATGGAGCCGCTCCTTCATGTATACTGGGCTGAGGCGGTTTAGGGCTTTAAAGATCAGCACCAACACTTTTAATTGTGCTCGGAAACAAACTGGGAGCCAATGTAGGTCTTTCAGGACCAGTGTTATATGGTCTTGGTGGCCACTCCCAGTCACCAATCTTCTGGATTAGTTGTAGTTTCCAAGTCACTTTTAAAGGTAGCCCCATGTAGAGTGCATTGCAATAGTCCAAGCAGGAGATAACCAGGACATGCACCACTCTGGTGAGACAGTCTGCAGGCAGGTAGAGTCTCAGCCTGCGTACCAGATGGAGCTGGTAAACAGCTGCCTGGAAAAATAATTGACCTGTGCCTCCATGGACAGCTGTGATTACTCCCAGGCAGTCTTACCTTTTCCATGTAGGTGTAGAGAACACTTTCTGGAGACAATGAGCCATCTTTCAACTTTGCAGACAGTTCCACAAGGGGAAGTGCTAGGATTGGAGCAGCTTTCACTCCTGGGTTCTGCAGCAGGGAGCAAACACATTGCTGGCAAACTGCTATGTCATGTGCACTCGCTTGCTAGACCAACATTGCTACACAGCATTGTGGACACATTGCACTTTCAGACATGCAAAGCAGGCTACAGATTGGCCAGTCAGCAGCAGCATCACATGGGTGCTCAATGACTATATATCTAATTAGTAGCAAAATAACAGCTCACTGGTGACCAGGAATGGGTACTGACCCCAGGCTTTAGCAGCTAACTTGATCTCCACCCTGCTTTGCATGGCAAGTCACAGAGATATTTTATATGTGACTGTATCTGACAGCTAAGATATCCTTAAAAAGATGATACAACTGAACAAGAAAATTTTGAATTTGAAATATTGACTTTAAAATATTGATTTCAACCAATTACACACTTCCTCAATGCAACTCCCACCATTTTCTGAGTTAATGAGGTTGCAAGAGGACCTCCAGTAGATTCCACTAGATTTCCACGCATAGCTTTTACATCGCATGAAAGATCCCATACAATGTGAAAATGAACAGGTAAAGAACCATTGTGAAGATGGAATAAAGTGCTGTATAGATATGGCCAAAGTTCTCTCTGGGAACATTACCAGTACTTTCTTCACCCACCCCTGTGCAAAATGAGAGACAAGTGGGAAGGAGTTGCTCCTTCTATCCAGAAACATACCAGCCCCTAGCAGGAAAGTGCAGCATGGGCCTTGACAGGCACCAGCAATTGCCAAGCAATCCTTAGGCTCAAGTATCTTTTCTTTAGTGACAGATGATTTGTTAACAGTCTGCTAATAACGCGGCCAGGGACAGCTGCATTCAGGCTGCCAGTTGAAATGCAGCAGGAGGGGGAAAAAGGAAAGCAACTTTATACCCTCTTTTCCATGACACAAGGTATGCCTCAGTTTCAACAAGCTCCTAAAGTTAGATAGGGTGCATAAATCAGGGGAAGCCTCCCATAATAATCTTAGCTGAAGGAAACAGAGGAAGCATGGACTGCACCATCCTACTAGATTTATAGGAAAGCAGAGCTTTCAGGAGAAGAGCAGTTATATTAAATTCAACATATTGGGAAAGTATATTGTCATCACTGTAAGACTACCTAGAAATAATTGCCATCTTTCATGCTGTTAGCACTTTTGCAAACCTCAGCAATCAACAGCATCTCTGCAGAGAGTACCAGAAGAGACCCACTGAAATTTTGATACAAAGAAAAAAAAGCCCTTTATCCAAGTGATATGAAACCTCTAAAATATATTCACCTGTTGTTTATACTGCCTTGCTGCTTTCTCCATCCGTTGAAAGCCAAGCTCTCGCATGCCCTTGGCCTCTTCAAGTTTCTTCTGCACCCGCCTCTGATTCACCCATTTTACCAGCAAGATTGCAGTGGCTGACCCACAGAGCACAGCTGAGACAATGCGGACATCCACCCTTTCATCAGGCAGGAGAGATTTTACTTTGTCTAGAGCCATAGTGGGAAATCTGCTCACAGCTCTCAACCAGGGGGAGCTGCTAGAGCTGTGAGTTCCTAATAGCAAAGACGGCGAGGAAGGGAAGCAGGTGGTGAAGTTTAACCCCACCCAGGAACTATCAGTTCCAAGCCACTGCGTCTAGGACTGAAGAAAGTTTAAGAAAGTGTCTCACTAGCATAGCCAGGCAGTGATTGACAGAGACTCCACGTCATTTGCCAATCGTCAGTGAATCCTCCCAAACATTCCAACATTCTTCTGAGCTCTTAATCTTAGCAGTACAACATCCACCTGTTTCTTTCTGTATTCCAGGGTTTGTTTGTTTGTTTGTTTGTTTGTTTGTTTGTTTGTTTGTTTGTTTGTTTATAAAAAACCTTATCATCTTCCCAGGGGTGTGTGAGCATGAGGGAGACAACTGCAGGGTAATAGAGGACATCAGAAAAGGGATGTGGGTGGTGCTGTGGTCTAAACCACAGAGCCTAGGGCTTGCCGATCAGAAGGTCGGCGGTTCGAATCCCCGCGACGGGGTGAGCTCCTGTTGCTCGGTCCCTGCTCCTGCCAACCTAGCAGTTCAAAAGCACGTCAAAGTGCAAGTAGATAAATAGGTACCCGCTCCGGCAGGAAGGTAAACGGCGTTTCCGTGCGCTGCTCTGGTTCACCAGAAGCGGCTTAGTCATGCTGGCCACATGACCCGGAAGCTGTCTGCGGACAAACACTGGCTCCCTTGGCCTACAGAGCGAAATGAGTGTGCAACCCCAGAGTCATCCACGACTGGACCTAACTGTCAGGGGTCCCTTTACCTTTACCTTCACCTAGAGGACATCAAGCCCAATTCATCAAATAAGATCGTGAACAAGTGAAATTAACTTCCAGGGCAACATGTGATGAAAATCTATATGTGCCAAATGATAGCTGAGGTGCTGGCTGCAGTTTTAGGAACTGTCACAAATGGACTCTAGATAAGCTAAGAGGCACATCTGGGGGATGGGTGGATGGATGGATGGATGGATTTACTTACTTACTTACTTACTTACTTCTGAAGATCACAGAGTGGTTTACAATATAAAAATACATACTAATAATAATAAACAAAAACAATAACCCACACACACAGTTTTAAGAGGCCATAGATTGTTTAATTAGTCAATGCCTGGGAGAAGAGGACTGTTTTTGCCTGGCACCTAAAAATATGCAACAAAGGCACCAGGCAAGCCTCCCTGGGGAGAGCATTCCACAAGCAGGGAGCCACCACAGAAAAGGCCCACACTCGTGTTGCCGCTGTTCAGACAGCCAGAGAAGAGAAACACAAAAAAGGGCCTCAGATTATGATCACAGGGTGGCTTTAAAACCACTACTTTGAATTGGGCCTAGAAACTAATTGGCATTCAATGCAGTTGGGCCAGGATTGGTGCAATATGCTCAAACCATCTTATCCCAGTGAGCAACTTAGTCACTGAATTCTGCACCAGCTGAAGTTTCTGAACTGTCTTCAGAGGCAGCCCCATATAACATTGCATTAATCTAATCTAGATTTACTGAACCAGAGCTACAATTCTCAGAGATGTTTAAATAATCCTGAAATCCTAGGAAATGTAGTTTGGTGTGGGGAATGGGGTCTCTCAGCACCCTTCACAAGTTACAGTTCCCAGAGATCCTTGGGGAAAGGGGTTGTTTATGCTGCTTTAAATGTAGGGTGCAGGTGGGACCTAAATTGAGGTATGGCAAACTGTTACCAGAATCTCCATATTGGGCGGGTATGAATCCCTGTGACCCATATGTGGGGGGTAAATAACAAAATGATCCCTTGGCTGCCTGGATTCAAAATGTAGGGCTAAACTCACTCTACAGCAGGAGAGAGCCCCCAACAGCAGAGTTCAAACTCTCAAAACTCAAGCAGTCAATTTGGGAATATAGGCTTTTCATATATCATTTAGTCTGTAGCAACTCTCCCCTCTTTCTGTCCCTCTTGCAATGAACAGAGCACATAATGCTAAGGAAGTTTAAAATGCTTTACTTACAACATAGGCTTACTGTGTCTTTGCGGGGGCCACCATTTGCTGCCTTAAGCAGCATGCAGTGGCCCAGGAGTCAGGAGAATGAGGGGTCACATCGCATGACTGTTTGTGTTTGTGTGTGTGTGTGAGAGAGAGTGAGTGTGCAAGACCTCCCAATCTGGCCGTGCATTTCCTGCTGTAAAAACCAGCTTCTCAGACAGCCAATCAGGTGAGCGGGGGGGAGGGGAGCTGGGCAAGGACCAGGACCACCTCTCCCCTTTAAAACGGAGCAATGCCCAGTGCCCAGCCTCTTGCCCGCATGGAGCCTCTTGCCGTTCAATCACCCACCCTCCCACCCTGTTCTTGGTATGCATGGACCAGCCTGGTGATGAAGTCAGAGATGCAGAAAGACCTGCATCACAGCGACATGTGGAATGTGAGCCTGTGGTGAGAAGGGATGTGGAAAGATTAGTAAAGCTGAATTTCACATATTTATTCAAAATAGGCCGTCTAATCTTTCCGAGAGACTTCCAGAAGAGGAATTTCACTGTGCCTGGGAACAACATTTTATTTTTTTATTTTTTAAAAATCACATATCCAATTTAGTGGAATAAGTTGGTCAGGCATTGTACCTACTACCTAGTGAGATAAGAGACTTTTTTGTACTTCCCTCCTGCCTTGGCAAGTCTCTCCCCACCACATATTTTGCTCTTTGCTATATAACTTTTAAATGCAGGAAAGGAAAACATTTTGCTGATCCAGAGATAAGATTTAATGGATTCCTAAAGAGTTTCTTTTAACAAGCCTATTTAAACATAATTGAAATAGTTTAATCATCTTACTGCAGACAGGTGAAGGAAGACAGTTTGGCATCTTGGGCTGAAAGTCCTGAATACAAGGAATGTGTTGCTGGTGCTCATGATGGACTTTTATTTTATAGTATTTTGCACATAACTAAGAAAAAACAATTTTCCATAGCCATGAAATACAAAAGTTAATGCCTTTTCCCCAAACATTAACTGGTTTAAAGGTATGTTAAGAGCTCCTTTGACTGTGGTCATCCAGCAAAATTCTATGATTAAGCACAGTGTTGACAAAAATTGGCAACATCCACATTGGCTTTATATTCTTTTCACTTCCAGTATTCTGCATCAAAGATTTTTGTGCCACCTTAAAGGCTTAAATTCCTTGTTGTTTTTGCTTCTATAGTTATCACAGCTTCTGTAGTTACTCCTCTAAGCACTGTTACAGTATAGCACAGTTAGAGAGTATATTTTGAGAGTTGAAACTAAACAACATCAGGAAGACACCATACTGACTGCTCCTACTGTAAGAGAAGGCAACGGAAGACTTTGACCTATGTACATCCATACTTTGCTCTAAAACTGGCATCTCCTTTTCCCCGGATAGAAATGCAGCCAAGGATAAAGATTTGACCAGCCATAGACAGCAGAAATGGCTGACCTTTGGCCCTCCAGATGCTACTGGACCACAACACCCATCATCCTTGGTACAGTTAAATGCAACTTTCCTTATTTCCCTAGAGTGGACACAGGCAGGGGGACATCCAGCCAGTGTAACTTCCTGTTCCACTGGTCTCGAGCTTCCTCCCCCTGTGTGTGATCTGGGAGATGAGTGTGGCTCTGGCTGACTCCATAAAAAGAGCCGAGTCATGCAGCCATTTTCTCAGTCTTGAAGTTGTCTTGCTCCAGTGTTGTCTTGTTCTCTCTTTTGCAGCCATGCTGCTCTCCTGCAGCCATTTTGTTGTCTTAATGTAATTTTGCTGTCTGCTGGCTCTCAGCCAGCAGCACATGAGTTCAGTCTCCCTATGACATGAACTCACACAGTTTCTTTGTGTAACTACCAAGTAAAGTCTGCCTTTCAGGGATCAAATTGTGAACTGAAATGTGAGTAAACTTTTTGTTACTTTACTCAGAAAGTGGTAATCTCAAACTAAGTAATCTCAAACTTGGTAATCTCAAACTAAGCCCATTGCTTTGCATGCGGAAAGTTACGAAGTGGCATGGGAGACAGAGAGGAACGCCAGCCACTGCTATGGAATGGGTAGGAAGCCACACATCTCACACAGTGGGCATCACACAGATAAACAATTTCCCAGGATAGCCTTCATTAAAAGATGTGTCCAAAGCAGGGCAGAGGATGACACCCAGTTTCAGAGTCCTCCATTCGGCAAAGAATTCTGCACAGTAAGTCTCTGAAGAAAATTTTGGTGAAGCTGCAAGTAAGAGAGAGATTCTAGACACCCATCAACTTTGTTTTTTTCCAGGATGATTGCATTGCCACCTTGTGGCTGATTCTGAAGAGTGCACAGTCTCAAAGCAATATCCCAGTAGAAAAGTTAGAGTCCCTTAGTGCATTTTAGAAGCGGAATGGAAAATAGACCATGCGCAGTGGAGTGCGAAGAAATATTTCAGAGGGGAACCGTTAGGTACAGAGGCACCAGCTTGTGAGGACCTTTGGTGGGGGGCAACGCTGCTCACGTGAGCGGCATTCTCTCCCTTATGGAATATTGCCCTGGGAAAAACGCAAATAGAAATTGGATAGAAGGAGTTATGCTACCTAAGCAGACTAACCCTAATCCACACACATACCAAGGATGGGCTGATCATTGTGTCAAGCAAAAATAGGAAGAAGGTGAGGTGTGGGAGATGGAGGTGCCTGGAGGCTGGTGTTGTAGCCTTATCCAATTTGGAACAAAGAGAGAACTGCTTTTAGGATACAACATTATCCATTTCCAGAATCCACTGCCCAAATCCAGGTTTGCCTCAATGTTGTCCTCTTCACATCAATGGAAGAAGCCAGTAAGCCCAGAGTAAGTAGCGAAGTCCAGATTGCTTGCACCACAATTCCAGGTTGATCTTCACACCTCACATCTACAAGCCCCACCCCACATCTTTGTTCTTGGCTTCCAAAAGCAAACACCATCCACACAAATGTGTCTATTCTGATATGTGGCCACTAAGCAGTTGCTAAGGGTATTTGGCCTTGATATCAAGGGAGCTACTAATTTTCAGTCTATCTGAGTTGTATACACGATGAAATGATAGGGTAGGATTAAGAGGTTTGTTTTATATCATTGTAATAAAGAATGCCTATATCACAAGCATAGATGCCTCTAACAAGCATTGCCTTACTAGGTTGCCCAATACACAAGTTGTCCCTGGTGCTGTTGCTTTATTAGGGTGGCCGTCTTACTAGAACCATGTTTAAAGAATACAAAACACATTTTAATCACAACACAAGGGCCAAACAAGATGTAACTGTAGCCTTTTTCCTTAATTGAAAGCAGACACAGTGGGAAGCCACATACAATTGGGCATCAAGTGAAGGAAGAGAACCTTTTCTTCCCCTGCACATTCCTCAAAAATAATCTTTCTTGCCGCCATTAATCTCAGGAACAAAAGTTCTCATTTGCTCTGTGGGAGTCTAGCCTAGCTTTCCCCTTGATATGCTAGTCTGTATCTTGAGAAGTTGTTTGTTCACTATGCATTTGCACAACACTTAAGATATATCATAACCAAATCGTGCATAATCGTTCCTGAAATCAGTAACAGATTTTTGCTTATGCTTCATTTCAGTTATATACCATTTTGAATCAAGATGGTGGACTCAACCTTTCAAAGCTTAACTGATTTTTTGGTTGCTTATAATTCCTGAATAATGCCGAGTATGAGGTTGTCATATTCTATACATGAGAGTATATTCTGAATATAGAAACATTTGATCATGTACAATTTGAAGTAGTACAGTGCAAGCATGACTTCTGCTGTTTGTGAGAACTAGGCCTTAAATAGCCTCCTGCTGAGTAGGATGTTGGATTTAACAAATTACCATGCCTTAACCTGCATTTTAAAGGATTTCTGAAGTGAACTTGGAGATGTTGTGGTAGGTTGCATTGTTCCATTAGTGTTGATGCTATAATCATTTTGGAGTTCTCCTTTCACGAACAAGAGTCTCCACCTCCTTCATGAACCGAAGACACAGCTCCTCTTGCCAAGACACAGCCACACACTGGACAGCCACAGGGAGCCCAACAGCATCACTGACAGCCTGAAAATGGAGGGGCAAAAAGACAGGACAACACAACAGCATTAGAAAGCTTCAAGGTATAGTTAGGTAGCATGAGGACTGGGAAAAGGCAGGTGGTTTTTTTTCTGGTAAATGTGCGCCGACCTCTTTCATGCGCTTGTCCCAAGGGTCACCATAATGCCCTCTGTAGTGTTTGAGCTCTTCTTCATCAGCTAGGGAAACAGTGGTGACTGGCACAACTCCAGCAGGAAAGTTCAGGAGGTTGTATAAATTGGTGTAGGATGTAGCAGCTGAAAGAACAGAAAAGCTATAAATAACGTGATCTGGGTTTATTATTATTATTATTATTATTATTATTTAAGTAAGACTTTTGCTGCTGTTTAGAACTACTCTGGAGGGAAACCATAGCTAACTAGGTTTCCCCCCCCCCATTTATATAAGCCTAAACCAGAGGCAAAATAAGGCAACATGGTGCCCTCCTGATGTTGTTGGACTATGTTGTGTTTCCTGGACAGCAAGCAGTTAACACCATCGTTCTGATTCTGGGAACTCTGCCAAGGTATCCAGGCAACTATCATTTGTCTGAGAGAAGGCGAAGTTGGTTTCACTTTCCCCTTCCCGAGTAGTGTATGCTGTAGTGTGTATCGTAGCTATGGAGCTTGACTCCTCAGGTTTTCTTTTGTTTGTGAGTCAATAAATATGTAGTTTAGAATACAACTGTCTGGACCTCAGTTATTCCAGACACAGAGAAGCAGACCTAAAATTGCCAACACAAGGCGCTGCGCGATTCTGCTGAGTGAGTGAGAGAGCCTGCCCAACGGAAGCGTGGCTGGACACCATTGCGGAGCCAGGGCTCGTTAAGACGATTTATGGCTGCTCCGGGCAGCAGTTCAAAGAGGAAGAGAGACACCACTATGGCTACACTCTCACATTTATCACAGGTTATGGAAGCGCCATTAAGAGATAGCACGGCTTTTTTGGCAAAGCGTCCTGATGTGATTTATGGCCAGGACGGGAGGTCTGTGTGTCTGCTGCAGCCGGCAGCATGAAAGCCCAGCTGGAGGACTGCTTTGTGCAAGCTTTGAGGCATAAAGCAGGGAAACCTCGCTGGTGAAGAGGAGCCGTTTCCTGGAGCTGGGAGCTGAGAGGCAAGTGCTGAGTTTGCAGCCACGTGAGTTACCTCAAGCCCCAGGGGGGAGATGGCAGAATCCCATGAGAACTTTACACCGCCCTTCCCCAGGCTAAATGGGAGGAATTGGGCTGACTGGTCGCGAAAAATGAAGGTCCTCTTAACTGCTAAAGATCTGTGGACTTGTACTGAGGCCCCACCAGTGCAAGACCCTGCTGCTGAAGCAGCTGAGGCCAAGAAGAAAGACGAGAGAGCTACTGCTCACTTAGTCATGGGCATTGAGGAAGAGCAGATGGTGCACATAGACGCTGCCACCAACGCCCACGAGATTTGGGGGGCTCTCCAACGTGTGTTCCAGAGAGATACAGCGGGTGCACGCATTCACACCACCAGGCAGCTGTTTGAGCAACGTTTGCAACCTGGAGGCTGTGTGCGTGAGCACACCAACAAGATGTTGGCAATCTTCAACCGTTTGAGACAGCTGCAGGTTCCATTTACGGAGGAACAGAAAGTTTACATTTTGCTTAGTTCGTTGGACCCCAGTTTTGAGACGCTTTCTCTCACTCTGGAAGCCTTGCCAGCAGCACAACTGAGCATTGATTATGTATCGGGGAGGCTGCAGGATGAACAGGATAGGAGAGAAAGAGAGAAAGGAAAAGCTGTTAAGGGGGGTTGCTCTTTGCCCAGGAGTGGGGGTGCAGAGGCTGCTGAGAGCTCTGTTAAAGCTCTTGCAGTGAAGAAATGTTTTGGCTGTGGGTCAGATAAGCATCTAATCCGGGACTGCAGCCAAGAAAACTTCAAAGCTGGTTTCCATGGCAACCGCCAGAGGAAAGGGAGACCACGTCGTGGGAGGAAAGCACCCTCCAGAGAAGGCAGAGAAGACAAAGCAGCTGCATACGCTTTTGTTGGAAAGACTGTTGCCAACCCCAAGCTGCGTTGGATTGTGGACAGTGGTGCCAGTAGGCATCTAGCGCCACCTGGCAGTCAGTTGCGGGACTGCAGGACGATCCAAGATGCTACCACAGTCACTTTGGCAGATGCAACCACTAAATCTGTCACCAAAGCTGGTGTTTTTTATATGCCTTGTCTGAATGATGACATTGATGTGTTTGTTTTAGATGGCATGAAGTATGGCTTACTTTCTGTTTCAGCTTTAGACCTTGCAGGTTACATGGTCAGTTTTGGTAACCAGGTATGCACCATCTCCAAAGGTGGAAAGCAGTTGGTCCAGGTGAGAGGCCATGATGGGGTGTACATTCTGGAAACTGACAACAGCGCCACAACGAGGGCGCAGGGTGCTGAAACAGGTAAAAACAGTTTTAAGACGGCACACGCGCATTGTGCCAACAAACCCACCCACGATCAATGTTTACACTTGTGGCATCGCAGGTTTTCGCATGCCAATTGGGGGTACGTGCGCAAGCAGGTAGAGTGCACTGAGGGTTGTAAAATGAAGGAGTGCACTAAATTCCTAGACTGCCGAGCTTGCAAGAGATCGAAGGTGCATTCTTGCAGTTACCCAAGGTCAGACAGGGTGGCCAACCAGGCGTTTGAGCTGATTCACGCCGATCTGTGTGGACCAATGCAGGTTCCCAGCATAGGCCATGCCCGCTTTGTACTATGTCTGATCGACGATTATTCTCGCGCCGGCTGGATTTTCCCGCTCAGGGACAAGGGGCAAGCGGCGAAAGAGATTAAAGAATGGGTGGAGGCAGTAGAGGTGGAATTTGGCACCAAAGTGAAATCTTTTCAGACCGACCGAGGCACTGAGTTTACTTGTGCAAAGTTGCAGGATTTCTTTCGTGCCAAAGGCATTAAGCATAGAAAAACTTCTCCTTACGCTCCTCAGGAAAATGGAGTTGCAGAGCGCAGGAACAGAACCCTGCAGGAGGCAGTTGATGCTATTTTGTTTGATTCGGGTCTGCCAAAATTCTTCTGGGCCGAAGCATGGAAAACTGTATGTCACACTTTGAACAGGACATACAACTCTGTGGTAGGGACCACGCCCTATTTTCTTCTCTACGGAAAGAAGCCCAAGGTGCACTACTTCCGTACCTTCGGGGCAGAGGCCTGGGTCCTGATACCCCGGCAGTTACGTAGGAAGGGCAGCCCGAGGTCACAGAAACTGATTTTCTGCGGCTATGACACAGGGTCGAAAGCCTGGAGATTTGCTCATCCGAGTGGAAATCGTTCTCGGGTGGTGATCAGCCGCAGCGCAGAGTTTTGTGAGCAAGATGGCTGGAAGAGGATTCATGGCAATCCTGAAGTGCTCACAGACTTATTCAGCGGTCTTGACTACCAGGATCAGTCAGGCACATCCACTGGTGGTGCTGATGGTGGTCAACCTGCTGGTGTTTCGGGCCACGATCCCGAACACGACCAGGGTGCAGTGCCAGAGGGGGCAATCCCTAAGACTCAGGTGAAGTCTGAACCCAGCAGCGCACCCACGTCTCCAGAGGAGACAAGAGCTAGGAGACAGAAGCGCAGTAGGTCTCCACGCTCACCTTCAGGCAAGTTCAGTCCAGGAGGGCACAGCAAGCGCAGCAAATCGCTTGGCGGTTCTCCAGATGCCAGGGACTCACAGACTGAGTCCGGCACGTCTGGGTCAGAGGGGGAGTCTCCAGTGGTGCCATGGCGTTCCAAGCGCACCACGAAAGGCAAACCTCCTGACAGGTTCAAAGCCACCACGTTTTGGGCCCATGTTGCTCTGTGCGAACCGGAGAGCTTCGCTGAGGTGCAGAAGTTACCTCAAGCAGAGTCCAGCAAGTGGCAACAAGCGATGGAGAAAGAGCTTAACGCCATGAAATCGCTTGGAGTGTTCACACTTACAACTCTGCCAGCTAACCAGCAAGCTGTGAGTTGTCGCTGGGTCTATAGGTTGAAACCCACTGCAAGTGGAGAGCCACAATACAAAGCGAGATTGGTGGCCAGAGGGTTCAGCCAGAGACCAGGAGTGCATTACTCCCAAGTTTATGCACCCACATCCCGCAGTGAGACCATGAGGTTACTGCTAGCGGTAGCAGCACAGAGAGGTGCTGAGGTTGCACATTTCGACATCGATGTCGCCTACCTGAACTCACCGCTGCAGGAGGAAATTTACATGCTACCTCCTCCAGGGTTTGAAGGCGATAGTCCAAATTTGGTTTGGAGACTACACCGTTCCATTTATGGCTTGAGACAATCAGCCAGAAACTGGAATATTTGTCTCAACCAGGCTCTGGAGAAGCTAGGCTTCAGGAAGAGTCGTGCAGACAGTTGCTTGTACCTAAGGGGTTCAGGGCAGCAACAAGAATTGGCATTAATCTTTGTCGATGACATTGTCCTTGTTGCTAGTACAAACAAACAGGTGCAGGAGTTTGCAAGTAAGCTGAGGCAGCACTTCAAACTCAAGGAGTTGGGTCCTGTGAGCATGTATCTAGGGGTTCACATTCACAGAGACCAAGATGGCAGTTTTGTGCTAAACCAGAGCTCAAAGATTGATCAGTTGCTCAAGAAATTCAACATGGCAGACTGTAAGGGTGTAAGGACACCAATGGAGACATGCTTTGTTAAAGACAATCAGTCTGATGAAAAGAAAGAGTTTGAGCACAAGGAGGTGTATCAATCTGCTCTGGGCAGCCTGCTCTATTTGTCTCAATGGAGTAGACCCGATATTGCATTTGCAGTCAATCTGCTGAGTCGAGAAGCAGCCAAGCCCAGTGTGATGGCCTGGAACGGGATTAAGAGAGTTCTTAAGTATCTGCAAGAAACCAGAGAGTTTAGCCTCACACTGACAGCCCAGGGCAATGAACAGCTTCAATGTTGGGCCGACGCTGATTGGGCTAGCGACTCAGACAGAAAGTCAATATCTGGGATGGTCATAATGCTTGGAGATTCTGTAATTGGCTGGAGGTCCAAAAAGCAAAGTCTGATTGCACTGTCATCGACTGAGGCAGAATTCAGTGCTCTGTCAGAATTGTGTCGTGAGCTTGAATTCTACAAGTGCCTAGTCGAAGATGTGTGTGAGAAGTGTTACCTGCCCATCACCATATGGGAGGATAACCAACCATGCCTGAAATTGGCGGAATCCGGTCAATTCAATGCACGAACGAAACATTTGGATATTCGGTTCAAAAATGTGCATGAGAGTGTTAGGACAAATGTGGTCAGGCTGAAATATTGTCCTAGTGAAAAGAATCTCGCAGACGGTTTCACCAAACCCCTAAGTTTCCAGAAACATGAAGGTTTCTGTGAGGGATTGAATATGGGTTGAGATGTATATATGTATACCCAGAATTGCGAACGAGAGGGGGTGTTGTGTTTCCTGGACAGCAAGCAGTTAACACCATCGTTCTGATTCTGGGAACTCTGCCAAGGTATCCAGGCAACTATCATTTGTCTGAGAGAAGGCGAAGTTGGTTTCACTTTCCCCTTCCCGAGTAGTGTATGCTGTAGTGTGTATCGTAGCTATGGAGCTTGACTCCTCAGGTTTTCTTTTGTTTGTGAGTCAATAAATATGTAGTTTAGAATACAACTGTCTGGACCTCAGTTATTCCAGACACAGAGAAGCAGACCTAAAATTGCCAACACAAGGCGCTGCGCGATTCTGCTGAGTGAGTGAGAGAGCCTGCCCAACGGAAGCGTGGCTGGACACCATTGCGGAGCCAGGGCTCGTTAAGACGATTTATGGCTGCTCCGGGCAGCAGTTCAAAGAGGAAGAGAGACACCACTATGGCTACACTCTCACATTTATCACAGACTACAACTCCCATCAGCCCCAATCAGCATGAGCCAAACTGCTCACAGGTCCATGAGTGAATTGCTCAACTTCACGATATGCTTCCAGTTAATTCTCTTATTTGATGTATGTATCTATTTATTATTTGCACTTGTACCCTTCACCAAACAGCCACACATTCGTACATTTTGACCCCTCGGTCATCTTGAGCTAAGCATGTTTTGGGCATGTAGGAAGATACAAAGGGAGTTGAGAAACAGACGAGAATTTATGTTACTGCTATGGAAAGGCGGGGAGGCCACATGTCACACACAGTAGACATTACTGGGACACAGATAATACCAAATAGTTTCCCTGGATAGCCATGATTAAACGCTGGACCCAAAGCAGGGCAGAGGATGACATCCAGTTTCAGTTTCCTCCATTCGGCGAGGAATTCTTGACGATACATCTGTAAAGAGGATGTTGGTAAAGTTGGAAGCAAGAGGAATTGTGAACACACAGAAACTTTGTTATTGGAATGACTAGATTGCCACCTTTGTTTTATTTATTATTTATAAAAATATTAATACCCACACAAAAATACCAGAGTGGCTTACAGCAATTAAAATACCATAAGAACAATCCAAAAATTAAAAGAGGTGCCTTTAACAGAATTATCTTATTATCTGAAGCATCTGCATAAGTCTGGCAGCAAAGAAACAACTTTAGCAAACCCTTGAAAGTCAATACAGAAGACACCTCTCTACTGGAAGAGCATGCCACGAGAGTAGGCAAACAACTCTGAAGGCTCAGTTTCTTGTCAAATGAGTCTTACCAATCTGGGGGGCAAGAGATGATGCTTCTACAGATGACCTCAGTGATCCAGCTGGGATATAAGCATTGTAGCTGATAATGGAACAAGGTCTCTTCTAAAATATCAGAGTCTGCCACAGCCTACAAACAATACCCCAGTAGAAAACACACACACTACCCATCAAGTATGAAGGGTCTCTTAATGCATTTTAGAAGTGAAATAGAAAACAGACCCCCCCCCTTCATATCGGAGTTTAAAATGTGGTGTTTCTGTTAACAGCGAAATACAAAAGATCTCAGGTGAAGCAACTCATAGAGCTTTTTTTGTATAGTATCATTCTTATATGGAAATCCATTCTGTGTCAAAAAAAAATAGCATCTGTTGAACATCCATATATGCATAGCTCACTGGACAAGATTAGATGGCAATCTAATTATTGTATGAAGCCTTAATGGTAAACATAAACTCACTGCTGCTGCCACATCGTGGTTCCATAGGTTTTTTGCTGACCTGCAACATTGGAAAGAATGAAGAGATGACTGCCTAGCAGAAAGAGAAGTACTCAAGAGTGCTGCTTAAAGTATGTCGGCATGAGTAGGAAAAAAATGGGATGGTTCCACTGTGGCTCTGCAACAGTGTACAAAAATGGGATGCCGCCCACCCTGTGCTGGTTAATGTTCGTTGGCTATGTGGTAATTCACAATCAAGCTCTTCATAAGAGATTAAAAGAGGACTGAGTCAATCACTCCGTGGGACTGGAAGGGATAAGGAACCAGACTCTCCTGCTTTGTGCCTCATGACCTCTGCAACACTTTGCAGCCTCCCCAAGATGCCTGCTGTCATATGAAAGGCATAACAGAATAGCACCGAAGCTATATACATATTGCATTAACCTTAAAGTTGCCTGTCAAACTATAGAGATAAATGGGACCTGAAAGCATCCAGATTTCCTTACAGACAGTATTCCTATGTGACTAGAGCAAAGTTGCCAACATACAGTCCATTTGCCGGGTACTACACTCTCCCTTCCATCTGTACTTCCTGAAAGGCAGCAATAGGGAACCTGCAGCCCACCAGATGTCATTAGATCCCAACCCCCATCAGACCCAACCAGCATGTCCAATGGTCAGGAATAACAAGAGTTGAAGTCCAGCTACATCTAGATGGGGCCAAGCATCCCCATTGCTGCTGGAAGGTGATGAAACTTTACGTTTGACAGGAGAAGTGGACAACCTGTGGCCCTAGGGCTGCACATGATCCTTGGCATAATTTTATTTGAACCTCAGCCTAATCACAAATACTGTCTGCAAGTGATCAGTTCCTGATTTCTTGGCATTTCCTTCCTCTTCCTCTTCCAACACCCTCTTCCTCTTGCCCAGCAGACTGTCAGGGAAGAGACAGATTTGCTCTTCTCAGAGGATGGAATGCCAAGAAATATACCCGCAGTTGCATGTGCCCCCCAACAGATTACCCCCAAGGCTAATGTCACCAATGATACTCTTTAAACCAGATGTTTCTTACCCAACTCCACATAGTGCATTGAGATCTTTGGCAATCCGAGGGTACTGGAGAGAAATACAAGCTTAGTTTCACTGTGAATCCCCAACAATCACATCATTGGTGTTGAATACAGTGGTACCTCGAGTTACAAACGCCTCAGGTTACAAATGCTTCAGGTTACAAACTCCGCTAACCTGGAAGAATTACCTCAAGTTGAGAACTTTGCCCCAAGATGAGAACAGAAATCTTGTGCCGGCAACACAGTGGCAGCAACAGACCCCATTAGAGAAAGCATGCCTCTAGTTAAGAACAGTTTCAGGTTAAGAACAGACCTCCGGAATGAATTAAGTTCGTAACTAGAGGTATCACTGTACAGAGCAGTCATTTCACCATCTCTTTGACATGTGCTACCCTTACTCTATCCAGCCATCCTACCCTATGCTTGTCAGCATCTTAAAGCATGTGCAATTGCAGTGAAAGAAAGGAGCCAAATACTTACTATAGGTTTCAAGAGGAATGCAAAAATTCTCTTCACTAGGATGGGAAGACGGTAACAATTAATCTGGGATTTCAAATTTGGGTCCACAATGTCTCCTTTGCTGGAAGATGAAAGAAGAAGAAAATCAAGTTTTTCAGTTTTTATATCTGAAGTTACATTGCTTAACCTGGGAAAGAATTTAGGTTCCTGAGAATTCCAAGTGAGAATAAACTTGGAATGATGCCTTCCTGATTTCCTAGCTTACAGATAGTTTCATAGCTTCAGCAATCAACCACCTGCTTTGCACACAACAAAACAAAAGTTCAGTCCTGATATCTACATTGAAAAAGTGCTCAGGTAGCAAGCCTGTTAAAAGACCTCTGTTACCTTGGGTAGTCTTTGCCAGTAGCACTGACTTAGAGGGACCAATAGCCTCATTCAGTGTTATAGCTCATGGCCGCCTAACTTCTTATATTGCAAAGTTTGTGAAGCCAAAGTTAGTTTATCCTCTTGGCTCCATTTGGCTATGGGTTTTGCATCATACTCCTCATTATCTAAGACTTTTAACAAAATGAACTTTTCCAATCCCTGAGTTTTCCCTAGCATTAAACATACTCTGATGAAAATCTGTTATTTATTAATGTGCTGATTATCATCACAAAAGCTATCCTGAGCATCACGCTTTTGCATGGCTATAATAGCAATGTTATCAAGCAACAGCCATGTTCACATACCAGAACATCTACTTACAACTTGTCCAGCAAATTTGCACATCCATCGGCAAATAGGCCTTTGGTGTAGAGCTCATCAACCACATAATTAAGTCGAGGAGGAACAAAGGGGATGAGCTGCGAGGAAAAGATAACAGCTTTTATTTGACAGCAGGCAAAATTATATGAGCTGCACATAAGGATTATGTAATTCACCCCACTCTTTAATAGATTCAGAGAGCTCTCTGAAAGTGTTGAGGAAAATGAACCAAAGTTCTAATAAAGGGTTGGTTGGTAGAAGTGCAACAGGAATGGGAATTTTCTATGCTCTCTCCCCATTTTGCAGCTAATTTGCCCCAGAAATTATAAGCCCTAGGCCTATTATGTTCTTCATGTATACCCCAGATAAATTTTGACCACCACAAACAAGTGTTTAAACAAAATGCCACGCAGATACATTCTGAGGACCAGGATTTAGGTGCAGTTTCTTACAGAGGGTACTCTCTATCACTTGCACAGGTTTGTTGGGTTGTGTGGATTGGTTTCCAAAATTCTAGGTAGGTTGATATTAAGGCAATAAATTTCCCTCATAGGAGGTTTCCACACTCTCTGTGTATAAAACTGTGTATCCATGTGAACAACTAAATATGTGTTAGAACCAAGTGTGCACATGTGGTGAAAGATATTCATGTTCATCGAGCATGACAGTATACATGTATTTTTGCTGCACAGAATTCCTAACTGTAGATAAATGTCATATTTGAATGGCATATTTGATGGCTGTATCTTGCACAATTTTACAGCTCTTCTATTATGCAAATGCATACATAAGAAATCTAATATTTTTACAATTGCCCGATTCACATACTGTGCTTGTTTTCATGAATATATAGCAGGGGAAGGCATGGAGAATGTCTGGGTGGACAACGCATGGTGTGAATTGGACCTCATTCCCCCACTCAATAACAAAAACTGAAAGCAATGTAGATCTGACAGTGTTCATCACATGACCATAGTAGCTGGGGCAAAGTGTCAGAGATACAAACAAAATCCTAGAATGGAATTTGGGTGAAGAAATTAAGAAACAGACATACTGTATGGCCTCTGAGTTGAAGAAGATTTTTGGTTTCCCGAACAGCCCTCCTCATGCTGGGAGATGGCTGGATATAGCCATCGTCTTCATAGTATCCAATCCGTAGGGGCTTTGAACTGCTGTATATCTGGAAGAAGATGAAGAAAATAGGAAATTCTATTTTCAAGTGGCCATTGAAGCATAGAAATAGCTTCCAACCACTTTTATATTGGATCCCTGCAGTGGGACTGTTTCTTCAACACTGGTCAAAAGATTTGGAAGGTGACAGAATATAGAATGCCTTGAAGGTTTTCTAGATTTCCAAGTGAAGATTGCTACAAGTAAGGCTGCTTGTGTCCTTGAGCTCCATGGCCTGTTTAAATTTATTTTTATTTTGAATAGTTTTAAAGCCAGTTGGCTCAGCTGTTGATGTTAATTGCCACATACAAGCAAGGAGCATATCTGTTTTATCTGTTTTACTCTTATGTGGACTTAAAAGTCATATATTTTGGATAGCCCTGGTTCTTTACATAGCGAGAATGCAAGAAATGAGGCTGGGGATGACTTATCCCAAGTAAGAAGTTTTGCTACATATTCCTCCAATGAAAGCTTATCTAACGGATCAATTGATGCAGAAACTTTTCTTCCGAATCTTTCAAGTGCCACAAGAATAATATTGCAAAGTATTTGAAGTTGATCAAAATCGTAAGTGTTACTGAAGAAGCTATGGGACACTTGGTCTGTGGAGCAGTTAACAGGCTTAGTTTGAACTGATATAATGAAATTGATGCACCAGGATTCAATTAAATGGCCAAAATATTGACAGATGCAGAACTGCATCAGATCATACATTCTCAGTGTTACGATGGTTGTAGAAATTATTTGAAAGGGTCTCATCATTGTGCTTGTCTCCCTGCTTATTTAACTTATATGCATTGTGCTTGTCTCCCTGCTTATTTAACTTATTTAACTCCCTGCTTATTTATTGTCTCCCTGCTTATTTAACTTATATGCAGAATTCATCATGCGAAAGGCTGGACTGGATGAAGCCCAAACCGGAATTAAGATTGCCGGAAGAAATATCAACAACCTCAGATATGCTGATGATACAACCTTGATGGCAGAAAGTGAGGAGGAATTAAAGAACCTTTTAATGAGGGTGAAAGAGGAGAGCGCAAAATATGGTCTGAAGCTCAACATCAAAAAAACTAAGATCTTGGCCACTGGTCCCATCACCTCCTGGCAAATAGAAGGGGAAGAAATGGAGGCAGTGAGAGATTTCACTTTCTTGGGTTCCATGATCACTGCAGATGGTGACAGCAGTCACGAAATTAAAAGACGCCTGCTTCTTGGGAGAAAAGCAATGACAAACCTAGACAGCATCTTAAAAAGCAAAGACATCACCTTGCCAACAAAGGTCCGTATAGTTAAAGCTATGGTTTTCCCAGTAGTAATGTACGGAAGTGAGAGCTGGACCATAAAGAAGGCTGATCGCCGAAGAATTGATGCTTTTGAATTATGGTGCTGGAGGAGACTCTTGAGAGTCCCATGGACTGCAAGAAGATCAAACCTATCCATTCTTAAAGAAATCAGCCCTGAGTGCTCACTAGAAGGACAGATCCTGAAGTTGAGGCTCCAGTACTTTGGCCACCTCATGAGAAGAGAAGACTCCCTAGAAAAGACCCTGATGCTGGGAAAGATTGAGGGCACAAGGAGAAGGGGACGACAGAAGATGAGATGGTTGGACAGTGTTCTCGAAGCTACTAACATGAGTTTGGCCAAACTGCGAGAGGCAGTGAAGGATAGGCGTGCCTGGCGTGCTCTGGTCCATGGGGTCACGAAGAGTCGGACACGACTGAACGACTGAACAACAACAACATCATTGTGCTGTCCATGGTGCTGAACGTATCAGCTTCTCCCTCCTCACTGACACCATTTACCTCCTCTCTGAATGGCATAGGTGGTATTGAAGGATCAAGGGAGAATAACTCATCACACAGGAGCGCCTTCATGCACAGAACCAGGCTGTCCACATCCCTTGCCATTGGGCCAATTGTTGCTGTAACTGCAAAGAAAACGGAGACATAGGAGGTGGAGGGGAGAAAGCATGTGGACTTTTATGCCATAGTCTTTTATGCCCTAGCCAAGAAAGGGGGAGGAACCACACAGGTCCGTGGTAGAATTACACACAGAAGGTCCCAGGTTCAAACACAGGCACCTCCAGTTAAAATAGTCACATACCAGGGGAGTTAGACAATACTGGGATAAGTAGTGTATACTAAATGGACAAGTAGTGTGACCCAGAAAAACTGTTCTTAAAGTTCCCAAGTTCATTTTCACAAAGTCAGGTACACAACTCCACTGACACACCATTCAGATTTCAGTCTGAATAGGATACAGCTGTGATCCCTGCTCTTATTACCAAAAGTTCAAACTTTACCCATCAGCCCCATTCAACATGGTCAACGTGCAGATGGTCAATGTGAGATAATGGAAGTTGAAGTCCAGAAATATCTAGAGGGACCACAATTGCTATCCCTGGTTTACAGCAAGGGGACTATATTATTTACACTCTAATGTCACTGAAAGAACATGCAAGTTCCTAGCATAGTTGCAGGTTCTTTTACTAATCTGAATGGGTAAAAATTACTTACCTGACTTCATGCCAGCAATAGGGCTAGCAAGACCAAGTGTGCTGGGAATGATGCAAACAAGAGAAAAAGAGTTGTAACTATTAACACAGTAGAAGATGATCCATGTTTCAGTTGCAAATCAGATGCAGGCATTCAGAAATGATACTCGAGTTCAGCTACACTGGAGTTAGCAATTCATTCAGTTACGATTTGCTGGCATGGTAAATATTACCATGAGAGAATCGAGTTTGACATGTAGCATGATATTAACAACAGAGCAATCACATGTTTCAAACAGCCAGGTGCAACTTCTATAACGTGAATGGATGTATAGCAAATAAATTATGTAATAAACTAAAATTTAAAGTACTGACTTAAAAAGAATATATAATATTGTATATAATATTGTTGTGTATAATGTATCAATTATAATTAAAATAATAGAAACATATAAATTTATATCCCACTCTTCCTCTTAAAGTGACCCAGGGCATTTAAACGTAGCAGTAACAATTATGACAATAAACTTAGTTTTGCTCCGACTATCTCTGAATGCATAAAATTGGAATATTTAGCACAGTCAATGAAGGGTATTAAATCCTTTCCAGCCCCAGGGGCCACATTCTCTTGTGAGCAACATTCCTGGGGCCACAGGCCCATGGTTGGCAGGGTTAGAAGTAAAAAGTGGCTGGACTGATGGATGTGACTCTTCTTTTGGTAATATAGGCCACAGTCCAGCCACACAAAAGGCAGAAGTTTCTATACCCCCACATGCATCTCTCCATCTCAACAAACACAAGGCATTATGCTGCATGTACGGGGAGGGGGAAGGAGGCTTTGTTTCTGTAAAACGGCCACTGCATTTTGTGGAATAAAAATGCATTTTTTAAAAAATAAAAAAGATGCATTCCAGCCAGCCAAAAGCAATTAAGGAGGACACAGTGCAGGGCTGGTAATGGGAGTAGGCCCACATTTCGTCCCCAGACTCAAAGTTACCCACTCCTGAACTACAGGAATACTTACATTCAATATGCAAATTCAAAAAGCACTGGTTGTTTCTGCTCAAATGAAGCATCTCCCACTAATGCTAGACAAACACATTCCATTAGCATTCACCTGTTTGACTATCTGCCAGCCCAGGACCAGTTAATTGAGTGAACTTTCCAGGACCCACCTCAGTCGATTACCAGTTGGTTTGAGTCCACAAAGCCCACAGAAACTTGATGGGAGCCGAATGCTTCCAGCGACGTCTGTCCCAAAGCCCAAGAGGGACCCTCCTCCTGCAATGAGTGCCCCTTCCCCTCCAGAGGAACCACCGGGACTTTTCTTGTGGTTCAGGGGGTTGATTGTCTGACCGAAGATTAAGTTGCTGCAGTCATAGCTGAGTGAAATAGAAAGTGGGTTGACCATTAATGTTTTATAGGAGCTTTATGCCTTAGACTCAAACAAAGCATGAGACCACGGGTTGCATCCAACATACCAGTAGTGCTAAACAAAACATTCCATCAGCACAAGGAGTTCTGCTTGTGCAATGAAATTTTTTTCCCGAACCCCTCCCCTAAATCTGTTCTGGGTTCTGGAGCAGATTTGTGGACTGAGCAAAGTATGTGCGGGGTGGGGGGTGGGGCGATTCCATTATGTTAACACTATTCCTTCCAATAGCACAACTATTAAGTTGAATATTGCCCAGTAGGTAAATAATAGAATGGAAATAGCATCAGACAATTGTGAAATACAGGGAATGCATTTGAATGACACCATAAAGACTAATGCAAGGTAACAAAATAAGAGCCATCTTGCAGAATCCCCATCTAGTTCAACACACTCATGGTCATTCAGATGCTGCAGAGAAATGCACAAGAAGGGTGTAGTAGAGATAGCTTATCCCCTCTTCTGAGATATATTTTTTCTGAACGTAGGTGTTTCATTTAGCATCATGGGTAACAATAACCAGTGCTAATGTACACATCCTGAAGAAACAGTTGGTAGAATCCTAAGGTTGAAGAGTTGACTGTGGGTGGGGAATGCCACTATTAAGAACATAACAGCTTTCTGGATCAGACCAATGACCCATCTACTCCAGCATCCTGTTGTCACAGTGGCCAATCAGATGCCTGTGGGAAACCCACACAACTGAAAAAAAGTTCATTAAAAGGTTACCTCAAAGTAAATAACTATTTGACCTGGGGGGGGGGGAGTTCTAACTTGCACACTCCCTGCTATGCAACATTTGATGTGCGGGAAGCATTCAGAAATACCACCAGGTAAAATCCAGTCAACCACCTCATTAGCTTCCTTTTAGGGAAGGAGTAGGGAACTTATGGCTCTTCCTATCATGTTGGAATCCAGTTCCCAGCACCCAAGCTAGTACGGGTAATAGTCATGGATGATGGGAGTTGTAGCCCAGCAACCTCTGGGGACCCACAGGTTCTTCATCCCAGCTCTATGCCCACTGGAGATGCACATGTGAGTGCCATGAGGTACATAGCGAAAGCCCTGTCCCCTTCACCAGGAAGAGAATGCTCTTTATGGGGGGAGAGAGAAATGCAAAATTTCATTGGAAGTATCTGAATAAAGAACAGATTTCATTAATAATATAAAAGATCCTAGTTTCTATCTCCAGCATCTTCAAGTAGGGGTGTGAAACACTCCTGTCTGAATCCTTGAAGACCCACCACTGCCAGTCAGGGCAAACTGAGCTAGATGGCTCAGTGATCTAACTTGGCAAAAGTTTATCTACTCGTTCAGCAAGTGGACGTTGTTGGGGCAGGGTTCGTCTGCCATGACGTATTATAGAAGTAAATTCCCTATGTTAATTGTGAAGAGATGCTTCCTATTTACCACTCGGATCTCTTCAGAATAATTCCTCCCAAATCACTCTCCCCCACATTGATCATAATCTATCAAACTCTGCAGTGCTATTTTTCTAGAAAATATGCCATAAACAGCTCCCTCTTTCTCTTAGAATAGCAATGGCGCCCACCTGAAAGGTGCCAGAACTGAATTCTGGTGAGTTCCGTCTGAAAAAAAAGCCCCAAATCTCTGTAATGTCCCCTATAGTGTTTTTTGCTACATTAGAAAGCCAAGCTGCTCACAATTTTTATTTCCTTTTTCTTAGTCCTATGGTATATTTGTAAAAAAAGAAAGCAACAGGGAGTTACAAAAGAAGAGAGTGTGCTAAAGTATACTTAAGCATGCTTTGGGGGATGTTGGTCTTCACAAATGGTATTGCCCCCTGTTTCTTCAAAACTTTTACTATCACGCTGTCGTCCTTTTCCACTTTGCTGAGAAAGTGCACCAACCCACAAGTGGAGATGTGGCCCTTTGGGAGAAAACCAAGCACAGCTGATTTAACATGATGGGGCAAACAAGTCTAGAGCTATGTAGCTTGGCCCAAGAACAAAACTGTTAAGCCTTGTTGGTAAAATAGATGCCATGAAACAAAGAAAGCTTTCCCAGATCCCATGGGGATCAAAACCTTGATTGACGGATTGATGGATGGATTGAATTTCTACACCACCCTTCATGTGAGGATCACATGACAACATTGTAACAAACATACACAACATAATAACAAAAACAATATTCTACCCACAGTTTAAAGGGCCATATATTATTTAATTTGCCAATGGCCATATAATATTTAATTAGCCAATGACCATATATTATTTAATTAGCCCAAGGCCCACCCTGATGGCCTGCCATGGACTAGGAGCAGGTTTTTAATAAAATAAAATAAAATAAAATAAAATAATAATAATACACAGAATTAGAATGGATTCTTGAATATATTATACCCTAGCACCCAATTACAATTCTCAAACATTCATTCATTAGATTTATTATATATCCCACCTTTCCTCCAAAGGACTCACAATGGAACAAAATGACTCTCCTCCCCATATCTATCCCCCCAACAACCCTGTGGGGTAGTTTAGGCTGAGAGACAGGGGCTGGCCCAAAGTGAGCCTAAGAGGTGTTCAAGGATTTGAATTTGAGCTGTCTCAGCCCTACTCTGACATGCTAACTACTACCCCACACTGGAGTCATTTTAAAAAGAGCTATTTCAACCTTAACATTTGTGCATTCATAGTGAGTGGAACCAGGCAATCCATGTAACATGCACTCAGATCCGTAGATGTGCACATGTACACCAAATTTGGAAATGTATATTTCATTGGAATGTGATCATACTGCACTCCATTTCAGTTATCTCCTTTCTCTAGAGTTCCACAATGGCCAAAATTAAGTGGGCCATGCCCTGTATGTTAGCTGAAGCTGCTGTGAGGGAGGGGAAGTAATGATTACGTTGCACCAATCAACATCACAACTGATGCACAGACAGATCATCATAAGGAAAGTGGTGACCACATTCAAGGGTAAAAGGGGGGTTAACCTTGCATCCAATGTGGTCCTTAATGCTGACAGGAATCCCATACAGCAGGCCTTTCTCCTTTTGCTTCTTCACTTCCTGGAGTTGTTCCTCACAGCCGTGAATAAAATCGGTCACACAGTTCACCTCCTGGGTCACTTCAAGAGCCTTGCCGAGGAGGAGGAGGGAAAATAGGGAGAAAGAGTATTCACATAAAAAAGGGTATTTCTGCAGTGAGTTCAAAATGTCATCATTGTCAAAAACCTTGGAGAAGACTGCCTAAGTTTAACAAACTGAAAAGTCATGTCAGTCATTTTGGCCCAGTAAAAGCATAATTGAGATTTAGATGACCCATAACTTGGTACAAATTCATTAAGAGTTGAGCCAGTGCTGGCTGGGGGACTTCTGTAGCTTGAGGGCCATATTCCCTCATGAGTAACCTTCCAGGAGCTACACACTGGAGGTTGGGTCAGAGTCAAAAATGGGTGGAGCAAAGTATGTGACCTTTGTCCACTGCATCACATTTTGGGCATACAAGAAGACACACGTCTCTCTCCAGCCAAGCAAGAAAGAGGCATTATCACATTTCAATAACACATTCCAGCCAGATAAAATCATTTGAGCATGGAACAGGGCCATTGTTGTGTGAATGGCCTGGGGAGAGTGCTAAGGGGCGTGATAGTGGTCTGGGATGGCAGCATTTGGTCCAGGAGCCAGAGCTTACTCACTCCTGCCTAATGGCACAGTTATAGCCATGCTCTGCAGCATCAGGTGACAGGCATTGTTCTCCTATGAGCTCCAATACATTTCAAACCTTCAGCACTATCTGTTACTTGATTTTCCCCCCTATGCCCTTTGTAAAATGAGGACATTTGGAAAGGTTTAAAGGGTGAGGGAAAAATAAATATCCCTATAACAGACATACTACATTGGTAGAGTCCCTGGGACTAAGTGAGCAACAGCTACCAATTAGTACATAAAAATGGTGCATTATCTGGAAAGTCACTTGGTTGAACAGAAGTGTGTCAGAAGGCTTCCTGCTGAAGCAGTTGCACCCACCCTGTTGCACTCACCTTCTTTACATAGGTATACAGGACACTCTCTGGAGAAAGCGTCTCCTCTCTAAGTTTCTCTGCCAGTTCCACAAGCGACAGGGAGAGAATAAATTCTGACTGGACTCCAGGGTTCTGCAAGAGGAGGCAGCTGTGTCAGAAGGAAATGCTTATCCTCACACATTGGGAATAGCCCCAAGTTCTAAAAGTCACTTTGGTCACAAGCTCCAAACTGTGAAACCAGAATACAGTCTCATCAGTTTTGTTTTTGTCTTTTTAAAAAAAAATTATGGTTAATTTTTTCCCATGGTAGATCCAGGAAACAATAACCAAAACAAAATAGCAACAAAAACAGAAGTATAATTTACAGACATTGTACATGCATCAGTCATAAGTTCCTCAAACAGTAAACCAAGGTGTTTGAATGCCTATCCATTTGGAAGCAATCCCTAAAATAAGGTAAAGATTTCTATTTCCTCGGGGAATTTCTTAGTCAAGCAGAGGTACATAGATATGTTAAGGAAGAGAGAAATACATTTCTAAAAAGGTACCCAAAACAGCTCAAGGTTTTCTGCCATTTCACACCTTTTTGGTCTGTTGGGGTCTGTATTACCTTTGCCAGAACTTACTAAGGCTGTGGACATATTAGCTGTGGACATGGTCACAGCAAGAGAGGGTGGGCCACTCTATGTGTGTGTGTTTGTGTGTATACATACACACACAACCAACCAACCAACTTATTCACATGAACAAAGCCTGTCTCTGGTTTCTCAGTTGCAGAGTTCTGAATAAAAGGACTCCAAAGGAGCGGGAATGCACTGCAACAGTTGGTAGCAAAGTCCCACTTTATCTTAACAGTACAGAATTTGCAAGGTCTTCATACAATCCTATTACAATGTTGATTTCCCAGCGAGTGCTATGATGATGCAGGTGATGATGCAATCAAAATGGGACCTGTGTTGCAGATAAGGACATTGATACTGCCTGTAATGAGGCCCCAACTCCCCATTTCAATTGTTTCTCCTATCTTGATCTTGCTCAAATTAGTGTGCACACTTGAAGTCAGGAGCTTGAAGCAATGTTGGAATATTTGCTAAATCTGTTAAACACTAATCTACAGTCCCCTTGAGAGTCACAGTCAAACCCTTGTGTTTTCTGTTTATTTATGGGATTATGAACTCTGAGTAAGTGCAGCAGAACTATCACCGTTGGCAGTGGCTGGGGAAGCAACCTCCCAACTTTTAATGCATGTTCTCCCACCCACAAAACCAGGACTGAAGCCTGCCTGTGACCAGCAGTTTCAGAAAAGAGGAGATTTGCTGTTAAGAGACAGGCTTTGGGTACTGCTGCAAACATCATCATGCCCAGTCCGTGCTAATCCTAACAATTTGAGCACCAAGATCCTGGGTTCAAAAGCCAAAACCAGCCTGCATGGCCTGACAGACCCACTCTCAAGCTAGTATTTGAAGAATGTGGGACATACTCTGGTGACTTTTAAAAGTAGGGTTTTATTTTGAATGGTTACGGGACTGGATTCTGCGGTAAAAATCCACTTGCCCCAATACCCTTTTTTAAAAAAAAAAAAAAAAACTATTGAAGAGACCAGTAACTTGTAACTGCTGCCTCCTGCCTCCTTGCATTAGCACCACCAAAGTGACCTATCTGGGGGTCATGCCTAGGCCGTGTCATGGAGGCCCTGGGCTGCCCAAATGACAAGACCCCCCTCTCGGACTCACTGATGTGGTCCAAAGAAAAGGAAGGCAATATACTGGGCACCAGCTTGGCTGCAGGAATTGCCAAAATGCGCACAAGATGCTGTCCATCTTAGGAACTCAACATTAGCTCAGAGCAGCAGTATCTGCTTTGCATCCAGAAGGTCCCAGGTTTTATTTGAACCGCACCAAGTGGACACAATCACTAGCAAACCTGACTGGGGTGCTCTCAGGTAGACATGATCACAGCCATTAAAAGTGTTATTTGAGAAAGATCTCATTTTCAGAACAGGCCTCCATCTCTTTCCCCTACACCCCACCCCTATTAAAAGTTACCTTCTGTTTAAATTTCCAAATCACTTTTTCCATTTGTTCCAAGCTGTCGTCTCGCCATTGCCTGGCCTCTTCCATCTTCTGCAGAATCCTTTTGCGGGCCACCCATTTCCAAACCACAACCGCTGCTGCCGAGCCACAGGCAACAGCAAGAGCAGCCTGAGGGTAGATTCCATCCTTGGGCAGGATCTCTATCAACTTCTCCTGGATCATGGCAAAGCCCTTCTCTCTGTCTTCCCAGTTTGCCTCTCTCTGACACTGGAGGAGGCTGGTGCTATTTAAGTATCAGTTCCTGAGCTATTTCACATTCCAAGAGACCATCAACATATGGACTCCCAAGATAAGACTCCACCCAAGGCATCCCAGAAAATTGACCTTTGATCTGTTAAAACAGTAACTCAAGGCTGTTTTCCTGTTGGAGTCGACAAAGGAGCCCTTACCATTCTGAGCAGTCTCCTTCACATCAGATGTAAAAAGCAACTACACCATTGCTCACTTCTTCTTTTTAGCAGCAAAATAGTCATTATGATGACAGCTTATTCCTTGTAAATAGAGCCTGTACATTACAAGGATCAGGCACATAATTTTCCTCATATGCATGAAAGCACACACAAATAATTGGCCTGACCTTTAGAAGCCTGAAGAAAATGGCTAAGAGATGGACAGACTTTGGTCTGTCTTAGCAAAGAGTAACAGTTACTCATTTCCCCAAACTTGAACTCATTTGCAGTTTACAGAATACTAACCTATGCTGCTGAGTAACTTATTATTGCAGTCTGGTCCCTGCTCAGGAATTATCATATGTGGTACCGCAATGGCATTTTCAACAAGCTCTTCCCCAATACCCCATACACAGCACTGAGGGTGAACCAAGTTCGCACACACTTTGCTCACAGTTAGCAAGCTATAAGCGCCCTACCTCCCCACTGGGTCGTGTATGGCTATCTCCACAGTATTGGCTAGTAGATGGCAAGAAACCTTCAAATGGAAGAATACACAGAAACACAATGCAATCTCTACCATGGTGCAACAATGGGGCCCTCTGAACTGTGCCACAGTTTACAGATAAAAAAAATTCCTTCCAGTAGCACCTTAGAGACCAACTAAGTTTGTTCTTGTTATGAGCTTTCGTGTGCATGCACACTTCTTCAGATACACAGTGTATTTTGTTTTGACTACGGCAGACCAACATGGCTACCTACCTGTAACAGTTTGTTAGGTTGGCAGTGGGAGTCTAGAAGAGGGCATTTCCCATTGTGCCTCTCCCTACTTGTCTTGCTGTGCTTTTGTCAGCAGTTAACTCTGGCCTTCTGACTGCTATGGTTTCACTGACAATTGTGGTTTTCTAGTTTGAACCGTTTTGTTAATTTGTTACAAACGAAAAGCAGTGTACGAAGTTTTGAAAGAAGATGAACTATCACCTCTGCTGCATTGTTGCAGCAAGCCCACAAATGACCACCAGACACAAAAGCACCTCAGTTATTTAATCAAAATAGGTACAGACAAGTCCATGGTTATTATGGGCCTTCCCATGCGCAGGCCGCAGCTTCCCGTCATATCAGTTTCTGCAATATGTCGTTCAATTCTTGTTTGATTTCTCCCGGGTCAGTTTCTCCACTTCCTTCATGAACCGGAGGCACAGCTCCTCTTGCCATGGCAAAGCTACACACTGGACGGCCACAGGGAGACCCACAGCCCCTTGCACTGCCTGCAGGGACAGAACACGGGAATAAGGTTGTTGTTTCTTCCCTACCAAAGAATGGCTTCTGATGCCCACTACAAGGCAGTTGCTTCCAAACACAACATGGTGACAAACCTTCGCAAAGACCTTGTCCCACATATCGTTAAAGTGCCCTCTGAAACTCTTCAGCTCCTCCTCATCCTCCTCTGTCACCGACGTGACAGGCACCACCCCGGCAGGGAAGTCCAAGTAGTTGTACAAGATGGTGTAACTGGCTCCCACTGCAGAGACAAAAGGGCAGGTTAAAACTTTTAAGTATAGATAAGGGCACCTGGTCAAATCTCTTTGGCACTTTATCTAATCCCTCTACAGCAGAAAGTGCTTTACGATTCACCACTACGAGTCCTACGTGACACATTCTCCTCCTCCTTTTACTGGTGAGAAGACTGACTGGAGAAATCAAGACTTCCCTCAAGCAATGAATCATGGGCCACTTCATACAGGGACTTCTCCATGCCAGTGGCCCTCAATAAGAGACAGCAACGTCTTTCTGGAGACTTCCCGTGGGATCAGATTGGCCCATACAATACATAGTAAGGCCCTGGCAAATGTTACAGGGGAAGCACCCACTGAACACATGAAGGGTTGTAATCAATGCAGCGCTAAGCAGTCGTTCCATCAGCACAAGGGTTCCTCCTTGTGTAACCTAATATTCTCATTCTTTCTCTTCCTCCTCCCCCCAAATCTGTCCTACTGGTAAGTATTTCCCCAACCCTCCGGAGCATATTTCAGGAAGGTACATAGGGCAAGAAGGGTGAGAAGTCCCATTGCCCCAGTGGTCATCCTTGTGCTAATGCAACAAGATCGTTGAACACCACCAAAGCTGAATGACACTAGCACCGCCACCATGCAACTGAGACAGGTGTTTGACAAGAACATGGGCCACTACTGCAAACTCTCATCTACACAATTGCTCCAGCACACAAGTACACTTGCTCTCACAAAAGGGGTATAGATTCGCAATTATTCTAAAGTCAGAGCTGGCATGGGAAAACCCTTCCCACCCATTGAAGCCCAGCTGCATCCCTTGTGACAAGTTGCTGTGGGCTTTCAGATGCTGCTGGATTCCAACTCCCATCAGCCCCAGTCAGCATGGTCAGGGATAATGGGAGTTGTAGTCCAACATCTGGAGGGGCACAGCTACCCCACCCTGCCTTAAAGCATGCTGCTACACAATGCCTTATTAGCACAGCTGACTTGGCCTGGATCATCTTCTTGCATTTTTACATATATATTTGGAGATGGAGCAACATCAGATGCACTCATAGCAAAGGGCTCAGCAACATGCTCAACAACTCTTCAATTGTTTCGACTGCTCCTCAGTCACTGACATAAGGCCCAGCTGAGCCTTGGGCTACTTTAAAAGAAAGGCAAAGGACAACTGTTCTTGGGCCTGGTGACTATCAAGTTTCAAGCAAGGAGTGGTTAAAGAAAACTGCTTACAAGCAAAGAAACTATTTCCCAAGGCTGCACAACAAAAGCCCCTCTTCAGGCATTCTACATTAGGGTACAGTCAACAGGTGAGGGAGTGCAGCAGCAATGACCAGGTTAGCTATGCTCCCCTCTGCCTGGTTGCTGTTCCAGTCTCCTGCCATGCATTGGAAGCCAAACTTCAGAAGCAGTGAGCCCCCTGTACTCAAATAGGCTCTCTGCGGGTTTTTTTAAGAAGCTTTGACAAGGAGGCTCTCCACTTTGGAAGTTCACTCTCCAAGCTTGTGGAGGGGGGCAGAGCTAATGGCCTCCCTTGAGTGTTTACTTAACCACTAATGTAGAATGCTTGAAGGCAACTAGAGAGATATTTGCTCTCCATTATGTTTTGTTTGCAATTCCCTACTCAACAGTGATTTAGAGAAGAAGTACTAATACACTGAATGTATTTCCTATCAGGGTTGTTGCTGTTGTATTGCATTGCTCTCTTGTACATTCAGTCAGAAGTACAGCAGTACCATCAACCTCCTCCTCAGGTTGAGAAGATCTTCTGCCAAGCACATGAATGCCACTACAAATCACCCAAGCATATGTGCCTTTCAAGTAGGAATCTATTGCTGCTAAGCCACACTGACTCATAAAAGGGGGTTAGGTTGTGCAACAATATATACTGTACATCCAGTCCCCAGAATATTGTCTGGGCAATAAAAGGGTTTCCGTGAACACAAAGGTTGGCCATTCTTGGCTTAGAGCATCAGACCCCAGTGCAAGTTGCAGTATACATGAAAGTACTCCAACATATACCAGTGCCCACTGGAAACTTCATTTCCCATGCAATGTGGAATTACCTGACAATCTCCCAGGAAACCCAATCTTAAAAGCAGGACCCAGGGCAGGACAAAGCACCACATCTAGATCTAGCCTCCTCCATTCACCAATGAATTCCTGGCAGTATTCCTAAGAGGGGAGAATAGTTTTTTTAAAAAAACAAAAAACAGCAGCAACAGGCATACTTCAGCACGAGTGGCTGCACATGACTGGCAGCAAACAAGAATCTAACCGGAAGAACTAAGCATGGCCCCACCCTCAAAATTCCTGTTAAGTGAATGGCAGCATCCAAGCATCAAATCAAGCATGAGCATAATGACATTTTCTCCAAGGCAGCGGAAATGGGGATGTTGGGGGGGAGGAGAGTATCCTGGAGTCGCACAGAGTTTGAAGCAGGAACCAACTGCTTTGGGCTCACTTGCGATGAAAAGCAGCAATCAAAGCAGCAGAGAGATAACATTTTAAGGGTGGCTTGGCAAGCAGCAGCAATTTCTGATAAGGAATCATCAGCAAGCCATTTTGTGAGTGCCCTTGCAGCTTGAGTCCTCTTCAATGACACAGTTCAGAACTCTGGAGAGCAGCCAAGACCTGCCAGCTTGGGGTCAGTCTCCATAGGTCCTCTCCACCCAATTTCTTCTCTACCGGACGTGACCACAGGAGCAAAATATGCAGTCCCTCTTCTCTGCACATGTTCACATTTGGATGTAAGAACATAGGATGGTGCCTTAGATTAAGTCAAGCATCTGGTCTCACCCAGCAGTGACTCTCTGGGGCTTCAGATGGGTGTTTTCTCTCAGCCCTACCTGCAGAAGTCAGGGATTGAGTATGTATTCTGTTAGAGCTTTAGAACTTTTAAAGCTCTGGGGTGGACTAAGATGATATAGAGCAGGGGTGGCCAACTCCCAAGAGACTGTGATCTACTCACAGAGTTAAAAGCTGGCGGTGATCTACCCCCTTTTGGGGGGTTCAGGTCAAAATTATTGAGCTTTTTTTAGGAAGGAGGAAGGCCCATTTTTAAGGGTTCAGGTCAAAGTTGTAGGGCTATTTTAGGGGGAAGGAAAGCCCCGTTTCTTTGGGGTGCAGGGCAAAAATGTTGAGCTTTTTTTTAGGGGAGCCAAAGTTGTTGAGCTTCTTTGGGGGGAGCCAGTGATCTACCACAGACGTCCAGTGATCTACTGGTAGATCACGATCTACCTGTTGGATGTGCCTGATATAGAGCAATGCAGATGCCAAAGTGACCAAATGAAGTTCATGACTAATAATATACTGTAGTTGTAACTCTCAGTTATCCCCAAGGATGTTCTTTGCATGACAGACACTCCAGTAATGTCTTTTAACACTGATTTCAATGTACAACATTATTTAAAACAGAAGGAAGCTTTTGTTATGAAGCTATGTCGGAACTAGACCTCACTTGGGTACATTGCTGGGGAAAACAGCTGCAGAAGGCTATGTGAGTAAGCCTAGAAACTTGGCTGGATTTTCATATTGCAATTTGAAATAAAACAGATATTGTAATATTTCTCATAGGATGGAAGATTTTCCTCCAAGGCTGACAAAGGTTATAATAGCCTTTCCCATAAACTTCTTGGGACATTTATGGAGCTTGAAATACTCTTAACAACAATAACAAAAACCGTAAAAGGAAATCTACCTCAATTTCCGTGTGAAGTTCCCAAAGCTCTTTCACAGACCTGAAAATTCAAAAAGAAGCTGCAGGTGAATGAGAAATTGGTGAATTCAGCCTTTATGCTCATCGTTTGTACCAAGATGGTGCCTTCCAGGTATGGCAGACTACAACTCCCATCAGCATGGCCAAAGGTGATGATGGGGTTGTAATCCACCACATGAGATAGTCACGGCCTATGCTACAGGCAAAACTACACAATACCCCAACAATATTTGGTTTGCTAAGGTAGCATATATGGGACTGAGGGGGCATTTGTAAGGAAGAAGGAATGAATGGTACAAAACCCTTCCCATCCATGCTCATGAATCCACCTGTGCCTCCATCAAACTAGGTCACACATCCACACTCCAGTGACCAGGGTTACTTCCCATTTTAAAACTTTGCTGAGGAGGAATTAAAAAGTAACCAGGAAGGGTTAAGCACCTTCATATGTCCTGCCTCAATTCCCCCCTAAATGCACCGACCTATATTTGCATCACAAGGGCAGCAGGGAGCAGCGATTAGAAAGTGCACCTCCCCCCTTAATATACTACTATGCATTTTTAAATTTTAAAAATTAAATTCATTATGCTTTTTTTTTAAGGCGGCTATTGTGCATTTTAAATTTAGACTGCATTTTTCCAGAAAAGCTAAAGGAACTACTTTTCAGCAGGCATGTATAGGATTGCACTGTTAAGACTCTTGCACCAGAACTCAGTGAGGCCATATGAAAAGCCAAGCCCATTCTGCTTTGAGCTATGCTGAAATTTGCAAGCACAGGAAACTAGTCATCACCTGGACCTTCGCGGAAGTTAGATCAAGTAGCATGAGGGGGCGGGAATCAGTGAACGCTCCTCCCATCCATTCCACCCTCAGTGACATCTCCTGACTCTTTGCTCCCATGTTGTGTGGCAGACCAGGTGACCTGCCTGCCACAGCAGGCGGGGAAAGTGGAGAACAAGTTCAAGGAGGAAACAAGTGGGAATGGTTGCCGTTCTCGTCTTTCCACTGCAGTTGGGGGTTCAAATGGGACACGAACAACATAGCTGCTAGCAATGCTAGCATATGAAAGCTGTAAGCCCACTGCACCCCCATCCTGAAGCCTTACCTCTCATTCATGCATGTCAGAATTTTGGACATACGAAGACTCTAAGGAAACAAAGAAAGGACTGATAGGTTTTGAGCTGAAAATGCCCATTACATTATGCTCAAATAGAAGCGTACCTTCCATTTGGGAGGTATAACATTATTTTTTATTATTAAGCAAATAAATCATCCTTCACTGGTGGGTCCCAGGGTGGGTTACATGAATTTAAAATATTAAAAACTTTAAAAAAAAAAAAACTGCAGTCACAAGAGTAGAGTGGATCCTGGAAGCACACAAAGTCCATAGCTGTCAACTTTCGGATTTGAAAATAAGGGATTTTTTCTAACTTTCGGATTTGAAAATAAGGGATGCCGCGAGGGCGGTGCAATGGCACCAAGTAGCCTCACCACCCTGCGCTCCAGAGGCTGCGCGCAAACGGGTGAGCGAAAGAGCGAGCGCATAGACGGCAGGCAGGCAGGCAGGCTGTCTGGTTGGGCTTGAGGGTCTGGCTGCACAAGGCATGCAAGCTCCGCCCCCAGTCAGTCTCAGACTCCTTATTGGCAGCCGAGCAACGCAGCTGAGGAGCCTCCCTGGCCGGCAGGGAGGGAGAGGAGCTGCTTCCTGTGAAATCCGGGAAATTTAAGGGATATCAACAATCCGGGATAGCAGCAGGAAACGGCATTGGAATAAGGGAGTTTCCCGCAAAAAAAGGGAGGGTTGACAGCTATGACAAAGTCAAGGGTAAAGAAGTGTGTCTTCAGCATTCCATCGCACTGAAATGCAATGCTAATCAGAACTGTTGCCCATTCACCAGGACTAAAAAAAATCCCTTCTCAAAAATTACCAACAGCCATAGGCTGCCTTCTCCAGCAAATCAAGACAGGAGCTAGAGAAGGGGAACTTACTATTGGCTTGACAATGCAGGATAGGAGACTTCGAAACCAATTAGGCAACTTTGCTAGAAGCACCAATTCTTTTGCTTTGGGATCCGCAGACTCCCCTTTGCTGAAAGGCAACCAAGACAATTAGGTTACACAATCCTCAGTGAATTTTATATTATCCAAACCTTCAGCCATTTCAGCTCCACAAAACTATCAGCCGTGGCTACTGATGTTCAGAATGGAACACTGATCGCTTAACAAAAAGATCCCTTCTTGTCTGGCACGCAGAGGCATTCACTGTAGGTTATATGTTGCATATAGAGTATGTGACCATTTAAAAATGTTTTCAGTGGTCCTTAATGTTTTTGTTTTACAGTGGTACCTCGGTTTTCGAATGTAATCTGTTCCGGAAGACGGTTCGGTTTTCAAAACGTTCAAAAACCGAAGAGCAAAGGGCCGTCTGCAATTTCCATTGAGAAAATTGAAAAACACGTAGTGGAAGCCGTTCGACTTCCGAGGTGCATTCGAAAATGGAAGCCATTACTTCTGGGTTTCCGGCGTTCAAAAACCAAAACATTTGGCTTCCGAGACGCTTGAAAACTAAGGTACCACTGCATTTCTTATCACACTGTTCTGCTGCCCTGCTGTTTGCCACCATGACTCTTGTGAGAGAAAGGACAGAATGGAAATTAAAATGCTGCACAATAGTATTAAAAAATATATATACTTATTTCTATTTGCCTCAGGTAAAAATCCTGATGGTTTGCTTTTTTTTTTTTTAACTATGTTTTGCTATGTTTTATATATACTGTAAACTGCCCAGAATGGCTGGGGAAAACACAGCCAGATGGGCGGGGTATAAATTATATATATTTAAATGCATTTTAAATATAAGGACACATTCTACTCATGTAAAATCACGCTGATTCCCGGACAGTCTGTGGGCCGGATTGAGAAGGCGATTGGGCCGCATTCAGCCCATGGGCCTCAGGTTGCCTACCCCTGGTGTAGTGCATATATACATGCCAGCATTTATATATATATAGGAATACTTACAAGCCTTCTAAAAAAGTGGCACAGCCATCAGCAAACAAGCCCTTGGGAGAAATGCTACACATGAAATCATCTGTGCGGCAGGGTTTAAAGGGGACCAGCTAGAAAAGGAAAGCGAGAATACAGGATGAAAATCTCTCTCACTGTAGTGCCACACAAAGACAAACTTTTGACTTGCAATTTTTTTTAAAAAAAATCACTCATTCATTCTGCATGGAAAGCATTTTGCAAGAACAGCAGCCAACCTTCCTGGCAGTGACAACTACTGCATGTTCTAGAGGAGGAGGCAGATGTTGTTTCTTTCAAACAACCCTCAACTGAAGCTATTTCTTGCTACCCAGATTCTAGCATTCTAAATTGGAGAAGTTTCAAAATTTTCTCCCCAAATCATGTGGTGAAAAGAAAAGAAGCAAAATATCCATCCCCACTTAAATGAAAGATTTATATATGCGGCTATGCTTGAGGTCAGAGCAGTGCGGAATACCGAGTCTAAAGCCAGACACAAATAATCATCATGTATTGTTCATGTTTAGGTCTAGGATCAGCAGATAGCCTAAGAAAATGGAAGGCATTAAAGTTAGCATAGTGCAGCAAGTCACAACCCCACCTTATCATGGCATACTGGCCATTCTGAATTCTCATTCTTTAAGATGTAAAGGTAAAGGGACCCCTGACCATTAGGTCCAGTCGTGTCCGACTCTGGGGTTGTGGCACTCATCTCGCGTTACTGGCTGAGGGAGCCAGCGTACAGCTTCCAGGTCGTGTGGCCAGCATGACAAAGCTACTTCTGGCGAACCAGAGCAGCGCATGAAAACGCCATTTACCTTCCCGCCGGAACGGTTCCTATTTATCTACTTGCACTTTGACGTGCTTTCGAACTGCTAGGTGGGCAGGAGCTGGGACCGAGCAACGGGAGCTCACCCCGTCGCAGGGATTCGAACCCCCAACCTTCTGATCAGCAAGCCCTAGGCTCTGTGGTTTAACCCACAGTGCCACCTGGGTCCCCTCATTAAGATGTAAAGCACCACAGAAAAAGGAAATACATTTAAGGACATTTTTTTTCTTCATTAAAATATGACTGACTTTCTACTCCTTAACCACCCCTGACAGAGCCACCCCATCTTCTCTTACCCAGGACATCAATGGAATTATAGGTGGTGGTGGGGAGGGGGGTGTTTGTGGGTGGGGAGACAGATACATACTGTGTGGCCAGCCTTTTCCAGAAGTTGCTTGGTTTCTAGTACAGCCCGTCTCATGGAAGGGCTTGCCATAGTGAAGGAATCTGTGACATAGTAACCTATCCGGAGGGGCTGGGAACTGGAGTACACCTAGATAAAATTATCACAAGGTTAAGAGAACAGTTTGGAAATCAAAACATAACATAATCATTTTGGAGTCTTTAAAGACAGGTGCACTAGATCAAGCTTGTAAGTGTCTACATCTTATCCTCTAAAGAATCCTGGGAGCTGTAGTTCACCATCCACTAAACTACAATTCCCAGCACCCTTAAACTACAGCTCCCAGGATTCTTGGGGACGGGGTTGTGCTTTAAATCTATGGTCTGAATGCAGCCCCATTCGCTACTAGCTCAATGATATTTCTCAGAATAGCCCCATATCCATGGCAAGAGAAAGCATCTTGAAAATCTCAATTCCCAGTGTACCTTAAGCAATGATTGCTCCCAAACCACTACATCTGCACATGACTACTTTTCACAATAGGAGATGTTGTGCCATTTTCTACCGGTTTCTGTAGGGAGGAATGTATCTGAGGAACACCGTTCTGCAGTTTCTCATGCAAGTAGGACCCTTCATTGTCCCTCACATGCTTGTGTGAATAGGATGAGGACTAGGGAGGCTTCCAGTCTGATCCAGAAGGTTTGACATGTTGTTCTTAACCTCTTTCACCCCACAATACCCTTGCCCTCAGCACAGACAGTCAGGAATACTGGTCCAATGCTCACAGAGACAACCCCTCCCCCCCCACAGGTCTAAGAAAGGCTACAAAGCTGCACATACAATCTGGGGTGGCAGCCGCAGCAGAACTTAAAATGTGAGCCAGAGCTGCCTGCTAGATCTTACTTTAAAGTGCCAATGTTGTGTGAGGTAGTAATACGGAAGGTGTCCTCTGAGTGTGTGAAGAGAGCCTGTTGCATCTCATCACAGCACACACCAGCACACCTGGGATTGAGGTGAAGGTTTCTAGGGGAGAGGATATTAACACCCCCCATAGAAATGAGCATCAGGACCTCCATTTTGTGAAGCTCAGGGTTTGCACTGCAAGGAAAGCACTCTTATTCCTCCGTTTGGTTACTCAGATCCTCTCGGACCCTAGTCAGCCCAGTTATTTCAAGGTACAAAGGGGGCCCATGCCAACTAGCCTTGTCTCCTCCCCATGTCCACACACACAGCCTGGACATCTGCAGGGAGGCAGCCCTCATGTATATATAAGCTGCACCCATGAAGGATCACTCCCTGCAAATGTTTGTGCTGTACACACAGATCCCAGGTTTGGGGCTAGTCATAGAATCATAGTCAGATTGCACGGGTGAAGGATTTGGACACACACACACCCCAAAAATGTCCAGCAACTAAATAAATGTGTGTCTGTCAGCAGTGAATACTGTATGTTAAACTCTTGAGCATCAGGTGTTTTTTAAAAAAAAATCCCACATATTGGAAGTGGCCCAAGGGCAGAGCAATGTTATTGCTTTCAGCATGTATTTGATTATCATAGAAAGGGGGGTGCCTTTTTCTTCAGCCCTCTCACCTGCTCATTGAAGGGGAGGGGAGGCACTGTGGGATCCAGCCAGAACATCTCATTGCACAAGAGAGCTCTTAAGCAGAGAGCTAAGCTGTCAACGTCTTTTGCCATTGGCCCTATGCCCGCAGTCACTGGAATAAAAAAATAAAAGAGAGCAACAAGTCTTGACAATAGGATAGTCTTTCAAAACAGGGATAGACAATAGGATAGCCTTTCAAAACACCCAAAAATCACTTCAATTTTTAAAAAGCTTCTGGTCCTCATGACTGAAGATTTCCACTTCAACATGACAGCAAAATATCAACACACATCCCTAGCAGCATGTTTTTAGAACTCATTTTGCAATTTTTAAAAGGATGACAAGGTAGAGTGTTGTTGTTATTTAAAAAAAAAGTGTATAAAGTTGGGTTAACCCATTACTATGTAAGAATTCAAAACTACCACATTTCTGCCGCCTAGACATCTCACTCTTTCCAAGCAAATGATAATCACCAACCTGATTTCTGCCCACGAATGCTTGGTATAATTCCTTTTTTGCTGTGAAAAGATCACCAAAGAAGATGTTTCAGCACAGCTTTCAGGGTTGCTGGTTTCCAACACCTAAGTTTCCATAGTGTTCTAACAGGGAACCTATTCCCAGACCCCAGCAGAGATGCTGCTTCTCACACCTTTGAGGGTTCTCTCCATTGAAGACGGGAAAAATCTTAGCCAGCAACCTAGCACACCCCATTAAAGGAAATTTTCAAAAGGTCTTTTGTCCAAGCAGGGAGAAGATGAGAGACTGGCAGAATAAATCCCATTAAGTTCAATGCAACTTACTCACAGATAAGCGAGTATAGGATTGCTGCCCATTTCAAAAGTGCACATCAGTTTAAAAAGAAAAGAATTAACTCCCCAACAAGTTTAGTGCCTGTGCAAGAACTTAAATTTGTAGCTTTCTGCTTGTCTGATTCTTGGGAGTCTCCTGCCTTTATGTGTACAATGAACCTGGATCCTGCAAAGAACAGCCCCCACCAGCCCCCAAGAAAGTCTTTAGTATATTAAGTTTAAATGCTGTCTTTTAAGGCTGCAAACCTGCACTGTACCTAATTCGGCCACCTGTGGTTTTGAATCCACAAATTCCACAGAAAGCAGCCGGGATACGAATGCTGCCTCCTACATCGGTACCAATGCCCAGGAGGGATCCTCCGCTTTTAATAAGAGCACCTTCGCCTCCTGAAGAACCACCCGGAGTTTTGGAGTGATCCAGAGGATGGAGCGTCTGACCAAAGATCAGGTTGCTGCAGTCATAGCTAAAAACACAAGAGAAGGCAGTCAGATGGTTAAGCCACAGCTAAGTCAAATATACCTTGCCGCCCCCTAGCCCAGATAGGATCTGTGCCATGGCTGCAGTTCCCTTCCCAACCCCCTATATAAATATATTTATTTCCTTATTTCATACCACTTATGCACCACTTGATTGGACAAAACCCTCAAAGCGGTTTACAAAAAAAGGATAAACTCATCCATAAGACGAATCAATAACAATTTAAGACTTTCAAAAAGTAAAATAGCAATAGACTAAAAACAGATTAAAACTGGCACCAACTTTCAAAACATCCAGGTAGGCTTGCCTAAAAAAAGATGTTTTTTGCAGGCACCAAAAAGTGTACAGTGAAGGTGCCTGATTCATATCAATAGGCAGGGAGTTCCAAAGTGTAGGTGCTGCCACACTAAAAAGTGAGGAAGACCAGGCCAGGGGGTACACACACCATCAGCTCCTGACAGAACCAGCAATTGCCTGAAAGACTTGTCAGGGCACCTGCTTCTCACCTTCCCTGGGGCTGCTGAAGACCTGTGTGCACTGAGGGAAGGCAGAAGTGAGGACCAGGCCACGGAGCACACAGACCACTGACTCCCAGGTGGCTCAAGAGGACTCTGCCACTGTAGTTTTTATATAATGTAGTAGTTTTAGTGTTTTTAATTGTAACCCACCTCAGGTGCCTTGGCAGAAAGGCAGAGTTAAAATCCAGTGCATAACATAAACAAATCCTGCAATCAGCCACTATGTTCCAGTCTAAAATTATTACCCTGCCCTTTAATCACAAGAATTCATGAGGCACCTAACAAAATACAGAGTCAGAACAAACCCTTTTAAACACCAACAAAATGAAACAATCAGGAATGGCACCTTTCCAGAATGAGAAATGCCCAGGGGCCAAGAAATTAAACATTCTCTAATGAAGAGTGATGCAAGTTGCCAATCCTCTCATTAACACCGAGCTGCCCATCACAACAAAAGGGTTGGGTGGGCAGTTGGTTGAGAGAGAAGGTGGGACCATTTACCGCTTGACAAGCAGGAAGCAACTCTTCCACAGCTATTCAGAGGCTGATTTCAAGAGAAAACAAAGCTATAGAGAATAATTGTCTTTGACAGTTCTGGAAAAGTCTTGTTGCCTAGCTAACAAAACCACTTGCCGCACTCCACTGCAATCACAACAATGCCCAACAGTTTAAATGCTTAAAAGAACAAAAAAGTAAATAAAGAATCACATTGGTGATTGTTTCTAGAAGGCCCATTTTAAACCATATGGGGGCAGTTTTGCAGCATTCAGTTCATAACTTCTGTCTGACAGCATTTGTTTCAGTCATCCCAGGCTTCTGATGTCTGAAAACACCTATTGAGTTTAAAGAATCAGAGTAATCTAGCCCAACCTCTTGCCAATGCACGATATCTATAGACTGGAGTTATTGATATTAGAATTCTTGACACTCACAGTATTGTGAGCATGCAAGTATGAAGTTTCCTCCGATATATGCACCACTCAGAGAGGCCAGCAGACAAAGGGAGAGAGTTTAAATTCCCTCTTTCACTTACTCTTCTTCCTAGAGTAACAGGCTCGAGCAAATAAACTGAACAAAAGCTACTCTCTGGCAAAAGGAACGGAAACAAGTGTAGTTTATTGTTCCTTAATGGAGGCTCAATTAACTTACATAAAATAAATTTTCATTAAAGTATAGAATCAGAGTTGGAAAGTATCTCATAGGTCATCTAGCTCCCCTCACCTGCCCCCTGCTGATCAAGGAAATCCATTCCTACATGGTTTTTTAAGCAGTCTGGGTGACTGTCTAAGGAAGGCAAGTCCACCCCCTTTCTGAGGCCATCTGTTCCATGGATGAATAGCTCATACCATCAGGAAGTCCTTCCCAAGGTTCAGCCAAAATCCTCTTTCATTTAATTTGAACCTGTTAGCTCTGGATCAACAGAGAAGAAAAATTTTGCTCTACCATCTACAGTAAAGGTAAAGGGACCCCTGACCATTAGGTCCAGTTGCAGAAGACTCTGGGGTTGTGGCGCTCATCTCACTTTATTGGCCAAGGGAGCCGGTGTACAGCTTCCGGGTCATTTGGCCAGCATGACTAAGCTGCTTCTGGTGAACGAGAGCAGCACATGGAAACGCCGTTTACCTTCCCGCCAGAGCAGTACCTATTTATCTACTTGCACTTTGATGTGCTTTCGAACTGCTAGGTGGGCAGCAGCAGGGACCAAGCAACAGGAGCTCACCCAGTTGCCGGGATTCGAACTGCCGACCTTCTGATCGGCAAGCCCTAGGCTCTGTGGTTTAACCCACAGTGCCACCCGCGTCCATCTACAGTATGTGACTTCAAACATTTGGCTGTCATGTTGCCCCTGAATCATGTCTTCTTCAGGTGAACCATATTCAACTCCTTTCCTCATAGTATTTGTTATTTGTGTAAATGCCCACACAGACATATAGCGGGGGGGGGGGATTATATGATTTACCTCAATAAAGACTGGGGAACATTGGTTTTTACAAATGGAATTGCTCCTTGATGTTTCAACACCTGGATAACAACCGCATCTGTTGCTGCAGGCAGGTTGAGATGCTTCACCAGGCCCAATGTGGAGTCATGGCCCTGGGGGTAGGGTGAGGAAGAGAACAGAGATAAGATATTTGGTTCCTACCCCAAATCCTTCAAATATCACACAGTAATGCTGACCGCAATATAGGTCACAATGCTCTTTCACATATGAATTGGCTAGTAATATTCCTGATGATGGAGAGTTTTATCCATGGAGAAAAATGAAGCGAGTATCAGTTGTATCCAACATGCCTAAGTTCATGTCAACATGTACACTAGAAGGCTAACAGGTCAGTCCCCACTGCCACTGTTCAGTAGGGTTTCCCCTCCACAAAGGATTCTAGCACAGCAATAGGTTTTGTAAATGAACTGGCCCAGCAAAAGATAATTCCCCACTATGTGCAGGAGGGCATTCACAACCAAACACATGTCTCCTACTACAATGCAACTTGAAAGAGGATCTTCTGTATGTGTTGGGGCTGGATCTCGGCACATACGAAAGCAATGAGAAGACTGATCATCACATCAAATTATGGAAGCTCCACTATGTAACTGCCATGTCACACTGAAAAACTGCCCCCAAATTAGGAACAGCACATCATTCTGAATGAATCAGACCCCAAGGAATGGGATCCAAGTAGGGTTGTCATACATCCGGAATTTCCTGGAAATACCCAGAATACTGCAGTCAGAAGCAGTGTCTGGGCAGAAATTGGCAGAAATGCCCAGGAAAATCCGGACGTATGGCAACCCATTATTTGTGCCGCTTTTCCTTAAAAATAGCTTTAAAAGGTCAACAACTTTGGCCAAAAACAACAACTTTTGTGCCCTGATTTTCACTTTCTGAAATATGGCAACCTTAGATCCAAGTCTCATTTCTGCAAAAAGTATACTATAGGCGTCATGGTACAATGCCAATCCCACCCTGCCCCACAGATTCTGCTAGATAAGAAGTTTGCCTCAGCAATTTTTCTAAGACATGGTTTCTCTACAGAATTACTGGTTTGACACATGAGCACAGGGCATTGTTGCCCATGGCCAAGATTGGTGGTACCTTGCAGTTAATGGAGTCCTTGATGCTGATGGGAACGCCATAGAGCAAACCCTTCTTCCCCTGACTTTTCACGTGCAGAAGCTGAGACTCACAATCTTCCAGATAATCGGTCACACAGTTGACATCTCTAGTCACTTTCAAGGCCTGTGAAAAGCAGGAAAAGGCAATCAGTTCAACCCACCTTCTGAGGCCGTCTGTTCTACAGCTTAGTACCTTATATAATCAGGACATACTTCCCAATAGTTAAGTCAAAATCCCCTTTTATGTACTTGGGAGTCTGGGTTCTACCCACTGGAGCATTAGATATAAAGTTTCCCCAGCTCCCAGCCAGATGGGCGGGGTAGAAATAAATAATAATAATAATATATTTATTATTATTACTATTACTATTATTATTATTTCTCCACCATCAATGCAACTTATCAGATTTAATAAACAAAATGAAATAAAGTGTTTGTGTGAGGGGGAGGGGTTATTGTTTTGTTTTATTATGTATTTTATGCTCTCATTTTGTGTTTTGATGTTGTGAACCACCCTGCTATCTTCGGATGAAGGGCAGTACCCAAATTTAATTAATAAATAAAAATATTTGAAGACCACTACCATATTGCCTCTTAACCATCTATTCTCCCGGCTAAACATAGCAAACTCTTTCAACTTTTCCTCCACGGATTGGATCAACAGGCCCCTCAATATTCTTGTCCTCCTCCTCTGGACTCTTTCCAATGAAAGTTACTTTTCAAACCAATCGGTTCAGGGTTGGAATGCAAGGGAAATCCATGTTGGCACCCTGAGCAGCAGACCGAAGTTCAGACAAAGGATTTACAGTCTGCTATGTAGCATTTATTTGCTTGAGTGGCAAAACCACTTCTGTTCCCGCTGTAGTACTAAGTCCCCCAGTGGCACACAGGGAACAAATTAAGTGCAAAACATTGTGAACAATATTGGCGCTATATGAACAACAACAACATAGATGCCCAACACAAAAACCTTCAACATTTAGAAAGCACCTAAAATTTTCTAAGCACTGTACAGGTATTATAATATACAATATACAGTGAGTCTGCAGGCAGGGCGTCATAGCCAGGATACAAGAAGTGGTCAGGGAAAGAAACTGGGGCAAAAGAGGAAAATAAACCAATCCAGAAAATTGGAGCAGAGTGATTTTTCAGGCAGGGAGCAGGAACACAAGCTCCCAGCAGTTGTCAATAGATGGGGTCAGTTCTCTTTCACCCTGGATTACCTTGAACAAAGGGGACCGTTTACCAGCCCAAACTTCACTCTGGCCATCACATTCCCTTCTCCAGACTCATTTCCCTTTGCTTTTGGTGGAATGTCAGCCACACCTCACCTGGTCCATGTAGGCATAGAGGACATTCTCAGGTGAGAGTGATCCATCCCTCAGTTTCCCACAGAGTTCAGGAAGAGCCAAAGACAAGATGGGTTCTGGTTTGTGACCTGGATTCTGAAGGAGAAATAGTAATAATAATAAAAGTTTAAAAACTATCAAGTCCAGTGTTTTGGTTTTTTTCCGGGGGGGTACACATACCCCTAAACATTTTGTGAATCTAAGTTTGGCTTCATTGAGGGTCAGTATTTCAATATGAGTAGGAAAATGAGAGTACCCCTAAACATTAAAAAAATAAAAAAATAAACACTGATCAAGTCCATTTTATATATATACATTTGGCAATCATACTACATTGCTGACTTACACCAACTGCTTCTATAATCCCACAACAGAAAAGCAAGTGCTTGTGTTTCAACACAACAGGAGGAGGGACCCTGCCAAAACTATTTTTGTTGCACAACCTAACGCAATCCACTGGAAAGAGTACTTGACTTGATCTGAAGATACTGGTAAAAATACCTGCTTGATCACTGGGTGGCTTTTAGCAACTCTCAGACACAATTACTCAATGGCTGGTAACATGGGAGCAGCCTCCTTTGCAAGATTGATTCAGGCTTGACTGCATCCATTGCCTGGATAATAGAAGTGGTACAACTGGCAGTGTTAAAGGCCTTCCAACCAGTGGTGGAGTTACCTGCTCCGGCACTGGGAACGGCGTACATCTGGGGGCGTGGCTGGTGCAGGTCCCAGGGGCTGTGGCGCGTGTCCCAGGGGCTGTGGTGCATATCCCAGGGGACGTGGTGTGCATGGGGGGTACACGTCGAGCAACGCGCATCCCAGGGTGTGCATGGCGACCACAGGCGTCCCGGGGCAGGCGTGGCAAGTGCCCCGGGGGGCGGGGGCGGTCGCAATAGCACCGCCCCCCGATGGCACCCAGGGTGGACCACTCCCCCCGCCCCCACCTTTGTCCGCCAGTGCTTCCAGCACTCCATCACATTAAGATTAACAGCCAGTGGAGCACTCAATGACATGGCCTGATGAATTCCTCTCTCTCTCAAATCTTGATTACATAGAGACTAGACTTCTTGTGGCCACATTGTTTCTTCACTGTTTCTTCCATTGCGCTCTGGGACAGGTAGGTGGCTTGCATTTCAGGGTCTTGTGCTGTCCTAACCATGCTTAGCGAAGGAATCACACTCAATCCAAGGCCACTTGTTGAGTGGAACAGTGGGTGGGATGGCCCACACTTCCTCCCCACTCTCCCCACCCCACAGCTAAGCACTTATGGTTGAGTTGGCAACCATATGTTGAACACACATAAGATGTGATTGTGCTGTACTTCTGAAAATCACTAGGAACTTTCCAGTTCTTTGACCTAAGCTTTCTTGAGCTTGAAATCCACAACATACTTTAAATAATAATAATAATAATCAGCGCCGTGTAATGGTTAGAGTAGGACCATGGAGACTAAATTTCAAATCTCAATACACTCAGGAAGCTGACTGAGCAAGTCACTTTCTCTCAATCTATTTTGAACTGTTGAATAAATAAATCCAAGCCTTTGATTGGATTGTGACACCTCAGTTACCAGCCCAGCCCAACTCACATAAGTTTAGCAAGCGAAACTTTCTTCACCATCATTCTACCACATTTCAATGCTTGACTGTTCTTAATACCACAAACCATGGTAAAGAACCCCTGGACAGTTAAGTCCAGTCAAAGGCTGCTATGGGGTATGGCGCCCATCTCGCTGAAGCCAAAGGAGCCAGAGTTTGTCCACAGACAGCTTTCTGGGTCATGTGGCCAGCGTGACTAAACCGCTTCTGGCACAATGGGACACCATGATGAGTGCCAGAGCGCACAGAAACGCCGTTTACCTTCCTTCCACAGTGGGACCTATTTATCTACTTGCACTGGCATGCTTTCCAACTGCTAGGTTGGCAGGAGCTGGGACAGAGCAATAGGAGCTCACCCCATTGTGCGGATTTGAACTGCCAACCTTCCGATTGGCAAGCCAAAGAGGCTCAGTGGTTTAGACCACAGAGCCACCCACTCCCACCACAAAAAGCCACGGCAGCACCCTAGAGGCAAATAGATTTATGCAGGCATAAGCTTTAGTACACTAAAGCTCACACTTAATATGCTTGTGTCTGGAAGTTGCCACAAAGTACATGGTAATGAGTCAGGATCAATCTCGTGGGATGTACTGTGGCCAGCAAATGCAGCTGTTGCACAGAACAGAGTCCATGCAGCTTCTCCCTCTGCCACAGCACTGTGAAAAGGCACACCAGATCAAACGCTCCCTTTTAGGAACCCTTAACGCACGGGTAAGCGGAATCAATCTGGGGGCCGCCATCCCCTACTGGGGGCCACATACCAGTGGTGCACAGATTCAGAATCAGAAGTTAAAGTGAGCAGAGCAATGAATGTAAAAATTGCTTTCATACAGCAGGCTAGTTTCAGCGCGCAACACACAGACACACCCCCCTTCTCCGCCTTCCATCCAGGAAAAGTAATTGAATATCAGAGTCCAAGGACACCTTCCAACGGGGGAAGGAGGACACGCACGCGCGCGCGCACACACTCAATGAGATGCTGAAATAGGGCCAGTAGGGGGCGCGGCTGGGGACGAGGAGGCTTGGTGTGTGCATTCACACACACACCGAGAACAGAGGCTTCACACCACAGCCTTAAAGAACCTTCGACGTTAGGGCTGCAGCTGGCTGTGCCCCGTGATGACCCTCAAGGGGGACCAAGCCAGCCAGTCTTTCCGCTTCGGGGGTCTTCCGACGGCCCTTGCTCGGTGCCTCCAGCTGTCCCGTCCCCGCGTCCCCCGAGGCAGGAATCAGGTGCGCTCAGCGACTAGCCGCTTCCAGCCCGACGCCACCTACCTGCTCTTTGAACTTTCGGGCAGCCTTTTGCATTCGCTCCAACGCGCGCTCTCGCCTTTCTTTCGCCTCTTCCACCTTCCTCTGGACTTTCCTCCGCCGCCGCCATCTCAGCAGGAGGACCGTCGCCGCCGAGCAGCACAAGAGAGCCGAGACAATGCTGACACTCATCCTCGCCTCCCGCCCGGAAAGGATCCCGCGCGGCTACTGCTTCGTCCGCTACCACCGCAGCCAGCTGACAGCGCTGGAAGGCGCGGCCCCAGCAAAGGGCGGAGACTGGATTCATCGCGGGCTCGGACTCCCACACGGATTTCTCCAAACGCGGCGCCCCGGAAACGCATTCCGTTTTAATGCCGTCCTCCTATCCTCACCGTTAAAATCCACCCCAGGTTTCCCGGATATACAGTGCTGCTGCCCGAGAACCCCCACCTGCGATTTAGAAAGGGACAAGTTTCTGGTCCGTAACGCAGCGGAGGATGGGAAGCTCTGGTGGGTGAGCGAGGGTCGCCCCACGCCAGAGGACGGGGCTCCCGCGCCTTTAATAGTTAGGAAGGAGGAGGGATGTCAGCGGGTGTAACTCGCGTGACAAGCCCCAGCAGCTGATTTTCTCCCTTCTACTTAAAGGTGCAGCAACCCCGGCCTCTTCTTCTCCCCTGGTCATGAGGATGAACGTAGTCTTTCGCTCATCTAACTTTCCCCAGCTAGGTAGACATCCTATCCTATGCATCCTAGAGGTAAGCTCTACGATGTACAGTGGTGAACTGAACTTCACAGGTGTGTATAGCCGTGGTTCCTGATTAGATAAGTACTGTGGACCCTGTTTTTCAAAAGCCAAGCCATGGACCCCCTACTTTTGAAAAAATATCTATTTCCACAGTAGCGTTTGTTATGTGAATGGTGCGACGGATCCCTAGGGTCTGTAGATTACACCAATTGGAAACCACTGGGTTGTGTGTTTAATCCACATAATGCAGCCCCTCTTCACTTCCAAACATAGCATGCTGAATTCTGCCAAAAAGATACGCACCAAGAATACATGAAAGGTGAAAGCATGCTAATTAACCACTTTACACTTTCCCCCCGGCATCTGATTGCCACTTTCTGGTTTTCAACATGTCTTCGATTCCATCATAAACACTTTCAAAGTAATATGTTTGTAAAAGCACAACGTGTACTAGAACTAACATTTTAATATACCATTGTTTTATCTTTGTAACCCAGCCTTAAGAAATGTCCACCAAAAGGTTATATTCCTGGTTTGAGCCACACTTCCATTGTCTAGCAACCAACATCCACCCTCACCTTGATCAGAGGTCAAAATAATAATACCAGTAGTTAAGAATGGAAAAATTATTTCAAGGAAAATAACAAAACAGGCTGATGGCTGGACAGATTTTAAAAAAGGGAATCTTATCCTGTCCAGCTACTAAATTTTGAAACAAAACTTGGCTAAGAACCTCCCCTCCTTCAACACACACACACACACACACACACACACGATGCTTCAATTATGTCCAAACCAGTTCAGTCCAATGCTGAGAAATACATGGGCAGGCCTGCCAGCAATGCACTGCTTCTTCCACCATCTCTAGTATGAACGGCACCAACCTGAACTCCTGGGGAGGCTGGGGGATTTTCCTCTGAAAATACATGCAATAAATTTGATGGTGCAATTATATTATGCCATCTACCAGATGACAGTTTCAAGCAGCCATGTCCAAGATTCCAATCACATCATGTATATGACTTCTTTCCTGCAGTAGCCATTGGTTCCCAAAGTCTTAAGTGGCGGTTGAACAGCCTATTAAGTTATTATGGACAGGAAGAAAGTATTTGTATCTTCATCCAAACACACAGTCTAGATCAGGTAGTCAGTTCTCAGAAAACTTTAGCGAACATTTAGAAAACGGGCACTCCAACTACATATTTCTAATATGCAAGAGGAACTCTGCAAGGTGCACATTAATTAGTCTTCCTCCTCCTGTGAAGTTTGTGTAAAGTATGCAAACAGAAAAAAGTTTACAATTTTTGCATTTGTATTCTGTGCTTTTGGGATCATACTCTTCTATCACTGAGTGGTTTACATTCCGCTTGCAGCATATGGGCTTATGTAAAAAAATATTCCTATGCAGCCAATATACATGGCAGAAATCATGGGTGGTATTCAATGATAGTTGCACACATCAAAGGCTTGTACACATGACTTCCTCCCATCTGTGGAGTGAAGAGTTTGTTTGGTAGCAACCACAGACAGTGAGTAATGTGGGTTGTTTTTTTTAATGGCACACAGGTGTGGGGTCAATTAAGCAAAATGCTGGTTTTTCTTGCAAGCTGCATCATAGCCTTTATTCAAAAAGACAGGTGTGTCAAAGGGAAGTTGGAAATATCCCAGGCCACTTTCCGTGCCGTGCCATGCCCATTCTAATTCAATCTGTGCAATTTGCAAAAATACATGGGTCCAAAGTTAGCTGTGAGATGGGGAAGAATGAGTTCCCCAAGCCTGCAGTCAGGATAGAATGAAAATGTGTTCTGGAACCGCTTTCGAAAACAGCTCAAGTCTTCAACCCGGATGCTAATGTCATGTTGGATTGCTAGTAGCTCCACAGCTCTCTCAACCACGTACTCATTCTGGAGCTGAGACAAGGAACATGTTGAGTACACGACTTCTCCCCCTGGCTTGGCAGCAAGTATCCCAGCCCTGGGAAAGGAAAAGAAAGAACTTACTATTTATTTAAAGATTCACATTTCAAGGCACATCAACTTCACAAGACAGCGTACAGAATAATTATGCAACAATGCTTAAAAGAGCACCAGCTGAAAACGACCATCATACTTTGGGAGAGACTTTTACAAGAATCTAACTTAGGAGCAGGAGATTACTGGATAATTATATTAATGTAAGGGTTCCCATGGACTGCAAGAAGATCAAACCTATCCATTCTGAAGGAAATCAGCCCTGAGTGCTCACTGGAAGGACAGATCCTGAAGCTGAGGCTCCAATACTTTGGCCACCTCATGAGAAGAGAAGACTCCCTGGAAAAGACCCTGATGTTGGGAAAGATTGAGGGCACAAGGAGAAGGGGACGACAGAGGACAAGATGGTTAGACAGTGTTCTCAAAGCTACCAACATGAGTCTGACCAAACTGCGGGAGGCAGTGGAAGACAGGAGTGCCTGGCGTGCTCTGGTCCATGGGGTCACGAAGAATCGGACATGACTAAACAACAACAAGGGTTCCAATTTGGCTAGAACTCCAGATTTTTAAAGAAACATTTTCCTAGTCACCAAATCAAATCAAAATCACCTCCAGAAGAGTAGGCAAGGAAGCATTACTGAAGTTGGATCCTCCAAATTGTATTTAATTAACCTACTCAGAGCAGACCCACTGAAATTAATGGGCCTAAGACAATAATAGCAATGAATTTCAATGAGTCTACTCCAAGTAAAACTTAGTTTTGTCTTTTAAGCCACAAGAGCCTGACACACTTGTATGTGGGCAGGATGGCAGGCAGACGAGCACTTTTGTAGAGTTTTGTGGACTCATTTGCAATGCTGTGAATAATTTAATAAAGCCCACATGGTGAAACCCTGGTGCAGCTCAAAAGTTAACATGCATCACTTACACAAGCAGCTCCACCTGGAGCATTGGCAACATCTGACGCTCCCCCTTTCTCATTTGATGGAACATATTGTTGTCCTCTTCTACGACTGAGTGACGGTCATTTGTGCATGGTACATCCACGAGCACCTGCATGGGATAGAGGGCAAATATTCCAATTAAACTCGGTGGACTTTTACTTGTTTGTGCCCTTCCCACACAGCTTGTCCCACATCACACAGCTTCTCATCAGGCTCATTAAGGCACTACTGGATGATATCTTGGAGGCCATCTAGTGCCATTCACAACTGGAACTGTTCTTATTCTTCTTCTTATTATTATTATTATTAAGCCTCTTGCATGTAATACTCATACAGACAGTGTGGTATAGTGGTTAGCGTGCTGGACTAAAACCAAAGGAAACCCAGATTCAAATCCACACTCAATCATGAAACTGCCTGGGCAAGTTTAGGCTATATTCACCATTTTGCTGTCTACCCTCACAGGGTTGTGAGGAGAAACCATATACACCACCTTGAACTCCTTAGAGCAGGCATCGCCAAACCGGGCCCTCCAACTGTTTTGGGTCTACAACTCCCACCATCCCTAGCTAACAGGACCAGTGGTCAGGGCCACAAAGCAGCTGGAGAGCCAAGTTTGGTCATGCCTGCCTTAGAGGAAAGATGGGAAGTAAAAATAGGTAATGATGTTCAAAGTATCCCAGAACTACACATTCTGATAACTAAATTTATTATTTTCCTACATCAAGGAAAAGGCTTGGAAATTATTATTTTTTAATAGCTGGGTGTTTACAATAGAAATGGACTTCAGCTGGACTCTCTGAGCCAAAGTTACATACATTACCAGTAAAGGAGTTATCAGATGTGGCAAAAAGCACAGGTCTTGGCTATAGAATCATAGAGTTGGAAGAGTCCACAAGGGCCATCCAGTCCAACCCCCTGCCAAGCAGGAACACCATCAAAGCATTCTTGACACACCAGATAATATTCAACAAAGTATTAACTCCGAGTCCGTTGATTTCAAGGGGTCTACTCTGTATATGACTAAGTTCAGTATCATCCACTGTCACAATTCCCCCCCCCCAGCCTAAAGGTGCAAATATATTCTAAAGGAGCCATCTGTGCTCTGTACAAGAGAGAGGGAAATGGAAGAGATCATATGTTCAATAGCTGCAGGCACCTGCTAGCGCTCTTCTAATGGGTTACTCCCAGTAACATTATCTACAGCAATGCTTACCCTATCATAAGTATTCATCTCCAGGTCACCCCACTTCCTTCCATCCCATGATGTAATCCTCACTATCTCGCTGAGCTCTTTCGGGAGGTAGCTATGGAGAATTTGACGCAGCCGACGAGTACGGGAAACCGAGAGGTCATTGGCGGCCAGCTGTCCTAATGAAAGAACAACAACAGCATACACCAAGGGCAGACAAGACTCTAGGAGGCTCCAAAGCAACAAACCAAAATTTGCACATGACTGAGAAACGATTAATAATAATAATAATAATAATAATAATAATAATTTGTTATTATTATATGAATATGTTGCCAACCTCCTTAAAAGAAGACCCCATCAGTTTTGGCAGTGTGTGTATGTGTACACACACACACACATTCCCCCCCCAAAAAAGTATTTTTCTTTTAATTGTCAGGATTAACAACTTGCCATAGTCCCCCACCACATAGACATCTGGGATGCTGGAGGAATGAGAGAGTCGCCCCATGTTGACATATAATAGGAAATTATCTGGGCATGTGATCGTGTGTGCCTTGAATATGTGTGTGCCCTCTGTGTGCGTGCACAAGAGTGTGGGTCACACACACTCTTGGCATGTGGGGCCTGGAGAGTTGGCCAAAGGTAAATGTGGCGTTCTGGCCCCCCCTGCTCTACACAGAGAGAAGGAGTTGTTGGAGCTGGAAGAGGCTGGAGAAAATGTCCTGCTACCTTCCCTGAGATGGCCTCCTGGAGAGTAAGCTGTGTAATCAAAATTGCACTGCACCAGAAGCAGAAGCAAACATGATGCATCACACCAGACTATCTGATCCTTTCAACTCTTTCCGGATAGATAGAGTACAAACAGTTTTCACTAACTGGTGCTGTCTACACCAGTGTTTCCCAACCAGTGTGCCTCCAGATGTTTTGGGACTACAACTCCCATCATCCCTCGCTAGCAATACCAGTGGTCAGGGATGATGGGAATTGTAGTCCCAAAACATCTGGAGGCACACTGGTTGGGAAACACTGGTCTACACCATTTGAGCACCACCGGCAGGAGAAGAATTCTACTTACGACAACATCCAGTCTGTAGAAGGGCCAGCATCTTCCCACCTGGTGCTGCGCAAAGGTCAAGGACCAGGTTGCCAGGCTGCACATTGAGAGCCAAGACAGGCAAGATGGATGCAGCATCCAGAAGATAATGGCCCAGAACTCCTACCATGTCTGGTCTATGAAAAAAGGGAACAGATAAAGTTTAGCATGGCAGGCACAGGAAATTTGAGCCCCAATTAACTCCTACTTAAAATGCACTGGCAGTATGGAAGGGATGCAGCTCAACTTTGGAGCATACGCTCTGCATGCAAATAGTTCCAGCTTGAATCTCAAGGTAGAGCAGGGAAAGACAAATGGTGGAGAGCTGCTGCCAGTCAGTGTAGGCAATGCTGAAATATATGGATCAATGTTTGACTCAGTATAAGGCATATAACATTCACGCTCATGCATCCATGTATGGTGGGGTTCTGCCAGTAAGAGCACAATATAATACCAGGGGCTTTGACACCATCTAGATCAGGGGTCAGCAACCTTTTTCAGCCATGGGCCGGTCCACTGTCCCTCAGACCATGTGGTGGGCCGGACTATTTTTTTTTGGGGGGGGGGGATGAACGAATCCCTATGCCCCACAAATAACCCAGAGATGCATTTTAAATAAAAGCACACCTTCTATTCATGTAAAAACACCAGGAAGCCACACAAATAACCCAGAGATGCATTTTAAATAAAACGACACATTCTACTCATGTAAAAACATCCTGATTCCCGGAACGTCCGCAGGCCGGATTGAGAAGGCGATTGGGCCGCATCCGGCCCACGGGCCTTAGGTTGCCTACCCTTGATCTAGATTCCCTTCCATCTATTCCATATTTTCATGGGAGAGAAGACTGTCCCTACACTCAGCTTTACTAAGTGAAAAAAGTTAACAAGCAAGAACTAAGCACCTTAACAACTGAAAGAGAGGCAAAAGATCCACTTGTTGTCATTGGCAGCAACGAGGTATTTTAGAAATTTGCAAGTAATGGGCAGTATTCAACTACTGCTGCCCATCAGAATAAGGAGTTCCACTTGTGTAACAGAACTCCCCATCCCCACCCCTCTGTATGTGTCCTGTCCTGACACTTCCCCAAATTTACTCCAGAGGCTTGTGAGAACCCCAGAACAGATTTAGGGAGTGTGGGGAGGAGAACATTTCAATGTACAAGAAGAAATCCATGTGCTAAGTTGGATTCTGCCCAATGCAATTATTTTCATCTTACAAATGCTGAAGAGTACCCCAACACCCACCTCCTCACCCAAAATCAGCTACGTACCTGGCTGGATGAAAAAGGCTGATATCTCCTTTAGGGAATGTGTAACATTTTATGTTGGGACTGATGGATACGAAAGGAGAATGAGGAGGTTGCGCTTGGGGCTCAGAGGGTTCAGTCTGAGTTTCTGAGGATGAGTCAGGCTCACTGGCACCTTGCTCAGCTGCAGCATCCAGGTCCTGCTCTACTTTTCCAGATTCCCAGATGAAATCCACTGCCTGCATTTCTTCCAGTTGCTGGGTGACCTTCTGTGCATCACAGTAATTGTTAATAAGAGCTCCATATTTCTGCTCCGAGAGAAGACCGATGCGGATCGAGGGCCAGAGGCTGCCAAACTGCACACCATAGGTCATGTCGAAGACCCGCAGAGCCCGCCTGGTGCAAGGCATGCGAGGAATGGTGGTTGCCTTTACATGGATGAAAATGTGAAACAGGTAAAATATTAGTGCTGATACTGTTTGGGCATTATATGCACCACACATCTCTTTACCATGATGTGGCCCTATAGTGCTTGGATGTATGAGTGCATAGTGAAATCCAAGACCAGGACCAATGTCCCTGGCATTTCCTACCCATCCTGACATCAGGGGACGGACCCATACAACCTCCTCCACCCACATCCCCATTATATAGCACCAGCAGGAAACAGCTCCCTTCTTATGGGCACACACACTCTATGTGAGAAGGGGTCCAAAGAGGGTCTTGCATTCTACCATCAGGAGGTCCATATTCTGTACAATGGTACCTCAGGTTACAAACACTTTGCGTTACAGACTCCGCTAACCCAGAAGTAGTACCTGGGGTTAAGAACTTTACCTCAGGATGAGAACAGAAATCGTGCACCAGTGGCACAGCGGCAGCGGGAGGTCCCATTAGCTAAAGTGGTACCTCAGGTTAAGAACAGTTTCAGGTTAAGACCTCCGGAACGAATTAAGTTCGTAACCAGAGGTACCACTGTACTTGAAAGTACAGTGGTACTCCGGATTGCGCACTCAATTCGTTCTGGGGTGCCATTCGCACCCTGAACAGTGCGCAACCTGGGTGGCGATATCGCGCTTCTGCGCATGTGCGAACTGCACAGAATGCGTCTGCGCATGCGCGGACTGCGCAGAAGCGTCCGCCCTCCGTGTTGCACTTCCGGGTTTGCAGAGTACGCAACCCGAACGTACTCAACACGAGCGTTCGCAACCTGAGGTATGACTGTAACTCATACAAACTAAGCTATTTGTTCAGGTGAAATGCCATATTTTGCAACAGCCTCGAAGCTGTCTGTCACAACTGTGTGTGAGGAACAGAAGGAGGAAAACGACAACTCAAGGAACAATGCAGGCTGGGGGCCAATGGCAGCTGGAGTACGACATCCCTATCTAGAGCAGGGTTTCCCAAACTTGGGTTTTGGACTACAATTCCCATCATCCCAGACCGCTGGCCCTGCTAGCTAGGGATGATGGGAGTTGTAGTCCAAAACCAGATGGAGAGCCAAGTTTGGGAAACCCTGATCTAGAGAATGGGCTCCTTGAAGAACCCATCACTGGCAAACACGCCCTTCTGTGCTAACTTAATTTCACGTAACGGAGGCCACGGCAAGCGAGGCGGAAGAGAGAGGCCGGATCCCTGCAGAGCAGGGACAAAGTGCCGAGGACTGGACGGAGATCGGGGTGGGTAATAAAAACACGGGGGGCGGACGAGGCAACGCAGCGGGGACCCGCTGAAGGGCACGGGGCGGGGTGTCCTTTGGGGCTTCATTGGGCTGGGCATGGGAAGGCGCCGCAGGAGCTGTGGATCGGGATCCGCATCCCCCGCGCCTCACCCATTTCTTCTTTTGCGAGTGCCGGTGCCGGCGGGGAACGAAGGCGAAGAACGGGGCCGTCGGCAAAGCCGCCTCTTTCCGCAGCAGCTGCAGCCCCTTCCCGCTTGCAGTGCGTGCAGCCGCCATCACTCGGCTCCAGCGCCAATGAGGACAGCCCGCCGGCCGACGCAGAAGCTCCTCCTCCTCCTCTTCTGCTAAGCGTCGCAGAGCAACCTAACCGGGCGGGGCGGGCATCTTTTCCGGTGGACGCCGGGTTGCCGGAGCCTCGTGCATTTGCGCCAGGCATGTACCGCGAAAGGTATTGGAGAATTCGCTCTCGCCGAGACGCGTGCCGCCGGAGGTTTCATTCCAAGCAGGTCGTTTCGGGCACAGGTTACAGGCATGGGGAACCTGTGGTCCTTCAGACACACGGTCAGTGGTCTAGGTCTGCAGCAGGGGTAGCCGACGAGGTGCCTTTCACTGCAACTCCCATCAGCCCAGGCACCGTGGCCAAGGGCAGAGGATTATGGGAGTTGTGGTCCAAAACATCTGGCGGGCACCAGCTGGGTGCCCTTGATCCAGAGACGCAGGTTTTCCATTTCTGCCGTAGCACATGGGTTTGCATCTGCTCTTCAATATGTGAAAACCAAATAATGAGGAGCTCCTTGCTTTGTTTTTCAGCAATAGTGTACTAAGAACAAAGCACACTCCTTCAGCTTGCTAGCACTGTGGGGCTACACCATGAAGTTGTGTGATGTGTATAGTGCCCATAATAGAGCAGTCGCAAACATGGAACGTTGGCTCATCAGCTGAATTGATATTTTCAGTGCTGAATTGATATGTAAGGTGCCACCCTGATGAGGTATGTCCTTGAGTAGCCAGGGCTGATGGATGTAGTCCATCTGGAGGGGCCCCAATGTTGAGGAAGACTGTCCTAAAGTACAGTGGTACTTCTGGTTATAAACTTAATTCATTCCGTTCTTAAGCTGAAACCGTTCTTATCCTGAGGTGTGCTTTCGCTAATGGGGCCTCCCGCTGGAGGTGCACGATTTCTGTTCGCATCCTGGGGCAAAGTTCGCAACCAGGAGCAGCTACTTCCGGGTTAAAGGTAAAGGGACCCCTGACCATTAGGTCCAGTCGTGTCCGACTCTAGGGTTGCGGCGCTCATCTCGCTTTATTGGCCGAGAGCCGGCGTACAGCTTCCAGGTCATGTGGCCAGCATGACAAAGCCACTTCTGGTGAACCAGAGCAGCACATGGAAACGCCGTTTACCTTCCTGCCAGAGCAGTTCCTATTTATCTACTTGCACTTTTGACGTGCTTTTGAACTGCTAGGTGGGCAGGAGCTGGGACCAAGCAACGGGAGCTCACTCCGTCGCAGGGATTCGAACCGCCGACCTTCTGATCAGCAAGCCCTAGGCTCTGTGGTTTAACCCACGGCGCCACTTGGGTCCCTACTTCCGGGTTAGCAGAGCTCATAACCTGAAGAATTCGTAACCAGAGGTACCACTGTATATATGACATTCAAAGGTAATTCACTGGTCTCTCACATGAAACAATCACACCTTCAGGAATCTGTGTTGTCGAAGTGGAAATCTACCCTAGAGGTTGTCCGTAAGATATTGTTTCCTCAAATTAGGACACCTATCCTTTTTAGCAGTTGTCTGACATTCAAAAGATTAGTGGCTGAAGTTTCTCCCTGTTTGTGTCAAGGTGTCTGCAGGTCAGGCAGACATTGGGTTGTTAAACTGGCTTCTGATCAGCTTCCCTCCCCTCACACACTCCTGCCACTCCAGAGGTCCCTGTGGCGTTGCCAAGGACTCTTCAGAGGTGCTCTCACTTCAGATACGGCTAAAACCTGACCAGATTGCAAGAAAAGGCCTGACACTGTAGCTCTGATGTTAAGAATGGAAAATGGGGGCCCATGCTACAAAACGACAAAATAAGCCTTAGTAGCTTGCCTGAACATGTTGCAAACTTGGTAGCAGTCATCAGAAGTGTTTGAAATAAAAGCAGTTTGTGTAGGAACTCAGCTGATTTGATTCTGCATACATCTTCCACAGTGGGGAGTTCTTTCATTCCTAGGATTCCTTCAACGTAGGTTTGATGTTGGTATGGGAATGTCTCCAGCTGTACAGGCGAACACAGCTGGTACGCAGCTGCAAATACAGCTGGGATATAGACACCACATAAGCACCACGTGTAGCATGGGAAAGATTACATAAAGCTTCCAGGGTACGTGTAACAATGTAGACAGAATGCCATTTAAAAATATATCTCACTAAGAAAGGTTCCACACATATTATTATTATGTAAACACTAGTGGACGTTCAGCCCGTTAAATTAACGGGCGCTAGAACATATGTGGCGTGCGGCGGAGGAGGGGGAATGGGCTCAAATCCCACGTAATGGGGGGGGGGGTCCGGTTTCCCTCCGTAAGCAAACTCCGTGTGGAAACGGCCATGGCAGCCCCCGCCTCTCTTTGCCCTTTTGGCTCCCAGCCTTCATGAACCACACCGAGTTCCTGTACAGGGACATGGCGAGGACGGGACGGGGGCTGCTTTGAGCCCCTGAGGGAGGGAGGCCACCTCCCGGGCAGGGCCGTCGGCCTAGGGCGGGCGGGTGAGAGGAATCCTTGTGTAACTCCCATCACTCACACACAAAATGGCCGCCAGCAACTTTCTTTGAGTGCAGGGTGAGGCAGCCCCTCCCCTCCCGCACTTCCGATTGGCGGCCTCCGACCGTCTCATCTGCATAGAGTCTCTGCGTCGTCCAATCCCTGCGTCCGTGTGGGGCATGCCCAGTTGCGATTTCCAGTGACACGCGGAAAGCTACGGAGGGACACAGGCTCTTTATTATATAGGATATCTACATAATCTCTTCTAATTCTGTAATCTCTTCTAAATTTTGGATTCTACCTTCCACCCTTACTATAAAGGAATAGGAAGATGCATTTACAGGTAGGTAGCCATGTTGGTCTGCCATAGTCGAAACAAAATTTAAAAAAAATCCTTCCAGTAGCACCTTAAGAGACCAATTAAGTTTGTTCTTGGTATGAGGATCTGAAGAAGTGTGCATGCACACAAAAGCTCATACCAAGAATAAACTTAGTTGGTCTCTAAGGTGCCACTTAGGATTGAGGGCACAAGGAGAAGGGGACGACAGAGGATGAGATGGTTGGACAGTGTTCTCGAAGCTACTAACATGAGTTTGGCCAAACTGCAAGAGGCAGTGAAGGATAGGCATGCCTGGCGTGCTCTGGTCCATGGGGTCACGAAGAGTCGGACACGACTGAACGACTGAACAACAACAAGGTGCCACTGGAAGGATTTTTTTTAGGAAGATGCAAATTATTCAGAGAAAGTAATGGACATTGTGGAAAGAGGTAGCTAGCAGCACACACAGGACTATATTGTTTAGGACCCTAAAACTACATACTGTCCCCCCACACAACCTGCCTAACCACTTGCCGGTACATCCTTTCCAATATTTCTTTCACCTATACATATGTGTTCTGACCTCCTCTTTGGTTTCTCCCTCACAGTTACTATTAAGGATATTAGTTGCTGTTTTCTGAAGATCTATATGCAATTAAAAGTTTTCAATGTCATGAAAAAATGGATCCTTTGCATTACTAAATTGCCTAATTTTTTATGTTTAACTTGAGCTGTCATAACAAGCAAACATTTTCACATTTGACAGGAAATATCTTTAATATCAGACATTTACAGAAACACTTTGTTAAGCAGCCGCAAATCTTCTACATAACAGATGTATCCTGATGGCAACTCTTAAATTCTCCCAGAATTACCACAGAGCTAGTTGCATTCACTTTCATATCACACGTGCAGAGCTGCATGTTTACTCAAACTGAACAGACTCAGGTTTTCATCAGCTATGCATGAGGAGGACACAGGCTTATATTAACATTTATTTCAATTTGCTGAAGAGTTTATGAGCCACCTGGAAAACCAAAAGATGAACAAATTAAATAACAGGAGCTTCTTTAGCAGCACATACATTAGTCCTAATAGCCTTCTTTAGGCATTATACCCAAGATAAATATGTGATCAGGAAAGCTGGGATGAGTGTACTAGCTCTGTCCCTTAACTTTTCCCATCTCCCACCAATTTGGGGAGGGTGAACTTTTGAAACAGGGAGCCTCCTGTACTTGTTGAGACTCCACACACATTTCAGAACCATGGAAAACCAGTGCTCTAAAATGCACAGTGCAAAAGGCTCCACACTTCAGGAATTCATCTTTCAACTCCCGCAGGCAATCAAATGGTATGGAGGGCAAAGCTAGCACATGTTTTATTCAGTATAACACCTGAGGAGGGCTACTGTTTTGCTCCCTCTGGGAGCCAACTGTATTCTTGCACAATATATTCTTGCCTACTTACAATCTAGAAAGCTGGTTACAGGAAAATGTACTTTAGAAGCAACAAGCCAATCTATCACAAACCTCTGCATCGTTATTACACAACACTCCTGTTTTATTTTGAAATCTTTAAGATACTATTTTAGGATATTGTTATAACAATCTTGTAAGTTTATAAGTTTTCTTTTTTCTAGTTTTTCTTCTTTTGTCTTATAATTCTTTATATTTTTAATAAAGAATATTAAAAATATAGTATCTTAGTTTCCTCGTTTCCTCTTAGTAATGTTGCTTTGAATGTATACTTTATATTTGACCTTCTTCAGTAATGTTTTATTCTGGATTGTTTTATTTGATGTTTTAATGCGGTGTAAACCGCTTTTGAGATTTTTCATTTAAAATATAAAGCTGTGTAGAAATGAAATCATTAATAACACTTCTAAAAAACTGATAAAGGACAAATTTGAGAATATACGTTCTCTTATGAAGCTGACAGTAGAATTCCACACCCACAAGATAAATGTCAAAATAGTACTTCAATTCAGTTATTCAGTCTATATTGACGTTCAGTGAAGTGTCTGTGGCTCAATACTAGATAAATAAGGTATTTGGCCACAAAATACTGTTCACACTTAGAAATTACTCTGAGACAAACTTACACAATGGTCTCTAGCATGCAAGAAGTCAAAGAGTTCCTCTGTACACTTCTCCTCTGTACGGGACTTGGATGCCACTCGAGCATTACACTCCTCTAAACGTTCCCGAGCTTTCACACATTTCTCAATCTGTTCACAATGCTCCCTGAGAGAAGTTAAAGGATCCTGGACAAAACGGAAGGTATAAAATAGGCACAGTTAATGCAAATGAGCGATTGCTAAAAGAGAGGTTCAACTTTTACCACAAGAATATAAAAGCTTGCTATAGCTAGTCCTGGATAGATGATAATGACAAGCATACAAATGATGAGATCTAAAATGCCAGGCATTAATAGTCCAGTTGTCAAAATATTCTACCTCTACACTTCCAACTTTAGTGTTACAGTCAGGTAAATTAGAATCATTTTTCTAAGATAGAACCAAGACCCACAACAGGATTATAAATAAGGAGCATGTGAACCAAGCCTAACTTAAATGAGGCGCAGAAGCTGTATATGGATTCCAATCCAGATGGCTTTCATTCTTGCTCTAGACTGTGGGGGAAATGTTACTGTTAAGTTACATACAAAACCAAGTTTTGGGTGTTTGAAAAATATCCTCCTAAACGGCAGTATTTGAAAGGAGGGAAAGTACTACACCGTATCTTCTCAATATATAAAAGGTTCAAAATGGATATGGAGAAGAAATGGCACTTGTATCACACTTGACAAAGGCAATTTGTGTATTGATTTTATTATCATTTTGTATGTGATGTATCAGTGCCTAGGTAAAAGTTATACAAACAAGCAAACAAGCTACACCCAAGTTTGCCAGAATCAGTATGTATTCCTATGCCAGTAAGTATACATATGCAGAAGCTGTTGTGGGACTCCAGAGATATTCAAAACTATTTCAGTTGTCACTATAAGCATCACCTATTTAACATTATGATCCTGAAGACAGACATTATGTGAATGGCACTTTCTGTATGGCAAAATGTGATGCAAATAACCTTTCTACAGCAAAGTAAGCTATGTATTAAAACTTAACTAATGCACTTTCAGTTCTGAACCAAAGTACAGGCATACCTTGGAGATAGTGCAGGTTCAGTTCCAGACCACAATAAAGCAAATATCGCAATAAAGTAAGTCACACAAAACTATTTGTTTCCCAAGTGCATATAAAAGTTATGTTTCCACTAAACTGTAGCCTATTAAGTCATGTCCCCCTAGCTGCAGGAGCGGGAGGGGAGAAAACTCAGTTCCAGCCCTAGCTACGGTAGCTCCACTCCTGTGGCCTGAAGGAGGTCATCAGGGGGCTTCCTTCCCCTGAAAGTAGTCAGGCTGTCTGCAGCTGTACCCAGGTCCTCATAAGGAACAGTATCTGTGAGACACAATAAAGCAAATCTCAATAAAACAAGGTATGCCTGTACTTCCCCACCCCCAGCCTTCTGTACCTTTCTCTGGTTTTCTAAATACAAATAGGACATTTTATGGAGTAGGGTTTAAGAAATCTGCTGCTCTCAAAGGATTAATCTTTCCCCATTGTCATTATAAAAAAGTTTACCTACCACAAGATCTTCTTCTTCCTCCTCCTAGACAGAGATACAACAAAATAAGAATGGGCTCGTAAGTGTCATGATATTTCCATAATAAGAGTATACTTAACCATATCAAAACCCATTCCACTTATTTGCATTTCCGCTATGTAGTACTGTACAACTTCTCTTTCATAACACATATGTCTGTTATAACAAAAATGTCTGTTATTCCTAGATATTTATTTAAAAGGGTCCCTTCAAACTGATACTCAAAACCAATGTATATGTACGGTACATTTTAACAGGCTGGACTTTAAACCTTTCAATAGGCATCTTTCTAACCTGTTAGGGACTTGGTGGCAAGAGGTATAGTGACCACAGTATTGCTGTGGAAATAGGCCCCCTGCTGGGGGAAAATTATGGCTTAACTAGAACCAGATCAAAACGTATCGGAAATTCTCCAGCTCTTCACGCACTGGAGCAGGGGTCCCCCAAACTAAGGCCCGCGGGCCGGATAAGGCCCAAGGGCCTTGTTTATCCTGCCCACGGCGACCCCCGCCGCCCGCTGCCACCACCCACTCTTACTGGAGCTACTGCCCACTTCCGGGTCGGAGGAGCACCGGAAATAGCTTGTGCGCATGCGCAAGCGTTATTTCTGGTTCACATCCAGGTCAGAGGAGGCCCGTGCACATGTGCACAAGCTATTTCCAGTGCTCCTCCGACCCAGAAGTGCGCCAGAAATAGCGTGTGCGCATGAGTTTGGGCACGTGCTCTCCTGTCCGCCATGCGATCAGTGCTGGAGACACCGACCCGAGGCGCGGTAAGTTTGCTGACCCCTGCACTGGAGATATCCTGACAAGGGTGGGTGTCAAGGAGCAGAATGGAAATAAGGCTAAGCCACAGAGGGTCTTACTGAAAACCTCTTAGATATGGGTAGAACAACTGAGAAACGGATGTGGTAAAGACTGATGGGAGAGTCAGAGGCAGCAGTATACTGAACATACTGTGAAGCAACATAATAAGGGACAAGATAAATGAAGGATAGTCAGACATAACAAGCATGCAAATACAGTTATAGTGGAATTCAAGCTATAAACTGTAGCAATGCTGAAAAGAAATTTATACAGTGTAAATTTATACTGTACTTAACATTTGCAACCAGAATATTACACCAGGCACTGGGCAGAACACATATATTAAACAGCAAACCTCCGGCAGAGACCACTTATTTAAAAAGGGGGGTAGAAACCGGCGATCTCTTACTTGAAGAGCAGAACAAGTGCGTGCGCACATATCCACACGGAAGTCAGGACCTTAATGAAAACCTGTTGTTAAGTTTTAATTTTCACTGTACTCCATTCTGGGCTTCCTTTGGCAATGGAGAACAGATATTTGGCACTATCTGTCATGATGGTGACAAATAAATATAAATGAGAACAAGCAAGACGGGAAGGAAAAATGACTTGGAGAAGGGAAGGGATGGGGAGGAGGAATAATAAAAAGAGGGCCTCTGGCACGAGAGAGAGAGAGATTAAGCTGCGAGTATCAGGAAGAAAGCAGGAGAATGTCGACAGGAGGCACAACGAAGAGAAGCTTGAATTCTGCCTCGTCATGGGTCAGGAAAACTCAGAAGCCGGTGGCAAGGGAGGCATCTCGCCCACGGCTGTTTCTACCCCACCCGCTACGGCACTCGCACCGTGTAAGGAAGAAGGCCCATTGACAGGGCAGGCCCATAAGCGTCTACTCGGAAGCAAGTCCCATTGCGTTCAGCGGAGCTTGCTCCCGGGTAAGTGCGTTCAGGGCTGCAGCCTAAGCTATGAGCAGGTCTACAACGGTCGCTCTGTGAGGAAGGAGATCAGGCCAAGAGCAGAGAAACGAAAAGGGAAAGAAGCCAGGAGGGAAGAGAGGGAGGCCCAGCGGTGGGGAGGATGGAAGGAAGGAAGGAAGGGGAGGGAAAGCACACAATCCCGGAGGTCTGAGCAAAGATGCTTCGCCTCGCCGGCGCTCACCTCGGGGTCCCCGCTCCGGCCCTCCAGCTCCTTCTCATCCTGCCACCCCATCGCCGCAAATCTCCCTCAAGCCTCGCTCCGCTTCCCCAGAAGGACGCCGAAGGGTCACCTGCAACCTCGGCGGAAATCCCGCCCACTCACAGCGCGCTTTCCGACGGCGACGACCTTCTTCGGATCGCTCACTTTCTCGACGTACACGGGGGTGGAGACGGTGTCGTCGTCGTCGTAGTCCTTCTCCGGATCACACATTGCTTCTCGTGACTCTACCAATATGGCCGCCGCCAGTTCCGCTAAAATGGCGCCGAGGGGAGGAGGAGGAGGAGGGGCGCGACCCGCTCAGTATGGCAGCATCACACGTCCGCATAACAATGAGTGACCTTCCCAAGATGGCGTAGCCCATCCCTGTTCTCGCTGAGTAGACCAGGAGCCAGAACAGTATGGAGGCCAAGTCTGCGGAAGAGATCTCTGGTCGGAGCCCCCTCAGCCTGTTTGAGCTCAGCGGGGCGGCAGTCAGCTCCGCCATGGGACGCGTGGAGAGAGAGGTTTGGGGTAAGGAGGGGAAAGGGAGCCAGCTTGGACGATCTCAGATATCTCCCGAATTAGGATTTACGGGCAGTTACTGTGTTTGCGCTCTTAAATGTGAGGGTGTATCCTGAAGGACGCCAGGAATCGGGGCACTCTAAATAGGCCGCGTCACCTGAAACCCATCCTTTCTCTAACTGAAATTCAGCTTTCTCTTGATTTCTCCCCGCAAAAGCACTTCCAGGTTCGATACTTCAAGGAATCTTGCCTCTGCTTAACATCTACTACCTGGAGCGAATTGAGGAGACCGCTGTGAAAAAAGGTGAGCTACTTCGCTGGAGGACAGGCGGGGATAGAATAGTGCTAGCAAACTGTTGTCTGCTATCCTAGTTTCTCTCTGGTGCATTTAAAGAGTTTATTTCGTTCACACTTAATTCATTTTGTGGTTGAGGCAAATCCTTGCTCTCCATATTCCCAAGTGTCTGTTGCCCTGGTGTCAATAAACTGGGTCAAGAGGTTTTTTCCCATTCTTGACAAGGGTAAAATGTGTTGAGCTGTATATTCCTGTGCATGTTTACTCTGAAGTCGGGGGGGGGGTGTGTGTGCTCCCAAGTAACATCAGAATCCTAGGTCTACTCAGAAGTAAAACTTATTGAATTCACTGGAGCATACTTTCAGGTAAGTGGGGGTTAGGATCACAGCATAAGGGCATAGGATTGCAGCTTCAGGCAATATAGTTACTGAATTCAACTGCACAAATAAGCTACACCGATCAAAAGCAGATGGGTTTCAGGACATAGTTTTTAGCTATTTTTAAAAAATGATATTTAAGAACTTTATCGGGACACGAGTGGTACTGTGGTCTAAACCACTGAGCCTAGGGCTTGCCGATCAGAAGGTCGGCGGTTCAAATCCCCGCAACGGGGTGAGCTCCCGTTGCTCAGTCCCAGCTCCTGCCAGCCTAGCAGTTCGAAAGCACATCAAAGTACAAGTAGATAAATAGGTACCGCTCCGGTGCTAAGGTAAACTGTGTTTCCATGCGCTGCTCTGGTTCACCAGAAGCGGCTTAGTCATTCTGGCCACATGACCCGGAAGCTGTACACGGGTTCCCTCGGCCACTAAAGCAAGATGAGCACTGCAACCCCTAACGGTCAGGGGTCCCTTTACCTTTTAAGAACTTTATCAGAGCCTTTTGAGCACCAGACAACATACAATACTTTAGTTTAAGAACTCAAGAAGTACAGTAATTAAGGGATTAACTTTCCTACTATTTCAGGGATGAGTATATACAGAAGATCGCAGATTCAGACCTGGCAATTGGACGTAGAGTTAGAAAATGCTGCTCTCTGAAACCAGAGCTATTTTTCTAGCTCAGTATAGCCTATAAAATGAGTGGCACCAGCTTTCTGAAACCAGAGTTTCAGAGAGCTGGTGTCAGTCATTTTATAGGCTATACTGTGCTAGAAAAATGAAAGGCCCAAATCTATATATGGAAGCTTCCTATCCTATATTCCAACTAAAACCATGTCCAAATCCATGGTCACAGGTTGGCAGTGGACTAGTTGTTCTCTCAGCCTCACCATCTTCTCAGGCTAAAAGGTTAGTCTGAGCTCCATAGGACAAGGGCAGATATCAAGTAATATAGTTTCATGCTGCCGCCAAATTTATTTTAATTGAATTTTGGGAATTGGGAGATGTTAGCAGATTAGGCTAGATCATGAGCTCCTTTACAATTTTGTAACCTTTGCTGAAGAAATCAAGATATTCCTATTATAATATAATAAATCCCACTTTTCAGGATACACCCTTTAAAGTCTCCGGATAATGATTCTTAAGGAGTGCATAATGCACTTTAACATGAAGTCTGTCTTGATTCAAATCTCAGTTTGGCTGAGGGCTTGTTGGATTGAGTACATGTCATTTCAGCATAAGGTTCATGTGTGCAAAATGGAATAAAACTAACAGATAACTTCTATAATAAACAAAAAAACCCTATGCAATAATTTCAAGTCTCAGTGTTTACATTTGAAGCCTAGTTTTGACACTGATTTTGCATCTTCAGCTATTCAGAAGTCTGGTGCTTTCATCAGAGATGGAATGTTTGCTTTAATTATGTTATCAGTTATGTGTAATTTGTTATAAATATTACCTGTATGCGTATAATTAACGGTATAGATTTACATTTTAGTAGTCATTTTTTAAAAGTACCGTATGTGTTATGTTTCCTCAGGACTCTCAACCCAACCTATATGGTGCAAGCTCTGGTTTGACATAATGAAAACAAGACCTTCTAGATTAGAGGTAGGTTAAGGAGGCAACCACAAAGCTGACATACCTGAGACGACCAGGTTTCCCACCTTCATGGCTAAATGGATTTTATATCTGCCAACTGTGATGATGTTTTGGATCAATCTTAACTAGTTTCAATTAGACTTACTCCAAAATATGTGTGAACGGGAATGCAATCTAAACCAGGGGTGGGGAACCTTTTCAGTCCAAGGACCGCATTCTGTTGTAGACAGTCTTCCAGGGGCCACATGCCACTGGCAATATTTCCACCAGAGCAAGAGAGTCAGGAAGAGGAGGGTTGGTACCTGGAGCACCTGCCAGCAGCAGCACCCAACTGGCAGCTATTCTTGGTGGCCATTCCCCAAGGGAAAGGCCAGCAGGGCAGGGTGTGTTGGATGTGGTTGCTGGAAGGTATGGGGACAGGGGAGGAGCTCCCTGGAAATGTCTGCTGGCTGTATGAAATTAAGTGGGATGGGGAGGCACATCTGGGCCCAGGTCAGAAGATCCCAGCCCCTACAGTAGATAGTTCCAGTTTATGGAAAGCAGAGTAAACGAGAAGTTGGCCTCTCAAGTTGGGTACACACTAAGGAATTAAAGAGAAGGATTTGATGAACACATGCAGTTTGTTTACTAAGATTATTAGGAGCCCAGGACCTCTGTTGCCTTCTAATTACTACAAAATTAATGTATGGTTTGGACTGTCAGAAGCTCACACAATTTTGTAACCTAACTGCAGTGAGAATGTGATTTACAGGCACTCCTGTAAATCTAGGTCTTAGATTCTATTTTGTTTTTACTTTAAAATACTTAACAAGGTTTCCTTTTTCCTGTAAATAATATGAGGTTCTCACTGAAGTAGTAAACCTGTACCAAGCTACACCACTTCAGACTAGAATGAATGCTCCTCCATACAAAAACATCCTCACCCACAGATAACTAGATGTCAGGGAGAAGAATTTGAACAGGTTTTTCTCAGACATGAGTGTTTTCAATCTGCAAGGATTTCCCCCCCCCCTATGTATACCATCACATGATCCCCCCACCACCACCTTTAGTATGTACATCAGCAGGAACTGTGATGTAAGACACTGTGGTACAAGGAATTTATCACAGTTTGGTTCAATTTGATTGCAGAGCATCAAGTGTTGGAGGAAGAAGTTCATTGAAACTTTCTTCTCAAATGTGCTGCGTGGCATCCTGGATGTGTCTTTACACCAGCGCCTAAGTGACCCTTCCTTTTTGCCCCTGCTGCACACTTCACGGCTTGTTACCCAGCTTACCATCTACAACATGCTTGAGGGCGTGTCAGAGCTGATGGCCAAACATAACCAGAGCGTCCTAGAAAACTTGGCTGTCTCCCTCACATCCCTGACATTCCGTCACCTCCTCTCCTCCAATCTGTCTACTAGGCAACAGTTGAGTTTGTTCCTTCATCGCCTAATTCATCATGGGGCTGTGAGCCACCTCTCTATGTATTCTTGGCCTGACCCTGACCCAGCACTTTTAGCCCTCATTCTGAAAATGAGTGCTGGGGTTTGGCACCCTGGAAAAACACTGCTGGACCAAGAAAACCTTTGCCATCTGTGCAGAGAGAAATGTGTTGACCAGAGCCAAAAGCTAGATGAAGAGCCTTGTGGTTCAGGGCGGCTGTTTCAGAGATCAGTAAGTGGCCAGCATAATAATAGCAATCTGAGGAATGAGAAACTGTTACCTAGCGTACCTCAAGAATCTCTTCTGGGCTTTCAAAATGCAGTAGAGTTGGCCAGAACTAGCAGTGAAACTCTAAAAGCCCCGGTGGGATGCAGATTGGGTTGCAATTCTAGGCAAAGCAAAATGCAGCAGAGCTCATGTTCAGAAAGTTATAGTGCTGAAGAGGGATCTGTCACTTTTATCCCAGCAAAAACACTTCAAGATGTCCCTACTTTGGAAAAATATCAAAAGAGACGTAAAGCTGTAACAGCAAAAAAGCGCAGCTGCCATCAGAGAAGCAGCAAAGTCCCCACACAGTCGGAAGACCTTTACGACTTTGTCTTTGCGATTGCAAGGGAAGAGGAGGAGAATACACCGTGTAGCGGAAGAAGGAATGCCAAGGAGGAAGAAAGCCTTGCTAGCTGTTCCCGTCTCTCAGAAGAGGCTGCCGGTAGTTCTGGTACCGTTTGCACAGAGGGAACCCGATCTGCTGGGATGCCTTCTCTGAAAACAACGGGTCATTTCCGAAGTGTGTCCACACTGGAAGTGTTCTCCATCTCTCTGACCAGGAATACGTGCCAGATGCTGGGGAACCTGCTGAGCTCTTGGGTGTCTTTAGAAAAACTTGTTCTGTCTTTGAATGGTGAGTGAGAAACCAAACATTTGTCTTCGGGTGTTTTTAGCAAAGCAGAGGCAGCTTTCTTTCTTTCTTTTGAGAGCCACATTGACCCATAGTTCAGGGTGTATCAAAATGAATTGTAAGCCGTGTAAAGGGGGGGGGCATGGTGACAAATGCATTTTTCAAGGCTCCTTTCCTAAAGACTTCCCCATCAGTTTTTCTATCCTGTTTTAAATAGTTTTGTATCATTCATTATTAAATTCAGATAATTAATTAATTAATCTATTTTATGTATTCATTTCTTTAAAATTATGCAGCACTTGGTTTGTAGAAAGAAAACCTCAAAGCAGTTTACAAAATTTAATGGACAGATATGGATGAGGCCTTGTAGGGGCACGAAAAACCTTTTGGAATCAAATATCATACAGGAGTAATCAGTAAAAAGCTTTCATTTTTTTAAAAAAACAAAACCCTATTTATTTATTTTTTAAAAACTTTTCTAAAAATAGAAAATGGGAAGCTGCATCGTAGCAGGGGACTCACTGGAGTAGTCAATAATCCATTCTTTTTAATGACAACTGTGGGAGTGGGGGGCTTAAGGACCACAAAAACCTTCAGAGGGTGATAAGTGATGTAATAACCTTGCTGTGTGTTTTCACTGCCTATTCCTGCCTCTTAAAATGTGTTTTTCCAGGCCTGGGCCCCGGTATCTTCAGTATCCTCTCTGGGCTCCGGGCCCTGTCTCGCCACAGTGATTACCGCCTCCGTGTGGTGCGCATCAGTGACATGTTCTCGCATGTCCCCTGCATGAATCTTGTTCATGCTTTCCTGAGTGCTGTGCCGTTGCTTCAGACCCTCTTGGTCAGCTTTGATCTCAAAACCGCGACAGAGCGGGGCAGGCCGGAAGAGAGCTGGGACTCGTCACCCTTTGAAGAAGAGCTTCCAGGTAATGCACTGACCAGTTCCGGACAAATGTTTTATCATTCGTTTTCCTTTCCTGCATGTGTGAGATCATTTAATTTTTCATTTATATACTGCAGTGGCTGCCTAGTCACTTCAAATTTGCTGCTTATCTTGCAGACTCTTTTTAAGGATGTGTTTGCTCCTGCCCTCTCAAAGAGCAGCAAAGCATTTCATTTCTGTACTGTCTGCACTATCAATGCAGTGGATGCAAACTGCTCCTGATTGTTTTGGTACAACAGCAACTGCTGAGATAGAACACCTTGGCCTGCTAGAGGAAGTGAATGATGTTAGTGATGCAGCCTGATTTGGAATCTGATTCTAAGTCTTCTTACCTAGGTACATTTCAAATCCCATCAGTCCCAGCCAGCATGGCCAATGGTCAGATATAATGTTGTTGTAGTCCCACAACATTTGGACAGGTTCCTCACCACTGCTTCAAACCATGGTGTAGTGACTCAGGAAAAAGCCAGCTTGCGTTCTCCCTCTTCCCCTCACTTTATGTGCCTTAATTCATTACTTCCTACTTTAATCAAACCGTATTATTGTTGTTGTGTCCATCCGTCCCCCAATCTAGAGAGCCATTTGGAACACCTTGAAATCAGATTCCCTAGAGAGCCTCTTCAGACAAGTCTCCTGGTGCCTGTGTTGAAGGCTTCAAGGTCTCTCCAGAGCCTCTCTCTAGACAGTGTTGCAATTTCCTGTCCTCAAGAAGTTGGTCTTCTCCTACAGGCACTCAAAGGTATGATGGAAGCAATTTTACCCTTTCCACAAGAGCTGCTCAGCAATGGTAGCAATTTGCCAGGAGATAATAACATCTTTGGCCCTCAGTCAGTGAGGCATACAAGATTATTGTGTGAACTGCAGGCAGAGCTAAACTAGTCTAAAACATTCTTTTCAAGATCTTCAACATACATGCTGCTAAAGAGGAAAACCGAAAGCAGCAAGGGGCTCCATGTTTTTTCTCTTAAGATCCTGTTTCTCTTGCAGAGTACAGCCCAAGCCTGAAGAAGCTAAGCTTTCATGATGTCAACCTTTCTGGCCACTCAAAAGAAGTCCTCCTCCTGCTACAGGATCCCATTCTTCAAGGTACATTAAATGCACTTGCCTTCTCCAAACTGGTATTGGCTCTTATCAGCGACCACCGTTGCAGGCAGTCAAGGAGGAGATTTCTGCAGAGGCCTGTAAGTTTTGTGGTCATCCTGTTTCAAAAACTGTCATTTCAATTTAATAGTTTTGTGAAGAGCTGAATTTTGCCTCATACTCCATATAGCTCTGAAGTTCTACCTGATGGAGGTTGAGTGGTGTCAGAAAAAGGCGGCTAGCACATTGTGATGTTACTTCACACCTAAGGAGGTGTATGCAAAAGGGGTATAAAGCTTAGAGAGAAAGGAAAAGAGTGTTTATATACACTGTAGATTAGTATATCCTTAAGTCTCCTTACTGTGAAAGGAAAAGAGTGCTTATATACACTGTAGATTAGTATATCCTTAAGTCTCCTTACTGGATTATCACTGCTTTCACTCTTGTGGTATTGCCTTCATTGGGCTATGCTTAGTGAATCCAATTTCAAGCCAGACAGGAGGAACATCTTCATTTTTCTCTTGCAATAGAAATCACCTTTTCATTCTGTCGGCTGTTTGAAAACTGCACTGCTGAGCTCCTGTCCGAAATAATAAACGCCGTGAAGAAGAACTCAACACTGAAGAGCCTCAGACTCCCTGGAAATAGGCTGGGTACGTACAGCAACTATCCTGGAATGCATCCTCCACCTTTCTGGGGAGGGATGCTATGCTATCAAGAATGTTGGTACTTTTGTCCCCTGTCCTTCAAGCCCAACTGGCATAGGCTGAGGACTTCAGGCACAATTATTTTTGACACATGTAGCCTCTTGCTTACCAAAATTCAGGCCGCACTAAGTCGGTAAAGGTTGTCCAGGGCACTCTGTCCTTTTCCTGTTCACGTGTCCAACTATCCACCCTTTCTAACTTGGTTCCTGAATGCTAAATCCTTCAATACGTGGGGGCTTTTATGTTGCGTGCTTAAATCATTGTCCAGTTTCAGAATGATCTATAACAGAAATGGTGCTGAATTACTGCTGCTGTAAGGTTAGTTTGCACATGCAGCAGAAATAAGTGGTAGAACTCGGTGGAGTAAACAGCTCCTTCACTGGTCACAGAGGAGTCATGCTTCATGAGAAGTATTAGACTCACTACTGCACCCTTGGAAAGCCACGCTTTACTGGCCTTGATCATTTGAAATAAGAGGATTAAGAATAAACTAACTTGCACTGAGACTTTGCGAATGACTGCCAAAGGTAAGTATGTGTTCTCACGTTGCATGAGATCAAACATTCAATGCTTAGGTAGCTATGTAAGGAATATAAGCCACTGCCAGAATATTGAATTGCACCACTTCAGATTGCACATAGGAGCCTCATTTTAAAACCCTGCATGGCAAGGAACAAGCTGGGTCAGAACTTTAATCACCAATGTGATGGGAGTTTATTAGCATGTTTCCATGACAGAATATTAAAAATCATATGTCCCTAATCTCCTGCCTGAAGGGGTGCAGTCAACTATGGCATTGTGCTGCATGAGTAGACCAGGCCGGATTGCTGCTGCTTTACTAGGGCTTCACCATTTACCACTTGCCATTATGTGCTTTACATATCCCCCTAACATTCATAGTTGGTTTTCTTCCACCCCTCATTATTAGGAAATCACAGGCTTGTTGCATTGGCTGACATTTTTTCAGAAGATTCATCATCTTCCATCTGTCATCTGGATTTAAGGTAGGCTCCACTTCCTCTGAACAGAGCCCTATTGGGAAGGGGGCATGGGGGAAAGGGTGGTATGTCTGTACTAGGATCCAATGCTCAATTACTTTTAAAGAAAGGTGTCAAGTTCCAAGGAAAATGAGTCTTCCTATTATACTTTTCTGAAGCTGATGCTGGGAAGTATTTATACTTGAGTACTTGAACAATTTAATCATCTAATTACGGGATGTCCAACTGGTCGATCATGGGGTGTCCCAGGTCCCCTCCCCATCAACTTGGGGTCTTCCTCCCCTAAAAAAGCTCAACAACTCTGATCAATTCTCCCCCAAAAAAGCTCAACAACATTGGTCAATATAAGGGGTAGAACACTGCCAGTTGTTTTTTAGTGGGAGTAGATCGCAGTCTCTTGAAAGCTGGACATGTCTGGTCTAATTCATAGTAATATGAAACCAAGTGTTTTCTGAGTGTAGTTACTGTGATGGGGGAGAACCATTATTCTGTACAAATGCCATCTGCAAACAGCAATGGACTAGTCTAACCTTATTTTCCTACAGCTCTAACTGTATCAAACCTGCTGGACTCCTGGAGTTTGCCAAGAAGCTGGAGAATTACATAGCCCAACGTGGAGAACAAATCAAATTCACCAAGCTGTGCCTCTATCAGAACTGGCTGGACCAAGATACCGTAACTGCTCAAGAGGCTCTTTGGCGGCTAAAAGCTATGTGCAGCATAGTCAGTGACACGTGGGATTCATCTCAGGCCTTGGCTGACTATATCAGTGTGATGTGAACTTATCTTCTAATAAAGCTGCCTAATCAATTTACCAGGATTCAGTTTTCCTGTTTTTTCTAGGCAGGCGCAACCATAACTGGGCTTACTTGAGTATGAACACACATTTTTATAGTCAGTATCAGCTACGGTAGGGAAAATAATAACAGAATGCTTAAATGGCTTAAGTGAATTATGGGAAATTGGTTGCAATAAAATATCAGTATTATAAAAAGGGTGGTACTTTTTGCCAGAGTGTATTCAGTTGCCATCTTCTGATTACTTACTCCTATACAAGTCCCAGTGAACTCAGCACTTCTGAGGAGACATGAACAGGATTGCAGTGTTATGACTTCCCCCGAACCTAAAAGGTCAAGGTTTCAGCCATGACTAGGTATGCAAAGGAAGACTGAACACTTCCATTTATAACGATCACCCCTAAGATTACTTACATAAGCTTCATAGGATGAGATGCTGACTAGTTTAAGAGGTTGAGAGGTGAAGTCCCAACAGCTCACCCTTATGAATGTTAGACGTCTTCCCACCAAGTTAAGCCCCACACTGCTGTACGAAGTATTGCAGTCTACATTTTATTTTACTCTATAAAAACAGGACAGTGATAACTGGCACATATGTTATCACTATCTTTTAAAGTCAATGCTGTGAGTCAATAAATAAGCTTAAGGAGTTAAGATACATAAATACTTTGTCCCGGTACTTGTGAACTCAATTTTCTTTATGTGAATCTTCTGCTTGGAGAGCTAAGGTATCAACCATCTGAGGTTCAAGTGGAAAAACAGACTTCTTTCTCCCATCTGCTTTGATTTTGAGGTTTCCAGATTCTATTTACACTAGGCCTTACCTCATCATCAGAATTAAAACAACTTTGATTACTATTTAACAGCAAGCAATTCAGTTTCAATAAATGTATATCCATTGTTCACTGTTATTATTGAAAAATTAACTTTGTAGGCATGTCTTTAAATTTTTCATAACAAGTAACATGGTCCAAGGAGTGATGAACTAGCATGGGACCAATTCCATGATCAGAAGTGAACACTTTTCTGTTGCGGTCTTGCCATACATGCCAGGTTTGATAAACATAATTATACTAATGCTCTGTGACCAACTGATTTGGCCTACCACTTTTGTAAAGGTAGCCTTTAAACACCAAAGAAGATATAGTTCTTCCACGGCATTAATGGGAGAAAAAAGTGTAATCTTAAATGTGGTGGATCAGGATAACAAATAGCTTGAGTTTCAGAAAGTCAGCCCAAACCAATGGTCATGGTATCCCCCGTTGTTCTTCATGGGAATGATGATGGAAGGTAAAGGTGACAGCAGCATCCCAGGCAGCCTTGAGGACTGTGTCCTGGAGTCCACGTTTTTCAGCACAGTGGTTCCACTGGGATAAGTCAGAAGTGCAGTCAGACCCCTCTGGAGGTGGCCTGACTTGATGGCCATTCACACAGCGACGACACTTGATCCTGCAATGAAGAGTGCATTGTGCTAACAAGGGCCAGGGCCTCTACGTAACTTATCTCCAGGCTTTCATTGTCTGAGCTTAAAGGGCTTGCAATCTTGAAGACACTGTTGTTTGCAAAGGCTATCGTTTAGAAGCATGCTCTATTTTACTTACTAGGTGAAATGCACTCATGACACCAACAAAGATAATAGGTGATGAAAAAAGTCTAGGCAGAAATCAGTGCATGTACCAGAAATTGGGATGAAAACATTTGCTTCCTTCTTTCCTGGTATACAAAAGCCACACAAACACACCCCTTCCCAAAGTTAAATTATGATACTCAAATCTTCAGTCAAGCACACAAACTAATAATCTCTTAAGAGGGTTTAGAGCCCTAGGAATATATATTTATTTTAAGATTTTTTTTACCTGTCTTTCATCACAAGGTCCCAGCATGGGTTACAACCATATAGGTAAAGGTAAAGGGACCCCTGACCATTAGGTCCAGTCGTGACCGACTCTGAGGTTGCGGCACTCATCTCGCTTTATTGGCCGAAGGAGCCGGCGTACAGCTTCCGGGTCATGTGGCCAGCATGACTAAGCCGCTTTACCTTCCTGCTGGAGCGGTACCTATTTATCTACTTGCACTTCGTGCTTTCGAACTACTAGGTTGGCAGGAGCTGGGACCAAACAACAGGAGCTCACCCTGTCGCGGGGATTCAAACCGCCAACCTTCTGATTGGCAAGCCCTAGGTTCTGTGGTTTAGACCACAGCGCTACCCGCGTCCCTTTACAACCATGTAGCCACACACTAAAGTCCTATGAAGCAATTTAACACAAACCCAAAAATGAACACTTCCAATCGGCATGAGTAGCAGGTGAACTGGGGTCATACCAGCATACGTTTCTATAGGGGCCTACTCACGCAAAGTCCAACAGACAGGCACATTTGTGTACTGCAAGGCTTGAGGCATACAGCTCACAATACCGTTAGCCTACACAAATGTTAAGGCCAATACATGATCCCGTAGGGAGGAACATGGTGGGCTGATGTGATCCTAATCTATTGCTGCATATACAGACTGAACATGGGGATAATTTTTCTTACTTGTTCTGGATAAGCATACCACACAAAAACCTTCATTTGTGTCCCCCAACACATTACCCACAGCTCTTCCAATACTAACTTGTCGTGGGTATCACTTGCAGTGGTCTCGTTGAGCGTGAAAAGCTCCTTCAGTTCGCCAAGAGAGAAGTGTCTTTCCACATCCTGCTCCTCATCTACGACGCAGCTGCTGAGAGCCTTCTTGTGGGTCTGTCGCTGAAAGATCTTTTCCTCAATTGTCCCTGTCTAAAAGGATACAAAATTAAGGCTGGCGCTGGGTTTTTGGAAAGACCAGATAATCCTTATAAGTGTTACATGTTCTTTAGCCAGAACCTGATTTCCACATTCCAATTGCCATGTACTCCCAATCAAGGGTGAAGAATGGTACCATCCATTCCTCACATTGTTCCCTTCCCAAAAAAATTGCCCTCTGGGCACCAATCCTGTATAGCAGGCTTCCTCAACCTCAGCCCTCCAGATGTTTTTGGCCTACAACTCCCATGATCCCTAGCTAGCAGGACCAGTGGTCAGGGATGATGGGAATTGTAGTCTCAGAACATTTGGAGGGCCGAGGTTGAAGAAGCCTGCTGTATAGCTTGTTCAGCATGTAAAGGAATAAGGCTCTGAAATTTGGCCAAAGACTTCATATCTGTAGGGTGCTTATCTGTCAAATGGGGTGTTATATGTTAGCCAGTTACGTTATTTTTATTCTGTTTCAACTTGTAACTTTAACTACTTTAAGGTCTTGCCATAGGACATTGTATGCTCATTATTATATATATAAAAAAAGATTACAATATAAACTCCTGGTTGAAAGACCAGGATAGATAATCCAAAAGCAGCTGTGGCTTCAGTTTTCAGGCAAGAGCGGAAAACCACTGGCCGTAAGCTTTAAGCCTGATGGGGATATGCCTCTAAACAAAGACATTTATGTTTGGGATATCTTCCTTTTCCTATGTCCTGATGAAGCTTTAGTTTGCTTTACATCAGTGCGCATGTCCACTATCATAACAGATTGGTAAAAAAAAAAACCAGTCTCCACTGTAGTCCATTCAAAACATTCATGCTTTTGCATGCCCATGACACCAGCTACCCTTGTGCAACTGGAAATCAGACACCTATTGCAAACTCGTTTCTTTTTGCAACAGACTCAAGCTTTGCCATCTGTACTCTGTGATGAGAACAGTCACAAGCAGGGTTGGAATCCAAGCCTTACCGAAAGCAATCGATAGATATAGCAAGTCTTCTTCTGGCCATCTCTCCAGACACGGGCCATGGCTTGTTCGTCATTGGCTGGGTTCCAGTCTGGGTCAAACATCACAAGTCTGTTTGCTCCAATCAAATTTAAGCCACAACCACCTGCTTTGCTGCTCAGCATGAAAATGAATTCAGGGTTCTGGGGGGACCAGAGAAACTCAAGTTAGGTGCCCAGCACAAGTGACACTACTGACTCAGTAGGTTATTTCTGCAAAAACACACTCCAAATTATCCTTTTATCTTGTATGCAAAATGAATGAACACAAACATTGGTTAATAGACTACTCTTTCTTCCTTTCAGTCTAAAGACACTTGGCTCTTCCAACTTTGTAGTGAAGAACATCACAAGCCGTTGCCCTACAAATATATATACAGCCAAAGATTATTGGTACTGCTTGTTTGTGTATTCTCCAACCAGTAATATGTACATGAAAGCTTATAATTAGAAGACTTAGTAACACTGATGGAAAACTAGAGGCACAAATCTAGACAGTACGATAATGCAGCATCCATCACATCAACCTCCTCTTTTCCTGTTCTAACCATGCTGGGTTTTCTTGACCCCTGGACACCGGATAAAAAAGATTCTCAACTTTGTTTTGGGATGTGGGAAGAGTGCATCACTAACTGGAGAAGTGATCACGCACCAAAGTACATGTCCGTATCACATCACTGGAGTTGCGTAACAGCCATGAACGCTCATTGGAAAGTCATGCTGAAAATATTTTCCTCTTGCAAGTATACCTTTATTTCAAGCAGGGGTACATATTTTGGCTGTAACTGGCATTAAAATGCAGGAGGCCAACGTGGCTTTTTTTACTGGAAGACTATATTGTAACCACTTCTGCCCTGTTTTGTAGGAAGGGTGGAACTAGATAGGGTGGAACTTGGGCCTGGAAGTTTCACTTACAGAAATGCTGTTGAAACGCTCCACTATCTTTGCTCTCTTTTTAATGGACATGGTGCCATCCAGACGGACATACAAGTACCTGGCAGACACAAAAAGAGGGTAAATTAAGATCATAATACCAATATGTCCTTGAAATAGCTGCAATTTCACCCTTTACACAATACACAAGTGAATACACTTGTGAATACACTTTACAAAATACACAAGTGAATTTAATATCAGGAAAAAAATTAAGGTAATACTGAGGGAGGAGAGTTTTAAAATAGTTTTATGGAGACATCAGGCCAAGCCATTTCTGCACCCATCATTCCCAAGGAAGACTTCCTCAGGCTCTCTCACACACACTCACAACCTCTCAGTCATTATACCTTCTAGCTCTGCAGAGCTTCTCAAAGAGATCCAGTGTCTGAGTATAATTAGAAACTAGGACTACTTTGTCATTACTGGTGCTCCTCGTAACTGCCAAAATGTAGTCCAAAACCAGCATCTTTCCTGAAGGGGGAAAAAAAATCAATGAATACAAACGCCATAAAATCAGGAACCGCCAACCCAATGCCCACAGATGCAACAGGCCTTCCTTGGCAACCAAGGACAATACAGCGCCTGTGGGTTCCAGGCTGGTGAACCTTGTGAATTTTTAAATAAATGGCAGGCACTTCTTTTGCCCTTGGAGGGGCTCTTTTGACTGTGGGTGGGTGGGCTGCTCAAGTGTGTGTGTGATTGAGAGATGCACCAGGGCAGAAAGAGAGGATACTGGGGGATGTTCTCTGCTATTAGACAACAACAACATCATTGATGGGGCAGGGGGAGGAATCAATACTGTGTGAATTCCAGGGGACAGCAGGACACAGGTGACTTGACTTCCCATGACAAGCATGAGATTGTCCAGGACCGCAGGGAGCAGCAACGACTATTTGCTCTTCGATTTTGCGTTATGCCACGCCCCCTTGGCAGTCGTTTTGCGACTCGTGCCCACAACACTCTCTCAACAGGTGCCCATTGGGGAGGTTGGCGACCCCTGCTATAAACAGTGCTGAGAAATCAATCCCCAATATAATCTCACACACAGATATACAGATACGTTTTTGCAGCAACATTTACCTGAGAGCTGAGGTTCTAGGGACTTGGTGCTATAGCCAGAAGGAAATAACTGCAGAGCACCCACAAACCCCTCCTCCTCCTCCACACACTTCTCATAGATCAGGGCAGGATCTAGAGAAAAGTTATCAAGAATCACTGCACAGAACAGGAGTAGACACACTTTCTGTTTAGCAAGGTAGAAGGATTGGTCTTAGTGTGACGGAAACAGCTTCCTTACACGGTCCTATTATCTCTGGACAGAAATAACTGCAGCGCCTAATCATCATCATCATCATCATCATCTGAACAGTTCTATAATCTCCTCCTGTATTTAACATGCAATGGTCTAGTATAGCCTCTCTCAACCTTGGGTCCCCAGATGTTCTTTAACTACAACTCCCATCATCCCTGACCACTGGGCCATGCTGGCTAGGAATGATGGGAGTTGTAGTCCAACAACATCTAGGTTGAGAAAGGCTCGTCTAGTACCTGAAAACTATAACTCTACATGTGACCATTTTAAATCACTAACTTTTATGTAGAGTAGGTGTGGGGGAACTTGTGGCCTTCCAGATGTTGCTCAGCTACAACTCCCATCGACTGTGATCATTGACTGTGTTGCCTGGGGTCAATGGGAGGAGCCAAACAACATCTGGAGGGCCACAGATTTCCCACCCTTGATTTAGAAGGCTTCTCTGACAATAAATAACCATACAATTGTATATATTCCTTTTCACACACTAAGTGTTCCTCGGTCCACAAGTAACCTTCTGAATTTAGCTCATAATTGCTTGCTTGTTTAATAACAACACAGTGTTTTGAACCTGTATCTCTGCATTCATCCAGACCCAACAGCATCCTCTGTTCCACACCGGCCCATATAAGCTGCTAGCTTATCTAGTTCTCTTTCCATTTAAGGGTGCCTTGATTTCTTATAAGAAGCCCAAACTATCTGCTCCCAATTTTAAAAAATAGCACAACCAAGCATTTAAACCATGAGCATGCACAGTAGGGATTTTAAACCCATAGTCACATTATGCAAAAGATAAAAATGTGTACATTAATTATGAGAACGCTAAGATTCAGAATTAAAGATTACATTTTTAAAACCAGCTAAAGCCCAAGAGGGTGTGGAGAAGCAAGGCACATGCTTGCATAGCTGCAAGGTCCGGTAAGTAAGAAGCGTGTATCCCAATGTATTATTCAGGCACTAGAAGGCCAGCCACCAGCCCAAGCAAACTAGAGTCCAGAAGAGGGCACCAGAGCCCCAAACTTTAAACATGGAAAACCTTTACACGGGACAAACGTTTGCCTATCCCCACTCAGAGCATAAAGCAAAACGCAAGGGCTTGTGGAAAACCAATAAAAGCAAAAGAAGACACATGCTCCAGTTTAGACAATTGTGTTTTTCTTTAAAAGCAGTTTAGTTTATAAATTGCGGAGTTCCAAGAGGGCAGGTTCAGGGGTGGCTTAAATGACTGAGAGGGACAACATACAAAAATACCTTCCAGTCCTTTTGAAGAGCATGCTTCTATTACGCTTGCACAGAAATCAACGCATAATAGTGCAGCAACTTCACTTTCTCCAACAAGAGACTATGTACTGAGTTTTTCTATCCCTCAGACCCAAAATGTCCATGCCCTTAACATAGAGAGCCAAGATTATGAACCCTATTTTATTTTGAAACATAATTTATTCTTTTTAACTGTCATGCAGCATCACTGCTTTGGAATTTAGCCTTAGCAGCAGTGTTCAAAACTCTCATTGTTCTAGGCACATTTTGCAACAGGGAATTTCATTAGTGTGACCAGTTTCTGAGTTCTGGGCGCAGTACTGCACCTAAGATTTCAGAGTAAAACTGCAGAGTGGAAGGAAAGGATGACATTTTCTGCCCCCCCCCCACTTCCAGATACTCTCTGAAGACTGGAGAAGAGACCCTCTTAAGAATGTTAGGGGGGGTTGCAGGGGAAGGACTAGACCATGTGAAAAATGAACATAATATTTTAGCTGCAGTTCATTCATACTCAGCTTTGTATTCTTGTTACAAAAAAGTACGCCTAGACATTCCATTGTTGCGCCCATAACCTAGGTTTAAGGCACCATTTAGCTCCAAGCTTTCATATCTCAGTTTCTAACACTGCTTAGCAGAGGTGTTTTAAAAACACCATCTTAATGACCATCAAGTACACAAGAACACTTCAGCTTCAGGCTGCAAACCATTCAACAGAGATTTATCTGTTTCTAACTTTCTGTTCCATGTTCTGGGTCCTTGGCACAGGGCATTGTATACGCAAACTAACAGGATGACTTACGATTACAGAGTTTCTTCAGCGATGTGATGGAGGAAAGGGATGAAACACTCATGTTCCCTTCCTTCAGTTCCTCAGCGGGCTTTGCTTGCTTCAGGAAGCGTTTGTACAGGTCTGCCTGAAGGGGAGTCAGCCTGAGGTGAAACAAGACATCAATCATGTTCCAATCACTGAACAGATGACCATTACAAAAAATCCCATCTTATCCAATCCATGTTGGAATTGCTTAGCTTAGGTCCCAAATGAACATCTAATGCAAAATAACTGAACTCCCCTTGTTGCAAACTCAGAAGGCAGCCTGGCATACAAGAGGAGCTAAATTCTCACTGACTTTAGTGGACCTGTGCAATACCCTAGTCTTAAAAGAAAGCCATTCTCCAGAGTCTGGTTCCCCCCCCCTTTTAATTCATTTATTTAATTCACAAACTGGTCTTTAAATTGGACTCTTAATAATAATAAAGCTACACTTTCCACAGTCTCAAAGCTGCCGTGCTAAGATCACTGTTAAAAATACAAATATCTAGAGGTGGAAGGCTAGACATGTTGGCAGCATTAACTTCTACTTTTATGCTATTAACTCTGCCAGCATGCTCAAACCAGAACAAAAGACTGCAAGTCAGCATTCTCAGTGATCTACACCCTAACTTTGAAAAATTCTTTCCCCCAGAATCTCTCAGAACATCATTGACATTCCAAAGAGTAAACTATCAAGCAGGAAGGCACTGGTAGGTGGCTGTTTCATCACATCTTTCATACAGCTACTCCTACTATTAGCATACGATTCTCTTAGGACATGGTGTTCCTTACAGGGTCAGTTTTTTTCAACCTTGCTGCTAAGGAAAGCCCTCCTGTCTACACATCTCCCTGCTCACCAAGTTGCTGCTTGAAACCCAGTGCCTTAAAAGCATTGCTTTTATTTATTTTTTAAATACCGGTACATTTTATTAAGGTTCATAGAGAAAAATACTTTTTTTTAAAAAAAGCATTATTTTTAAAGGTCCAACATCATCTAGCAGTTTATAGCTATTTGATGTGCATCAAATGAACTGCATATTCTTTACAACACACACAAAAAATGTGATTGATTTTCCTGACTTCATTAATGCAGAACGTTTTATAAAGAGTACGATTAGATTTGGATGAAAAGCAAAAAACAACACAAACCATTGTTGTAGCTAAGCAGAATAAGAAAGGCACTATTCTCTGACATCTAGATGAATGTGGTTCTTTCAGAATTTAATTACTTCCATCACCGAATTAATTATGCTGACCTTTTTCTTTTCTTTTTTACTTTGCGGGGGGGGGGGGGGATATTATATATGTCAATAACTCAGTTTCTTCCTTTTCATTGAGAGGCAAGTTACCTAGGATCACTGCACTTACATACTAAAATATATTAAGCACAACTTTTAAAAATACATAGTGACTCCAATAATGGAATTCATTGTGCTGCTAAATAATCCAGCAGAATTTAAGATGGAAGGTTAATTGGCCGTTACTGAAGGGGCAAAGGGAATTATTTTGCCACAACACCCAGCATAACACAGATCAGAACGTTTCTAATAACACTTTCTTAGCAAGGCAAGAGTGAATCCACCGCATTTCCTCATTAGGTTTGAAAAGTCTGTGCTTTGTTTTAAAAGCTGCACTTGCATCTTGTACCTGCAGCACACCACCTGCTCTATTTTCACTGGAAGGTATTTGGAGAGAATATCTGAAGTCCTCCTTATAAGACACCTAGAAAGGAACAAAATAAATTTAATGCTGTTAACAAGAATACCTAAGCTCATGACCATCTTCTGGCAGAACACCTTCCTGGTGTTAACAGAGATCTTTCGGATAACAGCTCTGCAGACTTTGATCAGAAGTGCATGAGCTCTGACAACAAGTAAACATCCATTTTAGAAAAAAGAAAATAACCCAACCACTTTCTTGCTCAGCCGATCAAAGCACTCGAGAGAGACAGTAGCGTCACAATGAGAAGAAAAAATCAATTTGGGGAGACTGACTGTACATGACCCATAGCAATTGTTGGGTGATGACTTAAAGATGAATGGATTTGCACTTTCTGAGCTCCATCAGAGACTACTGGGATGAATGAGGAATAATGAACTGAGCCGTTTCCAGGGTCAAAGTAACTTTAACTACCTCAGCACGATCTGAGGAGTTAGAACTAGGGAAATAAAGTGCTCCTAGGATAAAAAAAGAGAAACTTGTGAACGTCACCTGTTGACGATGCTGATCAGCTCTTTAAGCCTCTCCTCTCCCTTGTGTCTTCCTGCTTCACTTGCATCGGCATCCCTGCCTTTCAGGATGGGAATTTCAAAGTGCTTTTTAAACTCCTGGGCTGTCCCTGTCCAAAAAAGCAAAACTTGACGATGAGGAATAGCCCTACCTTTCATTTTCTATATTCTGTTGCAAGTTTTAAATGCTATTATTTCAAACACGTCTTCCATTGCATTTCATACTTTCTGATGCACGTAAATGTCTCTGAAGCCTAGTAGGTTTAGACAACAGCTTTTTTTCTGGATCAGGCAGAACCTCATAATACAGAAAGGCATGTGAAACTTTAGAAATAACCATTCCCTTGCCTTGGAAGCATCATCACTTATGCCTTCAAGTCCCATCTGCTCTCACTTAGAGATCCAATTATACAAACACTTTTAAACATTGACAGAACCTTGGTCATTTCATAAGATGCTGAGGAAAGCAGACACAGCAGACATCTGGGCCAAAGTTGTAAGGTTAGTATATGACATAGCTGGAAATGCAGTCACTCTGTTCCAAAAGGTTCCCTAGCAGACTCCTACGAGGTTGTTCATACTTTTTTGGAACTCCAAAGCTAGCAGCACTTTGATTAGTCCACATCTTCCAATAAAATGGTTCACCGCTGTTTTGTGGAACAGAGCTATGCTATAATAATGTGTGAAACACAGTGTGAGTGGCAATTTGATACAGGTGAAACTCGAAAAATTAGAATATTGTGGAAAGGGTCATTTCTTTCAGTAATTCAACTTAAAAGGTGAAACTAATATATGAGATAGACTCATGACATGCCAAGCGAGATATGTCAAGCCGTTATTTGTTATAATTGTGATTATTATGGCGTACAGCTGATGAGAACCCCAACTTAACAATTTCAACTTTGGGGTTTTCATTAGCTGTACGCCATAATCATCACAATTATAACAAACAAAGGCTTGACATATCTTGCTTTGCATGTCATGAGTCTATCTCATATATTAAACTCCAGTAGCTAATGAAAACAGTTGCTTACATAAATGGACTTTTCCACAATATTCTAATTTTTCGAGTTTCACCTGTATACACTTGCAGCCCACAACCACACTTCCCCACACCCAGTCATTATGGTGGGGAACTTAGAAACTTGGGCTGCCAACTTCAGATTTATTATACTGTTGCTGTTGTTTAAAAAAAGAGGTCCCTACCGAGGATGCCCGAGTTGACAAAATGTACTAGACTGAAGTATTCAAGGAGGTCATTCTGAATGGGGGTTCCTGAGATGAGCACTCGCCGTGCAGTTTTTAGGCTGTTCAGAGCCTGGTACGTTTGGTTGTCTGAGTTCTTCAGCCTGTGACCCTGAAAAATGAAAAAGTAACAGGATGCATGCATATTTACTTTTGCAGAATCAATATACCTATCTTATAAACCTGCAGACATGATTAAATCTAAGCACTGCAAAATAAGAAATATACTAATAGGTGCTTGTTCCTACTGCAACCCTCCCCCCTCTCCCCGCCAGTGGGTTTACTTAACTGCTAGTTATAAGACACCTGAAGAGCACTATGATGTACTAGCAGCTAACCACTGGAAGCAACGACATGTGCTAATAATTAATAAAAGGAGATGGAATATGTGGCAAAGGCTTCTGATGAACCAAAGTAATTATACAAGATTATGGGATAGGACTAAATCTAATATAGATCCTCTGCGATTTTGGTAGGCCTTTAGAAAATATTGGAATAGACACATTAATTACAAAGAAGAATATTCAGGCATTATAATTTGCGGAAAACACAAGAGGGGGCAGTGGGGATGCGTTCTTTTGCTTTGCATGCAAAAGTCTCAGGTTCAGATCCCTGGCATCTCCCTCTTAAAGGATCCCAAGTACCTGAGAGAACTCTTCCCCTCTCAATTTCTGCAAGACATGGGGAGCCAGGAGGAGAGAACAGGTGCTGTAAGCACCAAGCTGCTTCTTTGGCACAGGGATAGCAATGCCACACCTGGAGCTTAAAAAATAAAAATAAAATTCTTGCACCAAGGGGAGTTTTGCCTCCTACTGCTAATTACTTGGGAATGGGTTCTATTTTCATCAGGATCACAGGTGGGGAAGGAAGAGTTGAAACTCATTTTAAATGTTAAGAACCTCTGGTGTGGTTGCTAACCATGCAATCACAGAAACTTTGGGTTTAGCCCTCAGCTGCACTTATTGTAGGGGCAAACCTTCCTGCATGTTGCCAATTAAGTGGCTAGAAATTGTTGCCCAGGCTCACCACTGAAGCTGAGTGACATCAGCCAAATTTTGACTCCATGGGCGATCGATCACCTCTGGCTAATGAGAATACCAGCTGCTTTCCACCTACCTCATCACATATGACCAACCCAACACTCCCTTTCTGGAGGACTTCAGCATGAAGACGGAATGTTTCGTAGGAAATTATCAGGATCGGGGATGGGACTCTTAGGCCTCGCTGGTTCATAAACCCAGCTATTAAGAAAAATAAAAACAGCAAAGGAAAAATAAGTGAGGTGCATTTGGGAGACAGCGTAAGCTTTAGGAATAAGCATTTTTGCAAAACTGTGCATCCCACATTTACCTCTACACTTTTTGTGTTCTGCTATATTGCAACAAAGTGTTTTGTACATCCAAAGCATCACAATGCATTATTTCCTTCATCTCCACTACTCAAAGTGGCTCAAGAGATCCATGGCAGAGTTGGAAGAGTCTAAGTCACCCCAGGTCCCACAAGCTACCAGCCAAAGTTCTCTTACTAGGTCCTCTATGTACCTGTCTCTAGTCCTTTGCTAGCTCTGCTGTTTTTACCCTCTCTTCACAACTGTAGAAACCATTTATCAAATTCCTCAGCATGAATCTTTGAATCAAGCCTGCCAAGAATGTGATCAGTGTCGCAACTTTAAAAGGTAAAGGGACCCCTGACGCTCATCTCGCTTTACTGGCCGAGGGAGCATGAGGCATTTCAGCTTATGTAGTGTCCTTGCTTTACAGTAAATCTTTTTCTTTCTTTTTTAAAGCACATATTGTGAAGCCTCCATACCTAGCTTCCTGTCTATATCCTCCTTGGAGCCTCCATCGATAGCCAGTGGCTGAATCCTTCCTCCAAGCCATTTCCCCACTTCATTGTACCAGTTCTTCACCAGGCTGGACGGCGAGACCACTATGGCCTTGTCGATTTCAGGCTTGCAATCTGGACTTTGGCGCAAGAGCGTCCACATCAGAGTGATGCACTGCAAGGTCTTGCCCAGACCCATCTCATCTGCCATAATGCAGCCGTGACTTCCAGGGATGCGGCGGCCTGTCACACACTCCCACAGGAACTTCACCCCCTGCAGGAAAAGTGTTTCCCTTGTATTAGAATAAGACTTGCAGGAACGAAAAGTGATATTTGTGCACTGAAGCAGCACCTGCGCAAATTGCGACTGGATGCACAGGAAGCTATTGGTATCAAATCAAATCAAATCAAATTTTATTACGGTCATAGACCAGCATTAGTATTGGTATTCAATACCGATTGCAACATTGCTCTCGAAACAGAAGAGCTTGGGAAACTGGAGAGACAGAGAGATTTGCTCAGAAATGTACAGGTTCCAATGACAGCCAATAGTGTCACAGCTCATAATGCAGGGAATTGCCATTTTAGCCTGGCCTTTGAAGCACAGGGAAAGATTGAAGCGCAGCCACTCAGCTAGAAGCAGCAGACACAGAAGCCTGCAGGATAGGGTGGTGTGAAGTGTGAAGCCACAGGAAAAGTAAGCAGGTGGGCGTGGGGTCCTTGGCCATTGCTGCACAGTGGCTCCCAGCATCTCCCAACAGCAGCAGCAAAGGAAGTCTCCCCTCCCCTGCTTCAGAGCAGAGCAAGGACTTGCAGGCTCGACCCTACATAGAGGAGGTGCTTCAGGGCCCTTGGCCCACACAGTCATCAAGCAATCCCCTAACTTTCCTCCCAATACTGAAGCTGGGAGGCGTCATTAGGCACCTGCTCAACAACCCCTCCACACCTTCAAGCTTAGGAATGCTCTTCACACTTGCCAGAGGACCACTCTCTACGGCAGGGGTAGGCAACCTAAGGCCCGTGGGCCAGTAGCGGCCCAATCGCCTTCTCAATCCGGCCCACGGACAGTCCAGGAATCAGCGTGTTTTTATGAGTAGAATGTTTCCTTTTATTTAAAAATCACCCATGGGTTATTTGTGGGGCCTGCCTGGTGTTTTTACATGAGTAGAATGTGTGCTTTTATTTAAAATGCATCTCTGGGCTATTTGTGGGGCATAGGAATTCGTTCATATTTTTTTTTCAAAATATAGTCCGGCCCACCACATGGTCTGAGGGACGGTGGACCGGCCCACGGCTGAAAAAGGTTGCTTGCCCCTGCTCTACGGTGAAAGAAAATGCTGGAACCTGCCAATGGAGGCAATGCAGTGAAATGTTCACAGCAGCATTACTGCTGTATTTGGTATCTCGCAGAACTCACCTCTCTCTGATGGGGTCGTAAGACACGGCTGAGAACAGGATCCACCACAACATGAACAGGCACTTTGTCCCTTCAGGTAAAAACAAAGGAGAGATCAGAGCAGGCATAAAGGTCAAAGCACTATTCTGAAGGATATTCCCAAGCGGCACAAGGCCTGTTAATGCACCACTCTGTTCACGAGACAGGGACTCCTACCACATGGCTACTTTCACAGTCAAAACCAACTAGGCCCAGTTGAAAGTCGTGGCAACATTCATATATGCTTTGCGTCCCTCCAGAGGAAGTAATGCACAGTTATCTTACTACTGGGGGACACGGAATTCAGTAATATGAGTAAGCAGTGATGAACACTCTGTGGTTTGTGTTTGATAAAGATATATTTGTAAGGAACTGAACAGGGAACGATGCTTCATGTCCTTCTGAATCAATCGCCCTCAACGATCTGGAAAGTTTTCTTGTGTGAAACAAGAACACTTGTAACTGATCCACCACTCCATTATGGGAGATGAATCAGCCTACTCCAATGAACCACTCCATCTCCATTATGGGAGATGAATCAGCCTAATGACTGCAAAACGGCAATTGAATACTAAGTTTGCATGCCGACTCTAAGATCCGTCAAAATATCAACAGATACACAAACCAAGCTGAAATGGTGGAAGAGAACCTGCTGGGTGTGGGGAGAGGGGAGGTCGGAAGGAAGCAACTCACTTGTCGATTTTCAGCTGGTCATGAGCAGTCAGAGGTGGAGGTTCGTACAGCACCAGAGCTCCTTCTTCAAAAGGGTCATGGAGGGCATGCCTGAGTCCTGCACGCTTGATACCCAGAGCTCTAAAGCCTGGGGAACCTGAAAGATGACAAAGAAAAAGCAGCAAGCTGACTATTTTCAGTAAACGCAGGACTGTCAAATATCCTATTACAGTGACAACACGCTGACTTTTAGGGAAAGTTAGCCCCAAGTACAAAGTGCTATGTGTGAGATGTAAGCTATAGAATAAACAAGGCAGAGATAGCTCATTAAGTCTGGTGTGCCACTGCTATCAGATTGAGACTATGCATGAAGGCAGCAAGTAGCATGAAATAAAAAAAATTGGTGTTCCACTCCCATTACAGAGCTTCTGAACTACAGCACCAGATCTCTATCGCCAAACCTGGCCTGAACAAAATGTATGACCATTGCTAAAAATCCAAACTTCATCAGAAAACACACACACACACACACAGTGCCCTTAGTTAATAAAGGATAGTTAGACCAATACTTGAAGGTGTAACTACAGTAATTATTCACAAGTTTTAGGTTAATGAATCAAGGAATGATTCATTTACCCATATATTTGGCACGTAGCTTATGCTTGTATCATTAAATGGTTAAACTAAATGGAAACTAAATTGTATCATCAACTCAGTCTATGAATTTCCAGATACAACTAACCAGCAAAGGAAGCATTTTTGTCTATCTCCTCCCATTAACTTCAGGTGCATTTTGAAACTTGGTGGCAATTCATAAAATTCAAGAAGTCCAAGACCCAAAATTATAGCTAAAATCTAGGGTTCTATAAGCCTACATGACTTATAGACCAGTGTTATACTTGGAAATAAGCCTCACTACATTCAAAGAAGCTTACTTTCAGGTAAACATGCATAGGAGGGCAGCCTAAACAAGCATTACAGCCCACCACTTAATAATTCAACATTTTTCATACTTTTTTCTTTCTTTTTTACACACAAAACTTCATTATTCTACACATTCAGAGTTAACAGATGGCAAAGTAAGAATTAATGTTAGGAGGGAAACCCCATGGATTTACCTGTGTAGTTTGGAATAGGAACTTTGAAAGGTTTTGACAAAATGCTGCGAATAAAGGCCTCCTGGGATTTAAAGTATAAAATATTCATTAGTTTAATATTAAAAAATACCTTTCAAGCTAATCAGTAAGCAATAATGAAATTTATACTGAGATTGGCAGTATACCAATTGCTTCCAACTAAATGTATTTAGCACTGAATGACAACAAGTATTTTCCACTATTGTTCCTGCACTCTGGAAAGCCCTGCCATCTGTTTATGAAACATCATCTATCAGTTGCTTCAGAAGTCTTATAAAGATATCACTTTTTGCCCAGGCTATCCATGACCATCAGATTGGACCCTATTATTACTAGAACTCTGTTTTTATGATGGTTTTCTGTTTGTACATTTGTATTTTTGTAAATGGTTTAAGACAGTTTAAGTATCAATTGGTTTAGAAAATGTTTTAAATAATAATAAATATATTTAGAAACTTAATTGCATTTCATTGATTATTTTATTTGTAAAACATTTGGGGAGCTCTTTGAACAAGTCATTTTTATTAGGCTCCTAAATAAAGAACAGTTCATTAACAGCTTATTCTTTACAGGCCTCTTATATTATATTCCAAAGAGAACTTATATAAAAATCACTTTCTATACTACTTAACTGGGTGGAAGTTGATCCCAGAGAAGTGTCATTTGTCTCTATGAACCAAAACCACCAGGTTCTTATAGCCGGCTACAGACAGACAACACAACATATTTTTTCACAGCAGATTTCAGGGAAATCTGTGTGCTTATGATCTTCTGGCTCATAGCCTTTGTGCCTTTGCAAACTCACAGCTTCTCGTTCAGGTGGTGTGAGTTCATCCACAATCCAACCAATAAAAAAGCCATAGTAGAATCTGCATTGTCTTCCACCCTCAGGAATAAGTTAATTGTGCAAAATTTCATGAGAAAACATAAATAAATCACTTGCATGTTTACTGCCATCAAGGCAATGAGGTTGATTGGTTAACTGTGCCAAGGGCTTCCGGAAAGGTGACATATAACACTCCCTGTTATCGACTTTGCTGCCATGTTTCTGTCTCTTCCGAGTCTAGAAAAGATTAGACATATTGCATTAGGATTTGGAGAACCCAGATGTACATACAACAGTCACACTGCCTAAAATCATCCAGTTAGATTATTTGTGCATCTGAGCACTTCGTTTTTAAAAAAAAAAAAATTCAATGAAGTGATGTTCACCATCAGTACCACAAACCTTGTTAAAAGCAAAAACAAAATGCAAACCTGCTTGGAAGGCTAATATGGTTTAAAATTGGGTTTGAAACATTGCCGAGGTTGGGACACACTGGATATAAAGAAGCAAAAAGAGGACTACAGCAATTAGAGAACTTGTAATGATAGTGCCTACGATATACGCCCGTCGCCTCAAGGAAGGGAAGGATACAAATGTGAAATAATTTGTTTCCAATAGATGCTAAAATAATTACTTTTTTTTATTTAGAAGAGAAAAAGACTACAGCTACAATCATACGCACACTTTCTTGGATGCAAGGTTCATGGAACTCAATGAGACTGACTTTCAAATAAACATACGTAAGATTTGGCTGCGCTGAGCTGCGTGTTTAAAATTGTTTAAATATGAATTTCATTAGATAATCCTTAGGTTAACAAACATTTTTCACATGTAGATCAGCTAGAGCAAGCTTCCTCAACCTCGGCCCTCCAGATGTTTTGAAAATACAATTCCCATCATCCCTGACCACTGGTCCTGCTAGCTGGGGATCATGGGAGTTGTAGGCAAAAAACATCTGGGGGACCAAGGTTGAGGAAGCCTGAGCTAGAGGAACACACTCCAAGGTGCAAATATACCAGCCGCCACATAAAATGCAGCATCTGTATTGACTGGAGCTTGCTTCATGCAAGAGAACAACCAGCTTGAGGATGTCCCAGTGACTCCAACTCCTTGCAGTACACATCCATCTTCATATAAGCAATATGGTTGCCCACAAACAATCACAATAGCCAAATTGATGCATTATTATTATTATTATTATTATTATTATTATTATTATACTTGACCCACAATACATTGCATATACTGAGGCCAACAGATAAGTCCCCCTAGTGAGTTTATGGCCAAGGTTTGAATTGGGGTCTTCCTTTTCCAAAGGTCAGCCACTACATCCAGTGAGAAATGAGAATATATGGGTGCAACAAAGGAATGGAAAACCTGATACAAATAAGGTTTAACAATGAAGCCTCCTTGCTGAAGCTCAGCAGCTCTGGGTCTGGTCAGCATGTTCCATCATGGAAGGAAAGCAGGACACAAGGGTACTAAATAATAGAATGGTTGACAGCATGCTCACAGTTTCAGGATGCCAGGTGTCATCTTCGTCAGAGCCATTCCCTTCTGGCTTCCTCTTGACCAGCTGGCTAGGAGCCAGGCTTCTCCTCTGCAAAAAAAGAAAGGAAAAGGGAGAGTGATAGACCAGGGCGACCTATTAAGAATCTGCATACAGTGGAAGTTGGCATTTTCAATGAACTACAGCTTTATCTGAAACACCTTTTGCCTGTTTGAATGACCGTTCTCTCTGGGGCTGGATCTAGACACATCAAAGAAGCGTTTCAGTTTAAAGAGTGGTAAATTTAAACAGGGAAAACATGTAGAAGGAAAACGGGAGTCCACGTCGCATATAATATAAATCGCTTTTTCTTTAGCAGTGTAGCTGAGTCCCCAGGACCTCAAAAAGTGATGCAGTTAAACGTGTTGCAAAGTCATACAGGAAAATCCTGGTAAGGAAAGACTAGACTCGAGCCATCTGGTGTCACAGTGTTATATCCAATGCTTTTTTCTGGGGGTACGCATAACCCTAAACATTTTGTGAATCCTTGTACTTTTGTCCATTTACTGTATTTATTTCCCCTGATTTGAACTATAAAATGGTAATTTTCTTGAGTCAAAATGAGAGTACCCCTAAACATTTTTTAAAGAAAAAAAACCCACTGGTTATATCGCATATACAACGCTTTTTCTTTACCAATCTAGCTGAGTCCGATTTCTCTATTACGGCATGATGTAAACTTACCCTAACAATGCCTATGGTATCTGAAGAAGTGTGCATGCACACGAAAGCTCATACCAAGAACAAACTTAGTTAGTCTCTAAGGTGCTATTGGAATGAATTTTTTTTATTTTGTAATGCCTATGGGAATTCCTCTGCCCCCCCCCCCACTCAGGGCCGTATTTAGGTTTGATGAGGCCCTAAGCTACTGAAGGTAATGGGACCCTTTATATGTCCAGCTGTCCTGTGTCAACAGCAAATTGTCACTGTTTTTTGTGTTGATTATATGCTATATGGTAATTTATGGACCTAGTAGGTATCTAAAGCCATTTGCCACTGTTGCTGTATGTAGGTTTAATTTTATTTGTTTTTTATCTTATATTTTGGAAATGCACATCCAGGGTTTTTTTCTTTAAATTTTTTTGGGGGGGGCCAAGAGAGTGGGGCCCTAAACTATAGGTTGTTTAGCTTATAGGTAAATCGGGCACTGCTTATGGGAATTCCTCTGCCCCACCCCCTCCCCGCTAGGCTTACCATTTCCTCTCAGGACGAGTTAATGTCCATCTGTGGGGAGCAACGTAGGAAAAAACAGGCACCGAGGAGAAAGAAGGAAAGAAGTGCGGGGACCCTGAAGGCAACAGATTTGAAAGAGGGAGCAGCTCTGCGAGAGGAGGAACAGTGGAAATGCGTTCTCTATGGGGAGGGGGCAGCGGCGAAGTCGGAGCCCTCGGGCAGTTGGGGAAAGGGAAGGGGGGCTGGTGGAAAAGGCGGCACGAGCCCCCTCCGCCGGTCGCACGTGGACGGGGGCGTCAAGGGGCTGCGCCACTGGCCGGGAGCGCAGCGGGACGCGAGGCGAGGAACAGCCGCTTCCCCGCGTCTCTCTTTTCTGTTTCCCGCGCGGATGTTTCCCAGGGTTTCGCCCCGCCCCTCGGCCGAGGCAATACTAATCGCGCGCCGACCGGGGAAGCTGCCATCGATCAGCTCCGGGTGCCTGTCGGGAGGAAAGGGACTCGCCAGCCAACAGGAGGGAAGGACGGAAAGAAGGGAGGGAGGAGGAGCCTGCTGGGAGGGGGCGGGGCACTCTGGTGGCGGGGGCTGATGGGAGTTGTAGTCCAAAAACTGGAGGACGCACCAGCCGGCAAAGGCTGTACTGGCTAGGGGTTAGGGGTTAGGGGTTGGGGGTTGGGGGAGACACAGGTTCGGATCCCGACTCAGCCAGCGGGATGTTAGCAATTACACGACACAGACTGAATCCACAGAGAAGAGAAATCCTTATACTAAGGGAAATTGAACAAAAACTGTGCATAAATTCAGGAGAGAGGAGGAGGTTGTTTTTTTTTTTGCAAACTCGCCTACAGATTAGCCCCTCCCCCTTCCAACTTTGTGTTCTTCTTCAGACGCTTTAACCACTTTAAGCATGGGTGGATTTGTTCCTTTAAATGGCATTCCCAAGAGTTTGGTATTTTGGCTGGTGATGTGTAGGCAAAAGTGTGTATTTTGGGCTTAAGTGTGTGTTGTGTATTATTCCATTCTTCGTATTTATTAATTGAATTGGGGTCTTCCTTAGCTATTGAATTGAATTGAAACTCTTTTATATGTTTGGCGCTTTTATTTAGTCGTCTTTTGACATTATTGTAACTTTTCTTTGGTGTTTGGGTTTCCTGTAAGAGGGGAAACTGGAGCACAAATAAACAAAGACTGAAATGAACCACTACACCAAAAGAGGAACAAATTTGCTGAAGAAGAATGAGCATGGCTTCTGCAAAAGTAAATCCTGGAGAGAGTCAACAAAAATGTATATGAAACTTGTCCACTAGATATTACATAAATGGTTATACAAAAGGCTTCTGAAAATAGTGCATCACAAAAAGCTGATGAGTAAACATAATGGTCATGGATAAAAGCATTCACCTTAAGCTGCAAATGGGAGAGGGTTAGCAATTCTCACCCAGGTACTCTTTTTAAAAAATAAATATTTTAATTATTTACTCAACACACCAGCTGCATTGCTTAGAAATTTCAGATCAAATTCTTATAATTCAGTCCCCCCAAAAAATTCTACATTGCTATGGGATTTCAGAGGGTTAAAGACACGATCCTCTTGACCACAGTGCAGTTTACAACAAATAACATAAGTTTTATAACATCTATACAACATAAAAATTAAAACAGTTATATAAATACTACATAATAAAATACAGCAAAAAATAGGAGGAGAAAATCAGTAGCAGGGTATCTAAAATACAAGAACGGCACACAAATGCAGATTATGTCACTCTGTAGTCAACACTCAACACTTCTTCCGTTCCTCTCAAAATTCTCAAATACTATGACCCAACTGCTCTGCAAATATGTTCATTGCCTGCAATTCTCTGGCCCTTGCCTACAATATTAAGTTATTTCAGTCTCCGTACTTCTCAGATGTTGAAATCGAAATAAAGTATACCATAACATAGATCCATGTGGTTGTATGTCTTTTGTAGAATAAGATTTATTACCGCATTTGGAGTTTTTGCTTCCAGATTTAATTTTCTTTTAGCGCTGGATTCTGAATGTCAAGCGTGCTGCTTGTATTTGACAAAATTGTTCGGTGACTCCTTCAAAGTCAAAATGACATTTTATTATACTTTCAAAATACCTGGTTGCAAGCTACAGTGCATGGAAAGTGTAACCAATTAAATTCTCTGCCATCCAGACAAAAGCAGTTTTAAGGAGTTTGCCTGAGCTTTGGCTGTAGCACACACCTGATTCCTAATATTGACAGCACCTCATTAATGCTTCATTAATTCTATGTAATTATAGCTGACAATGTCTACTGGGGCCCCTGTTTAGACAGTCAAGAACTCACAGGTGTCATTTCTGAGTACGTATGCTTTTGTTTTGGCTGTTGCTCTTGTGTGTCTGATCAGCTCTCTACAGCAGGGGTCCCATGAGCTTCATTCAGGTGGTAATAATAATAATAATAATAATAATAATAATAATAATTATACCCTGTCCATCTTGCTGGGTTTCCCCTGCCACTCTGGGCGGCTTACAGCATAAATAAAAACATAATAAAAACATCAAGCCTTAAAAATCTGCCAATACAGGGCTGCCTTCAGATGTCTTCCAAAAGTTGTGTAATTCTTTATCTACTTGACATCTGAAGGGAGAGTGTTCCACAGGGAGGGCACCACTACTGAGAAGGCCCTCTGCCTGGATCCCTGTAACTTCGCTTCTCGTATTGTGGGACCTCAGTGTCAGGGCAGAACGATGGGGGTAGAGACACTGCTTCAGGTATACTGGGCCAAGGCCATTTAGGGTTTTAAAGGTCAGCACCAACACTTTGAATTGTGCTCAGAAACGTACTGGGAGCCAATGTAGGGTTTTCAAGACCGGTGTTATATGGTCTCGGCGGCCACTCCCAGTCACAAGTCTAGCTTCCACATTCTGGATTAGTTGCAGTTTCCAAGTCACCTTCAAAGGTAGCCCCATGTAGAGCACACTGCATTAGTCCAAGTGGGAGATAACCAGGGCATTCACCACGCTGGCAAGACATGTTGGTCTGTGCTCTGTTATGCCTAATAAAGGTTATTGATTGATTGATTGTTGGTCTGTGGCATGTTGGCATTAAATATTCACACTCTATTTTTATTGCTTCTTTTATTTCTTATGTTGTGTTTTATCGTATTGCAATCTGAATTCTATGCAATGCAAATTGTATTACAATAAAATGCAATCTTCGAAATAAAAGTAGCAATTGAATGCAATTAAAAACCACACAGCAACTAGCACAGTGCATTACAATTGCTGTAACAAGCAGAAAAATCAGTGGTCTGCTAAGACTGTCAGCAATTTTCAGGTGGTCCATTGTAGTGAGGAGTTTGGGAACCTGTGCTCTACAGTGTCCAGGAAAAGCAAGTGGCGATTTCACCCATTTGGCAAAATATTGGCTGAACTGGAGCCAATTTTCCTAACAAAAAATGCCCCTTTTAATAGTTCTGGTGGCACTTCTATTTCAATGAAGGGCATATGTGTGCTCAAGAGAGCAATTATTCTCCCCTTCCATCATTAATGAGTGCTATTCAAGCACCATAATATATAGCATGGCATCAGTACCTTAAATGGTAGTGAATATAAGAAGGAATTTCAGCAGGTGTGGCTTGGGAATGTCGCCATAAGTTTATCCCACCAACTTTGCCAAAGCTCAGGGGTGATGAACCTGTGGCCCTTCCGTTGTTTCTGAATTACAACACCCATGATTCTTGACCATTGGCCATGCTGGTTGGGAATCATGGAAGTTGGAGTAGAACAATATCTGGAAGGCCACAGTTTCCTCCATCCCTGCTATAGGATCATGAGCTGTTGGGTCCTCAGCTGGTATCTTTGCAAGTGCTCCAGTGGCAAAACCATGGCAGAGATGCAGATTCTCAGCCTTGATTGAGATATTTCTGCCTCCTTTTTTGGTATCTCCTTTGTTTATTTATTTAAATTTACCGGTATATACGGTTTGATTGTAGGGAATAAAAAACTCGACGTGGTTTATAAAAAAAAGAGAAAAATAAAATTACCACTAAAAAGTTTACAGCCATAAATTAAAACATACGGAAACTTAAAACCACAGCAGAATAGACTAAATAAAATTAAAACTCATACAAGCATTCTAATCATCTAAGTAGGCTTGTCAAAATAAGAATGTCTTCAGCAGGCACTGGAAAGAATACAGTGCAGGTGCCTGGCTAATATCAATTCTAAGGACAGTGAAGGGGTGAAAGGACCAGCTTCAGTTGTGGGGGGAGTTCTGACATATCTCTGCTCTTGCAGTCCCCCCCTCCCTCCTTTGAAAAGGGGATACGCTGAAGTCAGAGGGTGCTGAATAGCAGAATTCAGTGGAGCTAAGATTTGACCTCCGTCTTTTATTTAATTTTGAATTATGGTTTCCACCACTCCACTTTAGAACTCCTTTTTAGATTTAATGACTTTTAGCCATTTCTATTGCGGGCTCAGTGGGCAGAAAGTAGTTATTTATTATGATAATTGAGTATTTTTCCCCCATGGTGTGAATAATTATTGCATGAATAGTTCATCTCCCCATACGTGGTCTGGAAGTAATTTCTCTCGATACTGTTCAGCCTTGAATACAGGTCAGTGAAATGTGTGGAGTAAGGAATTGGATTAGTTCCCTGCTACACACTAGCATGATATCATCAGGATAAAAATAGGTGCTCAGTGATGGGGCAGGGAATGGCTCAGTCCCCAGATGTAGCTAGAACCATAGAGTTGGAGGGGGTCCCTGCAGGCCATGTAGTTCAGCCCACTGTTCAGTTCAAGAAATCCTGTGCTAGAGCATCTCCAGCACATTGCTGTCTAAACTCTAATGAAAGATCTCCAGTGAGGGACAACCCGTCAACCCACTAGGCCAGGCATGTCCAACTTGAAGTTGACTGTGATCCAGGATCCAATATAAAAATTGACAGTGATCTACCACCCAGGGATGGGTGCAGGGTGGGCGGGTGCTGGCTGCTTCCCCCGAGGGAGCAGAGATGGGTGCAGGGCGGGTGGGCAGGTGCCGACGGGGCAGGGGTGGGTGCGCCCGCAGCGTCAAAACAGCCCCTCCCAACGTCTCCCAGCGGAGGGCAGGTGGCGATCGACCCGAATTCATCACAGGATCTGCCCGTTGATCGCGATCAACGTGTTGGACATGTCTGCTCTAGGCGAACAGCTCTACTGTAATTGAATTTCTCCTAATGGTCAGTCCAAATCTGCCCTCCTCTAACTTAAGAGCCAATTAAGTTCTAGTCCTGCAGAAAATTGCCTTATCTTTTTTTGTAGCCACAGCACACTGCCAAGCCATGCTCAGCTTACGATTAATTAGAACCTTAAGATCAGGAAATCCCTTATCCGTGCATTTGATTTTGTTTTTTCCTAAATGCAGAACTTGGCACTTGTCCCCTTTCCCATATGTCCACTTAGGGATACCTTGTACTTGCAGTTAGATTCTGTAGTACATGATAAGATCTGCAAAAGATATATGGATTACATGGATACGAGGAGCCTGATCTTAAGATGCACCAACTGTGCAGTGGACTACATTGAGGGATTAGCACAAGGTAGAACAATTCCCACCTAAATTCTTTGCAGGGAATTTTCTCCTATGAAGCAACAAGGTTAGGTAAAGGCAGGAAAACCTTTAGTGAACTGGAGCCCACAAAAACAGTCAGATCCCCCCCACCAAAGTCCTTCCTTCAGAAGAGGAAAGCTGACATAGTCCAGCTGTGGCACAACAACCTTTGTCATCTGTGTACGGCAAAGCCAGTGGTTTCCACTCTGTCCAGCATAGCACAAATGTACCGTGTTAGCACCTTAGCCTCGCTCTGATAGTGTCTGTGGGGAATGGAAATGGCCCTTGCATTGCATTGCATCCTGTGCCCTTTTTAAATGTGTGTGTGTGTGTGTGTGTGTGTGTGTGTGTGTGTGTGTGTTGGGGAGGTGACTACTGGGTTGTTGTTTTTATTTTTATTATGTATTTTGTGGTTTTATATCTTGATTTTATTATGTGAACCCCCTGGGTATAGGGCGGTATATAAATTCAATGAAGAAGGAGAAGATGGAGGAGAAGAAGAAGCAAACTGATAGACAGCATTGCATCAGTACAGCTGGGCATTGCTTTAAACTGCAGAATCTGAGAATGCAACAATATGCTGCTGACGTTCTAATACTGATACTTCCTTGGTAGCAGGCAGGGGTGTTCACCGCTGGAAACAACCAGCTGGTTTTTTTGTGGACCAGGGATCTGATCAGAAAAGCTATGGAAACCCTTAAAAAACAGAATCCTTTTATTGAAGATCTTTCTTTGTTATACAAGTCGCATACAAGCAACACCACCTCCCCCATTTCCTTAGCACACACTATAGATGCACTCGTTGGACTTGTGTAGTGTTATTTGATCCAAGTCTTCTGCTTAGATTCCTTTTTCCAGATCAAGGCTTGCTGTGTCATGGGCACATAAGACTTGGATATATTCAGGTACCAGAGTAATTACTTCTATATACTTACCAGCTAATCCCCTCGCAAGCAGCAAGTGGGAATGTGAGTGCAATCGCACTACACCAGGGTCAGTTATAGGCTTTTATCGCTGTCAGAGACACCTGAAATGCCCTGCCACTTAAAGCCACTTGCAGGCAGAGACAAGTCATTAGCCACTGCTAAAAATATATCTGATTCCTACATCTTGCTTCTTGCAAGATTGTTGGTGGCCTATGCTTTAACCATTACATCCTTTCCACTGTTGAGATTCTAAGCTCCCCCCCCCCCTCCATATCTGCTAGAAGCTGATGGGTGATTTTGCACTGGGTGGGGGATGATACTGTCTGTTGTAAAGCACACAGCATTTACTTTGTCACAAGAGCATGTATCAGGAACGACACCTCGCTCAAAGAGGTAGGTATAGGAAAAGTCTCCCCCAGCACTTCAAAAATGGTAGCATCTACATTTTTCCCGACTTAAGATTCTCTCTATGTAGAAAAAAAAATGATGTTTTGAAACAACTCAAAAGCTAGGAGGAATTGGAGGCACAACCACTGTCAAGAGATATTAATTAAAGTTCACTGGACTATAAAATATTCTAGTTCCCCTTGCCCTCCCTGCTTTTTCTTTGCTTTCCATTTTTTGAGAAGCAAGCTGGACCAATAGAAAACGACAAATGCATATACCAAAAAAAAAGAAGAAGAAAAAAGGAAACCTAGGCAAGCAGGGTTTTCTCCACCTGAAGGGCTACAGTTAACTGCTACTAATGTCAAAAGAAAATGCCGGAATCACAGCGAGTGAATGATTGCAAGATGCCTGAATGACTGCTTCCTTTACTTCTTTTGCTTCCAAACAGAAGCCAAGCTGTCACTCAATGCCAAACTAGAGAGACCTTAAATGTCTCCTCTCAGCTCATCCCTGGAACAAACAGCATCCTGATATTTCATGTCTCTGGAAGCAGTCTTTATTTCAAATAAGATCATCATTTGACCTGCCTTCTTTAATGAGACTGGATTGAAGGCTTCCTGCTCAGGCTGGGATTTTTGCCAGAGCAGTGATAAGCCTTTCCTGGCTATGGCCTTGGTAAGACTCTTGGCTTGACACCACCCCCACCCTTGGCTCTGACCCCTGGGGCGATTCCTATTTCCTTGTACCAAGTTTGTGGCTTCTTCCTCTCAATGAGTACCTAAGGCACAGCTCCAACAAACTGCCCTGCTTCACCCAGAATCCCTCACTTGTGTAGGCTTACTGTCCATTTTATCTCTGAGTTTTAGCTGGACCAGAGAACCTTCCGCCCAATTCTCCTCTTCAAGAATGCAGAGATTAAAATCTATAAATATCATAATGGAAGACATACCATCCAAGTGTCCCAATTTTCCAGGGACAGTCCTGGAATTACAGAAGCCATCCTGGTTTCTGATTTCATACCAGAATGTCCCAGTTTTTCTTTTTTCTTTTCCCCTCCCCTCCACATCTTGGAGGCCAAGATGCCAAGATTTGCACCTCTCCCTTTGTGGGAGGTGGGGAAGGCTCATGTTATTATTGTGCAGCAAACGTTTAACAGCACAGGAACCTGAGTTACCTTCAGCTTGTGTTCAGCTAAGCACCTTCCATGTGCAAGAAGTCACAACTAATTGGAGCCCATGTTTTTGTGCCTGCTACATACTTTGCAGGGAGTGATTTTACTTTCTTGGGTTCCATGATCACTTCAGTTGGTGACAGCAGTCACGAAATTAAAAGATGCCTGCTTCTTGGGAGAAAAGCAATGACAAACCTAGACAGCATCTTGCCGACAAAGGTCCGTATAGTTAAAGCAATGGTTTTCCCAGTAGTGATGTATGGAAGTGAGAGCTGGACCATAAAGAAGGCTGATCGCTGAAGAATTAATGCTTTTGAATTATGGTGCTGGAGGAGACTCTTGAGAGTCCCATGGACTGCAAGAAGATCAAACCTATCCATTCTTAAGGAAATCAGCCCTGAGTGCTCACTGGAAGGACAGATCCTGAAGCTGAGGCTCCAATACTTTGGCCACCTCATGAGAAGACTCCCTGGAAAAGACCCTGATGTTGGTTGGGAAAGATTGAGGGCACAAGGAGAAGGGGACGACAGAGGACGAGATGGTTGGACAGTGTTCTTGAAGCTACTAACATGAGTCTGACCAAACTGCGGGAGGCAGTGGAAGACAGGAGTGCCTGGCGTGCTCTGGTCCATGGGGTCACGAAGAGTCGGACACGATTAAATGACTAAACAACAACAACATACTTTGCTTTATTGCTGGGCACTTGACACACTAGCTCAAGGGACAGCAGAAATGCTACTCACTAAAAGCCTAAGGCTAATGCTTCAGACCCTAACAGATCCTTTAATCTGTCTGATGATTTACTGTTATCTTCCTTTAGATTCCAAAATGATGGGAAATTATGACATTCGTTTTTTTATATCACTGTGGTGATTTAATTAGCCGGTGTACACACTATAACTTCGAATCCCATTCTTTTCCTCAAAGAATTCTAGGTAATGGAGTTGGTTAAGGGTTGCCGGGGATTGTAACACTGTGACAGGGGTAACTCCTGTACCCATAATTCTTTGAGGGGAAGAATGTGCTTCAAATGTGCTTTAAAGGTGCTTTATATATATATAATGTAATATACACACACAGCCACTATCTTTTGTCTCTCTGTCTCACAGTTAGCTCTCTCAGATGCCAAAGTAAGTTTGAAGCTTGTCAAATAGTGGTATAAATTCTCAGCACCTGGAGAGAGAAAGACAATATTCCCTTCTTGGGGGGGGGGGGGAAATCAATTCTTTATATATTTTTTAAAAAAAACTACTTGAAGGTAAATTAGAGAGGCAGCTAAGTAGTTCCTGTGGAGAAGCAGGTGCCCAGCTTTCTTTTATCTAAGGGCTAATCTGTAGATCACCATGATGCAGACTTTGCAGAGAGACTGGATGTAGTAGTGCTATTACCTTGCATTATGAGCTCCTGCTGGGAAAAGAGAAAGCAAGATTGCCAACAGACATCAGCAGGCCTCAGGAGAAAATAGAAAGTGCCACCTTTACAGTAAGACATTTCTCTCCAGACAAGATAATTGTTAATTACATCAGGCAAACTAAGCATTGGATCCAAATTAAGGCTACACAATATATGCACACTTACCTGGAAGTTACATTGAATTCTCATATCCTCCAAAACACCTCAGATGAAAATAGGGGCATTTCTCCTAGCCTCTCTTACTCCGAGCCAGAGTGGGGAGGTGCACTTTTTGCGCGCGCGCGCACACACACACACACACACACACACAGGCTGCACCCTTGACAGGGGCCAAACTGACCAACCCCTAGATATGCCCCTGCTCTCACCACACTAGCAGGAATAACCACAAAGCAGTAAGTTAGCAAAAGTGACTGTTTTTAGACCTTCCTCCCACTTATACAGTGGTACCTCATTTTTTGAATGTCTCGGAGGTCGAACGTTTCGATTTTCGAACCACCGAAAACCCAGAAGTGCCTGCTTCGGTTTTCGAACGTTTTTCGGAAGTCAAATGTGCCACGCGGCTCCGGTATTGAGTCTTCCATAAGTAAACGCTTCTGGAAGTAAATGCTTCAGTTTTCGAACATTTCGGAAGTCAAACAGTCTTCTGTAATGGGTTATGTTCGAAAACCGAGGTACCACTGTATAGCAAAAGACTTGGAGGTGGTAAGGGAAGGCCTTGGTGGGTCTCTCTTTGTGTGACAGTTTTAGTCCTTTGGTGACAGGGGGAAAGAGAAAGAAGATATGTCTGGGTGGGGAGAGAGAGACAGTCTTAGGACTTGGCAATTGGGGAGAAAAAAGCTGGAGAGAGGGAACTGAAGAGAGGGTAGATGGAAGTGGGTGAGGTTAAAGGGTACATTTGCAATTCTGTGGAGAAGCAAGACAGAGTATTGGGAGATATAGAGTGTAATATGTCAGTGTCCCTGCCGTCTTGCTATAATCAGACTTTCCCCTATTCATTCCTCAGCTGCCTCACATGAAAGAGGTAAAGGATCGCAAAACCTTCAAATATTCCATAGTACCGCCGTGAAATATATTTCACTACCGGTACCATGTGTTGTCTTCAGCATGAGGTTCCAGATTCAGTGTGGTAATTTAGAACAGATATTGAACTGACAAACACCCATAAATGTACAACATCCATCAACCCAACTTAACTTTCTCTAACTGATCAAGCTACCTGACAGGCCACCAATACATCACAGTTACAGAAATCAGGTGTTGTCAGGACCTCAGGAAACATGCTGCTGCATCATATATCCAGGTTGTTTGTGAATGTTTCCTCTAAAAGGCTGCAAAGGGTCCTATTCTGCTTCCCCACAGTAGGGGAATGAATGATTATCCAATTTTAGTTGCTTACCAGTCACAGTAAGCCTGATGAAGCATGAACAAAACTAAAGACTATGGTCCTGTAGCTGTCAGCAAGAAGGCAGGGGAAAATATTATTGCACTGCAACAATTAGCACAGTTTAATTAAACTCTTGCTTTTGGATCAGGCTGTGCTGATGTACTAAGCTTGGATATACTTTGCTGATATTGCAGTACAGAAATGAACCTGTTAATTACATGACAAATCAATAAGGGATGTGATACGGGGCAAACAGTTAGCTCTCTCCATTACTCTGTCAACAAAATACATGAAGGACACAGTGTCCAGTACAACCCACATGCCCAATGCACACTCACCCAGCCATTCATGACCCCTTTATCTGGTTGCTTGGGTCAGACGGTGGCTGGCCAGGTGATGTCTGTTCCTCTTGCCATACTGCCTCCATGCCTCTTCTCTGCCAGCACAGCAAGAGCAACAGGTGCTTTGTGTTGCACCTGTTGTGGCAGCCACAACGTGAAGCATCTTACGATGTGGCTGCTGTACCAATTGGCTCATTGGTCAGTCATTTGGCTGGCTGGTCATTAAGCAGGCAAGCAAACAAGCTGCCCACTCTTTGGCTGGCTCTTAAATGAGGCTTCCTGGGAAGTGAGCTGTGATTCAAGGGAATGTGTGGGGTGGCTGAGCTAGCTGGGTCCCAAAAGGTGTCCATAGCTTGCTGTGCAGTGCACTGTTCAAAGAGGTTTCTGTGGGCAGCAGAAGCAGGATCACCACAATCTGCAACTGATGACTGTGAGCCACCTGGTCATTCTGATCTAAGGGGACACAGAAAGTAAAGAGGCATGGGATGTGAGCCACAGCAGCAGGATTCTCTTGTTCCCCTACTACCTGAATCCATCCAGGGTCTTCTTTTCCCTAACAACAGGGCCAGGCCTGGGCCTGCTGCAGTACAGCTTCCACTCATTATCAGGATGGCACAGCTTAGATCAGGCCCGCGGTTTCCTCCACCAGTGGATGGCCATGGGGCACAGAAAGGAAGGATTTCCACAAACCTACTGTGCTTGGCCCAAACATGTGGGCTTCAAACAGCCAAGACAGGACACCTGAGCTGGGGGTCACCGTGCAGAACACCTGGGCTCTAGTATGAAGCCATAGCAGTGCAGTACATTGATCCTCCACTGCAGCCCCAGTCACAGCCCTCCTTCAGCAGCCACATATGTTGAATGAAAAGAGAAGGCTAGCAAGCAATTAAGAAGAGCAGGCTGTGCTTGCGCAGGGTTAGTCCTCATTTGTTCTTTTCAATACCGTAAATCATTCAAGTCCATGTGAGAAACTTACAATACAATCATCATATAAGAGGTTTCTGGACTTTATCTGCTGGCAAACAAAGCTGGGGCTACACCTCTTATCTGTTCTGCTCCCTGCCATCCTACAATATTTCAGGGTTGTTGTTTTTTTTAAAGAAACTGGATATCTGGTTCATTTGGAAGATCACGAATTCATTTGAAGCTTCTGGTGACATTTGCATGGTCATTAGCTTTGCAGAACTGTTTTGCATAGGCAAGTAGCATCAGACTGTGTTATCAGCAGTCCTTTGAAATCTTCCCCTTCTGAAACAAGAATGAAGCCTGTGGGCATTCTTCTGCCACCAAGTGTCTCTGTGTTGCTGAAGGCTATTTCTGAAAATGTCTCTAGATGCATTCAGATTAAGAAGAATCATGCAACATTTTATTGCAGGTAGGGTTTTAGATTTTGCATAACATGCAAGTCTACAGTTATATGATTCTATGAATGTTGGCATTCATAGTATAGCAGAATTGTGCCTTGGGAAGTTTGGGGGGGAGTGTTTTAGTACCGGTAGTTGTTGCAGAATACACTCATGAAATGCAGAAGTGCAAAAGATGTAGTTTGGGGTCACCAATGTGGTGCTCATGAGCACCAGGGTGCCCCAAGGCAATGTGAGTTATCTGGTAGGCGATCAGCTCTCCTAGGTGCTCACTTGCTGACCCAAATGACACTCCGAGCTGCTCTGATGCCTGCTTAGGCCTAGTATACCTTCTGCTTTGCCTTTCTGCCTGCACTCAACCCAGGTAGTGACAGCACAGGAAGGAGAGGAGGTGAGGACCAACAGAGTGTTGTGAGCCTCAGCAACCACTCAATGATGTCTCCCTCTGATGTCTCCCTCTGATGTTGGCCTTGCTACCAGAAAATGATAGAAAATATTTCCACCTTGGGTTGTATCTATTCTTTTTTTTATATATATAAAATTTTTATTTATTAATAACATAACATAACATAACTTTACATACATACATACATACATACCTTGCATACAACCAAACAATTACATGCACAAGGTGAAGGGGGGTGATTTTGGTGGAGGGGTGGAAGAAATGTGAGTAAGTATAAGTATGTAAGTATGTAATTGGGTTGTATCTATTCCCACCCCCCTCAGTTGATGTATTATTTCACAATTAGGATTTAGCTAAGAATTTAAAGACCTGATCTGAGTGAAAGGAAGACCTTTCTATATTCTCCGAGAAAGTTGATATTCAGCTTACCTTTACTGTAGCTGGCTTATTTTGCAATGAATGAAGTGGGTGGCACCATAGGAAATGAGTTCAATGAGATCAGCAGGGAGTTAATCACAAAGCAGAGCTTGCTCCCCAGGAGGAGACAGCAGAGCAATCCTGGCACTTGGGAACAAAGACCATCCAATTAGCCAATATAGTTTTTTCAGCCAAAAACAATAAATGGTCACCTTGGAGACTAGCAAATTTATTATGACAGTCCGCTTCAACAGATCTATAAAATATATTCCTAAATTAGCAAGTATATATATGGAAGGGGAATGTGGAGGAGCAAGCAGTTCCCAGTCATACCAACCTTTTATTGAAACAGCATGGGAGCACTTCAAATGTCACTGCAACCCCACATGAATGTGCCCCCCCAATTCCCCCCAAAGTGGTAGCACTCTGTCAGTCTTCAACCTGGTGCCCTCCATTTGTTTTGGACTATAACTCCCATCAACCTCAGCCAGATGGGATTGTAGAACAAAATGGGATTGTAGTCTTCCATGTGGAAGTGGTACATCTGAAAACTTCCTACAGCATGCGACCAGCCAAACATATGCACGGTTCAACATATTCCATCCATCTTTTTAATTAACTTGGAGTACTCCATTTGTCTGGGGCATTTTCAGGGATGAGTTGTGATGCATCTAATCCATGTAAGCCAGAGAGCACACACCATCTGCCTTCACGACAGATGTGTATGCTGTCATGAGACGAGCAGTAGCAGAAGGGTTGGCAGGACTGATTTTGGCAGAGGATCTCCTGTCACATCATTCCATAGGTTTGTTTTTTCCCCCCAAGGAGTCCCTCAACTACCCCACCCACACCAAATCCATGGAAATTAGCAGACTGGAATGGTAGGAACCCCAAAGCTTTTACAACTAAAAAGGCTGCTCTACACACATAACAGAATGAGAGGGTCGAATGGGCTGCACCAGTTAAGGCAGAGGCAGGAAATTGTGGTTTGAATCCTAAGTTTCCACTCTGCGTAGGGAAGGAGTTTCAAGAAGCAGAGTTGTGTTCAGGGAATGATCTCTTCTGTGAATAGAACTATCATTCCATGAAAGGAAGCTCCTCTTCACAAAGCAAAATCATAGGATCCAAGCAACCTTTTGAAATGTCTCTCTATATAGTAACAAATCCTTGTAAGCAGAATTTGCACATATGGGGAAAGGGTTCGAGCCCATCTCTGATGGTGATCTTACAAAGAGACAGCAGCTAATGTAGTCTGGAAAGTGCAATGTAGGTTAGCTTGCTTAGCATCAGGCAAAGCAATGGGATTTCATTACCTGACACTGACCCTTGCCCTAAGCCACTTTAGTTTTTCACTGCTGAAACTTAGGGTTGTATCACATGCTAGGCCTACTCTGAGTAGATCCATTGAAATTAATGGCAATGACTAATTTGGTCCATTAATTTCAGTGGGTGTACTCCAAGTAAGCCCTACTTAGCTGCAACCCTTGGTTTCCAAGGTTAAAATGTTACTAAATGTAAGAATGAAAAATGTATTCCTATGAAAATCCATCTGTCAGTGGAGTAACAGGGTTTCTCTTTAGCGCTTCCTATTAGAGATATCAAGAGCATAAGCTTGGAAGGGGATAACTCTTCAAGTGGAAACCTGGCATTTATCATAGGCCCAGTGATATGTGAATTAGGCTTCATTTTATTCTTTAGTATTATTTCCAACCTTTTTGGAAAATGTCAGGGCAGAAGGGAACCCAGCTGAGAGTCATTTCTTTCCCTCCTCTTAAAATGCTTTGGAGTGCACCATTATTCCCAGAATTCTTCACCTCTGGACAAATAACCTACCGGTATGTTTAATGACCTCATTTGTGGAAAGGACAGTTTGCTCCTTCCTACTGTAATTTTTAATTCATTCATCCATCATGACCATGAACAGAAGGCTGTGGTTTCACTGGTCCTATGTGCCATACTATTTCCTTTGTAAGCGGAGTGGAAAGTGATTCAGTAGAGGGAAACAATATCATCTTTCCTCTTTCAAGCCATTCATCCAATTACAGTTGCTATTTGCTGCCAGATTAGCCCATTTTCTTACTCTTATTTTCCTCTCTGTACTTTCCACAATGAGACAGAAAGTGCTGCAGCCAGAGTATCATTATGAGGTCCTCACAGTAATAATCTGGCATGATGAAAATTCATCTGAGCACTTTGTTCATAATTGTACCTTAAGTGTTGGGCATGTTTATTAGTTAGTAAGTTGCACTTTCAGAGCTGCTAAATTGAGAACTCCAGGAATCTGACCCAGCTACCGGAGTATGCACAACAAGGCCCAGATCTGTGAAGTTAGTAGCATGATTGTGACTATGCAGAGCCTGGGATTTGGATAATAAGATGCTTGCAGGTTATTTGGATTTCATCCACTGCTGCTGCAGTGCTGGGGCTGGGGGCCATACATGCTGTGCAGTCCTGTGGGTGCTTACTGAAAAATAAATCCCATTGAGTTTTTGGGGGCTTTCAAACAGGTACGTTTCAGCATGGAGCTACAATTCTCAGGGTTCCCTAGAAAGAGGGACTGACTGTTAAACCACTATGAGAATACGGGGTTCCCAACAAGTCTCAGCACTCATAACAAAGTACAGTTCGAGGATTTTTTAAAATATGCTTTTTATTAGTTTTCTTACTTAACACACACAAGAAATTAACAAAAATGATAAAATAATAGCAACACAAACAAAAACATCCATCCATCCATAAATCCATACGTTCTTACAAAAGAACTTATGCCACCATGTTCTTAATTCCAAATTCCTTATCTTCCCCAACAGACTTCTGTCTTCCTCAAAGCGGGTCTGTCTTATCTGTTTAATAAACTGCTCCTTTAATCATTTAGCCATTTCTTCTGTTATCTGAATACTATACTTATAATCCATTTTGTGGTTTGCGAAAAATAATCAAAGCATGTCCAGGTTTTAACTTGAGGGTACTGTTTTTAGAAATATTCTTTATAAATTTCCCACTCCTTTTTGAACTTTTGGTTTGGCTGTCTCCTAATTGTCACTGTCATTTTTGCCAGTTTGATGTATTCAAATAATTTATCCTGCCATTCCTCTTTTGTTGGTACTAATTCTCTTTTCCAATTTCTGGCAATTAATATTCTTGTTGCTGTTGTAGCATATAAGAATATTCTCCTTTTTTCATTTGGAATATCTGAATCTAAAATGCCTAAGAGGAAGGCTTATGGTTTCTTTATAAAAGTTTGCTTAACATTTTTTTTCAATTCCTCATATATAATATCCCAAAAATTCTTTTTTTTTTTTTGCAACCTCACCACATATGAAAAAGTGTTCCTTCTCCCTGTTTACACCTCCAGCATGTATTAGATCTCGTTTTATACATTGTGGATAGTTTGCTGAGAGTTATATGCCACCTGTAAAACATCTTCAGAAGATTTTTCCTTTAGTGTATAACAGACCGTAAATTTCCATACTTTATTCCATAATCTTTCCCATGCCGATAGTTGGATATTTTTACCAAAATCTTTTGCCCACTTAATCATTACTTCTTTCACCTCTTCATCTTTCACCTCCCATTCTAGAAGAAGCCATTATATTACCTTTTTCTTATTTTTTCTTATTACCGTACTTTTAATTCTTTGTCTACTTTTGATTTTTCCATTGCAAAACCCTTTTTCTTGTCTATCTTAAACACCTTGTTTAGTTGATAATATTGTAGCCAGCCTGTTAAGTGAAGTTTTATTTCCTCGGATTTTTTCACTTGCAATTTGTTATTTTCTTCTTCTAATAGATCTTTATACGTGGCCCAGTTTGTTTCCATATGTTTTCTTTTCACTGCTATGGCCTTCAAAGGAGATAGCCACCAGAGAGTTTTGGGTTCCAATATATCTTTAAATTTTTCCCATACCATATAGTGGTTTCCTTATACAGTTTGAGGATTATTTCAGGGACACTATGGCTGTTAAAGTGGCATGATGCTGCTTTAAATGTATGCTGCAGATGGGGCTTATGTAGCCCATGATCTCCATATTCTGAAAGTAGTGGAGCTAATCCTGCATACAAACTAAAGTGGCAATTTATGCAATAGCAAAAAAGAAAGAAAATGTATCACCAAAGAATGACAGATTTGCATAAAACTTGTGCATGCTGTTTTTTTTTAATCTATAGATGCAAATTTATAAATACTATTATTTAAACAAAAATACATCTCATCGTATCAGGGAAGGCTTTAACCTGATGACCTATATCTACTGTCTAATTTACTCTTTTTATGACTCTATCTTTTAACTGATATTGGATCAGATAGGCCTTCAATCAGACAAAGGACTCTTTCAGTTAGAGAACTGTCCGATGGAAAGTAAATCACATGACCATCCTAACACAAACTTGTACTGCACAATGACAGTAAGGCTCTTTCCCCCACCAATACTACCACTCTGCCATTTTAAGGCTAACATTTCAAACAATCTCACCTAATGGAAATGTAATAAATAAAATGAAATAATTCTGTGCATTGTATTTCAGAACCCTGAGATAGACACTGGTTGTAATAATTTGCTTATTCACCGTTCTTGTGATTAATCAGAGCTTGCTCCTGGAACCTGATTGCTATTCTTCCAACTTCTTTGAAAATCAATCTTTCTAGGTGTGTGTATTTCTGTGTGTTATACTGCTTCAGATGCAGCCTCAGGAAGTGCAGTGGATTTTTGGCACAGCCAGCTCTAGAAAGTGGCAAAGTAGGGCAAATACTGAGGCCAGAGTTTTGGATGGAGGAGGGCCTGCAGGCCAGACCTAGGCATATTTACATGGGAAACATCCCCATTGCAGCTAAAAGATAACAGGAAAATCAACTATGAAGAATTGACAATGGTGAAAACTCTTGTTTAACTTTACATCTTATTTGGGTAAACATGGGGTTTTGTCATGCTGCAGTTCCCAGTTACCAAGCTATTTTAAACCCCATGTTCTAACTATGCATGTGAAAGGCACAAATCCTTTTCCTCTGACTGTGTGAATTGTGTGGATTGTATTATATGTATTAGTAAGGGACGCAGGGGCTTGCCGATCAGAAGGTCAGCGGTTCGAATCCCCGCGACAGGGTGAGCTCCCGTTGCTCGGTCCCAGCTCCTGCCAACCTAGCAGTTCGAAAGCATGCCAGTGCAAGTAGATAAATAGGCACTGCTCCGGCAGGAAGTTTCCATACACTGCTCTGGTTCGCCAGAAGCGTCTTAGTCATGCTGGCCACATGACCCAGAAGCTGTACGCCAGCTCCCTCGGCCAATAAAGCGAGATGAGTGTGCAACCACAGAGTTGTCCGCAACGCGACTGGACCTAACGGTCAGGGGTCCCTTTACCTTTACCTTTACTAGTTACTAGAGGTGCTTCCAGACTGTCACTATTTTTTAGTGGGATTCAATCACCTACCAGTAAATTCATGTTGCTGAGTTGCAAGTGAGGTGGGGCTAGAGGAGCCAGGCCTTGACTGGAGAGAAGCAAGCAGGGAGCCATGGCTTTGGCCAACAGAGTCTAGACTTGGCCTGGGCATTGCTGCAGAGGCAATGCCATGGCTAGTAGTAGGTCCAGGTGGTTGCCTTGGCAACGAGGCCTTGGGATTTTGCCTCTAGGCCTCTGCCTTTAAAGGGCCATATAATGTCACAAGTGTCCACACGTAGCATCTACTTTAGCCTTGAGCACGTCCCTCAGCATATCTTTCAAGATATACATCGAATGTCAGGGAAACAAGTGAAGGCTCCCAATTCTCATTTTAAAAAAAAATGCAAGCAAGACTGATTTTCTTGCTTTTGCTGGAGGGACGAAACCCAGGAATGTTCCGTTGCCAAATAAATTTTATATTGTATTAGGCATGGGGAGGAAGATGCTATGAAATGGAAACAGTTCTTAAAATTAAAAAAGAGGCAGTAACTTTTTGAAATGGGAAGACTGCTGGTAATTACTTTAACTCTGGTGTGAATGAGTGCAAGGACAAAACCTTTGCATCCCTCCTCAGCTTCCCTTCCTCCTGGATAAATCATTGTAACCTCCCAACAACCCCAAACAGCTGGCTAATTTGGAGAGATTTATTTATTTGTGAAACATCTAACCTTCCCTTCATCAAAACAGATTCCAGGGCAGTTTGCAAACTCTGACAATCAATAAAACACAACACAAATGATAGGAGCCTACAATAAAACAAACTGTAGAAAAGCCACAAAGTATAAACAAAAAAACAGCAGGAGTTCATAAAAATCCTAAGGATTTTTGGACAGTCCAAATAAATTCCACCAGAGGCCTAAGTAGAGATTACTCCCAACAGAACCACAATGCTGGCTGAGTCAACAAAATGGATTAGAGTTTCCCAAACTGTGGCTCATGGGCTACCAGTGATCTTCATTCAGCTTGTCTGTGGATTTGTAGTTAGAGGTGGGAAACGGCACATCCATTGCATTAAATATTCATATTGATTTTCCTTTTATTTTCCTTGTTTTTTATTTCTTATGTTGCATTTTATTGCATTACAATTTGCATTACATAGAACTCAAACTGTAATGGAAAAAATACGATATATAAGAAATGAAAGAAGCAATGAGAATACAATGTTTAATCAAGCAGCATCTAGCACAGCACTTTACAATTGCTACAACAGGCAGAAAAATCATTAAGTGGTCTGCCAAGACCCTCAGCAATTTTCAGGCGGTTGGAGGTGTAGGGCAGGTTTGGGAACCAATGGTTTTACTGAACTGGGTGCTGTCGGTGCAATGACATGTCCTTGAAATCCCCTAAATACTATGCTCCAAAGAAAAATGTCAGCAAAGTTGAGGCCTCATTATTGTGAGCAATGCTTTTCTTCAAGGACAAAATGTGCTGGTATTCACCATGAAGTTGTTACTTTTAACCAGTGCTTTTCTTCTAGAAAAAAAGGGTGTCAGTACTGCGTGCCCTTGAATACTCCTAGAAAATAACACTGTTTGTTAGAAATCCAGGGATACATAGCTTTCAAGATTGGGCCAAGTAAGTCCTGAGTTGATTTTATAAATCCATTGTAATCTAACTTGTGAATTGGTCTGAGAAAAATCTGCAGTGGCCTATACAGCAAAAGAACAAGATAATTTCCTTTGCTCCTGCTACTGAACATTATTATTTGCATATGGTCAAAGACAATTAATGAGCAGGCTCTTCAGGAAGAGCCTAATAATAGTCTTTAATAACCATTATTTATATTGCAGTATGATTTCATTTTGAGTCATTCCCTGGTTAAGTGCCATTTAATGCTCTGACCTCACCTACTTGTCTCCCTCTTAAATTATTTCCATCAGAGAGCATGCATAGTGCAAGAGAGATCACAGTACCTTTAAGCTTCAAGTGGTGTCCATTAACAGCTGTATTTCCTGCCCACGATCCAAGACAGAGATAAATATGTATATGCCTACCACCATGAATATGTATGTTTCATTAAATGTTGGGACAGATTTTGGTTATGAGCCAGACTTTCTCAGATGGCAGCAGCCATCCTAGGTGTATAACTTGAACATCTGTAGCACCTGAGAGAGACTGCAATGTCCATCTTCAAACTGAGCCTTCAAGCTGACCTTTCGGCTACAAGAGCAGCCCTTTTTTTGTACTTTTCTTCTTCTTCCCCTTCACCCTGCTGTTTCGTGCAACATTTTGCCTGAACAATACTTTCGGAGAGCTCACCAATTTGATTTTGTTACAATAAAGGTATTGCCCAACTGTGGATTTTGAAGGCTTTTCTTACAGACCAACATAGCTTTGTGTTCTGCTTTGATGCCCGATCCCATGGAGAAAGAGGCAGGACTGGAGGTTGAAGGCAAGTCTAGTTGAAGGTTGCAGGACCACGGACAGATCTAAGTCAGCAACTTGCTCCACAAAGATTGCAGGCCTTTTAAACCACTCTCTCCAGATTGCCTCCTCCAGTCAAGGTATTGGAAATGTTCAGAGGCTCCAGTTCATACAAAATCCTGTAGCTAGACTGTTGATGGGGACAAACCATCACTAGCACATATCTCCGGTGCTCAAAAGCTTGCACTGGCTGCCCATACTCTACCAGGCCAGGTTCAAGGTTCTTGTATCAATTTACAAGGGCCTTAACAACTTGAGGACACCTCAAGGACAACTTGTTCCCTTATATTCCTGCTTGATCACTGAGGTATTTGCAAAAGTCCCTGTTAGTGGTCCCCCACAGCTCATATACGCAAGAAACTGTGTCCAGTATTGTGGGTTGAGATTTTGTGGAACTCACTTCCAGGCAGACCCCCTTCCAGGTGAATTTTTGGTGCTTACTGAATACATTTTTATTCCAGCAGGCTTTTTTAATTGAATTCTGATTTATAGTTTTAACTCATTTTTAGCCTTATTGTAGCAGGTCTCTTATACACTGCTTAGCAACGACTGTGATTAAGTGGTATACAAATTGTTGAAATAAATAACAAATAAAATAAATTGGCCTGTGACGGTAAGAATTTAGCAGGAACAAAGCTAAAATAATATCTGGTTCCTTCAATCAAAAGTAACTGACCTATTGATATCAATGGTTTAAGAGTCTCTCTGGCAAGGGCTAGGGGAAGCACATTTGGACCAAAGAGAGTAAGACTGGATCAAAGAAGATTAAAAGTTGGCTTAGCAGATGAGAAAACGAAATCATGACATTTCCTGCTGCCTACTGGTTACTGCCACTGAAGATTTTAATTTGCATAAGAGATTTTACTTGAGACAAAGTAAGCTGTTGAGCCCACTTATACAGCAACCAGCAAATTCCTTTATATTAAAGTTGTGGTTATTTTATTATTACCTTCATTTTCAAATAGAAGAGAGTTGTTGTGGGCTTTGGTATCCCGAATCTTTACTGAAAGCAGTTGCAGCAAATATACAGCAATAGTTTGTTGTAATAAAGAGAAAGGTCTTTTTTTCCCTTGTGGGCTTCAGGGGCTTAAGACTAACATTGTAACAGCAATGGGAATAAATTAAAACACCAAGTAAGGGGGGAAACTAATGATGACAAAAGGCCTTCCTATTAGAACTGCATCTCTGTTGTGATTGATAGAGCATATACTCCAAAGCATCTTGCAATCTTCTCCTTGGTTGACCTTCTAAAGAACCCTGTAAAGGCTTTCCCTGTGTTGTGGCTGGGGTGGAAGTGCAGCTGGTAGTAGTGGCTGGTGTGTTGGGGCAGAATGGCCTTCCCAACAACTGGTGTAACTGCAGCTGACCTGCAGGGTTGGGGACAGGAAGGCAGCAGTGTTGGGTCTGTATGGGTACACTAGCACACTCAATCTGGTACTCCCATTGGTAGAACCACACAACCCTGACCTTGCCGTCACCCTGCCCCAGTCTTAGGGGTGGGGGAGAAATGTGACTGTTTGTGTTTAAAGACAAACTTTCTAAATTTGCACTTTCTATAGCCATAACAGAGCGAAACACAGCCATCTTTTGAAATTCACACTTCACTTCTCTGAATTTTGCAATGCAGTTCTGCAGCCATGTAAAAATGCACGTACTATGGTAAAATGTGCCTATTAAATCCATACATTACATTAGTGAAAAATACATAAAAAGTATATGAGGGTTCAAGGCCAGAATTCCACCCACAGTACTACACTGTCTCACTAAATTGCTTACTTAGCCCACCAGCTTTTTCTTACATAAACTGGAGCTACAGTGAATCCCCATCCCTATCAGATTATTTTTAGCATATACAAGTGAGGCCCTGCAGTGAAATGTTGCACTATGGAGTCAGCCATGCCCTCTTTCATGATACACCATTCCATTCTATCTCCTCACACACCCAGTTTCCCGGGTTATTTTTTTACCCCTTCCATGTTAAGCCAGCTGTCTGTGGCCAGTGAGCAGATTTGGTTCTCTGGACCATTCAGGGAAATTTCCCCTCTTTATGTTTCCCCTCCCCTCTCCAAGGCTCTCTATCTGCCTCTCATAACTCTCCCCAGGCCTTCTTAAAATAGAAGCCCTTTGTGCATGGCAATTAGCTGCCTTCTATGCACAGAAGTGATATGATGAAGCAGCCAAATCCTGACAAAAGTCTCCTTCAGCTCCTGCCTGTTTCTTGGTGGAAGCTGAAGAGTGGCACTGGCTAGCAATATCTTAAAAGAGGCCTTGGGTATTTCTGGAGATGGGGCTTAAATCTTAGCAGTAAGCTTCTCAGGTAGGAGATTTCTTATCAGCTCTTGGCCATGCGCTTTCTGTTTCCTCCAGTAACACTCAATCAAGATGCATTTGATTTGAGAATAAGGAGTTTCAGAGATATACCTTTCCACTCTTTTCTATGCTGAGGAATAAATACAACCATATCTGATAGGAAAGTTAAGACATAGCTAGCTTGGGTACAGAAAGGCCATGATTCCATGTCAGATTATATAGATGATTGTCTTCTTTTGTACATCAAAAACATGTGGAGTTGTGTTAGCAGAGTTATTAGAAACACAGACTTAGGTCACTTTGAGGTCACTTGTTTACCAAGCATTCATCCTGATTCATTTGTGGGGAGCTTAACTATTTACAGAGCATTCATCCTGATTTCTTTGCAGCAAGGTTAGACAATGTTGTCTCAAGCAATGTTACCCTACGTTTTCCAGTGCATTTTCCCATCACTTTGCAGTTTGGGAGGGAAGTGAGTTTGTTGCACAAGAGCTCCAAATCAACTTCAATTGCACAACCTGAATTTGCCTGTTTATGATGGAATCCTACCCAAAAATAGTGACAGTCTGGAAGTGCCCTTGGATTTCCATTTTTTCACTTAAGCACTCTGAGAATCAAAAGTTCTAATTGAGTGTCCCCACACATGAATTCTGGGGGAGGGTTGTGCTTCCCTGGCCCTACCCCATCTGTTGCATCACTTTTGCCAGCTTTGTTGCCCTCTGTGTGCTAGGGGTTGAACTTCTGCAGTGGGGAGCTTTTTCCTGATTGTGCAGATTCCCCAAGCAATTGAGAATGCTAGAATACCAGGAGGAAGGGCTACTCAGCATGTACGCATCATGTGCATAACATGAGGGGTCATGTTCCCTCCAATGAATTGGTTTTATACACAACTATAATGCTTCAGTATGGCTTGTGACTCATACTTTTTTAAAACAACAACAACAACAACAAGGGAAGTTGCTAAAAATGAATTTTCCTGCTGTGGCAAGGAATAATAGCAAGAAGGTTATTAAAATGGAGATTCTGAGAGATGGAAGCTGCTTGCTCTGAAATGTTATTCACTCCACTAATGTGTCGCATGAGATCGGAGGTGTCCTTTTGGTGGAGCACAGCTGAGGAAACGGGGAAGACACAGACAGTGGATACCATACCTTGAGTACGGTATTTCCTCTAGCATGCTGCCACTCCTCATCATGTCTCTCGGGTCTATTTTTAGGAGTCTTCCACGCCTGTGGCGAAGATGCCTCTTACAATGCAAGGTGTTCCAGAGATAAGTACATTCCAAATTCTAGTCAATTTGCAAGCATCAGACAAAAGGCTGCAGCAGGGAATGTGGGGGCAGGAGGATGGATGGGGGGGTTATTCTAGCTGCCAAATCAAAGTGCACAATATTGTATCCCAGCTCTGCTGCTCAGAAAATCTGCACCTGGAGAAAAAAAAGAACAGAAGATGAACTGGGTACCTCCAGACTGTCACTATTTTGTGGGATGCATTCAAGCACTTGCTGGGGCTTTAGGTTTGTGCAGTTAAAGTGGATTAAAGGGTTATGTCACCCAAATGCAGGCTTCCTCGGCCCTCCAGGTGTTTTGAGACTACAATTCCCAGCATCCCTGACCACTGGTCCTGCTAGCTAGGGATCATGGGAGTTGTAGGCCAAAAACATCTGGAGGGCCAGGTTGAGGAATCCTGCCCTAGTGTAACAAAGCCAATTTTAAAAAGAATCAGACACTCATCAATTTATAAAAGTATATGGTACACCAGAATCCCAGTCACGATCAATGATACCTTTGCATTGTCAACATAAAGTAGGATACAAATTTTCCTATCTCCTAGTTTTGGTAGGTGTCCATCTGGGTCATTTAAACCATTTACAAGTCATTTAGAAACACCTTGAACAAAGTATGCCTAAGTCCCCTGGTCATGGGTATATGATATCTCAGGTAAGCTGTCCCTGATTGCTGCATTCTGATTGCTACAGAAAGCTCTACTAAGGCCAACAAAGTCTATCATCAACAATAATGTCATCTAGATTCTGCCATAACTTTCCCCTGGGGACAGAATCAAAAGCTGCCTTTTAAAGCCACGAAAGCAGTAAGCAGCTTCCCTTTCATGAGTCTTGTATATTTTTCAGCAAGCTGGGAAAGCACCAGGCAGTGTTCAAGGTCTGAGCAATTCCATCTAAATGCTGCTTGAGGATCTGTAAGTATATCATCAGATTCCAATCAATCAATCAATCAATATGTTGCTTAAGAACCTAACATTTAACTTCTTCATAATGGATAGCAAATTGAGTGATAGCCTGGATCATTACCGCGACCCTTTGGAAAATGGTACACTATTCCAGGATATTAGAATTGACATTTGGGACTGAATCCCAAAAAGACAGCATTATGTCAAAAGGGTAAACATTTACAACTACTTAGGAGGACTGTAGCAGCAAACAATTGTCCTTTGGGTCTGTTGTAGTTCTATTTGAGGACTTTGGGTCAGGGCACAAATCCAATTTTAATTTGCAAAGATGATGAAGCCCATGCAGTTCTTCTGTAGATGGAAGGGGATTACAAGTATCTAAACTGCCTGACCCTAGTTTCTGATGTGTAACTAAAGGAGACCATGTACTTCAGATTTTCCTTCACCTCATCAATTTGAGAAGCAATATGCAGCAATACTAGAGCAGCCAACAGACAGTGATCTGCTGAAAGTTCAATGCAAGAAGGATTTATTATGGAGTTATCTACCAAAGGAGCTTCTGTATTTTTGTGTCTGCTAAAGAATTAATATCACCTTGATCTGACGCATCAGTGTCTACAAAATGTGTAACCCTATTTGCTGTTGGAATTGTAAATGCAGGCACAGGCTGTGGAACAACAGCAAAATCATCTATTTTACATTGTTTAGGGTTCTGGCTAATTAGTTATATCTGAGAATGGGTAAGACATTTTCCTTCCTTTCAAGCTGGTGATAATAAAACTAGTCTAATAGCAAGTCAGCTTAATTTAAAGCAAATTACATGGAAATTAAGCATGCAACTACAATGTCCTGGCTCCCGCCAGATGATGAGGAAGTTGAACTCAGTTTACACTTTCTGGCCAAAGCTTTAATGTATAAGCAAAGCAAAGATCAAATGCAAGACAGGTGCCATTATGCATGGCAAAGTAAGCTAAAACGATCCAATAGAGAAGAGGGAAGAGAAGTTATTATTTTAATGATTTGTATGCCATTTATAAAAGCTTCTGTTACAACAGAACTTTACACCATTTCTTTCCAGATTCACTCAGATGTCCATTCTGGCCATGATTAGGTTTTTAGCTGTTTTTAATTATCTTTAGTGTGCATTGCCTTGAGATGGTGGTTTAAAATGTGATTAATGAATCAATGATGATGAGGATGAGGATGAGAGCATAAACCACAAATCATGTATTTTTTTACTGTTGCTGAGAGAAGAAGCAGCATATTTTGGTTATTCGTGACAGGAATATTGTCACCTGGTGTTACACTGAGCCATGACGACTTAGCCAGGCATCTATTTTCAGCAGCAGGGCTCAGCCCTAGCATATGAAAGGAACAAAGAAGATGTGAGCTGCGTTACACTTCTCTTGGAGAAATCATCCTGATGGGCTTTCAGGTCACAGACTTAATCTTTCAGGGGTGCTTGGAGCACTAGCATTTCTCATGTTTCAACTTAAGAACTTTTTTTTTGCAGGGGAAGCCAACATGGTGCCCTCCAGATGTTGTTCGACTCCAATTTCCATTAGCCCTTGTTGGCACAGCCAATTAGTCATGGAGGATGGGAAGTGCAATCTAAGAGTATCTGAAGAGCACCATGTTGGCTGATTCTGAATTAGTGCACGTGACATGTGGCATTTGGAAGCCAGCTGAGCAACCCTACCCACACTGGGTGACCGCCTGCTACTGCCTAGCAGGCAGGCTAAACTTGATATTGTGTCAATACTGCTCACACACACACACTTTGAGTAGAATTTTATGCTGATTAAAATGTTGCAGAATTAGCCTACAGTGCAGCCCTTCATAGGGTGTTCCATTTTCAGATTGCAGGTGAGGGGATGCTTCTTTAACCCACATAAAAATCCTCTGCATGTGAAAAAAGTAGCATGTCAGAAGCAAACAAAAAAACAAACCAAAGCCCTACTTCCTGATATGCTAGCTTTCCATGTTCAGGTTTTCACATGGGAAATTATTCAAAGTATTCATCCACATATAATCTGAAATGGAGGAGCTCTAGACAAATTCTACCATGTTATGTAGGTAGATAACATCTGGCAATGCATTTTCTACTATTCAGCGCATATCCTTCTAGCATCAACAAGGTCTTGTTACTCTCTGTCAACTGCAATGTTTAAGAAGATTGATGCAAATAAACATGAGGAGGGGGGGACGACAAGAAATTTCTAATAGAAACTTACCCCTTAAAACGAATTGTTAACTGCAGCTGCCCAAAATCCCTTTGATCACTGAAACTAAGAAATCCAATCTGCTTTAGGTCATTGAAGCTGCAGGATTTATTTTATTTTTCCATTTCACTAAGGTTGAGCAGCCGCATCAAAGCAGTTCGTGTCACTGTTTTGTTCTCTAGTAACTTCCACTGTGTGATTATGATGAAGTAATAAAAGAAAACAACATGGTGCTCTTCATCCATCAAAAGACTATAGATCACAAGGAAAATAAAGCAATGTACATTTTACAATGCAGATAGTCAACCAACAAATGTGTGACTGTAAAGAAGAGGCAAGACAAGGCTGACCCCCCCCCAGTTGTTTGCATATGATGCATGAATATACCTAACTATTTGCTGCAGAAAAAGGAGAGGCAGTAGCCCTTTTCATGTTGCTTGTGTTTCACCCCTGGTGAAGGTGCAGTGCAGGCACAAATAGGCTGCAAGGCTGTACCTGTTGCTCCATCATCAATGATTCAGGGTCTTCATGCCCCTGCCATCCATAGGTTAGCAAGGACATCCAAGGGGCTAGGTATCCTGGTAAGGTGGAGATGCAGAATCTCCAGATAAAGAGTCAACAGGGATGTTAAGAAATTGATGGTGGGACTTACATGCATTCAGCACTATTTTCCTCATCTTTTTAGGAATAATGGAGTCCAGTTTTTCACTAAGGGTTCTGACATGTTCATTGAGAACCTGAACTGAGGTTTGTTAGAACTTGTGATTGGTAAGTAGGTTGAAGCAGACAGCCTTAAACTGGCTCCCTCTGGTGATATGTAGGGTTGATGAAGACTCAGAGGCAACCTTCCTCCTATTACTGACCTTTTTTGCATTGTGCAGATTCTCTTGGCCCTGTAGGCTTCACCCTTCTAAAAGGTAACTCCATCCATTTGAGAAGATGTAGGGAGTTTATATCCATGTTTAGACATGGCCATAGCTCTCTAGTAGAGCATCTGCTTTGCATGCAGATGATCCCAGGTTCAGTTCCCAACATCTCCAGATAGGCTGTGAATTGTCCCCCGTCTGAAACCTTGGTTAGTCACCATCAGTCATTTGTAGACATCACTGAGCTAGATGGACCAACAGTCTGACTCAATATAAGGGAACTTCCTATCCCTCATCTCCTGGGGTTAATTATGTCTGTAGGTACAAGTTTAAGTTATTGCTGAAATGGCTGAAGATCCGTAATGAACAAATAAAGTTGTGGGCTTGTGGCCATTTTCTCTGGTTCCAGTGTGCTCCCACGACTGGTGGTTGAAGCCATGTACACATGATGCTAGCCACAATCCACATCTCTCTTGTAGTTCCTTGAGAAATATTCTCATTTGATGCCTTTTCCTCCAAAGCAGCTTCCATCCAGTTTAAAAGCATAAGCCACATTCACTTTGCAATTAAGCCAAGATGTGTACACTTGAGACTGCCATTGCACATGCGTGGACGGCAGTTTTATGAATAGGAGATGAGGGGAAGGAACCAACAGGTAATACACATTGGGTGAAGACAACCATGCCCCACTCTGGTGTGTATATAGCAACATGGAAATGTAACTCGAAACACATTAGAGGTGAACCGGTCTCGCTGTGTTATAAGCTGCTATTGTGTAACATAGACTCATGCCCCAGCACTTGTCTCACATCTTAATGCTGGAGTGTAGGGCCAGTGTCAGAGCTTTCTAGTCAGTTAAATTCCAGAAGCCATTCAGAAGATTTGCAATGAAATCAACACAGTTATAATGCTTCGTATCTATTTCCGTTTGAAGATGCAAAGTTTATTTATTCATTTATTTATTTATTGAATTTCTATACCTGGAGGTCTCAGGGCAGTTCGTACTGAAAGTGGTTGTTAAGACATCCTGATTTTAAAACTGTAATGGTGTTGTTTCTGTTGTACTCTGCTATTTAGTTGTCATCATCACCGACCTCACTTTAGAGTAGTTTCATTATTCAAATATGTATAATGGTGATCATTTTTCATAGTTTTTGGTGAAGTGCTGCAGAGCCTACTCTTGCTCTCTCCTCCCTGAATTGCTCTCTCAACTTCTCCATTTATTTCTCCCAAACTGATGAAGTGCTAAATCGCTTGTGATGACTCACAATTACTTTCCCTTAGCAATGAATGTCAAGCATAAAGGCATAAACAGACCCTTGAAAAGGCTATCCCAAGCCGAGACTGGATGTAATAATAATAATAATAATAATAATAATAATAATAATAATAATAATAATAATAATTTATTTATACCCCGCCCATCTGGCTGGGTCTCCCCAGCCACTCTGGGCGGCTTCCAAAAGAACATTAAAATACAGTAATCTATTAAACATTAAAAGCCTCCCTAAACAGGGCTGCCTTCAGATGTCTTCTAAAGGTCTGGTAGTTGTTGTTCTCTTTGACATCTGAAGGGAGGGCATTCCACAGGGCGGGCGCCACTACCGAGAAGGCCCTCTGCCTGGTAATGATGTAATGATGCAGTACACATCAACAAATATTGCCAAGTCAGGAACACCTCATGCTCCCATTAGATGTCATGCCAGGGGGTGGGGGCTTTCCAGATGGGAGTCTGTATCACTTCACTTACTTCCAAATTTGGAAAGCTAGCACTGCTGCACCTGGAAGCGCTGTTGCTCATTGTGTTGCTCATTGGGGCCCTTCACTTCTATCCCCAAGTCCTGCCCTAATTGGATCATGTTTCTGGGTGTGATGTGAGTGGTGTTTCTTGAAGAATTTAAAATCCTTCGGGGCATTAAAAATTACTTAGCTATTGAAGAAACCAAGAAGCAGAATGGTGCGGTAGGATATTAATTCCCAACCTGTAAAAAGGTAAGTTCGGGGGGGGGTGTTTTGAAATCTGTTGACCCAGATATCACCAAGCTGCCCAGGGCCATTCATCTGAAATATTGTCCTGCCCTATTACTGATCTGTAAATAATAGCTCACATAAGGTACAGCTGCCGTATGTTCTTGTAGTCTGGTCAGTAAGTATTGTACAAATGTCTAGCCTTGCAGAGCAGGCTGCATGGCTCTTAACAATTATGTTTCAAGATACATAGACCATTCACAAAGGATAATCAATGTATATAGCTTGCAGACTGTGTGTGTGTGTGTGAGAGAGAGAGAGAGAGAGAGAGAGAGAGAGAGGCATTCCTGAGAGATACAGACTGGTGCAGAAAAGTAAAAGATGTACCTTGCAGAAAATGATTTTTATTTTTTTTACTTTTAAGAATTTGCATATGCAATGACATAAGCATGCTAAGAGGTACCACATGCTTTTAAAATGATAGTGACATTAAGAGTTTCAGAAAGGAGAATCAATTTAGAGATGGAAAACTCTTAGCAATCAGCCTGTATTGAAACACAGATAATCAGCTAGACCACGGGTGTCAAACACAAGGCCCGCGGGCCGAATCCGGCCCGCCAGACCTCGTCATGTGGCCCGTGTAGCCGCTCGGGGCTCGGGCAAGGCTTGCCGGCGCTCCGGTCACCGCCTCATATCCAATATGGCTCGATCGGCCCAGGCGCATGTGCCCGCCGTCTCCCTTCCCGCTCCCCTCCCCTCACTCCGGAGGCTTTTTGGGCACTCGCAACGCACTCCCGCGCCCCTCGCGCCGAGCCCTGGCGCCGGCCGGCGGCTGGGGATGGACGGGTGTTCGCGGAAGGGCTCCGTCTGACCCTCCCCCCCTTCGGCCCCTGCCCGAGCCGAGCCGCCGCCGCCCCAGAACCAAACTTGCTCCTCCAGCACTTCGGGGCGCCGGGAGAGGCGGCACGAGCCCCCGCCTCCGCCCGTCGCAGCGCCGCCCCGTCCCCGAGGATTTCCCGTGGGGCGCGCAGCTGCCTCAAGTTGTTGGGTGCGCAATTGGGGAGGCTGCGCGGCGGCTCGAGCCCGAGTGGGGGGCGGGGGCGAGCGAGCGAAAAAGAGCCCCAACCTCCCCGTGTGCTGGAATGAAGCGGGAGAGGCAGCTGGAGGGGCTTTGCGCGAGACAGGCAGGCGCTGTCAGCTTAGCTCTCCATCCAGCGCGCTGGCCTGGCGAGCTAGCAACTACTTGAGCCTGCTCCCTTGCACTCGAGCTGCAGCGCCCGGCTGCTTTCAAGTGCCATAAATACACCGGCGGAGTCATGCCTTCTCCTTTGAGAGCCAAGTTTTTTTTTTGGTGTGTGTGTGTGTTTTGCGAGAACTCGCGACTTCATTTCTTCCACCCGCCCCCCTCCCCGTTTTTTTTGTGTGTGTGTTTGGCCCAGAAAGGCCGGCGCCGTGGGTTTCCTGACACGATCGCAACCCCTGCCTTGCTTTTTCGTTAAGATCTCTCGATCCCGGCTCCGCTGCCGTTTGCTGGGGATCCTGCGCCCCTTTGGCCTCCCTCCCTCCACGCCACCCCCCCGCCGCTCCCCTCCCCCTGCCGAAGATGTAGGACGGAAGCGCAGCCCAAGTGCGTGCACGCTGGAGGAGAGGATGGCGGCAAAGGAGGCGGGTGGGTGGCTGCAGCTGTTGAGACATTTAAAGGCGGGATAAATTAAAACACCCTCAACCGAAATTAAAATCTGAAGACGGGGAGGGAGGTGGAGTTGTGGCCGGGGGGGGGGAATAAATGGGGAAAGAAAGGAGCAGGATTGTGCAACACCGAGAACCTCATGACCACGCGTCGGTGTAATCAGAGAAGAGTAATAAAAGCGAGCGAGTTTCACGCAGCTTAAAGGCGAAAGAGCGATACCAATTGAGCCGGGAGCCAACTGGATCCTTGCAAAAACCTCGCTTTAGAGGAGGGGGTGGGGACAGAGATCTAGTTTCCCCCGCGTTCGCGCCTTCCTCAGCCAGGAGAGGAGAGAGGAGAGGAGAGGGAGAGAGAGAGAGAAGAGGAGAGAGAGAGAGAGAGAGAGATGTATATGGTGGCTTCAGGTGTAGATCGTGAGTTCATTAGTGATTGGCAGCCTAAAAGGAAAAAAAAAGCTCTCACTCTAAAAAAAGCTCAACGACTTCTCTTTCTCCCCTTCCCAAAATCTCAATAGCAATGGGCAATTGCAGGGAGAGCTCCTTCCCTCTTGCCGACAAAGAGTTGGCCAGTGTGTGTGTGTGTGTGTGTGTGTGTGTGTGTGCTGCTCGGGATAGTAGGGGGCGTGGTCTAACCCCGTTAACGCTTCCCGGATCTTCTCCAGCTGCATGTCTCCTTTCTCAGTGCAGTTACCCTCCACCTTGCTGGGGAGAGAAGGCTCGCAGACTTTCTTTTTCCATCGCCCCCCCCCCCAACCTGGCCGTGGTGTGAAGAGAAAGAAGCCCTTTTTTCTTCCTTTCTCTTCCTCTCCTCCCCCCCCCAGCCCATCCCCATTTACAACTTTGGGGTGTCTCCCCTGCCGCACCACTTCACTGAAAAGACTTGTTTTCCATAGAGAGCCAATTGCTTGAGATCTTTGCTGTCTTTTGAAAAACCCATTTGGAAACAACAGCCCTCAATCTTTCTCTACTTCTCCCCTCCCCGCTTCCCTTTGTCCCATTGATCTGGTGGGGTGGGGGGAGGAGAGAGAGGCGCTGTATGTGTGTGTGTGTTAAGACCCTGAATGACACCCTTCCATTTCCCCCTCCTGGTGTGTTTGTGTGTGTGTTTGCACGCGCACACACTCGTGCGTGGATGGAGTGGAGGCAGCATGATGCCATGGAGCCCCTGCCTGAGGGTGTCCCCGCCTGCTCCTCCTGACAGATGAGCACCTTAAGGATTCCCTGAAGCTGGCCCTGACACAGTACTTGCTTGATATCGAACAGTTGGTTACCGAAATTGTGACGCAGGTGTCACACTAACAATGGATGAAGGCATGTATTTTTAAAGAAATTTTGATAGGTAGGTTAAAGGAGTGGGTAAAGGAGTTTGTGGGGTGTACAGTTTTGTGAGTGATTTTATGCAGCTCTCTCCCAAGAAATCTCTAAAAGTTTCTATTGTCCTCCGCAAGAAAAGTATTTGGGCAGTGCTCCCCCCAAAAAGGTTACCAAAGGTCACCCCCCTTTCCTTCTCCCTAAAAAAAGCTCAACAACTTTGAGCTGAACCCCAAAAAACAGGAGTAGATCACTGCCAGATTTTGATTCTGAAAGTAGATCACAGTCTCTTGGGAGTTGGCCACCCCTGAGCTAGATAATAAAGAGTGGACACATAGTCCTACAGATACAACCGGCCCTTTGAGGGTGACCAAACTGCTGATGCGGCCCCCGATGAATTTGAGTTTGACACCCCTGAGCTAGACAATAAAAATAATGGAAGCACCATGTGGGCTTAGCTGATTAGTGGATAAAATGGCAATGTGGTTGCATAAAAATGGCACAAGGCAGGAAGTGGTGTGGAATAAGACAATAGCTGCTTCCTTAAATTTAATAATACTGAGAATCAAAATCTATGCACCTTCAGCAATTAGGGGATTACACAGATACTTGAAGCTAGTCAAACAAAAAGTCTGTTCAGAAATGGATCAATCTCCTCTCCAGTCTCCAGTGACCCTGGTTCCAACCTCAATGTATGTGCTGGGACACCTGGAGCCTCTCATCACTCAGAGACTGGTTGCTGGTAACAATCCTTTAATCCTGGGATTCAGATGGCCTGAAGTTACAAGAAGCTACCCCCTTGCTGAAGCAAAAGGACCATATGCTACCTCAGGTTCCAAGACGAAAGGCAGAATATAAAGGTAATAAAATTAAAATAAACCCTATGATATACATTTTAAGATATGGAAGTACAGAGGACATACATATCCAGCAAGCTTCTTATTTTTTTAAAAAAATCTCTTGGAAATCACTGACTTGAGACAAAACTCTGTTACCTCCATCTGTCTTGTAAAGAAGGCTGTGACTAAGCTGATGACATGCTGTCCTGTGACCAATTTGTATCTGTCTGACTGTTGGCTGCGGAGAACAAGGGGAGACATGGAGATTATGTGCTGGCTGTCAGTCTTCATTGCATAAAACTCTGCATCCTCAAATACCCATTCATACTTCCCAGAGGGTTGAGGAGCTAAGCTTCCACTCCTGCCTCCGCTGTTCCTCAGTATGGCTCATATCTGCTTGGAAATGGGTCACTTCTTTTATCCATGCACACATATATATATGTCTTTTCAACACATACCATCAAAACAAGTAACTCCTATTTCTCTGTGCACTTTGTGAATAAGAATTCCGCATTAATTCTGGGCAACTCAAAAAGAAAAGTGAGCTCAACATTCTAAGTGATATCAGATGTTAAATATGCAAACTACAACCAACATTAATTTGCTTCCCAAAATTCATATCTGTGAATTCTGATGTTCACCAATCTGAATATTCAGAGAGTAACTGTCTATTGTATATTTGATAACAACATTCATTGATATTGGATTTAACAGCCTTGTTGATGGCTAGCTCACAATAGTCTTTAGTTTTTGATAGCTGAAAGCTTATGGGATTTCTTATTTGGCGATAGTCAAAAGCGCTTGAATTTGGAGATGAAATTGTGAATACACAACCTACCTTAAATTTCAATTTTGTGTGCAAAATTCATTTTAGCTTTGTTGGTACCTATACTTGGGTAATAGAATAATCACAAGTAGATGTGAAAAGTATAATCTAAGGGTGTTTTGGCAGAGCTCCAAATCCCCTTGATTGCATACTGAACACTTATTGAGGATTTGTAGATTTTAGAGGGAAGCAAACATTCTCAGGTACGGAATAGAAGGATTAGGATAAAATAATACAGGGATTTGATCACCATCCTTTGCATGATCAGGACATACCTGTATATAGTATTTGAACTCCAGACTTATTGAACAGTAAGGAAGGCCCTTTGGGACAAGCTGTCCATGCACCTTTGTTTCAGCAGTCTTGGTTGACCTTCCATTATGCACAGTCTTCAAGAGTCCATGGAAGGAAACGATGGAATCTCAAGTAACACAGGAGCATTTAACTTGGAGACAGAAGATGCTGGCAAAGCAGGTTTGTGTCAAGATAAGATGAACTTACTCAGGTGCTCCCAGAATAAATTGCTGAAGTTCAAGACAATTGAAAAGTGGCTGCACCTAGAGGAGCAAAATAGATGCTAGACAACATAACTCTCTCTCTCTCTCTCTCTCTCTCGTGCTTAGAGCAAACAGCAAGAAAGAGAGAGAGAGAGAGAGAGAGAGAGAGAGAGAGAGAGAGAGAGAGAGCAAGAAGGTCACTCCATCTTCCACTTCCTTATTTAATAATATTTCTGAAGTACATCTCAAGGGGGGCAGTGTTGTTGACTCTTCCCTCACATTGTCAACTCTCTGAGCTGGGAAAGGCCCACTCCTTGGCTGCTCTTGCCACTCTGAGCGCCATCACAGCAGAAAGAAGCCAGAGAAATTATCCTCCGCCTGCTCCTGCAGCGGCCTGGCATTTCAGAAGTACACTCCAATATCTCCAAAGGTCAACTACATTCGTATTGCTCAAGCAGCACCTTGTTATGTACTTAGAAAACTAATTAGAAACATAACTGCTACCAAGCAATTACTTGACATTCCTATGCAGCATGATCAGCTACCTTTTTTATATAATCACTGCAAACATTACTAGTGTGGCCATAGGGTGCAGCACTCTTATGTAAGCTTACTTGGGAGTTCATAGGACTTACATAGGGAGTACGTTTTGCTCTACAGCAAGGCTGGGATCAAATCAGCACCTGGGTTCCTTTGTATGGGCAACTATTTTTTATTTCATTAAAAAAATGTTTACCAAATATCTTTCTTAAGGATCTCTGAAGGGACTCACAGCAAATGACTCATACAGAGGACTCATATAAAACCCTAAAACAGCACATAAATAAGCTGGTTACATAAATGATATAATTAACGTAAGCGTCATTAAATTACAAAAACGGAACACCATCTTCTAATGGTACAGAGAAAGTAAATGTAAACCATACCTTTGGTTGCTCACAGAGAGCAAATCAGGCCTCTGTTTTTCAGTGTCCAGTTCCAAGACTGCCTGGCTATTTTCTTTCACACACATCTTGATGACATCACTTCCAGTCAGGGGACAGAGGAAGAAAGACATGTCCCCTTCAGCTTGCTTCCAGAAGTATCTCCAGCTGCTTAGTTTTTATGGTAACACTTTTGCCCAAGCTTGTATAACATGGAAGATGGAGCATGCTTGTTTTCCCCTGCTCTGGAGGGTAGGACCCTGAACCAAGGCCTTCAAGTTACAAGAAAGGAGATTCCAACTAAACGTCAGGAAGAACTTTCTGATGGGAAGAGCTGTTCAACAGTGGAAGGCATTCCCTCAGACTCTCCTTTCTTGGAGGCTTTAAAGTACAGGTTGGATGACCATCTGTCATGGGTGCTCTAGTTGAGATCCCTGCATTGCAGGGGGTTGGACCAGATGACCCTTAGGGTCCCTTCCAACTATACAATTCTGTTGTTGTTGTTTAGTCGTTTAGTTGTGTCCAACTCTTCATGACCCCACGGACCAGAGCACACCAGGCACTCCTGTCTTCCACTGCCTCCCGCAGTTTGGTCAAACTCATGTTAGTAGCTTCCAGAACACTGTCCTTCAGGGATCACTGCCTTGTCATGGCAAAGGGGCTTGAACAACTCAGAGAAGCTATGAGCCATGCCGTGCAGGGCCACCCAAGATCATAGTGGAGAGTTTTGACTAAATCTGATCCACCTGGAGCAGGAACCAGCAAGCCACTCCAGTATCCCTGCCAAGAAAACTCCATGGACAAAAGCAACAGGTATACAATTCAATGATTCTATAAAATCAGATACTTTACAGACCATTTACTTAAGAAAGAAATTGATTTAACTATTTCAGCAGTCCCATTTTCTGCAGAAATCCCATCTTATAGTTACAGAATCACAGTTTTTAGAAAACCCATTAGTCTTAACCCAAACTTATTACAATGTTGTACTACAATTAGAAAGGCAAATGCTAAACCTTCTTTTCCATGTGGATTACTGCTGGAGAAGCTGAATAATGTTTCAGACAACAAGCAGCAGCAGCAGCATGCCAACAAAGATGAGTTTCCTGTATTGCCTCAAGCATCAAAATAGAAGTGTCACAGGCAGATCCAAAAATCAATGTATAATATATAATTCATGACTGACACCTGATTTTAACAGTGAAAGGTAGGCACAGGTGAGGACATAGCTTAGTTCTATGCACTCTCTCCTCCTGAACCACTTTCTTCTCAACTGGAATTGAGCTTGATGAGGGCAAAAGTGCTGAAGGAGAGAGAGCTACAGCAGCCAGGAGGAGGGTTATTCATTCCTCCCCCATCTGCCCCTTTAGCTCCTTAAAATACATCCTCACCTTATTCCATGATTGTGGCAGATGCAGGTTTAAATATGTGGCTCGACCACTATCACACTACTTTGACTGTGAAATTCCTGTGTATCTACCTTCCTTCCACCCTGCCTCCAATCTTTCAAAGGCAATCTGCCCCTGCTTCAGGAGAGTCTGTCTCAGCAAGAACCATCTTCAATTAGTCAATCAATAAACTAAAGCAAGCACACCTCAGCTGACAAAACTCCAGATGAGCGGACCAGGATTTTATTAGCAAAAGCAGACAGTGTCATGGCAGAGTAATTAATCAGTGTCAGGCTGAGAGGAGGTGAGAACAGGCTAGAACATGGCACTGCACCAAGGACCTCACAGAGCTGTAAATCACTGACTGGAAGGAATGGTGCTAGGGCAATCCTGTTCCGGTTGGAGAGTAGCTGGACATTGGACCAGGGAACTATGTGCATGTGCATGTGTTTGACATTCTTCTGTCATCATGACAATCAGGGACACTCCACTGTGCATTGGACTCAGAGGTGGAGGAGGAGCCATCCTTGATCAAATAAGTGACTCTTCCACACAGGATGCTTCCATATTGCAGATATTAATATTGTGCAGCTTGAAGCAACTGGGTGTATAAAAACTGACTCCTTTTAGAATAAAACATTGACCAGACCATTAGATAGATTCAAAACCTTACCTGCAGAACCTTCTTCAAAACAGAACAAAAGCATCAAAGATACATACAAATAATTCCATACAATATCTTGTGCATGTCCAGCATCTTATAAGAAATAAAAGATAATTCCAAGCATACCTAGAAGCAAAGATCTCTCTCCTTACAGCCTCCATTTTGCCTGGAGCTGTATTCACTCACCAAAATTACACATCCTTCCCCCACAGATCCTAGTAACAAAAGAACAGCCACCACCCTTCTAAGATAGCAATTTTGTAATTCAATAAGCTTCCATGTGATTTAAAGTTAAACACCTCATTAGAGCTAGTAGGGAACAATAACAGGTTAATTATCAACCCATCTAGGAGTTCAGAGAGCTTAACATAGCCTCATGGGAAATCCCCGTGTAAAAGCCTACAGTAATACACACAGGCATTATTCATTTCTGTGTGAATTAAATAATAATACTTAAAATTACTCTGATTCAGAGGAGGAGTCTTCCTTAGCATCTCCCCAGCCCCACAGAAGTGCCAAGTAAGGTGAGGACCCTTTTGCAGCCAGCCAGTCAGCTCCTCTGGGAAAGTGAGGTTTACTAAGTAAGTAAGCCAACATAGATAAGGCTTCAGTTAGGTCCAGGTGCTTGTAGAGTAAGGTTACCAGATGTCCCCATTTCCTGAGGACAGTCCCCGGATTTACAGATCAGTCCCCATACAAAATCAATTGAAGTTGAAAAGTGTCCCTGGATTCATTGAAAAAAATCTGGTAACCTTATTGTAGAAATAGCTCCTAGTGTAGTGAACTCTGGAGGACCCTGAGAGTTGTGGACTCCTGACTCAAGCTATTGATGGGGCACTATCTCCATAGCTCTCACAGAACAGGTTGCTCTCCATTCTTCCTGCTTTCCTCCACCTTCTGAATAGCAAATAGCTCAAATTCCTCCTTCAAGTAGATAGTTCAAGCTTGGTGGTAGTAGAAAAGGGATCACAATTTCTGTAACAATGATTTATTTCTATGGATCATGCACATCAGTACAGCTGGCATATGTTAAATATAAACACACTCCCCATGAACTATCTGTGAACCTGGTGAAAGCTCCTTTCTCCTATGTGACCTGGAAAGAACAGCTAGCCTCCTGACCCTAACAGTTGCAGAAAGGATCACAGCACTAATCCTTGTATTTGCCAGAAAGATCAAATGTCAACCTCCTGTAGGCAGGAACCAGACTTCACACAAATGAAAATCTCTTTTTAAAGTAAACTTATGATGCAGGAACTGGAAAGAAAGTACCATCAGGTGTAATTTTCTGTTCTATCTATGCTGCGCCAACTCATAAACGGTCCTGAGCATGTAGGATTTCAACCTCAAAAAGCTACAGGTTTATTTCCTGTTTTGAAAGTATCAGTACAAATATGTTGTTGTTGTTTTTTAAAAAAGGTACTGTGATTCCATCAGGAACTGGAACTGGGAATCAGATTTCTGAGATCATGAGATCACCCTGCACCCAATTCCTGAAAGATACTCTCTTATACACAAAGAGAGAAAATTTCCAGACAAGGTCCTGCTAATTTTTTGGTGGGGGAGGAAGATGCTCCTGGTGGGGGGGACACCAACTGGGCTGCTTTATCACCTTCAGCTTCCATCTGTCCTGGATGCTTCTGTTGTGGATGCTTTAGCTGAGATTCCTGCATTGCAGGGGGTGGACTGGATGACCCTTGGGATCCCTTCCAACTCTACAATTCTATGATTCTATAACTTAGGAAATACCTTAAGACAAACCCTGTGGCTCAAAGTAATCTGTAACATCCTTGTTTTTATCCATTGAAGGCTCAGTAACAAGCAGATCACATGCTAAAGCAACCTGTAAGAATATCATAATTTTGGGCAGGGGCAGGCGATGGAATGGGGGATATTTTCTTAGAAAACACAGAGGGAGATCTGAGGGAGGGAAAGAAGCTGAGAACCAGAGCATAACATCAAAGAACACAGTTCTCATATTGCCTTTGATCGTGACTCTTCCCCGCAAGGCAGTAATGTTCATTGCTAACTCGACTAAGGTTTGCATTGGATGTGGGATTGTACCAAGGCTAGGATTCAATCATTGCTGTCTGGAAGGAGCGAGCATGCTGTGTTGAAACTTTGTTTTGTTTTATAGGTAGCCTTGGGGGTATTATGCGCCAGGTTGTCTACTGTGCCAAGGAGAACATGATCAGAATAACATTAGGATGCTTTCCATGCATTGATTTCTGAAGAGGGCTGGAAGGTAGATCTCAAGAAAGCAGGGAATATGTTAAAATTATGGGGCAACTTACGTAAAATAAGGAAACAGCATAAGAGACAATACAGAGGTTTGTAGACCACAGAAGGACTTGAATGGTGGAAACAGAATCCATTACAACAAAAACAGGAAAGATCAAAGGAACTTGGCATGCTACTCTTGCAGGAGAAAAAAATTAAGGGGAAATAACCTTTTCCATGTAGGTAATAGAGTGTTAGAAGAAGAATTGTGGACAAGTGCCAGGTTGGCCTGAGGGCAAGGCCAGTGTGGAATCTCCCACTTACACCTGCCACCACCTCTCAGTTTCATCCTAGCTCCTGAACAGGAGGAACTCAATGAGAGTTGTGGGTTAATTTTCTGCCTGTGATGAAGCAACTACCAGCTACCGGTAATTCCCCAGTTACCATTGTAGAAGTTCAGCCTGTTTCTTCTTTACCTCCCTTTGTATAGAGGGAGTATATAGTGTCATTGTATATAGTGTCAAAAAGTGCAGGCCAACACACAGGGGAAAGATTGTGCAGTCCAACACACAAGGGAAACATTGTCAAAATATAGTGTGAAAACCCAGATTTCAAACTGGGAAGCTATTAAGATCAAGGGTGGATAAGAGGGTAAACAGATAGGATGCATAAGAAGAAACAAAAGAGTGCACTGCACCATCTATAACAGGGGTCAGCAAACTTTTTCAGCAGGGGGCCGGTCCACTGTCCCTCAGACCTTGTGGGGGGCCGGACTATATTTTGAAAAAGAAAAAAAAAGAATGGATTCCTATGCCCCACAAATAACCCAGAGATGCATTTTAAATAAAAGCACACATTCTACTCATGTAAAAACACCAGGCAGGCCCCATAAATAACCCAGAGATGCATTTTAAATAAAAGGGCACATTCTACTCATGTAAAAACACGCTGATTCCTGGACCATCCGCGGGCTGGATTTAGAAGGCGATTGGGCTGGATCCGGCCACCTGGGCCTTAGTTTGCCTACTCATGATCTATAATATCTAGTCCAGACAATCTTAAAGAGGAATCTCAGAATTACAGTACTTGTGAAGAGAAAGGCTCATCCATGATATTCAGTAGATGGCAACTTCTCATATGGCACAATCTCCTTTCCCCCTCTAGTCCTGTGGAGTCAGCAAAGGGGGTTGATGGATAATGGGAGGGTCACCCCATCAGGTATGGCCATGTGAGTATGGCATACCTTAATGGGAGAGATTAGGACATGGCAGGTCCAACAGGTAGGTAAGGAGCACCTAGAGAGATGAGCCACCACACCTCCACAATCCAGGAAAGAAAACTTGAGAGATTTCAAACAAGACAGAACCAACCAGCCTGTGTGCATGGAAGATGCTCGAAACATGACAGCTAGGGATGCAATCCTAACCATGTCTGCTCAGAAGTAAGACCCCACTTTGAGGGGCTCGTTGCCATGTAAGTGGGGATAAGAATGCCACCTAGGTTGCTATGTAATGGGGAACTAGGTCATTTTGCAAAGTACATTGGTGACAGGTAAGTATTTTATTCTTAAGCCTCTCTCAACTATGGTTACTTGTAGTCTCATTTACATCAAGTTATGATCATGGAAGAGATTGTCATTTTCTCCAAATGAGCCTCCTAATACCTCTGGCAAGGGTAGCCAACATGGTGCCCTCCATGTGTTGTGGGACTCCAACTCCCATCAGCCCCAGTCAACATAGCCAATGGTCAGGCATGGTTGGAACTGCAATCCAGGAACATCTGAAGGGCACCATGTTTGTTACTGCTGTGCTAAAGGAAAACATCTGATGGGGAGAAAAGAAGAACAAAATAGGTGGGCAGACTTCCTCCTATAAGTGTTTAAGAAAAGAGCAGAAAGATCAGTTGTAATAGGTTCAACTCCACCCATGGCTACACTGCACAAATTCAATAATATTTTTTTGTAAAGAAAATGAGATGAAATAAGCAATTCAACCTAGCCACTCCCCCAGATCGGGGGGGGGGGGAGAGAGGAATTAACTAATTCCAGGATCCTGAGGCTATAAAAGTGAATAACTAATTCAAGGGCTAATCTTTCTTACAGCTACATACCGTGTTTCCCCTATTTTAAGACACCGTCTTATATATATATATATTTTCCCTCAAGAAAACGCACTATGGCTTATTTTGAGGGGATGTCTTATTTTTATTACGTAAGCCCAGCCCCGCGTTTTCCTTGGCGCCCTCCAGAACTGTGCCTATCACTATGGCTTATTTTTGGGGTATGGCTTATATTTCGCAAATGCGAAAAAATCCTGCTATGGCTTATTTTATGACTACGTCTTAAAATAGGGGAAACAGGGTACTTACACCAGCTACATACTTACACCGGAGATGTTTGTTCTTTGTTTTTAGCTGATTTACTTATTTGCTTGATTGGCCCCCTCCCCACATACATGAACTGTACTTCTTAAAGAGCATCTTTAGTAACACCCGATAGATACGATGTTAAAAGAAAAGGGAAAGAAGATGAAGACTAAGTAAAGGGTCTGTAGTGCAGAGAAGTAGGACATTTTCTGAGCAAGATTTAATTCTCTTGAGTTGCTTGACAGCTGAGTCATGACCAAAACTGATAATTTGTAGCTTGTGCATGTTAGATGTAGGCAGAGTCTGTTATTAGAAACCTTTGCAGCCCTCATCTCCTATTAATTAGAGATTTCATAATGGAAAATTCTCGTTCTCTTGTGAGAGACAGACTAGCCAGAATCTCGGCTGGTCACCCAGTCAACAACAGTTGTACATTAAACATTGCTAATTCAGAAAGAAAGAAAGAAAGAAAGAAAGAAAGAAAGAAAGAAAGAAAGAAAGAAAGAAAGAAAGAAAGAAAAGATCTTCTATGTAATTACAAAGTTTCTTCATTACTCACTGCAACTCTCTTGCATATAAACAACAGTCATTCTCTAGCTTGGGTTTCTGAAGCAGATGGTTATTAGGTAGAAGGACTATTGGATTTAAAAAAAAAATCAATCCCTGTCTTTTCCAGAGAATATCTTCCCCCTGTCACATTTCCTTTCCCTTGTGAGCAACTTTGATTGGTTATCTCTCCTTTCCATACTAAGGCAGTAAATAAAGGAACTTTTTTGTCTTCTTTTGTTTATTAGAAGGTCATTAAACATTCCCAAGAGTCAGATTTTCTTGGAAAGTATCTGGGTTGTTTTGTTTTGTTTGCAATTTTTAGGAGATGAAAAGCACAAATAATGCTGAGAGCGCAGTAAAGCATAGTTCACTTGTTATTTCCTTCAAAATCAGCTTGAAAGAAATCTGCCTGGATTAGCACCTCTGTCCAACCAAAGGTTCCTGCTGCAACCCATTCTGTTGAAATCTCAGTGAAATCTACTTCTGGCTCAGTTTTGCAGAGCAATATCTGTGCACAGCAGTACATGTGAAAGGGTTCTTCTGCATCTTAGCTGAACGTGAAGTAGCAATGCAATGTGGCAGCTAAAAAAGTTCATGCAATTCTAGGCTGCATCAGGGGAAGTTTGGTGTCTATATCACAAGGAGCACCACCACCATTTTATTTTGCCTTGTTCAGACCTCACCTGGAATCGTTGCTTGGAAAGCGCATTTTAAAGTTCATCTTCTCCAAATAGGAACCAGTTCCAGTTCCAGTTTGTCTTTTTACAAAATGAGCTAGCTCAGTTCAAGTTCATCCAAATGAACATTTTAATTCATAGAAAGTCCATCCTTGGCCAAAACAATTCCAGGATTCAGAATGTTACAAACTGCAAGTATAGGGTCCAAAAGTAAACCAAGGGTCACACACAAGTAATAAGATGTCCGACAGACAGAATGTCAACAGGTGAAGCTTTCCCCCAAATTAAGGTTAACAGATTTTTTTCAATGAATCCGGGGACACTTTTTGACTTCAATGGATTTTGTATGGGGACTGATCTGTAAATCTGGGGACTGTCCCCAGGAAACCGGGAAGTCTGGTAACCTTACCCCAAATGTATCTCATTATTAGAAAAGGTTGGAAGAGAGTAAATCTTTTCCAGGAGAAGATACAGGAAATGCCTCATATTGCTTCCTTCTAATTTTTTAGCAGCAGTGACTAAACAACCATAGCAGCAGCATCACCTCCATATCTTCCAAATAAGCCTTAGAATGTCACCTCTACATTTTGCTTTCTACCTTTCTTTATAGAGGTCTGGTTGACTTATTGAAATAAAAATTAATGCTAAGAATTCAGGCTTCTTACTGGGTGAGGAGAAGGGTAGATAGGAGGGGATAAATTTGAATAGGAACTAGAAATCATTCAAAGTTCTACCCCAACATGAGCTTAATTCACCTTTAGTTTGCCTAGCAATTATGGGAATGACTTTCAGGTGTAGTTCAGATATTTTTGAAGTAGTTCAGTGAACTCTGTACGCACACACAGAAGAGAGGCAGAGTTTCCAAGGGCAGGAGTTCACCTAAGAGAGGCTGAGGAATGGAAGGTAAAGAAGATGAAGCTGGCTTTGGAAATAGAGATGTCAGCTGTAGAAATGAGAGGACTACAATTACAAATGAATACAAATGAATTCTGGTGCCAGCTGTAATAGACTGACTGAATAAATGGCAATGGAAGTCAGCAGCAAACTTCAGTAACTTCATTGCCTGTGCTAAAGGGCAGCATTAGAATTGACACGGACTGTGATTCTATAGTAACGGATTTGGAGTGCAGAAAAATGTTCAGGGAATGGAGTGTTAGTAGGTACATAATTCTAGAGGAGAACAAGTTATGGTATACTGTACATTTTTCTGTCTTGGATCCTAAAAAGTTAAGGAAGTTAATGAAAGGAAAGTTTCTTATTCCATGAAAAGCCTCTCAAGATGGACAAGCCCCCTCTTGAACCATGGACTTTTGTTCACCCAGGCACTTGGTACTTGAAGAGTAGAAGGGTTTTAGCAGCCTTGGAAATTGTTGTTGTATATGCAGGACCGGTGCAGGCTATTCTGGCGCCCTAGGTGAGGGGGCGGGCACCACGTGACGTCATTACGTATGACGCACGTAGCGGAGCGGTGCCCCGCCCCCTGCCCTGCCGGGCGCCCCTCGCCGCCGCAGTTTGCTTCCTCCACCGCTGGTTGGGGCGGCTGCGGGGGGCAGGCTGGCCTCGCTGCCGCGGTTTTCGCCCCAACCTGCTTGCTCCACCGCTGGTTGGGGCAGCACCGGGCAGCGGGCGGGGCGGGCGGGGGGCAGGCTGGCCAGCACCCCCTCCATTTTGGCGCCCTAGGCAGTTGCCTAGTTGGCCTAAATGGACGCACCGGCCCTGTGTATATGGCAAAACTATACTCAGTAGTTTTAATTTTTATATTGTTTTTCAGATATTACATAGCCATCCTATGCTCTCTTGGGAGGAAAGACAGGATAGAAATCTCCATAGGATCTGACACCTTTTCATGAAAGTATTATTTTCTCAGTGAGGGTTGGCGTACGTGACTGTAAATTGGAATGCAAATATGTTTCTCCCATCACTGATTTCTATGGGAGAAAACCAGCCCAAGCCAAGAGTAGAGATAAATCACAGAGGAGAGCAGGGCAGGGATGAAAGTGAGCCAGAGCATGGAGAAGGCGAAGAAGCTGAACTGCTCACTTCACCCACTGTCAGGGATGGGAAGTGTGGGTGATACACTGAATGCAGCTGCAGTGATGGGACCATTGGCCCATTCCAGTGCCCTGTGAAATACCCACTTGGTAGCAAGGGAGTTTGCTGCAGAAGACATCATATCTGAGCCAACAGTACGTGACTGTGGCTGCAATCCTATAGGGACTCACTGGGGTTTACTTGCAAGTCGATGTGTAGAAGATTGCTTTGTAAACCTACTTGCAAATTAGGTGCCATGCCCAATCTGAATTCCTAGAGTGAATCTCAGATATTTCACTGGGTGTGTCACTTACATGCCTTATGCAGGTTCATTAGCAAAATGGGTGACTCCCCCGAGGGGATGGGATCTGGGAAAGACTGCATAATGGGGGAAGTACATACCTTAAGCATACAAAGAAGAACCAAACACAGCACACATTTCTTCAGAGTGCTAATCATCATTCTGTCCTCTTTGTTGCTCTTCATCCCATCAATTCAAAGCTGTGCTTTAGCTCCCTGGGGGGGGGATCCCCCTTACCTCCTCCTATTCATAGCGGAGGGGTAATCAATTTCCAGTTGCTTGTGCATATGGCACTTGGTCTTCTCTTCCCATCCATTTCCTTAATGTAAGCCTTCAAGAATTCTGTCATAAAATTAAATAAATGTACCCTTGAGATATATGCTTCTTCTGACATATTCAAGGACATTTTCGGCATACAAAAAAAAGTATTCAAGCTTCCACAGGAATGATGTCTTACTATCAATTAGGAGTCTCTTATTTAAACCACAGAGCCTAGGGCTTGCCGATCAGAAGGTCGGCAGTGCGAATCCCCACAACGGGGTGAGCTCCCGTTGCTCGGTCCCAGCTTCTGCCCACCTAGCAGTTCGAAAGCACATCAAGTGGAAGTAGATAAATAGGTACCGCTCCAGCAGGAAGGTAAAGGGTGTTTCCGTGTGCTGCTCTGGTTCTCCAGAAGTGGCTTAGTCATGCTGGCCACATGACCCGGAAGCTGTCTGCGGACAAACGTCGGCTCCCTCGGCCTATAGAAGCGAGATGAGCGCCGCAACCCCAGAGTCGTCTGCGACTGGACCTAATGGTCAGGGGTACCTTTACCTTTATTTTAAGCGAATATCCCAAGTTCCCTTGTGAGCTACTGCCAGGGACCACTTGCCAATGATGGGCATGGCCAAAGACAGAAGTGGGCTGGACAACATTTACTCTTGGCTACATTCTAGCCATGTAAAAATCAGGGGTTTGTATACATACAGCACCTCAACATTCAAGAGATGTTGAAAGACATGTTCTAGCAAGGCAAAAGCAAGAATGGCCCTCATCCACTCCATCACTGTGCCCAGATAATGGTCCAGAACATGCACAACCTCAGATGTTATGAAGAAGTAGAGTGGCATGTCATCAGTGTTCACATGGCACTTTGCCCCTCAACTTTGCATGACTGCACTCAGTGGCTTCATATAGCTGTTAAACAGCATTGGGGTACACCATAGCCCAAAGACCATGGACCAGAAACACAGTCCCCCAATGCTGCTCTATGGACATGATCCTGTAGGTAGGAGCAGAACTACTGTAGTACAGTGCCCCCAGTGCTCATCCCACAGAGCCAGTCCATGAGATACCACAGTCAGTGGTATCAAAAGCTGCTGAGAGATCAAGAAGCAGCATCACAAGCCCCCTGTCCAGCTCTTGATACATCAGGGTGACCAAGCATGACTCAATCCCCAAACTGCTATTGTATTGAGATTGAAACAGATCTATATCATTTGTATCCTCCAGGAACTTCTGCAGCTGCTCAGTCACTGTGCTCTCCCCCACCTTGTGCAACAAGGGGGTATTTGCAACCAGGTGAAAGGTATTGCAAATCATAGGCATGTATAATTCCTCTAACTGCAAAATTAGGTTTCCCTCCCTAAAATAATTTTCTAAAAAACTGTTTAACATGCCTTACGGCAGGCATGTCCAGCCACAAGTAGCCTGAGATCTACCATCCAATATAAAAAAAACTGGCAGTAATCTACCACACTCTCCCATTGTCATTCTTCAACTTAAATTATATTTAGCTGAGCTTATGATAAAAATAATGATAAATAATGATAACAAATGATAGTTGCTTTCATAAAACCTGAAAAGTTTGTCATAAATCAATATATATTTAAAAATGCATACTTCGTATACTGTACTTGCAATTACATAAGAAAATAACAATGAGGACTTGTAATAACATAAGAAAATAACACTGAGGAAAATAACATCAGAACATGATGCACAGATTGTTGTTCACAAAAGCTCATGCCGTAATAAAGTACTTAAAGTACCCCAGGACTCTTGCTGTTTTTCAAATGAGTCAGGGGCACATGTCAACCACAGCTGTTTCCCCCATAGTTCGAAACAGAAATTGGGTAAACTGAACTGCAGAGTTGACAGCCTTCAAGCACCACCTTAAGAACTGGATGAAACCTGTAGAAGTCCTTTCCCCTGGATCCAACCCACCCCTTCCTTTCGAGTAAACCTAAAGCAGCCCTTTCTCTCTCTGAGGAGCCAGCATGCAGGGCTGCACACACACACACACACACACACACACACACACCCCTCCCCGCTTGGGTGGGATGGCAGCAGCCAGGAAGGGTCCCCCACTCCCTCGCATATGTTTACTCAGGAGTAAGCCTCACTGCACTCAGTGAGAGAGCTGTCGGTTTACAGTGGGGGGCAGGGCCCAAGGTAGTCCTCTCCTCAAGGGTTGGATCGTGGAATGTCCAGCACCATCTCCATCTCTCTCTCTCTCTCTCTCTCTCTCTCTCTCTCTCTCTCTCTCTCTCTAGGAACCAGCCCTTTCTCTCGAGGAACCAGCATGCAGGGCTTCTCTCTCCCACTCTGCCTTCCATCTCTACCCACCTCTCGAGAGCTTGCTTCTCCTCCGAGAGAGAGAGAGAGAGAGAGAAAGAGAGAGAGAGAGAGAGAGAAGCCATGCATGCTGGCTCCTCAGAGAAAAGGCTGTTGGGGTGGGGTGGGGTGGGGGAGATCAAGAGATCGATGAGAAACAATCACATGATCTACAAGTGAATCCCGATCGACAAAAAAGGTATTTTGTTTTGGAAAACACGTGGTGTGAGGCCTTGTTATTCATACCACATCTACCGGTAATTATTATACCTCTTTTCTCAGAATTGGGAGTAGATTGGGTCTGTTGAAGTCCAGAAAGGTACAAGGAGCAGCCAGAGTAAAATAAAGATGTCTACTTGGTGACAGCAATACAATTAACAAGTAGGAAGGGTTGTTTATTCGACTGGCTTGCCTGCCTACCTTACCTCTCAAGGTGCAGGCAATAGCCCACGCTATCACACCAACTAGCCATCTAAATGCTACACCACATCATATTTGTGTAACCTCAGCAAATACAGAAGCCACTTCATAAGGTTTAATAACCATGGCCAACATCACACTCTCCACATGTTGCTGCATTACAACACACACCAGCCTTGGTTATTAGCCATGTTCAATGTGGCTGATGAGAGTACTATATATTGTCGCATGTGACACTGCTTTGTGAAAAAGAAATGTTTAAAACACCATTTTCTCCGAGCATTTGTTTCTCCCAGTAATTTGATCCAAACTCACGTTTCTGTTGTAATCAGTGCTTCTGCCTATGCTGGGAATTCTCTCTGATTAGCCTTGATTAGTTGTTGGCTGTTTAGCAGCTTCAGCAGAGTTTGATTAAGAGATATGCTTCCTTCCTCCAGCTCTTCAACATTTACTCCAAAGCTTTCTAAGGCTGTGCCTGGGTTGCAGGCTGAAGCCCAGCAGAATTTATTAGATGAAGAAATAGGTCCATTGCCTATGTCAATTCTGCCTGTGTACAGTAACTCATCTCCCAAGGGATAATTACAATGGGGAAAAGGTTTCACTAAAATAGTGAGTTTCTTGAGGAGTTGGCTTTCCAAACCTTACAGACTTGCTTCTGGTTCTGTTTCCCTTAAGCAGGTGTTTCTGTTTGTCCCTATGATAGAGAATTCTTACTGAATCCAGTTTACCCAGTCTCACCAAGATATTGCCAACATGCAGTTGTTCTATACCTCTCCGGCTAGAGCCAGTACCTTTTTGAGGCATATGGTATCTGCCCATCATGCATGTCATGCTTGATCAGGCATCCCCAAACTTCGGCTCTCCAGATGTTTTGGACTACAATTCCCATCATCCCTGACCACTGGTCCTGTTAGCTAGGGATCTTGGGAGTTGTAGGCCAAAACATCTGGAGGGCCGCAGTTTGGGGATGCCTGTGCTTGATGATTCTTGCATGATCACAACATTCAAAAATTTGCAAAAAGCATATGTACTAAGAATAGTTAGTTGAGCAACCTGCAAAATATATTTTAATGTAATCTGCAAGAATTTGGTTCCAAATTGTTGTATCCAAGCAAGCAATTCCATTAATGAAAGGGATTCTGTCTGCGCAGTGGGTCTTCCTCCCCCTGACCCCCACAAACAATCCTCCAGAAAAGACTGGGGGACATAGGGGTGTGTGGGGAGAAAAGAGGGAATATGTTCTGGTGTACTCATGATGTATATGTGTTTTCCTAAACTAAGTTTATCTCATGCATTGCAACGTATAAAGCAGCCCTGAATCAGACAAATAATAAGTGAAGCTGGTTAGAGAGTCATAGGAATTGTATCTTGTTTTGATGTTTTCCTCCTCTTCCTCTCTTAAAATTAAGATGTCATCATGTCAGAGCCCTTCCGACCACTAATGAAACACCCCTTATGGGTTAGTGTATCAAACACTGTTTTTCTCCTTCCTTACAGTGCTCAAGTTTGCTTTGTGGTTTTCAACTGTGTGCAGCCTCATCAAAGTCGCCTTTCTGTTTGCATATGCCTAGCTCAGGGAGACCACACAGCAACAAATGACAGCTTGTTGAACTCCAATCATTTGTCCTTTTTTTCCCTACATCCATAATTTGCTTAAGCTTTCTCCTGCTGTTTTTTATGTTTGAACAGTAGCCTGATAATGGGTAGCGAGAACTTCCAGCTGTTCCCCTGTTATTTCTTCCTTCCTTTGACTTTCTCTTAAAGTTATAAGAACAGCAATTTCATCGCCCTAGGAGACCTGAGTTCCACTATTGGCTTTAAAAAAAAACCTGCAGTGCAACATTGCTTCCTTGTGGCTTATGCTTCCCTCTTAATGATGGATGGAAAATGCAGAGATGGGTGTGTGTGATTCTTTGTACCACCAGGGTCCCTCTAAGACCCAAGCAACACAAGGAAAGTATTTTGCTAGGAATCAAACCAAAGTACTGTGTAATCCCAACACTAAATAATGCAAGAGTTGTCTGTTGCTCTGGGGTTTTCCTCAACAATTTTCTGGTTGATATTTGTGTTGTCCAAGCCAGATAGCTAGATAGAGAGGCCTGGAGGCGCAAAGGTGTGAGGCTCCCAAACCCTGATCTAAGCCATCAAAATTCATGCTGGGGGGAAAGACTGGAAGGAGGGGACATTGCTTAGTCACTAACCACTCTACAGCAAACCTTGGTGGTCCCTACCCTCCTTGGAGGATCAGCCATATACTGTGTATGGGGGTTGGCAAAACGAGTATGGTAGAGTAAGAGAAGAAAAGAAACTTTACATGGACATCCAAATAAAGGAGTAAATCTCCTGTAAATAACATTTCCGTCAAGAATCTCTGCTAATTAGAAGTTACAAAATGCAATTGCCACTGACTCAGTTAAAATCCACTTACACCTAATTTCCCCCCCTTTTTTCATATATCTGTTTATTTATTCTGGTGAGAAGCCAAGGTACCAGTGAGTACACCCTATAATTTATCTGATCTTTCAGATAAATCCCACTTCACTCATTAACACTTGCTGACTCCCAGAAGAATACAGGCTTGATTGGGATCTAATTTATGGCATTCATCAACATATGATTTATTTATTTATTATGCAGGAGTGGGAGAGTGACAGCATGTGCAGGCACTCTCCCCTAGAAGCCATGTCCTTTTACTCAGACACAGACAGGAACTACACCCCATAATTCTCCCCACATCTTTATTCTACGTTCAGAGTCTCATTGTGCTGAATGCTGTTGCTGAAAGCTTCAAAGTGTGACGTAGTGATTGACGAATCTGTCAGTTCTTCATTCTCTCCAATTTCTCATTGTTTTTCCAATCTTTTTTACTTTTCTGCAGCAATTTGTGAGCTGTTGTTTTTTAAATCATTATGAAAATTCAGCAGCATTTTAGTGTGAACTCATCCCAATAAACACAATTTTTTGTATACAGTGTTGATTAATGTACAAACTTTTACAAGCAATTTCACCGAATGTACTGCATTTTTTGCATGTTGTTTTCACGAATATACACATTTATATGCACACTTTGCACTGCATTTTTGTACCAATTGCTTGGCTGCAGAACTGCCCCGCAAAATTCAGAAAAGTGCAAATTTCCAAGGATGGCTGTGCTTCAGTTCCTATATTGTATTGGATTGTGTGGAGTATGCCTTTAAATTCAAACTGAATCAAATTTCTCCTCCATCCCTAGTAATGGTAACACAAGTGTCATAAATACAAATTTATCATATGTGGCATTAAATTGGAAGACCTAACTGTATGACTAACTTTAGAATTAATGGGTGGATTCGACGCAGCACTAAATCTTTCAATCTGTCGACACAAGGATTTCTCCTTGCACAATGGAACTTCCTCTCCCTCTCCTTTCCCCGCATGCCCCCTAAATCTATGCTAGGGATTCCACCAACCATCTGGAGCAGATTTGGGGAGTGAGTAGGGTGCACAAAGTGGGAGGGGGAGCCCCATTGTGCAAGTGGAAATCCTTGCCCTGGTGGGATTTGTTAGCAGAATACCATTCAATGTTTTTTCTTCTTCTGACTACTCAAAGGTCACAACACTGGTTGAAACAGACAAAGATTCCAAAGTGAAATCAGCAAGAAATATTTTAAAAAAGAATTTATATGAATTTGTTATACCCATAATTTGAATCTGATTCTGTTTGAACTAAAGAATCTCTCAGTAGGTAAGGCTTTAAGAGTCAGTATTCAATTTCTCAGCCACAATGAATAAACCTTTTGTGGCGATTACCTTCACCTGCACAGAACCCCCAGACGTTTTACGGTCCGTTGGTACCTGCGCCCACCACGGTTAATTACACGCTGCCACCAACCAGTATGCCTGGTAATTATTTCATTCACTTCAGTCAAGGAGAATGTTGGAACAAACTGTGTTTATTGAAGTACAACACTTAAGTACAGTGGTACCTCGACTTACGAAGATAATGCGTTCCGACGCGATTTTCGTAAGTCGAAAACATTCGTAAGTCGAATCCCCATAGGAATGCATTGAGCGAAAAAAATTCGTAAGTCGAAAAAATCCTATTCAAAAATTCGTAAGTCGAAAAAATCCTATTAAAGCGGCCGCGACTTCCTTTCGGAAGTCGAAAAATTCGGTTGCGGCGGCCATTTTTTTTCTTCCGGAAGTCATTCGTAACTCGAAAAATACGTAAGTCGAGTTGCTCGTAAGTCGAGGTACCACTGTATATGGTTTCCAAATAAATAGTTGTTCCTTTGTTTGTTCTCTTGTTTATTAACAGTTCCTAACAGTTCCTAACCTCTCCCTAACACTCCCACTCTCTTCACAGCCCCCTCTTTCTCCAAATTCTCCACCACCCTCTCCAGCCTCCAAAACCCCAGCTCTCAACAACAACAACAACAACAACAACAACAACTCTAACTACCCCAACACTCCCTGGGGGTGGGTTTATATACTCCTCTTAACTCTGCCCCCTAAGGTTGTTACTGGCTATTCCCTTTAACTCTTTCTATGCAGTCCTGCAGTTTGGCTGAACACCACACCAATTTAGATCTGATCTTCTCTAGTTCCTACCACCATTATGTCTTATCCATGTTACAAGCTAAGGAATCTACAGTTCCACTGCCTGGAGACAGAACTTCCCAGTTCACTTTTAATGTTATCCCCACCTGTTAGGCAGAGTTGACAGCTGTCTATTCTTTCCTGGAATCAATCAAATGTTGGCTGTGCTTAGGGATCTAACAGTGGCAGACAGCTTCCTCTTCTCTTATTGACAACTAAATCCACAGGCCTCATTTATGACTGATAGGCAGTGAAAAGAAAGGAACTCTGTCGTTCATCTACTGTTGCAAATGAAAATTAGGATCCTGCTTGTGCACAGCTCACGGGGGAGGGACTCATCCCCAGTAAAATCTTGAATGCAGTGTGTCCTTTGTGGTATTTGTTATTATAATCTCGGCTTCATGCTTTGTTCCAGAGAAAGCATGAATAATCTAGCAGCAAAGGGAGACAAATGCACACATCTCTCTTTCTGATTTCAGCCTTTAATGGTGTTTTTGCTTTTGTCAGTCCCAAATAGCAAAATGAAATAAGTGAGAGCTGGCTACAGGTTGTCATTTCAGCACTCCTTTCATGCAGAAGGCTTCCAAATTTTCCTTGCAAATGTTCAATAGGAGTAATTTTGCTTTCACTTTGAAGTAAGAGAAGCTGCCATATTTTGAGGTGCTCCATAAACCATTTTAAGAGCCTATGCTCTGAAGGTCAGACAGCCCCACCATTCACTTCAGTGACTCTCAGGAAACATGCCAGAAAATTTATACTGCACTGAACAGGAACTATAACATGCTGAGAAGCTTTGCTCCACCCCCAAACAGTCAAATTTCTGCCTGTCGCAAAGCTGTTGAATATATAGCTATAGAAAGGTGGCAACCTTATTCACATGTCTGGCAGTCCATTCTCCCTAGCACATACTCCCTCATCAGCTTTTTGCTATAGAGCCAAAAGCTTTTATGTGCAGAGACAATACAGCTGGTTCCAATTTGCTGTCTGGGGCTGCTGCCTCCCACAATTAAAATCAAAGCAGCAACAATGAGGTCTCTGGTACCAATTTCACCTTGGCCAGGCCTAAAGCTTATCTCATCCTGGTGTACAAAAGGCAAAGGAAACCTTTTTCAGATGAAGGTTGGCTGGCCAGAGTGGATGGCATTGAAGACAGGCGTGCACAAACAGAGGTGAGCTTGAAGAACAATTCCATCTATTGAAGGGACAGCTTTCACTTGGGTGGACAGATAGTTATCTCAAAATAAAACTGCAAGAGTAAGGAAAGAAAGCAATTTATGATTGTAACTCCTATCCTTCTTGGCAGTGCTTATTGTTCAGAATCAAGAGACTTGGGAACTATACGCTTGGCTGTCTGGGAGAATTTGCATGCCCTGCAACAATGCCCCTCATATTTCTGATGGTGCTAAAATAATCCTCCATAAAGCATTATGATGATTGTACAGTGCTGAAGCTATGTCTCATATTTCCTCCTTCCTCCAAGATACTGCTGCCAATATACTAGGCTCCCATGCTAGGCTTCTGTACACATGTCTAAATGGGATTGAAGTAGTGCTGGGTATCTCAGAAATAGGTCTTTGGAGTAGCTACCAACAGAAATCAAGCAACGCTGGTGTATTTCTTTCACTGTTGTCTTCTCCCAAAGGTGTTGCAGGAACAGTATATAGGTACTCATTACCCTGCAAGGTAATAAGCAAACTTCGCTAAAGTGCTTGGTTCAGCTGGCACTCATGGAACATCCATGGAATATCCAGCTGCCAACAAAAGCACCTCTTTGTTGGGTCATTAACTAGCCCTGATGAGATAAAAGCCAATAGGTGCTCTTAAGAACCGTTGATAGTTCTGTATTTTATCGTAACCTTCCTGGGTTTACAGAAAGTTAAATGCAGGACACCAGGTTTTTTTTAAATACAACCCCCCCCCCCAACAATAAATAAAATAAGTTTATTTCCACATGCTGAAATCACCCCATAAATATTGCTTCATTTCTGCAGTCTCAAGCTTAGTTTCTCCAACTGCATCTGGAAATTCAACTAATCCTGAAAATATATTTCCCTCTGGAATCAGTTCCTCTGTCAAGAGGCATTGGGCAGAATTGCAGTTATGATTATTTTTCTTTAAAGTGATTTATCAAAATCAGTAAGCATATCCCTGTTAATCTTCCCCTCGACTGAAGCAAAAATGTGAGCTATGATTTTGAGTAATCCAGGAAAGTTTTAATGGAACAAATCTTTTTCTTCCAATACTGTCACGCCACTCCTTTAATGAAATGGAAAATATTCTGATTATAAAGATTTTGTCCTTTGCACAGGAGATGGAGATAGGTGCATGCAATGAATAATTGGGATAGCTCTTCCTGTATGTTGCATTTGCAAGGGGAGAAATGAAAATGGCCTGCTAATTCTCTTGTAGGAGAAACTCAGTGTTTTTCCAGCAGTAATTCTGAATAGTAAACATAAAGTAATGTAAATTAACTAGTGCTAGGTACAGTAAGTAATCATCAATGCATTTTTAATTTTGAAAGGATAAGTGTTACGTTCAGCTAAAAGGTAAAGGTAAAGGGACCCCTGACCATTAGATCCAGTCGTGACCGACTCTGGGGTTGCGGTGCTCATCCGCCGTTTACCTTCCCGCTGCAGCGGTACCTATTTATCTACTTGCACTTTTACATGCTTTTGAACTGCTAGCTTGGCAGGAGCAGGGACCAAGCAACGGGAGCTCACCCTGTCGCAGGGATTCGAACCGCCAACCTTCTGATCAGCAAGTCGTAGGCTCTGTGGTTTAACCCACAGCGCCACTACATTTAGCTAGATCCAGCTATTTACTTACCTGTGTGAAGTTTTGAATAAACTGCAAATTTTCTGGAGAATTATGTGATTTGTTAGAATAGGATTTGGGGTAAAAGTAAAATTTACATTGCTGCAAATTCTTTGAAATCCATGACAGTTTCGTATCCCTCTTTAAACGCATTTCATTTGCTTTTATTTTCCTCCACTGATTGGATAAACTAGGCTCAATATTTCAGGAAATGAGGGCCTGCTTCAAAAGGGCACAACCCAAAGTCCACTGAATATAATGGGCAGAATAATGTAGGATGCAATGGCAGCAACCAAAAGATCTCCAAAAGCAATGATCCCTTCACCCTTTAAAAAGTATGGATACCCTGTCCTGATGCTCAAAGCTACATGGAACTAACATGGCCAACCCTTCAGCAGGGTAAGAATTTGGCAGGATTAGCAGGGCAAAATCTCCTTTATGAATGAAGACTTTCTAATTATGTGCATACCTGCTAATGCTAAGATAGTTTATATTTTTAGAACTTTTTTGTGTAGTATACTCACCTATATCCAATAAAGTGGAATGAGCAGAAACCTCAGGACTGCAACACACTCTATGTTGGGTTGCCCTTGAAAGGTGTCAGAAAGCTTCAGGTGGTGCAAAATGTAGCTGCAAGGCTGTTGGCAGGAGTGTGGATTTTTGACCGTACCATTCTGGCATCATATCGACTTCTAATTACCTTCTCAGACAAGTTCAGGATGCTGAATAAACAGCTTGGGACAAGGGTATCTGAAAAGGTGTTTCCTCCAGCATGAACCTGCCCCCACACTGCCGTCAACAGCGGAGGTCTTGTTTCGTTTCCACCAGTTTTGCATGGATTATCTATTGCAATGTTCAAATTTAAAACGCTAAGATATAAAAGATTTTGAAAATACAATAGAAATGCCTTTGCTGTGATTCACCCTCTCTTCTTAGTGCAATTGTACACATGTCTGCTCAGATATAAGACCTATTGAATTCCAAGGGATTTATTCCTAGGTGTGTATAGGATTGCCGCATTAATTATACAGGCACCACTCTGCGAAAGGCAAAGCTTTTTGTTGCAGAGCATGTTTCGATTGTGAGGAGTAGTTAGCTCTTCTAAAACTGGTCTTTCGTGTTTGGGGTATGTCTGTGCTTTACTTTTGAAGCTTCTCCTTGGTTAAACAATAGGCTTAGCTATGAATGTGGGAGGAAAGACCTTAAACAGTTCTCTCACTCATTCCTTATAATATTACTGGTCTACCTTACAGGATAGTTGTAAGTAATAATGAGCTAGAGCTTCTTTAAGTGCTTGTAACATTCTAAAGACCTCTATACTTGCTGAGTAGTATCATTTGCAGCCCAACTTTATCAGTGCTTGGAACCAGAAGTTTAGCACTACTGAGTTCCACACAGCTTTCTCCCAAATAAATAACAGATATGTACAGAGTTGCTGTGTATCCCCCTCCCACCCCCTACAATTTCTCCTAAGAGTCCATGCATAGGCTTGAAAATCACACGGTATTTTTTCCCTTCCTTCAGGACAAGGAGCTAGATAGTCTTTGCTTTGCTAGGAGGAATTAAATCACTCTCAGGCTTTAATGTTGGGAATCCTTCACCATAGATTGGTAGCGGAGGTGAGATCCAACTTCTTGCTGTATTTGCAAATACAGTCCCCATGTTTTGGCACGGAAAGAGTTTGTGCAGGGATTAGAAGAAAGGGGAGGGAACAGCAAAGGCAGAGAGAGAGAGAGAGAGGAAGCTGATCATATGTCACTGTCTCATTTTTATCTTCCCCTCCCCCGATTTAAGTATAACGGCGGGGTTTAAGTCTTTCGACATCATTAGAGCTCCCTCGGCGGCTCTATTAATCTCGGAGGGGAGCGTTCAGCACCTCGGCCAGCTCCTCCGCGGACGAGAGCCGCTTGGCGTGAGAGGCAGAGAGAGAGGGAGGAAAAACTACAAGTGGGGAGAAACAGACGAGTCCAGACTCTCTCTCTAGACAGCACCACTACATAGGTCAATCTGTGGGCGTCTGGCAGTTGAGGACAGTCAATCGAGGCAGTCGGTTGTTTCTTTCTCTCCCCCCCCTCTCCAACCAAACCTCAAGAGAGATTCGCTGTGTGTGGCAACGAGGCGTCCTTCTCGTCGACCCTGCCTTAGGTTTGTTAATGTTTCGTCCCGCTGACCTATGAAGGAAAGGTTGGGGAGCGGGGGATTCTCGGGTTTCAAAAAGTTATTGAAAGCCTTCCTGGCTCATCTGTGTTAGATGCTGTCGATGATGACCCAAACTAGTGCGCTTTGTCCTTTAGTGTGGGCAGTGGTGCGTGCAGACTCTTCTCCGTCTTGCAGAAATGACTGCGACCAGCTTAGTCCTCGGAAGGTCGCTGTTCAGTACAGCCCCTGACACACTGAGGCTGCTAAACAAACAGTAAGCAACTGAAAAATAAGCCTCATTTAACACAGCTCTGTTTATTTGTTCTTGTGTTTCCTTTCTCTTGAAGGTGTATCCTGAGATACTGGAGTCCATATTTTCTGTCCAGATGAGTGAAGCCAGCAGCCAGATTGTATCACTTTATCTTTCCCCATTTATCACCAGGAAGAGTTGTCTGGAAAATACCAATGACAAGTGGAAAGGGCAAATCTGCTTCTCTCCCACGAACTATTCCTTGTTTTAGAATTTGGATTTATACCTTTTATGCTTTAAGGATAATGTGACGCCATTGGATCCACATAGACAATCATGTGAAGTTTGAATGGCAAGTCGTTCTTGGACAGACTGATTTCTGTTGTTTTTTTACCTGTAGGGATGGTTTACATATAGAAAAAAAAGTGCATTGAGCTGCTCCCAGGTTTGTGAAAATCCATTTTCCTCCTTTGCCATTATGATCATTTGCAACATCAGTGCAATAAAAGATTGGAGCACATTTCTCTCCCAGATTCTCCCCAGTGTCAACAAGACTCTCAACTTGGTGCAGCAAGTGGAAGCCACCACCAGCTCTGTGGTGAGTGTTCTGCAGGATCCTGATCAAGGCAGCTACTTGTCCAACAGCCAGTCCATGAATTCCAGTAACTTTACCACTGGCCTGGACCACCTTTTCCAATACTCATATTCAGACAATGACCAGCTTTACAAGGAGTTCAAACCCCTTCCTCGGGATGCAATCCCTTTGCCCAAAGCTGTGCTCTACCTTCTTATGGCAGCACTTGTGGTGGTGGCAGTAGCGTATGCCATTGTTGGGCATCTCATCAAGGATCTTGTCCATGATTTGATAGGTGAGTGTTGGAGGAACACGTTTTTATATACCGTGTGTAGCATTGGTGACAATGTCCATTTTCAAATGGAATGCTGAAATTGGTTTCTGCTCTCCCCCCCCCCCATGCCTGTAATTCCAGCGTTGATGGGTGGAATAATCATAACTGGGTTCTGGAGAGTGGCAGAGCCCACACCACCACATCCAGTGATGCTCCACTCTGCTGGTGGAGGAGAGGTTCATATATTTGTCATCCTACCCACCACCCCAATAATATCGGGAAGTTAGGATTGCAGCCTAATAGTACATGTCCATTGGATTCAATTAGACTTACTCCCAAATAAGTGTGTGTAGAATTACCTGTATAACCTAAGCATTCATTTGAGTTGTTTGTTGTTGTTTCCATAGTGCCATTGACATACATAGTATTTAACAAAGTGACTTAAAAATATGGGCAGGTCCCTGCCCTGATGTGCTTACAACCTTAAAACACTTATAACGTACAGTTTCAAAATTACTCTTCTCTTTTCTATCCCACATTAATTAAATGTGTGCTGGCACCATGAGAGATGCTCAAAGGCACTTTAGGTGTCACATGAGAAAACACCAGAAAAGAATCTAATTCAGAACAGGGTGGTGGTGATTCAAGTTTTTTATTCTGTTCTATTTGGATTTGGATCTAATATGTACTACCTTATTAAATAAAACTACTACAGCAAAGTAATGTGGCTAAGTAATAATGATCCATAATGTTGGAAAGAATTAATGCTCCCTTTATTCAAAGGTAGATCATTTAAAACTTTGCATTGTTTTTATATCTCACCATGTACTCCCATGTAGCATGCCCCATTCATCCCAGAATGGTTTCCATTATTATTTTTCCTGCTTTTGCTACAGAATTTATATCTCTGGCTTGCCATCTAGCTGAAAGAACCTTAACTTTTTTAATGGTGCAGCATACAGGTCTGGATTATGCAAATGAAGACCAGGTAATGTTCCAGATTAATTGCTGGAACATTTGTAGAAGCAAAGTGGGTCCTTCATAATTTGTGATTGAGCTGACACACAACTTCTGGTCAACACAGAATTCCAAAGCCTAATCAGGTTTCACCATCAGAATAATATTTTAGACAGCAGATCCGCTGGAGCAGGGACTTTGTTTCTTTCATCCATTGTAAAATATAGGACTATAATCTTTAACTGTGATTCTTGCTTTCCTAGATGCTGATTAATTGACTTATGGGGTAATATAATGCATGGTAGCTATTCATATAGCCACTCATACCAGTAAGAGGTGTGTGCTTGTTTGTTTATAATTAACATTCCAGAAAGGAGTATTAACATGAAACATTACTGCCATAGGTGCTGGAGTTAGGGGAATCAAAATATCAAGATTCTGTTTTTGAAAGAGCCAAAACATCTACTGCACAGTGCTATCCTAAGCATGCTTACTTAGAAATACGTCCTCTTCTTTTCAGTGGGATTTACTCTCAGGGAAGTGTGTATAGGATTGCAGTGTTTATAATATGTTTTAAAAGAACTTTCAATAATCTTGCTCAGTCCTGTCACATTGAAACTACATTAGTTCCTCAGTTTTCTTATTCTGAACATTTTAAACCTTGACTAGTTAGCATCTACAGTATGTATGGATTGTTGGACAGATATAAATCTGCTAAATCAGTAAAGAGGAAGAAATGAGCAGGACAAGTCAATGCACATTTACTCAGAAGTAAGTTCCATTGAGTTCAGCAGTGCCTACTTCCAAGTAAGTATAGATAAGTTGTAGGTCAAATTGTATAAAGGGTGTTACAGCCATGTCTCATTTTATTATGAATGATTAACATGTACATATATGTGTACACATTTAAAACACACATTGTTTTCAGAATCAGATGGGCATAATATTCACTGTACAAACACAGATGGACATCTGCAAGGCTTGTAGTGTAAGATTCTAATTCCGCAAAAACACAAGCATATGCTAGACTGGGAACAATGCAAGGGGATCTTACCTGACAGGATTCCAAGGAGACCTGCTGACATTGTGTGACCTTGATCAGGTGCCAAGATCTCTATGCACTTTCCATATTAATGAAATGGGAATTTAGATTATTTCCAAATAAGCTATGCCAATATGTTGATGGTGATCATCATAATTATTGATGTAACTCTGGCAAAAGGCTTCAGAACATGCTTAATTTTAATGACATTCATCCGTATTATTAGGTGTAATCCACAACAGGAAAAATCCACACTGATTTTGTTTGATCTATAATGGAACCTCTCAAAGTGTGTGCGTGTGTATATGAATGAGAGAGAGGGAGAGAGTGCTCTTGCCTCATGCCATTTTTCTAGGTCTTCTCAGGTACTCCCTCATTGCTGGGAGATGGCAACTGTTCTCCAAATCTGATTCATTTCACTGGGCTCACAGATACATCCTTCATCTTGTCAGAAATAATAGCTCTGCTAAAGAGTGAGTTTTGGAACTCACAATCTTTTATTTATGATCAGAACAAAAATTTGTACCTGCTTTCACCTCATGCAAATAGAAAATGGAAATGAGTTTCAGGGGCACCTCAAGTCTGCTAAAGTGAAGCACAAGCTCCTTAGCAGGCAGCACATGCATTACTCGTATTTATATGCTCCAAATTATTGAATTCTCCAAGGAGGGAGAGGGAGATGATGTTTGTTAACATTGTCAGGTGAGTCATCATTTTCCCTTCCTCCCAAGTGGGATCTTCATTTGAATGAGTTTGCATAAAATGACTTCTGGAATCAGACAGAAGGTGAAAGGGAAGTGGGAAGCAACTCTCGGTTCGATCTGAATTATTTTCACACAGTTGCCATAGTTAGGTCGTTTTCAGTCATGCAGCCTTTCCCTATAATTAATTCCCATTTAATCAGTGTACTGATTATGAGATGGAAGATAGAGGACCTTTAATGAATCTACAAGTGCCAGCCCAAACATGCCACCCCCGCCTTTTAGCCAATTGATGCCTACAGTATATGAGCATATGAAGCTGCCTTATCAGAGTCAGACTATTCACCCATCTAACCCAGTGGTGGGGAACCTGTGGCCATTCAGATACTGTTGAATCCCACCATTGTCCATGCTTCCTGAGGCTAATGGGAGTTGGAATCCAACACCATCCAAATGGCTGCAGATTCCCCAACTCTGAGCAAATGCAACATTGTCTGCTGTGACTGGCAGCAGTTCTCCACAGTATCAGGCTGGGGTCTTTTCCAAGTGTATTACCTGAAATCCTTTTAAGTAGATATGCTAAGGATTGAACCTGAGACCTTCTGCATCACAAAGAATTTGAGCTTTGCACCTAATGCTGTTTCTAAATTGTGTTGCTAAAGCATGCACCAATATCTAGAAGGCTACAACATGTCTGGGCTTTTGTTTTGTTTTGGATTAAGGCATAAATAAATACATTGTGCATTTATAGATCATTAGACTTTGCTAAATAAGTGTATTTCAGTCAGATGGCAGGTAATATACAGGTACCTGTATGCACAGGTTCTTAAAGTTAAAACATACTGCTTTGCTCTTTACAGTGAACATCTCTCAACAAATGAGATGAACCAGCTTCTTTCCATTTTCAAGGTTACTCAATTTATTCAGATTGAAAATTCAAAGGGAGTCCAAGTGACATTATAGCCTTGAGAAAAGTCACTTTTGGGAGGATATAAAACCTTTCATAATGTGTCTCTGACTTATGGAAAGGGATGAAGGTTGAAAAAGTTGTATTGTTCAATTTTGCCAACAGGGAGTGAGCAATGTGAGATTGGATTTAAAAAAGAAGAAGAATGCAGAATAGGATAATATGCCCTGTGAGGTGGGCAATAAAAGGACACCTCTCATTAAAAAGCATCAGGACATTTTGCTCAGCTCATTTCAAAAACACACCAGAAGGTCCCTAGAGTTGACAGCAAACTCTGAAGCCCAAATGTTTGCTAGATTTGAGGAACCTGTCCCTTGCAGATTAATTCTGGCTAAAGCTCTAGAGCAGAGAGGAGGGCATTGTGGCCCTCCAGATGTTATTGGGCTCCATCACCCATCAGTGTGGCCAATAGCCAGGGAATTGGAATCCAACATCTGGAGAGCCACAGATTCCCCATCTCTGCTCTAGGGAGCGTTTGCTGTAAAATGGACTAGGGCTCTGAATAGCACTGGCATGAGGCAATTACATTATCATTACCATTCTATGTGTGCCTACTAATCCATCAGTCCCTCTGTGTATAATGGGGCCTGATTCCTAGTTGTGTATTTAGTATTGCATTCTATATGTTCCTCTCCAGTAACATTGATATGGAGTCATGTGGTGGGGTGACTTCCCACACCACTATTGCCTGCGTCTGTCACCCATCCTTGTCTGGAGGAAGGCAGGATGGAGCATCCCGAAACACACACCACTTCTGAGCAGCCATCAAGGGTGATCCATTAGAGATCATGGTACAATGTTCTAGGTATGAACCACATGAAGGATGGTTGCTCTGACTAAATCTGACCTCCCAGAATGTTCACAAGCAAGCATACACAGGTAATTGGTGAAAAGCAGTGCTGGCAGGATCAGCGATCTATGCAGGAAAACTCAGAGGCTGCTAACCTGAACAACCCTACCCTGTCTACCCAGGTAGACAATTTATACATGGTCTGAACTGTTGATATGTTGACAGTCTGATGCTCTGAGCCCTTCTTTCAGAAGCTTGTTTGGATTATCCATAAATTGCATGGGGGAAATATGAGAGCGATTTGCTTTTATTTTTGAATGAACCTTGATTGAAAATATTCAAAATATTTGTGTTATGCTGAAGAAATTCAGGCAATGTTATTCTAGCACTTTGAGAAATCCTAAAGTGGTAGGGAGTTCATCACAGCATGGTTTCCTACCTTCCACAGATGACAGAGCTTTCAGAATGCATTTGCACCTGCAGACTGAAAACAAAAGTTTGTCTTGCAACAGTGAATTTGGATAACAATACAGCTGATCTAGGGAATATGACTGCATACAAAAGGGAAAGCAGAATCATAAGCAGGAAATTCTGTCCAGCTGAATGAAGCACAAAGAATTTGTAAAGCAAAGCAGGGGAACCATTACTGAAAAACTAATTTACCCTGTTGTAAACACTGCCCCTGTCTTCTTCATCCAACAGCCAGTATAGGCATGGCATTCAGTTTATATCCAGCCTCAAATGCTCAAAAACTGTTTGGTAAGAAATGTATAACTAAATGAACAACCCCTCCTAATAGCAATATTAAATCCAGTTTCTCATTGGCCTTCTTGCTGGATTGTTCTTTTTCTACCTTATCTCCAAACACCATGTTTTAGGCTTCTCTTTTGCATAAGAAACATTTTCTTTAAGTGAGTGAAATTAGGACTGTATATAGAACTTCTGAAAGCAACTGATAGTTGACTTAAGTCGGGTATGAATGAATTTGCAGTCATTCTAATCTGGATTTATGAGAGAGGAAGACTACTGTAACACATCTCTAGCCACTTTTATTTATTTATTTTAGTTATTACATTTATATACCGCTTTTATCTTTCAAGCCCGTGTACATGGTTCTCCTCCTCCCTATTTCATCTTCACAACAAGCCTGTGAAGTAGGTAAAGATGGTGACTGGCCCAAGGTCACCCAGTGAACTTCGTGGCTTAGCGGGGATTCGAACCCTGCTCTCCCAAACATTCTAACCATGTATGATTTTATTTTACACTGCCACTGATGTTGCAATTTCCCTTAAAATATCAACAACAGAGTAGGAGGTCTAATTCAACACCGTGGACCATTCTTGACATGAGCCATGAGCCAAGGAGGTAACAGAACCATTTTATTTCTCCATTAGCATATCTGAATATTATTTATATGTGCTTAATAGATACAACTAGCAGCAATGCTGGAATTTTTTTGCAATGCCAATTTGTACATATTTCCAGCCTGAGACTAGAAGTGACTGGATAGTTTTGTGAATGGCTGCCAATTAAGTTAGGTCTCCATTAACCCCCGTTAATATTAAGCAATGAAGCAATGAAAATGGATGCTCTCCAAAGGTATACACTAATTGAGAGACAGATGCTTTGCTGAGAAAATTCCCCTACATTTCAAAGAACTTTGAAGACTTCTCTTTGATCAGATGAGCTTTCATTTTCTAACCAGTTTGATTATCATGAGCCTTGGTCTTTCTTTTCTCACACCCTTTCCTGTGTGGATTTGAGGAGAACCTTGGTAAAGCACACATCAGTGAGAAGCCCTGCTTGGTGGGCTTACCTGGCGACAGCAGTGGGAGGAAGTCGTCCAATGACACCACCATTTAAATTTTCTACAGTGATCCAGAGTGACACTACATAAAGTACTACACTTGGGCAAAAAAAATGAAAGGCACAAATACAGGATGGGTGACACCTGGCTTGAGAGCAGTACATGTGAAAAGGATCTAGGAGTTTTGGTAAACCATAAACTTGACATGAGTCAACAGTGTGATGCAGCAGCTAAAAAAGCCAATGCAATTCTGGGCTGCATCAATAGGAGTATAGCATCTAGATCAAGGGAAGTAATAGTACCACTGTATTCTGCTCTGGTCAGACCCCACCTGGAATACTGTGTCCAATTCTGGGCACCACAGTTCAAGAAGGATACTGACAAGCTGGAACGTGTCCAGAAGAGGGCAACCAAAATGGTCAAAGGCTTGGAAATGATGCCTTATGAGGAACGGCTTAGGGAGCTGGGAATGTTTAGCCTGGAGAAGAGAAGGTTAAGGGGTGATATGATAGCCATGTTCAAATACATAAAAGGATGTCATATAGAGGAGGGAGAAAGGTTGTTTTCTGCTGCTCCAGAGAAGCGGACACGGAGCAATGGGTTCAAACTACAAGAAAGAAGATTCCACCTAAACATTAGGAAGAACTTCCTGACTGTTCTTCAGTGGAATTTGCTGCCAAGGAGTGTGGTGGAGTCTCCTTCTTTGGAGGTCTTTAAGCAGAGGCTTGACAGCCATCTGTCAAGTATGCTTTGATGGTGTTCCTGCTTGGCAGGGGGTTGGACTGGATGGCCCTTGTGGTCTCTTCCAACTCTATGATTCTATGATTCTACATCAGTGGCACTGTGTAAAATGCAAGTGGTGCCTCCCCTAGGACCTGGGAGACCAGGGTTCAAATCCTCACTCAATCCTAAAGCTCATTGGGTGACCTTGAGCCAGTCACAGTTCTCATCTATTGTGGGGATAAAATGTGGAGTTGGAGAACCATGTACACAATATCGAACTCCTTGGAGGGAAGGTGGAATAGAAATTTAATAAATATAAATTAATAATTGCTACTAATAAATCAGTGTATCTGTTGAATAACTGACCAAACATGCCACATGGGCACATTGGCTTAGATCATCCCTGCATGACAAGCTGGAAAAGCTACTCTGCTTCTGCACAACTGTGGGTTGTATCCAACGCTAGTCCTACTCAGAGTAGATCCATTGAAATTAATGGCCAAGACTAACTTGGTTTAAAAAAAACAGCAGATCTACTCAGAATAAAACTCTGTGAAATGTACAGGAAGCCTGTCCTCCTCCTTGCCTCTCATGTTGGACACACTTATTAGAACAAGGAAAAGTCCCAAATCTGAACTTCCCAGGATTTTCAGTAGAGTTGAAGCCTTGAAGTTAGGTGAAGTCACATTCTTCCGATTCGATATTCAAAGTTAATGCCTGTCCCCACCTCTTTCAAAGTTCCAGCAAGGCCACTTTTTGTAGCCTACTTTTCGGCTAAGGTTGTGACACAGTCCCTGCACAAAGAAGTGGATTATTTCCTTACCTGCCACTTTGATAAAGTCATTTGTTAAACAATTACAGGACTCCTGGCCTTGCTCCTCAGGAGGACATTTCCCACATGAGCTGTCACAGCTGATTTTAAAAATGTGCTCTTCAAGAGCATAAGGGGCAGCTGCCATCAGTTTCGAGTCATGAAAGAAAGGACTCATAAAAGGAAAAAGGATTGCAAACTGGGGGATTTTATTGGGTTGTTGTTTGTATTTTGATTTTATGTATGTGATCCTTTATGTGAACCACCCTGAGACCTTCGGGTATAGGGCAGTATAGAAACTACATAAATAATAATAATAATTGTTACCTTTTTATGGCTTGCTTTGGCCTTTGCTCAGTCAGCAATATGATCTGTACCTTAGTTTTTTTTCAAATGTATATCCCAGACTTAATTTGAGGCAAAGCTCACCAGGTCAAAAAAGTGGAGGTTTTCTCCTGATGCTCAGCTCACTCAAAAAGTATCAATTTGAGCATGTGAAGACTATTTTCCCTCTTGCCCTTGAGGAACCACTATCAGCACCTACATACATGGGATCAAGGCCTGGGTATAACTCTGAGACAGGCTTCAGCCATGACCTCTCATATTTGTGAATTTATTAAGCTTTAAGCGCACAGAAAGGTTTGCAGAAGCAGCAGCAAGGCATTTAGAGGCAGCATTGGCAGTTTCAGCATTGGCAGAGGGTGTGTTGATCCTAAAAATAAGGTAGTATGGCATGTACTGGTGTGTGTGTGTGTGTGTGTGTGTGTGTGTGTGTGTGTGTGTGTCAGTCAGCACAGCAGCCTCCTTGGGCACATAGTGTGGGTGTGTAGCTGTGTGGACTGTCATGCAGTGGCACTCCCAAGTGTGCCACTACAAAAGCTCATTGCCCAGCATGCTCCCTCCCAAGGCCACTAGACAGCTGCTTCTGGGAACCTCAAAAATAGGGTATGATTCCCTCTTCTTTGTTTTGCTACAGATGCTGACCATTGGGGCTGATAGACCAACTATGCACATTTTCTTTCTTAAAAAAAGCAATCTAAGCTTTTGACAATTAATTTCACAGGTTGATTGTGCATTAAATGAAGAAGAATGTTCTTTTCTCTGTTTAGAACCAGTTTCACTGGATGACTCCTAATGTTTTGAAAGTGAATAATTTTATCTGCTCAACCTTACCTTGCTTATTTATTTCAAATTCCCCTGCTGTTTTTCATCCCCCTGGTGCCCTCACCTATCATGACTGTAGGTTTGTTCACTCGTTACAACTGAACAGAGGTACAAACACTATACCTGTAGAGGTGTTTATGTGAAAGAATCGACAACTTGTTGATTTGTATAGCTCAGCTGTTGTGAACACAGCCCATGTTGCATGTGAATGTTGCATGTGAATAACTGCATGAGTAATCAGCTCAACTATTGTGTACACAAGTGCAGATTTTACACTGGTTGAATGTAATCTGTGAACACCCCTCAAGAAGCCACAAAATACCAGCTGGTGGGGAGCAACAGAAGGAGAGGTCTATGGTGGTGAGCTGGGTCTCAGTTGTGGACTTCCTGGATTTGGTTGCTTGCTGCAGGAAGCAGGCTGCTTAACTAAATGGACCCTTTGGGTTCATCCAGCCGATCTTATAATGTTCTTAATCTCATAGGAGGGTTATACAATTTTATTTTTACTGATGCAGTGGTTTTTGAATCCTTTATACTGGAACAGGCAAAATTGCAGCGTGGATAAAACCCATAGGATTCATAACTGTTGAATCCTGCTTCTGTTGGCTGTTGTCAGCTATTGCTCAGTTAAAATATTGTTGGTTTGTAACAAAGCAAAGCATGGCAGAAACTCAAAAGCAAAAGCCACCGAAGGTTACCATATCAGAAGAGGGCAGTTAACACTTTTCATTACTATTGCAGCATCTAAGGTCACTTTCAGACTTCTGCATTTCTGCACCTATCTCTCCAATGTTTGGATAGATGCCAGTATATGGCCACTGCACAATAACAGTCCACCTTCATTAGTCACTGCACAGAAAGTGGGTACATTGTGATAAATAGCAACAGCGAAATAGTGTGACACACACACAAAAAATCAAAGACTTGGGAGAGGGAAAGAAAAGTTATAGGAAGCTGCAGTGGCATATGCACAATAACAACCACTTGACAGTGGTGTTGTATAGCCTCTGCACTAAATTTGTAGAAATAGATGAGGACAGTTGCCTGATATATGCTTTGTCTGGAAACCTAAGCTTCCCCAAAGGAAGAGCTTTCTCTGATCTCCCTAATAAAGACCTCAGCCCTGTGCCCAGATATAAGGCCTTGGATGCTAACAAGTCTTAAGGGTACCTTTGCTCTCCTTGCTCATAGAGAAAAATCCTAACAGCATCTCCTTAAGTACTAGCTAGCAACATCCTAATTACCTCTCCCTGCGGATAAGTGACATATTAAATCTAGAAGGTCCCAAAATAATCCCCACGGAAACCATCTTGCAGATTAGCCTGTGAAGAAATAAGCCATCCTGTTATTTACTTTGGAATTAGAAAAGGCTTCCGTTATATAATTTCCCCCTCGTCTGCTGTAGTGCAGTGTTTATACCGAAATCAGACTGAATTTCAGTTTGCAAGGTATGCCCACAGTCTGCAGGGCTTACAAGGCAATTGCTGGAGCTTCTGTGCTAGCTCATTTTTGCAAGCAAAATGGAAATCTCTTGATCCAAAGTGCTATGGAAACATTTGGGGATGCAGAGGAATATGCTTCTGTCCTTGGAAACCACAGTAATAGCAATTCACATCCTTCTGTGGTCGACCATCCACTCTCTTCCTGCAGATGTTGTGCAAATTCAAATCCAATGAAATCAGACATGGTGTTGTTGTGATCTCCAGTCCACTATAAGTTTCTAGCATGGAAACTGGCAAGACCCCAGGGCTGTGCACATGGCTTCAGATACAAATTTTAAATCTGAATTTCAAAACTTCATCCAGTTTTGAACATGTGGCATTTTATTTGTTGAGACAAGTTAACTGGGAAATTGTCTTGTTCTCTGTAGGGACTTTTTGCCTTCTGATCCAGCAACACTGAGGTGTGGTCCTGCTTCTTGTTGTTGTGCTACATTTTCAGCAACCCTCTAATGAGGTTTACCCAGGGCTGGCTTCAACCTATTCTGCAGCCTCCTTCTCCACACAGCCCTAGTGCAATTGCTCCAGGAACAATGTGCAAAATGTTGTTATCAGCATATTTGAGATCCTTGCTGTTTCAGGAGGCTTAGGCAATGAGTGCTGTATTTTAGACAAGGTCAGTTCAAAAATGTCATCCCCATAATTGCTCTCTAAATTTGATGAAAAAGATATTTCAATGGCCATCATGGTCAGGCCAGCTTGGACTCCACCCTAATGACTACGGCTATCCAAATAAATATGGCTGGGTCACCCTGCAGACATTGCTTGAGCAAGAGGCTAAATTTACATTTGTGGTCCTATGCTTCTGTCTGTGTTATCTTCCTGTTGCTTAGAAGATACCAAGACTCTTCCTAACACTGGAGATAGTCTGCCATTACTTTATTCACTCATAAAACTCTCTTACCTTCTAAACCTTAGCCTCCTGTTTAGTTTGAATTGCCTTAATGCAGGCATGGCCAAACTTGGCCCTCCAGCTGTTTTGGGACTACAGTTCCCATCATCCCTGACCACTGATCCTGTTAGCTAGGGATGATGGGAGTTGTAGTCCCAAAACAGCTGGAGGGCCAAGTTTGGCCATGCCTGCCTTAATGGAATCTGTGAAACTATGTTTTGCATTAAAATGTACATACACTGCACATACAAAGAATTCTGTTGACTTGTCTTCAACAGTGTGAAATTCCTCTTCCATTTAAAATAAAAAGTATACATTGTACGATGTGCGTCTTATGCCAGAGTAGCACAAGGGCTTTGCAAATAGTCGCCGGGTATCTAGGTCAATTGTCTTCAACTGTAGGAAGGAAGAGCCTTACTGAAAAAACTAGCACTGTGTTATCTTCACCCCATAAAGGTAGTTTGGGCAGCTGCACAGAGTTACATGATCTCCACTAACATTTTGTTCCCTCTGATTCTGGAAAATCCTTATGCAAGATGCTGGTGTTTCCATAGTAAGAACTTTTGACTTAAACCCAGTCCAATGTCTTTATTACACACCTCTGGGCCTATCTTTGTGCCTTCTCAGGTCATGAATTATCTCCCATCACGGTATAACCCACCTGCTCCCAATGACATTTGGTCACTGACGTCAATGAACCTTAATAGTATCTGCAATCTCATTATGGCAACACTCATCCTCCCACATTTTGGAAGCAAGAAACAGGGAGATATAACAGGTCAGAAGAGTCTAAAGCCAAGAGGTTCTACTGCAGACTATCACAGGGAAGGAGGCACAGCTTGGCCAGTAAGAAGGTGTCTAACTGGCAGAGTATTTTTGCTGGCAATTTTAGTGGATTTAAGATTGCACCCAGGGCCAGAAAGTATCTAGCCCTCATGACTAGATAAAGGTTTGAAAGCATGACAGGGGAGCTCTAAAAATGCTCAATATCAGTAAACAGAGCACAACTGCATGGTTGTTGTTGTTGTTGTTGTTGTTGTTGTTTTTCCAGACACCCTATCTTGTTAGTTTTGTCCAATCAGGGTTAGAAACAGTGGCATGCATATTATTTATTAAATTAATTTCCCATCTTTCCTCCGAAAGGAGCCCAGGGTGCCACCAGCTTTATGTACAATAAACTGCATGTGTGTACAGTGCAATCCCAGTATATTTCCTGGTGCTTCCTATCCCACCACCTGAGTTCAGCAGGGCTTTCCTTTAGCCAGCATGCTTAAGATGCAGCCAATGCTAAAAGAGTCTTAGGGAAAAGTCACGAAGAAGTGTCGATATCTTGTTTAAAAGATTGACCAAATGCCATAGTGATCTCTTTTTAAGTGCACTGGGTCCAACAGGCTCACAGTTGCCCCCCCCCCAATGCCCATTTCCTGGAGTTCTTCCAGACATGAGAAGCTTTTAATCCTGAGCAGGGAGCTGAACGAGGTCAGCTGAGAGCAGCCGCAGATGGGAGTTACTTCAATTGGCATTATATTTCAGGGCTTATTCATTCTCAGGATAACACTCTTCGACCCTAGATTAATTAATCCCAAAGAACTAGCAGCAGCCACCCTTTCAATTCCAACCCACCCACCCCACTCCCCCACATACCTCAATTTCATCTATACTATAATTACAAACACAAACACTGATTAGAATCACCACTCCGCTCATGGCTGGAATTGAAACAGTGGGGGGAATCCACCCTTTCCCCAGTTGGACTGTGCGGAAGAGAGGATGTTTGGAGGAGTGATAAAGAGTAACTAATCCGTTTTAGCAGGCTAATCCTATGAGCTGCTACACTGACACAGTGGCTTATAAGATCAATACACCTGCACAGGGATTCAGCCTCAACTTCACTGCCGAAGGAGCAACAGCTGCGGCCGTTGTAAAGGCTGCAGGGCTGGCAACGGCAGTTGGGCCATTTCACAGATTTGGTGTGGCAGAGTAGGAAGAAGCAGGGTTGACAGCGCTCAGGGATGACCGAGAACAGCATCATCCTAAAGACTTTTTGAGCCAAAACCTTGGCATTAACATGCAACAGGTGATCGTCCTTCCCTGCAGCAGAAACTGCGGTCCTCCAGGTGTTGTTGAACTACAGCTCCCGGCACCCTGCAGCATTGGCCATGCTGGCTGGGGCTGATGGGGTTGGACTCCCCATCTCTGCTGCAGCAGATGCTCTCTTTGCAAGTCAATATTTGAATACAATCAGTGATTGGGCCATCAATTTAAAACTGCATTTCTGACCTGGCAGCAGTTCTCCTGAACATCAGGCAGAGATCTTCCCTTGTCATGCTGCTAAGGCTGCATGCACAAAACATTTTATTTTAGAATCAATGGCAACTGGTTACTTTAAAAAAAAAAAAAACATAGTCCATACCCACAACCTAGAGTTACTTCAATTTATTTATTTATTAAAGCTTTTCTTGAGAAACTGGTTTCATTCCAAAAGTAAAAGCTCATTGCGCATTGATCCTCCATTACTCTGGAATGCGTCCATTTGAAAACAGCTGAAAACCAATGAAGGCGGTCTCAGCAATGGAGTGTATATATCCAAACCTGCCCAATGACGTTGTGTGAGTCATATTGCAATCTCTATTTCCTTCTTCCTTCTCTTGGGGCACGCAGGGAAGAAATCAAATGGATAACCAAATCAAGGGGAAGACTTTCAAATGTGTATCGCGTAACCAGAATGACAGCAGGATCTAGAATCCATCTAGATTGAAAGCAGCATGTTGAGGATGAGCATGAATTATTCCAGATTGAGGAAAAATTACATTTTTATGCTACAAACAAGTTACTACAAGTTACATCGTAAAAAAAACAAACTAGAGGTGTCAATGATTGAACCCATGTAACACACAAAGCATTATTTCACTGAACTATGACCTCTGCCCTAAGGCTGCCATTTTGCCCACCCTTTCCTGGGAGTAAGCCAAACAAAGTGGGATTTATCTTTGAGTAAATATGCAGAGAATTGTCTCCACTTCAAAGGGCAATGCTTTTGCTACAATAAACCAATTGTTTGGAAGGCAGAAGCTAAACCAGACTCCCTAGAGGATTTCAGTTGTTGAGCTGAAAGGTCTTCTGAAAACAGAGGAAAAAATACAATTGCCAGTGTATTTTTCATTGATAGGACAGAGAGTGAAAATAATAAAATCTTGTTTAGAAGGAAAGAATCCTTTATTCAGTTTGGGAGATATGAGTAGGACGCAGTGGGAAACAGGGATGCCAACTTGAATAATATATTTGGGGGGCCCAGGTAAGCTGCCCCATATAATCGATCACAAGATGTGGCTCACAAACATCATTTGAATGGGAATGTCCATCAACTTGGTGGGCATGGCCCCCTCTAATATTTTATTGGGGGGCCCGAAGGGAGCTCAGCCCTAGGAGTAGGCTCCTATGGTGGGAAATCATGTTGTCAGTCTGTTTCTAACCACCACCACCCTCCACACAGACACCTTTTCACCTATTGTGGGCTAAGATTTAGTGGGTAAATTTTTTGTCATAATTTCATCTTTATGTCCGGCGGTGTGGGGGACTTTACCTGCTAAATTTCTATGTGATATCTGCTAAAAGCATAGAAGCTTTTGCCATAAGAAATCTTGACAACCCTACCTCTACCCAATGCATTAACGGAAGTGATATCTATTAAATGATCTAGTTAGAATATGTGTCTTTCTAAAGCAGACAGGTTTCATTGTTTGAGGCCGCATGCTAATAATCTCAGCTCTACTTCATTAGCTGAGATTTTGCTTATCAGCCACGGTCTTCTATTTTCATAACTGCTGAGGTGCCCTGACTCTGCTATTCTTATACACAGACAATTGGAACCATACAGCTTTGCAATTGTGTTTTAATGAGCACTGAATATAAAACTGCCATACCACCCCCTATCTCCCTCCCTCCCTCTCTTGTACACAGGCTGTGTCCTGCATGTAGCCTTGGTGTTCATGCCATGTATGTACATGCATTTGCACTAGATAAAACATGTGTGATATTTAACTTCCGAGGATTCTAGGGGAGGAGGCTGAATGCATAGCATTTTACACTAACAACATCTTAATAAAGTATCGCCAAAAGTGTGAGGGGGAGGGACATCTGGCAGAGTGGTTTACCTGAGGGCTTTTCCTGGGCAAAACTGCTCTTTAGTGCTCAATCAGAGCAAACAGCAATTTGGGATTTCCCCAGATTGCTATTTGTTCCAATCTATTGCTAAAGAGCAGGTTTTCCCTTGGAAAGGAGTGGGGCAAGGGGAAAACCACTCAGACCCATGTGCAAGTGAAAGTGTGGGCAAGCCCTGAGACCCTTTTGAAAAATAGAAACGGTCCCTGGTATATAGGGACCATTAGAGCATATGATTAATGTTTCATTCTTCTCCATATTCGCTTCAGAAATTAAGTAGGCATCTTCCTAGCGAATACAGCCTCTGCAAGAAAGATTTAGTGTGGGAGAATGTGCGAGGATGGTTGCATATAAGAAGGGCTGGATTAAGACCTTTAGAGTCCCTAAACACTTTTTAAAAAATGGTGCCCCATATACCAGTATATTTAATTCAAAATATAAACAATAATAAATCATATATCATTCATCTCTGTTATTACTATTTCATTATTGCTATGTCGTGTGTGTGTGTGTGTGTGTGTGTGTGTGTGTGTGTGTAATTATTCCATTTATTGTGGGAGCCTTTTTTGTGGAACCTAGATCAGCTGCACGATATGGTACAGTTTGCTAACAGGGTCTCCCAGAGTGAAGTGTCACTGAATTACATCTAGAGTGAAATGCAAACTACACAGAGAAAAGCAACTCTTTTACAAAGAGAGTTGTTTGGTTTGTGAGTGTGTGTTTTCAATCAGAGTGCATGGATATGGAATCCTTAATATGCCTGCCTTTGTGGCTGAGAGACATTCTGCATCTTGTCACTTAGAATCTATTACCAAGTCTACATTTCTGCCTCTTGGGAGCCTTTTCTAAATTGGTGCCTTATCTTCAATGAGCAGACTGAAATATTCCTGCTTTTGGCATTGGCACTTCAGGGCACTGGCTGGAGACCGTTTCCTTATTGGGAACTGCCATGCTCACTCCAGAGCTCTCTCCATCTCTTCTGTCTACATCCTGACAATAATTCAGCTGCTTTTGTTCAGCAAATCTGACATTTTCAGTTTCTCTCCATTTCTCACTTCCCTAGTCTTAAATTCAGGTCTCCACATGTCCATATCTGTTTACTATTTGTTTTTGGTGTTTGTTTGTTTTTTTTAAAAAGTTCTCATGAAAATTTGTCAGTATTTTGGTGCACATATAAACATTGCTGTATGCAATTTCACCTAATATACACACACTTTCAAGCAATTCTCCCTAATATAATGCTTTTTTGTATATTATTTTCACTGAGATATGTCTTTTTATGCACACCCTCCTTTAATATGACACTGTTTTTTGTACACATTTGTCAGCTGAAGAACAGCGTAATAAAATATTGAGATTTATGGATTTCCAAGGATGGCAGTGTTTTGGTTCATGCGTTATTTCAGGAAGTGAAAATTAAGTAGGTTAGCATTAAAATGCAAACTGAACCAAGATCCTTAACCATTTTCTCATCTCTTCCATGGGTTTTGTCTTTCTCAGTAGGCTGTTTGCCACTTGCTATTCTGCAACAGTTACTTCCCTTTTATATATGTATTTTTGACATTGATTGGCTATTAACAGCATCCTCTGGGCAATTTGCCCAAAATTCAGACAATATCAGCCAAGTTAGAACACTTAACTTCACTACAATACCCACATAAAAACCAGCCTATTCAACATAAAACCATTCTAAAAGCCACATCCCTAAAATAATCTGTCTCAAGAACTAAACATGGTACTAAAAGGCCTGGAGATATTAATGTATTGCGCTCTATTGTATATTGCTTAGCAACTATTGTAGCTAAGTGATATAGAAATTGCTTAAATAAATAAAAATACAAAGTGTCATTAAGGAAGGCATTCTGTGACTGAGGCACCACCACCAAAAAGGCCATCTCCCTAGGGGAGAACCTGGAGAAGGGCCTTAAGGTCCGGCTAAGTATATATGAAAGAAAACAGATAAGCTAAAGCTTCATATCAGTAATACATATGTTATTTTTGTTCCTGTTCATTCAACAATCTTTCTTTTTGGTACTTGTTGGTAAATCACTGCCTCCATTTTGCCTTTGGAGGAGATTCTGGAGATGCCTTTTCAAAAGATATTTTTTAGTGCACACAAATAACCTGTATTAGAGTTGACGGTCTTCAGATTTCTGCTCCCTCCTCCAAAGTTAAAACTCTGCATCTGATGTGGCAGAGCCTAGTCCATGAAAGCTTGTGCCATAATTCTGTCAGTCTTTAAGGTACCACAAGACTCTTCGTTGGATTTGTTGTAACAGATTAAAGTTATTATGTGGTGAGCAGCATCGCAAGTCGTTTTGTGAATGATCAGGACCAGAATACTGTCTTCTCATTTTGACTGTTAATGTCCTTCCTTATTGCCTACTCCAGCAGTGGATAGCATGGTGGTCCTGAATCGCTCACCAACCTCCATCTGGCTGAGTTGCTGCTGCAAGAGAGAGGGAGGGGCTCAGCGGCGTTGAGATCAATGCAGTGCAAATGCACTGGCAGGACCATTGGCTCCACCAGTGTTCCTTCCCCCTCAACATCTTGGTATGCTGCAGTGACTCAGCCGGATGGAGGTCAAGCGAGCAGCACAGCCTTACTATGCTGTTGGCTGCTGGTCTACCCTTTTAAATTTTTAAATTCCAAATTTTAGCGCGGCATTGCCTTCTCAGCCTCTCTGGTTGAGTCACTCCTGACCAATGGGCACCAAGCAAGTTATATAAAAAACAAACACCATAGTTCCATGTCTGCAGCATCATTTATTTCTGTTTGTGGTGTCAGTGGGCACAAATCCACTGGTCACAATGCTTTAAGGCAGGCATCCCCAAACTCGGCCCTCCAGCTGTTTTGGGACTACAATTCCCATCATCCCTGACCACTGGTCCTGTTAGCTAGGGATGATGGGAGTTGTAGTTCCAAAACATCTGGAAGGCCGAGTTTGGGGGTGCCTGCTTTAAGGACATAAGAAACTCTATCTAGTCCAGCATCCTGTTCTCACTGTGGCCAATCAATGCCCACAAGCAGGACCTTAGTGTAGCCGCAGGATCCCTCTGTGACTTCCGGCAAGCACATTGGTTGCATTCCAGCACTGCTAAATATTAGTCTACTTCCCAGCAAGGAACACTTCGAGTGGCAAGTCTCTTCTGACAGACCTATTTTGGTTTTATTTCCCTGGGAATTAACAGTTCGCTTTCATTTGCATTCCACAGTCTTTCCTTGTGAAGCTGAAGAGTGGATTTTCTCTTTCTCAGACAGCCGAGAAGTATCTGAGGGCTGACGGACTGACGGACTGAATAAATGCTGAGTGATGGGAGATGCTTAGGGATCCAGGGATTTAAAATCCCCAGGGATGTTTAATTAGGGAAGAGATTCCAATGCATTCTTGCTTAGGGAGGTTACAGTAACTGTAAGCCCTCTAGGAAAGTGAGGGGGGAAAGTGAGGGGGGATTGTGAGCCCAGACAGGTAATTATCTCCAGAGTAGACTTGTCTTTGACCTACATATTTGAAACCAAGTGCCATGTCACCAGAGACCATGGAACACTAGTGGGGTTATTTTTGTTTAGTGGTCATACAAAAACTTTCCTTCGGTAATGAAAGAGGGGAGTTATAAGAACTCCACTTAATGCAGAGTAGTAAGACCTTAGTGCAGTGATGGCTAACCTTGACACCCCAGATGTTTTGGAACTACAACTCCCATCATCCCTAGCTAACAGGATCAGTGGTCAGGGATGATGGGAGTTGTAGTCCCAAAACATCTGGAGTGTCAAGGTTAGCCATCACTGCCTTAGTGGGTGCTATGCCACCATAAGTGGTACTCAGAGGCATTTTTGTGTGTGAACACTCTCCTTTACAGGAGTGAATCAGCTGCAATGTAACACCAGCTGTATCTCTTGCTATATCTAGTACTGTTGCCACAGTCACTAGGGATACAAAACTCCCTCACCGCATCTGAATATTTACAGCTGCTGACTATGACCACACTGCTTTGTGGTCTGAAATGCACTCCCAACAGAAGCTGGCAACATCTTCTGTTAAAACTATGTGTATCTTGTACTCTATGAACTGCATTAGGGATTGCAAAATGGTTGCTTATTTTTATGAGGCAAACACTATGTGATAAAGATCTCCATGTAGAAAGGAAACAGGAGCCCTGAGACACCCATGAGAAAGTGAACATTTGGGAACCAAACAATGCAGTGCTAGGTATACCTATTAATTCAGTGCTAAAAAGTATACCTATTAATTTCTTCCATTTCTCAGCATATCTATTTTATTCTAGTTCCCTGTCCTCAGGCAAGTTATTAAAAGACACCTCTTTGATGGATGGAAATGTATCCTTCCCTAGGTGTTTCTTAAAATAATAATAATAGCAATACCAAAATCATGACTGGAAGGCTGTTGATGGTGGCTGTGACCCAGAAAGCAACACCAGCAGCACCACAATAAACTCATCCTACTTCGTTGGATACAGATGCAGAAGCACTAATGCAAGAAACTGTGTGACATTAGAATACCCAGGAAGCAATTAGGTATGTGTAACAGCTTCAGGACATATAGATATCCAATCTGGTATAAAATGCCACAGTTGAACCAGAAATACTCACCCAAATCCCTGTTCCATCATGAAGCTTCATTGGCGACTTTTAGGCCAGTCACACTCTAGCCCAGGGGTAGGCAACCTAAGGCCCTGGATGCGGCCCAATTGCCTTCTCAATCCGGCCCACAGACGGTCCAGGAATCAGTGTGTTTTTACATGAGTAAAATGTGTCCTTTTATTTAAAATGCATCTCTGGGTTATTTGTGGGGCCTGCCTGGTGTTTTCACATGAGTAGAATGTGTGCTTTTATTTAAAATGCATCTCTGGGTTATTTGTGGGGTATAGGAATTTGTTCATCCCCCCCACACACACAAAAAAAAAATAGTCCGGCCCACCACATGGTCTGAGGGATGGTGGACTGGCCCACGGCTGAAAAAGGTTGTTGACCCCTGCTCTAGCCTAACCTACCTAGAAGGGCGGTTGTTGCGAGAATATAATTAGAAACACGAGAGGGGGGGGGGGACGGAGGGAGAGAGAGAGACCTCCATCCAGACAATCAAGACGCATTATTAGAGTTCAAGGACTGATTACAACCAGGCAAAAAGCACTTGGAGCAGGGCCAATTAAAGACGTGGTCTGAGGAGAGGGGTGTGTGGCTTAGGGTGGATTCCTAGGGCCAGATAGAAAGGCCTGCAGGGCCACATTCAGCCCCCAGGCTTAAGGTTCCCCACATAAATACCCTTCTTCAGGTAGATTGCTAAATAGAAAGCAAACCCTGAATAAGCTCCTCCTCCTACACAGTAACCATACCAGCCTCTCGCTCCCCTTCCCGTTTTCATTGCCAGCACTTACTCCTGCGTTTTGCTGTTCTGATTGCAGACTGGATGTTTGGTCCCAACGCCGATGACAACAACAACAAGAGCGACGTGAACTTCATCAGCAATAACGTGAATGAGATGGGCGAGATTCGGGGGACGCACCATCACCAGGAGTCCCAGCCCCAGGATGTGGTGATTTCCATCAGTGAACCTTCTTCTTGCCATCTACCCCGGCAGATATGAATACGCTGGTCCCTGGATATATGCTGAGAGTGCTGAGAGGGTGACAGGTAGAAAGAGAAGGGCTCCCCTTTTAAAAAAAAGGTACTTTCTCCCCACCCTCAAAATGACTTTACGACTTTGATGAGGGCTACATTCTCGATTCTTGGCAACCTTGTGTAAATACTGGAGTGTGCAATGTCCCTTCCTTTGGGAACATCCAATGAGCAGCGCAACAAGCTAGCACAAAGCAGCTATGGGCTACTTGTTCTATACCAACAAACACTGCAACTTTATATATAAACAGAGAGTCGCAGCTTTTTGAAACACTCCACACAGACTTCCAGAAATCCCATGGGAAGCATAATAAGGAGCGAATCTGCAAGACAAGCCATGGTTTTTCTGATCCCATAGTGATGTGTAAGATCTGCTTTTCCTTTTGGGTGGCGTTCTCCTTGGGAAGAGGCTATGCAGAGTATTCAGCAGAAGTATTTGATCCTGAGGATAGCATTTCTTGCTACCACGTCACGGCACTGAGTGATTCTGCACAAATATTAAAGGCTCAGAAGCCTGCTCTGCGTCTGAAGCTGGCAACCTTCAACACAAGGAGGCTTAGACGGAGATAAACATGAGGGCTCTGAAACAAGCATGGGGACTCTGTTGCCAGGCAGAAAAGGAGACATTATCCACAGATGCGGAAAGCATTGCCAATTTCAAATGAAGCCTCACAAAGTGCAAAAGTGCAAAATATATGCACCACCTTCCTAATTTCTGCTGTTAATCCGCCTTCTGGTTAGTTTAATGTCTGCCCTTTTTTTTTTTTAGTGGAACAATGATTGCCTGGACACACATATTAGCACCATCTTCTCTGTGAAACAATTTGTTTGTTTTCTTTGTTTCTATAGGTTTCCACTTCCTGTTTCATTTTTTTAGTGCAATAGTAAAAAACAAGATTTTGAAAAGAGCTCAGTCTCAGAAATGATTGACTCTTCTGTCTTGTCTTGTAAAGATTAGAAGCAGCCGCCGCCCTGCCCACACTCCATTTGCATTCTCCGCCTTTATTTTTCATTGCTGCTTCTCCCCGTCATACAGATGTTTCTGTTTCCTGAAGCATTGAAGCAGGGAGGCACAAAACAAATGGGCAGGGGCGGAGCATCTGTTTCCAAGGTGTTCTCCACCAGGATCAGCCTGGTGGTACAAGATGGGCACAGATGCAAGGAGGCCATGTCTCTGCTTTATTTTCCTGGCTGGCCTCTCTCTGACTGACTGCAAAGAGAGAATGGTAGCATTGTAAGCCAGCCTTGTATTACATCGGAACGTAGGAAGTCAAGACCATTGGTCCATTAAGCTCACTACTGTCTACCAATAACTGGCAGTGGCTCTCCAGGGTTTCAGGCAGGAATCTCTCCAAACCTTGCCTGGAGATGCCGGGGATTGAACCTGGGACCTTTTGCATGCAAGGCAGATGTTCTACTGCTGAGCTAGGGCCTTTAGCTTTCCCTTAACCATGGAGGAGAGTTTTTAATTATTTGCCCTGGTAATTTGACCAGATATTTAGGGGTATTGTGCTTTTTTAAAAGTGTTACTTGTAAGAATCATCAGGCCCAAGCAAAAACATGAAGATCCTTTGCAGATTCATATTATGTGATAGTGCCCCATAATGCAAGTGGGAACCCAAACTTCCATGCCTCATCTAAGCAACCTCTTCTAATCCCATTCTGCCTTGTCACTTGACTCCCCTGAAGTACTTCAGGCTAAAGTCTGTTTCTTATGCTGGTCAAGCTACCAGTTGGCCTGTGTCCTAGCCAGGCCTGTGTCCTGGCCAGGCCATAGCTCTCCTGACAGATGATTTGGTCTGGAGCCACAGTGTGGAAATAAAGGATGAGATTGCCCACCAGATACCAAGCACTCTACTATTCAATTTAGGCCCCAGTCTTTATCTTACAATCCCCTTCTCAATTTGCCTCGTTTGACTTAATCAATTTCAATCTAGCGTGTAAATTCTCAAAATTTTCTTATTTAAACTTTCAACAACTTTTATACAATCTTGTTTGTTTTCAGTAACCAAAATTATATCATCAGCATATACAAGCAGAAAATTTATTTTCCCATTTTGTTGTTTTTCCCATGAGACATTGGTTGAATTGGACCACGTATATCAGGATGAATAAGTTGCAAAGGCTCTGTTGAACTTTTCTGGCTTTGCTTGGGGATAGAAGGTCTTGTTTCCTTCCACAACAAACAATGTTCACATATTTCACTATTTAGGTCAACTTTACAAGGTTTAAGTCTTTCAAGATGGGGATTTTATCCTGAAGAACACAGCCATCCTGAGAGTTTCTGGGGATGATTTCTAAAAGCACAGCGCAGATACCTAATAAACAACCTTAATACATTTCACATTGGCGTGAGCCAGAAAACTAAACTATAGTAGCTGGAGCCTGCTCTGCAAAATACTTAGCATAATGGTTAGCCCAGTCCTGACAGTAGTGCCCAAAGATTTGCTAAGGAAACCCACCAGCCAAGGAGGGAATGTCTCTTTACGGGTAATACAAAAAGATTACTATCTGAAAAGGGAGGGAATATGTCAAAATGAAAGAAATGTGATACACCTTGCTCTTTTCCTTTGGTCAGAAGACTGGAATGAAAGACAGTTAATAGTGCCCCATCTTTAATTCAAAGTTACTTTTGATTTCATAGAAATGAAATGCATTGGGACAGGGTTAGGAAACATAACAAATTTAACCTGCTTTTCAACTCCTACCAGATGCATTTTTAAACAAGGGAGGGGGTCTCACTTGTACACTGATGATTTATTGTTCCTGCTATTGCAGAAAAATATAGGGCCTGGTCTTTGTGAAAGAAAAGCCAAATAATGGACTGTTGTGAATGGTACTCCCATAAGACTTCCAGTATCTCATCTCAGTTTTGTTCCTGGTCCTGTTCCAGTGCCTCTGACAGGTAAAGGGATAAAATGATGAAGAATAGAGATGAAACTGCATTCCCTTCATTTTCATACATTTATATAGAGAGAACCAGGTGTGGTATAGTGGGTAAGAGCGGTAGACTTGTAATCTGGTAAACCGGGTTCATGTCTCCACTCCTCCACATGCAGCTGCTGGGTGACCTTGGGCTAGTCACACTTCTTTGAAGTCTCTCAGCCCCACTCACCTCACAGAGTGTTTGTTGTGGGGGAGGAAGGGAAAGGAGAAAGTTAGCCACTTTGAGACTCCTTCGGGTAGTGATAAAGCGGGATATCAAATCCAAACTCTTCTTCTTCTTCTTATACTGTTCTTAAACCAAAGGGGCAGAAAAACACAGAACAACAAACTTGACAGCCCTCATATAATTGGCTGCTATTGACGACTGAAGCCCTTAGGTTTTATAGAGAGTAAGCACGGATGGCTGTACAAATTAACAAAAAATATGTTTTAACGTGGTATGTATCTGGGACAGCAGATTTCTCCACACTTCATTCTGCTTGTCTTTTTAATTCTTATGACGAAAAGAACCAAGTTCCCACTCATTTATTTTATTGTTATCACTCTTCAAGAGTGGTATTTCTTTTCTCTTGGAAGGAACTTAAAAATAGTAATTCTGCTCTAGTCCATGAATGAGTAAATGAACACTTGTTAGCATAGAAATGAGATCCAGCTCATTGTCTGTAATTGCATGAATGAGAGCCATCCTCTTCCCCCTTTAAAAGCAGTTCTGACAACTGAATAGGCAGTTAATACAAAAAGAGAGATTTCAATACATTGCACTGATATGCATCAAGGAACGATTTAGATCAAGTGCATTCTGCTGGAAGATAGAATGCTGGGAAAGTTACACTGATACCCATAAGCTTGATTTGTTCCCTTGAGAAGGAGAGGAAAGTTTCAGCCAGGACAAGATCAAGCAAATTTGACACTTCTAAAATAATAGTCCTTTTACTGTTCTAATCTTCAATTTATGGAAACATATAATTCAGCCAGGTGTGACAGGGGGTGTTGGTGGGAGTGGAATCATGAGCAGTGGCTGAAACCCCCTCCTGTACTTGACAAAGGGTCCCTAACCCTTTGGGGCCAAGGAGCACATTAATTTAAGTGTTGTCACAACTGCAGATCACAATTAATTCACCACTTGAAGTATATCCTCTGAGAGAATGGCCAGTTGTAGGTTAAGCAAAGCATATCGACCCATGACTGTCACTGAAGAGCAACCCATAAATGGCTAGAATTAATGTATGGGTTCTTGCATGGTCTCTCCCATTGTATGCAGCATTAACACACCACCACTGCTTATTCCTGGGGCACTGAGGTGTATCAATGTGCTAACTCTTCTTGCTTTCCCCCCAACACATGGGGAAGAGAAATGGAACCGTTACCCACCCCCAAGCAACCACTGGAGGCAGCAGTGGGAGGGGAGGTGTCCATCTGAATTGTCCCTAAGAGAAGTCAGGGAAGGAGAAAGGCAGGCTGCTGGCTAGCTGCAATTGCCGTATCAGCTAGGGAATATAGCAGGAGAGCCCCTAAGGGATTAATCTAGGGTGAGAGGTTGGGAAGTGGCAGCTGTTTCAAAGGAAACATTGTCTGAGCAGAGAGAGAGAGAGAAATGCTTTTTAACAACTAGCTGATGCTCCCTTGCTGTGTTCGTTTCATTGGCTGCCTCACAGTACCTTCAAATGGCTGGGGATGCATTTCTGAAAAGCCCATCAGCTGTGATGTGACGGGTGCTGCAGGGAAGGTTTCCAGCAGAGCCCAGTGGCAGCAAAAGAAATAGCAGTAAAGGGAAGGCTGCTTCAAACCTACCCTCAAGACATGAGTTTAAAAGCTTTGGGACCAGAAGAATTACATGGTTTGTTCCCAAATCTATGGTATGTGTAGTGCTATTAGACAAAGCCTCTGGATGTTTTACATCACACTTGGGCATGGAGAATTTATTTTTGTCCTTGGTTATTAATCGGGATCATGCTGTCTTTCCAAACAATCCTCATGAGATCAGAAGAGAGTACCCTGGACAGCTCCAGGCAGGACTTGGGCTGAATACTTCATGCAAGCAGACTTTGGGTGTTGCTTCAGCAGCAGTCAAACAAGCCTTAAATAGGAGTTTGAGTGGGTAGCTGTGCCTTCACTGAGAAGAGCCTTTCATTTAAAGGAGTCCAACCTTCTTTGCCAGTTATTGTTGTTGTTTATGTGTACCACGCCCATCTGACTGGATTGCTCCAGCTGAGTGGGAGAGACTCTAGTACAGTGGTACCTCTGGTTAAGTACTTAATTCATTCCGGAGGTCCGTTCTTAACCTGAAACTGTTCTTAACCTGAAGCTCCACTTTAGCTAATGGGGCCTCCCGCTGCCACTGCGCTGCCAGAGCACAATTTCTGTTCTTATCCTGAACCAAAGTTCTTAACCTGAAGCATTATTTCTGGGTTAGCGGAGTTCTTAACCTGAAGCGTATGTAACCTGAAGGGTATGTAACCTGTGGTACCACTATAGTTGTATTTAGGCTTTTGAACTGGGTTCCTCAGAGTCAGAAGAAAGGGATGAGATGTCCTTGACTCAGAGGGACACCAGCACCATATGATCTTCTTGCAGAAGTACTTCCTGTCAGTTAGATGCTTCTGGGGCTGCCCCTGACAGCAATTCCTTCTCACACCACAAATCCCCAGCCTCATCCCCTGAAGAAGGGGAGTCTGACCCCAGGGTCAAGACACTTAAAGGTCATCAAGTTCACTGTTCACTTACCAGTTTTTCAAGAAGGGGGTCTTTGGAATGGATAGCTAAAGGCCTGTCTCAGCTGCCTGATTCAATTTCCCTCAAATTCCTATTCCATATGTCAGCAGCATTCTCTTCTCAGGTGCGCTGACTCAACACATTCCCAAGGATTTCTCTTCCAGGTGTTTGTAAAAGCATTCTATCCAGCTAGAATCTGAGTTATGAAGACTTGATCTCAGCCTGTGCTAATTTTTCACTCATAAATATGTGTGTGTGTGTGTGTGTGTGTGTGTGTGTGTGTGTAAGTCTTTGAGGGATGGGCAGTGTTGCGGAGATGTAAAAGGTTTCCAGGCATGCAAGCAGTCTTCTAATGCTAGGGGGGGTTAGTTGACTGACTGCACAAATTTATGATGTGACCTTCAGATGCCTCATTGCATGGATTGTTTCTGTCACTGCCGCAGGAAAAAAATGCAATGCTCAAGGATCTATGCATCCAATGTTTGAAAGGATAGGGTAAATGTAGGAAGTAGACCAGCTAGGAGAATAATGTTTGAGTAATTACTGACTATTGGGATTAGGAAATGGGGATAGGTTCTTAGCTGTAGCGAAGAGCTTTGAAACCGAGCTGCTAGCACAGGGCTTTATGCTCACAAACCTCCCTGCATATTAATAGCATTTCCAAGCCTATCATGAAACTGCTGCACTCCCACAGTTCACAGATACTAGTGGAGCAGCATGAGCCAGGCTGACAGAGAGCGACAGAGTCAGCACAAGCTCCACTGGGTCAGCTCTGATAAGGAGCTGGATTTACTGAGGCTACCCTGTATTAAAGCGAGAGGAGGTTCAGGAGGAGAGGAGCCAAAAAGAAAAGCATGCGTTGAACAGTAGCAGCCGTGCTGAGGAGTCTTTTCCCCAGAGCCTATTGACAGAACCAAGTTCACATCAAATCCCTGTTAAAAGAGCTTAGAGGGCATAAATCCGCCGCCCTGCCTGTTTAATGATTAGTAGGGCAGTCTTCCCAAGTTTCCTCAGTTGGGCATCATGCCTAGGACCAAATCTTAGACAGATGTAAAGACAACAGAAGCGCATTCAATCCATGCTGCTGTACCTCAGGCACGTGCTGGCTCTAGCTCATATTCCCTTAGAAGGATATGTGCTGAGCTAGGGGAGATTTGTGAACAGGACCTCCTGCTATTCATTTATTTAAGAGAAGTTTAATTCAGATTAAGACAAGAGTGCTTAGGTGGAGGAGTAACTCTTTCCTATATGCCAGACTTTGCCAACCTGCTGCCTTCCTGGTGCTCTCAAAATACTTGGTGCATGTGGGGGCTGGTTAAAGTTGCAGCACAAAGCATCTGCAGGTCACTAGTCTGGAGAAGGCTGGCATGTGTCATTTTCCCAATGGGAACCACCACCTACCCAACCAGCTGCTATAGAATAAAACATAACAGTGCATTAGAGGTACCATTCTGCTTTGCCTCATGGTGAATCTACTGTATCTGCATGCTTCTCTCTAAGGTGCTAGCAGAAATTTCAGGAAGAGGACAATGTAGAGAGTAGATCAGCATTTTGTTGGAGATGTAATAAGGATAATGCTTCTTTAAAACATGTTTGTACAATGTTAAGTTTTGGGAGAAAGTAGTGGATTATAGAAATATGATTGTATGAAAAGAGCTACAATTTTCAGAGGATAATAATTTTTTTCAACTACATACTTACTATACTTACTATATGGAGTTTGGCAACTGGCTTAAGTGAATGCTATCTTTACCTTCCCGCCGGAGCGGTACCTATTTATCTACTTGCACTTTGAAGTGCTTTCGAACTGCTAGGTTGGCAGGAGCTGGGACCGAACAACGGGAGCTCACCCCATCGCGGGGATTTGAACCGCTGACCTTCTGATTGGCAAGCCCTAGGCTCTGTGGTTTAGACCACAGCACCACCCATGTCCTTTATATAGTATTTATTCCCCCAAAATATTTGCCATGTAGTCAGGTTTTCTTGAAGAAAGTCTTGTTTTGCCAGAAAATGTATTATTACTTACAGATTCTAATTTTGAAGAAACCTTTGAACTTTGTAAGTTTATATTTCCCCAAACCCGGTATCATATATAATTAAGAGTACTAACATACAAATATTTTATCATTTGTTGACTGAATTCTGCAAAAAGCACATCCGCCATTCTAATATAAAGTTACAATGACAAATATCCTGCAAAATCTGCTTTATAGGCAAACAAATCCCGAATGTATTTCTGAGTTGCTCAGTCGCAGCTGCTGTGAGCATAACCTGGATGAGGCTGTTCTTAAAAACTGATCCTCTCTTAATTACTGTAAGATGAGAAGCGAAACCCTGAGGATGCTGGGTAAGAATATGCAAATCAGGTTAGACTGCTGCTGTGGAACCAAGATTCAGTTTTGGCATTACTTTCAAAAATGACTGTGAAGTACTGCCACTGACGCTTTAGCATGACACATTAATCATATCCCCACAAAGCAGCTGGATTCTGGATAGGTAAAACCAGGTAGTTATGCTTAAGTCTCAGGCTGTGCAGAGCAGAGAAACCTTCATTTTAATGCCATTTCAGAGTATTAAAATCAGGGCTTTTTTTCAGCCAGAACTCGCTAGAACTCAGTTCCGGTGTCTCTGAGGTGGGCGCCATTGCTATTCTAAGACGGGTCGATGGTGAGTTCTGGTACTTCTTTTTCTAGAAAAATAGCACTGATAAAAAGAAAGCACTAATTAAAACCCTTGAAAATTCCATACCCCCATCGTCACCATTTTCCCTAATGAAATGGGTGAGCAAATGGTTCGTCTTTAAGACTTGAGACCTTACAGCAGCAAGAACCAACCATTCATTCCTTCTATGGCAAATAGTTTATTTTATGAAGTTGCCACTTTATCGTAAATCTTAAAGGTGGTGAACCTTAGGCTCGGGGCCAAATGTGGTTTTTCTATTTGGCCCTTAGAACTTTCTCCAGTGTGGTGTAGTGGTTAAGAGCGGTAGACTCGTAATCTGGTGAACCGGGTTCGTGTCTCCGCTCCTCCACATGCAGCTGCTGGGTGACCTTGGGCTAGTCCCACTTCTCTGAAGTCTCTCAGCCCCACTCACCTCACAGTGTTTGTTGTGGGGGAGGAAGGGAAAGGAGAATGTCAGCCGCTTTGAGACTCCTTCGGGTAGTGATAAAGCGGGATATCAAATCCAAACTCTTCTTCTCTTCTTCCCCAGGTTCTGCTCTGCATTGCACTATCCCAGCTTTGCACCCCATATGTTATTCCTGCCTGGAATGTCTGATCACACCTCTTGCTTGTCTGGATGGGGAATAGAGAGGGCTGTGTGAGTGTGCATAGAAACCAGCCTACAAGGCAAATTTTACATTTGTTGCTCCACTCACTTTTGCCACTGGCCTTGACCACTACTGGGTATGTAGCCCTCAGATCAGTGCTTTTTTGCCCTGGGGGTTCACAGTACAGGCACCTTTTTTGTTCTTGAAGAAAAGCACTGCCTCAGGTGGTTACCCAGAAGGGAAGATGGTCCTCAGGCTGAAAAGGGTTACTCATACCTGGATTAAAGCATGCTCAACATAGGGCGCTTCTCAAAGCACAGAGAAATTGTCTAGTCTATCAATTTGATGAAGGTGAGACTGAATGCTCAAACCATTCTCACAAGCCAAACTAGGCAATACTGGAAAGGCATGATCTTTCTATAATAATAAAAAATAGCAGGCGCTATTAACGGAGAACTATATATCAACAGTTGTATTTGAATTACGGTATGTGGAATGTCAATTTACTGTTTTATAAGTCCAGGTCTGCAAGGCTCTGTAATTACAGATCGTGTCTGGAATATGTGACATCGGTCCCTTGTGGCCATTTCATATCTCTACAGGCATTCTTTGCGCAGCCCATTAGTCAAAACATATAAACACTTGTGGTTCTCTAGATATTGGTGGCTTCATAGTGACGCTCAGAACCAGTCCTACAATTAAGCAGAGCAAGGCCACAGCTTTTGGGTGCTAATATGGCAACATGTTGCCAGTTTCAGCAGCATTGTAACTTCACCCAACCTTAGTTAGATATGTATTTTTATTTATTTTTATTGACTGGGGGGGCAGTTGCCCCTCCCTGCCCCCCTCCCTTGGCTACACCCACGAAAGGTATAGAACCTAAATGCAGAGAGTCCTGAAACAACATATTAGAGCAGGGGCTATCCCTCATAGGGCTGTAATCTCTGTCTCCATTGATGTTCATGGCTAGAGGTTTGCTTTTCTCTATTTCATTTACCATTTCATATGTATTCATATTTTAAATGTATTGTCGCCTACTTGGAACTATTGAGATCAGGTTGGGTAAAGATATGAATGAATGGGAAAAAAGATATGCAGCAAAGCATGTGCCCAAGCGCTGTGTGAATCAACCCACATTTGCTGCTGGCAATTATTAGAATTGATTGGCCTCTTTCTGGTCTAGTGTAACAGTGATCATGTTCAAGATGCAGCTGCTATCATAATGTCAGGTGGCAAAGCAAAAATCTGTTCCCTGCACCAGGTATGTTGAATCCCTCCCTGCTTCTCACCAAGGGTTACTCTGCATCACATTTTTCCCCTGTGCATGGTAGGTCAGCCTGACTGGTATTCTGTCTGTGTACCGTATACTGTATCTGATAAGACAAGCCGAAAGGCTAGTGTTCTCCAGGAGGTGGCAGGCCTGCACTAGGAATGAGTCATCAGCTTAAGAGAAAACACATATTCCAGATGCCAAACAAATAGACTAAGCTCAGAGGCTGAAGATATGCACACAGGGGTGAGCTTTACCCAATCCAGCTACCAATGGTCTATTCTGATCCATATAACTTTTGTCTGTGTTCATTCTTAAGTCCATTCCATAATTTTTCTGCATTAATAATCTGAATATTTTTAATTCATATTTAAATAGTTTTTTTAAAAAAACAACTCAATACTGTATGCATTTCTCAGTGTTTTTTCTCTCATTTTAAAAAGTTTTTTTTAAGTTGATAATGACACTAAAGGTAAAGGTAAAGGGACCCCTGACCATCAAGTCCAGTCGTGTCCGACTCTGGGGTTGCGTGCTCATCTCGCTCTATAGGCCGAGGGAGCCGGCGTTTGTCCGAAGACAGCTTCCGGGTCATGTGGCCAGCATGACAAAGCTGCTTCTGGCGAACCAGAGCAGCGCACGGAAACGCCGTTTACCTTCCCGCTGGAGCGGTCCCTATTTATCTACTTGCACTTTAACATGCTTTCGAACTGCTAGGTGGGCAGGAGCTGGGACCAAGCAACGGGAGCTCACCCTGTCGCAGGGATTCGAACCGCTGACCTTCTGATCAGCAAGCCTGTGGTTTAACCCACAGCGCCACCTGGTCCCCTGATAATGACACTAGAATGTTCCAAACATTAGTTTGTGAGATGCAGCTCATGTTTGTTCAAATCAGAATCCACAAAGATCAAATTCCTCAAACACGCTGACCTGGTTCACACGTGATACTAAGTGTAAGTGTAAATGACTAAGGTTGCTGGTGTGCAGTTTGAAAATCAAGGGTGCCTTATTCTTCCCCGACTCTTGTACCTACAGCATTACAGGGAGCCATGGTTTGGATTAGTATTGTGTGCAAATCTGGACTTGTGGTTTGTCTCACTCCAAACGAGCAACCAATTGTAAACAAGGTTCGTTTGGGGCTTACTTATCATGGGTTGTTTGGGGGAGACAAACCATATGCTTGAGTTTACACATAACACAGCCAAACTTTGTATTAGCTCCGGGTAGTGCATCAAGAGCATGGGAGGAGCACAGTGTCCACATTTTTCTAGTTGCACTAGCAGATTTACTCATACATGCTTAACCAATGGTTTTGTTATGTGGGAACAAAGTCAGTGCATAGTTACTAATGGAGCTTACTTCCACGAGATGAGGCGGTGAGGGCCATCAACTTAGATGGTTTTAAAAGGGGATTAGACAAAGTCAGGGAACAGAAAGGTTACGAATGGCTACTGGTCACAATGACTATATGATACCTCCAGATACAGGGGCAGGATGCCTCTGAATACCAGTTGCTGGGGAATACATATGGGGATAGTGCAGTTGGCCTTACATCCTGCTTGTGGATTTCTTATAGACGTCTGGATGGCAAGTGTGGGAAATAAGATGCTAGATTAGATAGGCCTTTGGATGGTCTAGCAGGCTCTTCTTATGTTCAAATCCATATCTCTAGCTCTAGAGCTCAACACTATTGTTATGTGATTGGGCTAAGTGGGTTGGGGGGGGCTACAGCCCTGTGACTCTGTTTGCAGAAAGAGACTGCTTAAGCAGTCAAACTGCCCAACAGGTCCTGTGATTGGTTGCCATAGGAGCCAATGAATGGAGGTTCTTCTTGGAAAGGGCATGTCTTTCTCCCCTACCCTCTAGCTTGGTCAGAGGTAATGTCTCCTGAAACTGAGGCAGACGGACTTTCAGATGGTAATATTATCATAGTACATGCATGGGGTTTATTGGAGGGAGTCTGTGAACACAGAGCTGACCTTAACAGCTGTCTTAGAGGCATACATTTTCAAATGGGAATGATTTCCCATAAATGCCTGAGTCTTATTTCCCCAGCCATGGTTTGATCTCAGGGGGAAAGTCCTGTGAAGTTATAAAACTTCCTCCCACTGCCTGTCTCATGCCCCGATGACATCTTCACAATCTAACCGAGGTCACAAGCACAAAGACGCACGGTTCATAAAACTTCATGGGAACCAAAGCCAAGGAGGAATCTTGCCATCCCAACTCTCAGCCGTAAATCGTTCACCAGTGCCCCCGCCTTCCCCATGCAGTGGTTATTAAATGCAAGGGATTGGTTTCTAAGTCTGCTTTTCCTGTCCTAAGCATCTTACAGGAATGTGGGGAGAGAGAAATGCAAGGTTATTTTTAACAGCCTAATCCAGACTCACTGCTCTGTTTGCTTCTTCTTTCCAAATCCCGAATGGGCTGAGCTGCCTGTGACAAATAAACAGGGAGCTTTTCATTGAGGTGATGGATGAAGAAAAAGTTTTTTCCTCCCCCTTAATGTTTGGGGTGAGACTTCTTGAATTTATCCCAGTGTTTTGCATTAGGAGCCCCAGGAAGCTCCTCATCAATGCATGCTTGTAGGGAGGTGTGGGTCAGTAGGTTGTACTTGGCATCCTTAAAAGGCTCCTGTTTCTTCCCAATATCCATGAAGTTAAAAAAGAAAAAAACTCCATGACAGCCCTTCTCTCTCCAGGTCTGTGATCCAGGCCATTAACCTATTGAGAGCTGGTGTGTACCTCTCTATGGAATCAAGAGAAGGAGCAAATTGCTAACTCACACTTCATTAAAAGGTAAAGGGACCCCTGACCATTAGGTCCAGTCGTGTCCGACTCTGGGGTTACGGTGCTCATCTCGCTTTATTGGCCAAGGGAGCCAGCGTACAGCTTCTGGGTCATGTGGCCAGCATGACTATGCCACTTCTGGCGAACCAGAGCAGCGCACGGAAACGCCATTTACCTTCCCACCGGAGCAGTACCTATTTATCTACTTGCACTTTGACGTGCTTTCGAACTGCTAGGTGGGCAGGAGCTGGGACCCAGCAACGGGAGCTCACCCTGTCGCAGGGATTCGAACCCCAACCTTCTGATCAGCAAGCCCTAGGCTCTGTGGTTTAACCCACAGCGCCACCTGGGTCCCCACACTTCATTAATGATGTGCAAATTTCAGGAGGTGATAAATAATGACCTTCAACAAGTTGTGGCACATTCACAACTCAGAAGTAGGTCTCATGAAATGAAGAGGAATTGTAATGTTTCTAAAACCGACTAAAAGCCCTTGGAGGACCCATTCACTGCTTGGATTGTTGAAGCATCTTTGATGATTATACAATAGAAGAATTTTCCCTAGCTAAAGCCATCATTACTTGAAGACCCAGGCCTGTGCAAAAAAATTCTGGGCTGATTGCCCTTCAGAGAGATGCACTGTTATTAACCTTAAAAAATAATAATATAAAAACGCCTACACATTGAAAGAGCCTCCTGCCTTGCTGAGCTACTACATTGTTTCAGACAGACATAATGGCAGTGCATTTTCATTTGCAAAATGCAAATTGTAATGAAAATGAATGCTGTTTGAAAAAAACAAATTGTATGGTGTATCCTGCGGGAAAGTACAGAGGGATATATCAGTGCTTTTTTTCTGGGGGGGACACAGGAGGGCGCATACCCCTAAACATTTTGTGAATCTTTGTACTTTTGTCCATTTACTGTTATTTATTTCCCCCGATTTGAACTATGAAATGGTGATTTTCTTGAGTCAAAATGAGAGTACCCCTAAACATTTTTTTAAGAACAAAAAAGTACTGGATATACTGATAGACATACCCCGGATTATCACGCCTCCTGGGTTTCCTTACAAATAAATTGCAACATAACCATCTGATTGTAAGTAACAAGGCAGGCAGGTGAAAGTCACCTGGCCAACAGACTGAGCTTGGTGGGGCAGTGTTCCATTTGCCCTAATTGGTCAGCTTTCACTGCCCTAAACTCACTTTCTCCTGCCATCTACCCCTTTTGTCTCAGTAGTTTCTTCATTCTCAACTCATCCTTCCTGCCTTCCCCCTCCCCTACTGCCCAGTTACTTTGAAACTGCCTCCCTGGAGAGCTCCATGAGCAGGATCATATGACTGAAGGGTGTCTTTTTAAAAGAGAGAGAGAGAATTAGAGCTGCTTTGCAGTCGATAAAGTTCCTACATGCTGCACATGTACAATAATACCATACCCTCCAACATTTCTCCGATGAAATAGGGACGTCCCATTCCATAATGATAATTTTATTATTTAAACCCCACACATCTTACTGAGTTGCCCCAGCCACTCTGCGGCAGCTTCCAACATATATAAAAACATAATAAAACATTCAACATTTTTTTAAAAAAAACCTATACAGGATTTCCTTCTGGTTTGTGGGTTGGATAACTCCATACCCTCCAACATTTCTTCAGTGGAAATCAGGACATCCTAAGGAAAAGTGGGACATTCTGGGATCAAATCAGAATCGAGGATGGCTTCTCTAAATCAAGGACATCCCTGGAAAATAGGGACACTTGGAGGGTCTGTAATACATATATCACCACCCACATCCAGACCCCAATGTGTTACAAAGGAACATGTATACTTTCCTTCATGTCCATGTGCAGGCTGGGTGAGCCACAATTGGTTGCAGCTTCCCAGCATGTGTGCAAACTAGCACAAAGTTAAATACACACAGATGGCACAAATTTCCTACTCCAAAATGATTTCCATAAAGGATTAATATTAGACAGGCGCCTTCACTGTGTTTTTTCTGGTGCCTGCTAAAAATTCTTTTGTTTAGGCAAGTTTACAGAAACATGTAATATTGTTCTGTACATTTGTTCTAAAACTATTGCTTTTATGTATAGTTTGATAACATTTATGTTTTCTTTTTTTGGAAATTTGGTTTTATCAGTTTTTTATTATGAACATTTCTTACTGGTTTATGAAAAGGGCTTAGAGCGTTTGTTCTTGATTAAGTAGAATATAGGTAAAGGTAAAGGGACCCCTGACCATTAGGTCCAGTCGTGTCCGACTCTGGGGTTGCGGCGCTCATCTCACTTTATTGGCCGAGAGCCAGCGTATAGCTTCCGGGTCATGTGGCCAGCATGACAAAGCCGCTTCTGGCGAACCAGAGCAGCGCACGGAAATGCCGTTTACCTTCCCACCAGAGCGGTTCCTATTTATCTACTTGCACTTTGACGTGCTTTCGAACTGCTAGGTGGGCAGGAGCTGGGACCGAGCAATGGGAGCTCACCCCGTCGCAGGGATTCGAACCACCGACCTTCTGATCAGCAAGCCCTAGGCTCTGTGGTTTAACCTACAGCGCCACCTGGGTCCCATACATGTAGAATATAAATCTGGTTAAATAAAAAAAAATCTTCATGTTAGAATGGCCTGTTAATTTGGAATACCTGCCCCAAACCATGACAGTTTGACAATGTCAGTGAGCCCAGGTAAAGGCATGCCTGGAGACCTCCCCCAGCTGCACTCGATTTTTGAAAAATGTAAAGAAAATCCTAAGAGAAATTTCATTCCTGCCACTTTGACTTGTTCTGTTTCTGGTGTCTCACCTGGTAATTAATTCTTGTTGAAATCATGTTCTCAGAACATCTGTCTGGACTGCAGGGTCAGCACAAGACATTGTACTCCCAAGGCAAAGAACAAGATGGTGGCCCCCACCCCACCCTCACCCTCACCATACTATGTACACAAGTCAACTGGTAATTGGATCCTGTTTCAGTACTGGCAATGGGAAAGTGTCCTCCACTACATCTGAGAGCAGCAGGTTCCTTAGACCTAGGGGACACTGTGTGCCACACACAACTCTGTAGTCTGACCTTGCCCCCAGCATCTACCACATGAGGTGGTTGTCTCACCTTCCTATAGGGCTGGCCTGGGCAGGTTGCATGTTAGAAAGCACTGTGCAGGCAAAATAAGACCACAAATGGATTTGCAAAGGAGTCCTTTGATTTGCTGGAGTTAGTAATGGGATATCATATTGATTTAATAGTTAATAAATCAGCCCAGATGATAAGCATCAACAAGCAATGGAGGTCACATCCACACCATTTCTTTAAAGCTCTTATACCACATTAAGAGTTAGGAGTTGGGAGGAGACCCATCACTGAGCTACAATTCCCAGCACCCTTGACAAACTACAGTTCCCAGGCTTCTTTGGGTTTAAAGTGGTATAAGAGTGTTTTTTAATGGGTGGTGTTGATGTGATCACTATTGCTGCTACTGTTTCCACACACAGAGGGCTTACCCATTGTCCCACTGCTTTCTCATGGGGGAAACCACTCTTTAGCACTCAATCAGAACAAACGGCAAATTGGGTTTTCTCTAGATTGACGTTTGCTCCGATCTAGCACTAAAGAACGGGCTTTCAATTGGGCAAGGGGGAAACTGGCCGGACTCATGCCTAGAAAGCACAGATCAAGCAGAAAAACAGCTCAGACCAGTGCTTTCTAGGCACAGGAGGAGCAGAAGTGTGAACAAGCCGCCTCTCTCTCTCTCTCTCTCTCTCTCTCCCCCTCTCTCCCTCTCTCCCTCTCCCAACTTACTAATGAGGTTTGTTAGGTCCCTGCTGATCATCTTCTTAAAGCATCCTGGTTCAGCAATCTAATCTTATAATTTTATTTCCACAATCTGGGATTACTGCAGCATCAGGTTAGTGACATGTGAAGTGGGTTAATTACTAGCAAACGGGAAGAAATGTAAGGGGGAAAGCTGAAGAACAATGGCCTGGTCCTCCTTCCTACCGTAATTCTCAATATGTAGGGAGCTGGACCGAAACATCTGAAGCAAAATACGAACTCCATCTAATCATGCCATGCAATTAAGAGAAACCAGCAGTGTCCTCCAACCAAGCATCAAACCCCTGCCACATCCTGCAAGTTTCATTACTCATGCAATGAAAACATTGCATAGATACACCTCTTTTACTTGAGTCGGTGCCAGCCCTTTGCCCAGTTTAAAAGTTTAAATGGTCCAAGGTAACCGAGAAGGCTGCAGCTTCTTGCATCTCTCACCCCATTCCTCAACTAGTCCTTTTATCCATTGTTCTTCCCCACTTGCTGTAGACACCATAAGAACCTAACCTTTGCTCCAAAGTAAGGGTGGAAGGAAGGTAGCCCATGGAAGATCAGCGTAGGAGGTGCAATGGTTGCATCCTTGCCTATTGCTGTAGAACAGGGGTCAGCAAACTTTTTCAGCAGGGCGCCGGTCCACTGTCCCTCAGACCTTGTGGTGGGGCCGGATTATATTTTGAAGAAAAAAATGAATAAATTTCTATGCCCAACAAATAACCCAGAGGTGCATTTTAAATAAATGCACACATTCTACTCATGTAAAAACACCAGGCAGGCCCCACAAATAACCCAGAGGTGCATTTTAAATAAAAGGAAACATTCTACTCATGTAAAAACACACTGATTCCCGGACCATCCACGGGCCGGATTTAGAAGGCAATTGGGCCAGGTCTGGCCCCCGGGCCTTAGTTTGCCTACCCATGCTGTAGAACATTTAAAGGTATTGGATGAAGTTGTACTTAGAGCAGACCCATTGAAATGAATGGACAAGTCACTTAAGTTCATCGGTTTCAATGGGTCTACTCTGAAGATAGGTACGGTTTCTGGGTACAGAAGATAGGTACGGTTTCTGGGTAAAACCCTTACTGTAAACACTGGATTTTCTCGAGAGCAAGGTACACTAAGATGTGAAGAGGTTTTCATATTAAACTAAATAAAGCCAGGAAGCAATGTAAAGATCCCCTCGTTCTAGCTAAAGGGTGGAAATGGTTTCCATATGAATGATGGACCTTCTGCTGTCAGTCTGGAAAGTTGCCACCAAGAGGACTTGACCTCCCTGCTGGATACAATTTGCTGATATAAACACTTCCTGCTTCTTGCTGTAGCCAAGCCAAGTTTCATACAGGGAATCAGGGAGGAGAGACACCCAATCGTGTGGGACTTTCATTGGGAACTCCCCCAAGCATTTGGAGATGGTGTTCCAAGAATCTGGAAGTGGTTTCATTCATTAACTCCTCCTCTCACCACCAAGTGTGCACACACACGCAGGCAAGCAGACTCATGCACAAACACATAAAAAACACTCCTTCCTCCCACAATCTCTGCTATCCAGAGCCCAGTTGCTTTAAAATGGCCCAGGCTCAGCCTGGCCAGGGGCAAGAAGCTTTGTGCAGTCAATACTGTGCGCACCATTTAAAATTAATGCAACAATTAAGGCAAAGGGAAATTCCAGCAAACCAAAAATGGCAACTTATTTTATACAAAATGATTTTGTTTTGCCGGCTGCTTCTCAAACAAAGAACGTGACTGGGACCCTTCAACAGCATACACATCTTTATGTAAATATAGGTAAATATAGGAATGTGAGAGGGTAAAGGGACCCCTGACCATTAGGTCCAGTCATGGACAACTCTGGGGTTGCGGCGCTCATCTCGCATTATTGGCCGAGGGAGCCGGCGTACAGCTTCTGGGTCATGTGGCCAGCATGACTATGCTGCTTCTGGCGAACCAGAGCAGCGCAGAGAAATGCCATTTACCTTCCCACCAGAGCGGTACCTATTTATCTACTTGCACTTTGACATGCTTTTGAACTGCTGGGTGGGAAGGAGCTGGGACTGAGCAACAGGAGCTCACCCCATCACGGGGATTCGAACCGCTGACCTACCGATTGGCAAGCTCAGTGGTTTAGACCACAGTGCCACCCACGTCCCTATGTAAATATGTCCTAAGCTAAATATGTTATATGGTTATTTCCCTATGTTATTTCATTTAATTGTGAAACATACCTTTAACATGTCCATTCACCATGATGTATAATAACATTTTTATTGACATACCCTCTTTTATTATTATTATTACTTATTTCATAAAATTTATATACCTCTTGACTGTAAAGAAAAACCTCGAAACAGTTTATGTTTCTAAACCAAATGGTTGGCGGCATAATTATGCCTCCATCTTTATGTAATGCTCCTTACATATATTTTTTTCTTTTGTGTTATTTCTTTATATTCCTACTGTATATCCATTTATTGTATTCAACATTTTTCTGTGTATGTTGCATAGGTTTTGGTGTAACCCATGATGCTTTATCCTGGATGACTTGCTGTCATCTATGTTATATCTTACTATACTGAAAAATTCCAATAAAAATATGATTGGTTGAGTTAAAAAACAGAAAACTGTGTGCACACTTGCTGCTATCCACAATGCAACCTCATGAAAGTTTGTACTGCACCTGTACTTAGTTAGAGACCTGCCTTTGGCAATTGGCATGGACTTGCTGAGTCTCCTCCTGTCTCTTCAAGAACTTCTCACTATGTACTGGGTGCTTAGCCTTACAAAAAAAAAAAACACACCTTAAAAATCTTAATTCCTTTGAAGATATCATGCATGCAGTGAGCCTTTAGGAGCAAACTGGGATTAAAACCCTGTTCTATCCCCAAGTGTTTCCTCTGTCACTGATTAACTTAGATGCATCACTTTGTTTCCTCTGATCAAATTTACACACAATGTTTCTTTTACAAGCACCTTTTATTTGGGAAGTTTGTTTTTCTTGGTGCTTTATTTCCATATATAAAATGAGAGCAATGTCTTTGGACCTGGTACTCCAGTCCCAAATACAAGAGAGGCTGTTAGGATATCTTTGCAGTAAAGGAAGAGCACTCTAGTCTTCACATAGTCAGACACATTCACTTTTAATTATTACTTCACGTATTCCAAGTCACGGGCCTGGCATGTTTTGCAGCTAAGCACTGGCTCAGATTAAGCCCCATGCTCTTCTAGATCTCTCTCTGGCAGGGATTCATCTGTGGAGAAGACTGCAGTGCTTGGTTATCCCATAAGCACGCAAAATTAATTTGGAGCTCCCATTTTTCTTGGCACGCTGTTGCCAGGGTGAGCCCTCCCCAATTCATAGTCTCCTTCTCCCAGCCCGTTTCCCAGAAGCTCACCATCTGAATACACGGAGCAAAAGAAGGAGATGGAAAGTCAGACAGAAAAAGAGAGAGACTCAAACCTATACAGGGAAGCAGTGGCTGGTGTGGCAACAGATCCTGCTGAGCCCATTAACACTTTATTGACAGCAGATTATGCGATGCACATTTCCTTCCTCCTTTGCTTTGTTAACCATTTGCTTTTCCACCCACTCCCCTGTTTCCTACCCAGGCCAAACCCTGAAGCCACGGAAGTATTTCAAAGAGCTGGGGATGTTGTACACAAAAGCAATCTCATGGACTAATTAGTTGATTTTGAACTGTCTCTGCTGCCTCATTCAGCAGCTGCCTGCTCCTTTGCCAAAGTCCTGGGTAACTGTGCCAAGTTGGGCAGGCAAGCAGCTGCTCTGCCAACAAAGCAGCAAAAGAAAGGGGAAAAAGAAAAACCCAAGAGAGCAGCCGAGGCTGATGCCGGGGATCCCAGAAAGATCCCTTGAGGTTTCCCACATTGCCTTTCAGTACCACTCATTTCTTTGTTTTAGCCTACTGAGTCTAACACAGCACAAAATAAACTTCAGGTCTATTTGCTAAACAAACACAGGGAAAGACTATGCAACATGGTAAGCCCTGCTCTTGACCGGACTAGTTAGGAGGGTGTCTGTTCCACCAATGATGAGTAAAGGTAAAGGACCATTAGGTCCAGTCGTGACCGACTCTGGGGTTGCGGCGCTCATCTCTCTTTATTGGCCGAGGGAGCCGGCGTACAGCTTCCGGGTCATGTGGCCAGCATGACAAAGTCGCTTCTGGCGAACCAGAACAGCGCATGGAAGTGCCGTTTACCTTCCCACCATAGCGGTTCCTATTTATCTACTTGCACTTTGACGTGCTTTCGAACTGCTAGGTTGGCAGGAGCAGGGACCGAGCAACGGGAGCTCACCCTGTCACGGGGCTTTGCACCGCTGACCTTCTGATCGGAGAAGGCTCTGTGGTTTAACCCACAGTGCCACCCGCGTCCCAATGATGAGTACATGCACGCTATACACTTGGAGGGAAGAGAAGGCTCCGGTTATGTTTTGGTGCCTGCGTCCCAAAACACCTTCCAGTCATGCCTCAGGCAGAGCTTTGCATTGCTCTGCTTATAAAGCCCACTGGGGATTGCTAAGAAAACTTCTACCTACCATGCTGAAGAGACGCTAAGGAGAAACTGCTCATTCTAAATTAATCCCTGGGAGATAGTGAACAGAGACAGGCTGCTTTTGTGAAGCTCCTGTAAAGGAAGAAGAAGATGTTGAAGCTGTGAAGGACAATGACATCTCACTCCAGCTCCAACCCAGTAGAGTAGCTCACTAGTGGTCTCTCCTACTTATCTCCTCTTGCCACAACTTACTTATTTGTGACCAAGGGCAAGGGGTGCAGGATTCCCCACTGCCCTACAGTGGTCTGCTCAGGTGTAGCGGGGCTGCCAGCAAGGTCAGAGTCTCTTAACTGGCAACTTCAGCCTATCAAATCTCCTGATCTCCCAGGTACTTAGTGCAATCAGCCCTCAAGTGTATACAGAAACCAGTACAGTCATTTAAGAGGTGTATAAAAAAAATTGGGGGGGGGGACAGGAATTATTCATAATCAGAAGGAAAATAAAACACAAAACCAGATTATTGGTCTAACTAGTCATGTTTTTGGGCAAACTAACATAGCAAAACTGTGGGATGTATAACACTGGTGCAGTCAATCACAACATTCCTAGAGTGTACACAAGGGGTCTTGGTCCTCCAGGTAGAGTTTCCTGTGCCAAGGCTGAAATCACTTCCTTTGTGTGACCAGAAGTGGGAGTGGCCTTACCTGTAGCTATTCAAAGATACAGGTGAGCTGCTACTCTCCCTCTCTTCCCACCAGGACTCCGAGGATGCAACATCTCAGGAGATGCTCTCTTGGCTTCCAGCCAAGAGAGGCCCACATGGAGCCTTTCTCCCTTAAGGGGAATCTCCACATGTAAATACATTTAATCTAAGCTAGCCTGCCTTCTGAGACTGCCTGTATGAGCTTGGAATGTCTGTAAGTAAAAGCTTTATACTTTTATAAGCTTATGTGTCGTGTATTTTCTTTTAAGAGGGAACCAGGGGAAATATGTGCCAGGATCTGCCTTGTTCTAGAAGTTCATAGGAACTTAAACGCCACGCTTTGCTGCGCTTTATTGGGGATGAGAAACTCTGCTAGTTTGGAGCTTGTTAGCACAAGCTGGGATAGGAAATATTAATCAATATTACCTCATCCACATTCCCTCTCATCTCCCACAAAGGGTTTTGAGGCCCAGAACTGCGTATTTTGTGTATTTTTAAAGGATTGCTTTGGATTGTGATTTTTGGCAGAGTAGAATTTTTCTGTTTGTACTTCCTGGTAAGCACATGGTCTTTTGTTCTCCATTGTGCTGTGAAAGGGGGATTAGCGACCCCTCCCCTCCCTCAGAGCTCACAGACCTCAGAGGCAGTGAAGATTAGTTTGCATTTTGAGATTTTTAAGTTTTGATTTTTGAATTTTAACCATTTTTGGGAATTTTTGAAATTTTGGAAATTTTTTAAATTTTTGAGGATTAAGATGGCAAGCTCAGGTTTTGATAGTGAAGCAAGATCAAACTTTATGCTGCTGAATGATCGTAATTTTGTGCAATGGAAGCAGCGCCTTTTAGTGCATCTTGGTGCAAAGCAAGTGATTAAAGCGGTGAAAGATCCCAAACCTGATCCAGCTGATTTAACCAAGACAGCAGATTGGGAAAGGCAAAATGCTGAAGCTAAACACATAATTTTGTGCAGTTTGAAAGATGAGCATTTATCTCTGATTGACTATGAAAGTGATGCATCTCAGATTCTAAAGGATATTGAGAGGGTTTATGCACAATCATCAGAGAACTCTTATAGACATTTATTGGATAAACTGCTGAAGTTAAAGATGAATTCCAGAGAACAATTTACAGGGCATTTTAAGGACTTTAATGAAATTGTTCAAAGGATTGCCCTAACTCCCAGAGCTTTTGATGATGCAACCAAAGTGACTTTTATGCTGGCATCATTAGGAAAAGAATTTACTTCATTTAAGAGTATAATGGATCACACAAGAGATTTGACTTTTAATGAACTAGCAAATCACTTAAGAGAGGAATGCAGAGATTACCTTGATTCTCCACAAAGGAATCCAAGGAGGGACACAAGCTATGTTTCTAAACAATTTCCCAAGTCTAAGGAAGTGTCCAAAGATATAATATGCCATAACTGCAATTTAAAAGGGCACATTGCAAGGAGTTGCCAGAAGCCCAAGAATAAGTCCCGCCCCTTTCAACCAAAAGGTGAAAAGAAGGGGGGTCACGAGCGTACATTTCTACTGCAAGAAAAGAGTTTAAATGTGCAAAGAAATGAAAGGAAAAGTGACCAATTTATTTTAGATTCGGGAGCCACAAGCCATTTTGCGCATAAAAGAGAATATTTCAGAGAAATTAATGATAGTGAATGGACTGAAATCCAGATTGCTGATGGAAATGTTCTAAAATCACAAGGTGCAGGTTCAATGCGTTTGAAATTCAAGGTGAACAATGAATCTCTTGAAACAACTGTGCCTAATGTTCAATATGTCCCAGAATTGAATTGTAACTTGCTTAGTGTGTCTGCTTTAGACAAGAAAGGTTTCAAGGTTACATTTGCCAATGGAGAATGCAATGTAACGAAAAATGATGAGGTTTATGCTCAAGGGAAACTAATCAATGGTGTTTATGAGATTAACGTTTCAGAAAACCAATCAGCACAAGTAGCCCAATCCAAGCAGAAGCATGAAGCAGATCTGGAGCTCTGGCATCGAAGACTGGGTCACCGGGATATCAGAGTCATCCAGGAACTGCAGAATGGAGATCTTGTGAGAGGTCTACAGGTAAACAAAAGTAACACACCCACACCAAAGTGTATAACTTGTGTAAGTGAAAAAGGAGTCAAACCTTCTTTCCCACGTTGTGCAGAAAAGAGAAGCACAAAAGTTCTGGACATTGTGTACACTGATTTAGCTGGACCTATGAATATACCTTCCTTAGGAGGAAATAAGTATATTTTGATATTTTTGGATGATTATTCAAGGTTTTGTGTGGGATACCTTCTCAAAGAGAAGAGTGAAACAGTGGAATTGTTCAAGCAATACGTAAGCATGGTCAAGAACAAATTCCATCGAGCACCCACCACCCTAATGTCCGATAATGGTGGGGAGTTTTGCTCACGTGAAATGGAAGCCTTCATGGCTCAGGAAGGCATAGCACATGTGACCACAGTAAGCTACACACCTCAACAAAACTCTATTGCTGAGAGGAAATTTAGGTCCATCCTAGAGATGACAAGGTGTATGCTAAAAGGATCCAACTTGTCGAAGAAACTTTGGGGTGAGGCAGCAAATACTGCGATTTATATACAGAATAGGCTGCCAACAAAAGGCACAGAGCGCACGCCATTTGAACTTTGGCATGGAAGAGTCCCAAATTTGTCACACATACGTGTATTTGGAAGTTTGTGCTATTACCACGTGCCCAAGGAGCACAGACACAAACTTGACACCAGAGCAAAGCCTGGTATCCTAGTTGGATACGCTTCTGGAGGAAAAGGCTACAGAGTTGTGGACTTACAAACAGGGAAAACAAGTTCACATCACGTGATTCATTTTGAGGAGTATGAAAAGGCTGACACAAGGAACACAGCAATTGACTGTTCCAATGAGCCAGCAACAGAGGAGTTTGTAAGTTTTCCTTTTGAAGCCATACCAGAAACTAATCCACCTCCTAGTATTGTACCTCCTAGTGTTGTAGCACCCCCTACAGATGACACCCCAGAAGACGCGGAGGACCAGATGTCAGAAGGCTCCAGAGACGAAGAGGACCCATATGCAGGGATGCCGCCATTGGAAGGAGATGAGGAAGCTGATGCGGTTCAACAAGAGCCAGAGGTCAGACGTTCCTCCAGGTCCAACAAAGGCGTTCCACCACTACGACTGTCCTACTTTGCAGGGCCGGCGCCACCACAGGAACCTTCCACGTGGGAACAGGTTCAACGGTTGCCAGCTGCTGAGGCCAGTCTCTGGAAGCAAGCCGCGCAGGAAGAGATGGATGCACTGCATCGCAACAAGACCTGGACACTGACAGAGCTACCTCCTGGTAAGAAGGCAATTGGGTCCAAGTGGGTGTTCAAGCTTAAGAAGGGGTCAGAAGGGGAGGTGCAACGCTACAAAGCTAGGCTTGTAGCACAAGGATTTTCACAACAGTATGGCGAAGACTATGATCAAGTATTTGCGCCTACAGTGCGATACAGCAGTGTTAGATTACTTCTAAGTATTGCAGCATCTAAAGGCCTATCAGTCCGTCATGTCGACATAGCAACAGCTTTTCTTCATGGGACGATTTCTGAACAGATTTATATGAAGCAGCCCAAAGGCTTTATCAAGCAAAATGAGGCACATCTTGTATGTAAACTTCAGAAAGGAATTTACGGTTTGAAACAAGCTGCAAGAGCATGGAACCAGAAATTACATGAAATGCTGGTTCAGCTTGGGTACAAGCAGTCAACAGCTGACAAGTGCCTGTACACTAAGAACAGAAATGGACAATTCTCTTACATTCTGGCTTTTGTCGATGATTTATTAATATCAACGTCCAATGACAGAGACTATAAAGACATAGTCAGACATCTCAACAAAGAGGTGGAAGTAAAGGAATTGGGACTTGTCCAGTATTACTTGGGAATTCAAATTGAGAGAGAAGAAGACGGCTCATTTCTTCTCAGCCAGAAGCAGAAGATAATAGAACTGATAGAAAGTATGCAGATGCAAGGTGCACACCCTGTCGCGACACCCATGGCCACAGATTTTCTAAAGAATCAACAAGATTCGAAGCTGCTGCCAGACAACAGCGAATACAGGTCAGCGATTGGTAAACTTTTGTATTTGGTTACCACCAGTAGACCTGACATAGCAAGTGCAGTGGGGATCCTAAGCAGAAAAGTGAGTTCTCCCACTGAACATGACTTGGGTGGGGTCAAGAGGGTGGTGCGTTACCTCAAGGGTACAATGAATTGTAAATTAAAATTGCCAGCTGTAAGGGACCCTAAGTTGGTTGGGTACAGTGATGCAGATTGGGCTGGGGATAAGGCGGATTACAAATCCACAAGTGGTTATGTTTTTATGTTTGGAAATGCACCTATCATATGGGGCAGTTATAAACAGAAATGTGTAGCCTTATCGTCCACAGAGAGTGAATATATTTCAGCTTCGGAAGCATGCAGAGAAATCATCTGGCTGGATCAACTCCTGACAGACTTTGGTTTGCCGAGAAAAGGACCTGTCAGCTTGATGGAGGACAATCAAGGCTGCCTGCAGCTAGCGCAAACCGAAAAGTTCCTTGCACGTTCAAAACACATTGGGGTCAGGTATCACTTCATTCGCCAGATGATCCAAGATGGACTAGTAGAAATGTCCTACTGTAATACTCAGGAGATGACTGCGGACATTCTCACGAAACCCTTGCCACGAGAGAGTTTCCAGAACCTGCGTGTCAAGCTGGGACTCTGGGTGGTTGAATAAAGTTGTTTTATGTTTGTTAAATGTTGTTCAGACTGAGAAGGGGTTTGTGGGATGTATAACACTGGTGCAGTCAATCACAACATTCCTAGAGTGTACACAAGGGGTCTTGGTCCTCCAGGTAGAGTTTCCTGTGCCAAGGCTGAAATCACTTCCTTTGTGTGACCAGAAGTGGGAGTGGCCTTACCTGTAGCTATTCAAAGATACAGGTGAGCTGCTACTCTCCCTCTCTTCCCACCAGGACTCCGAGGATGCAACATCTCAGGAGATGCTCTCTTGGCTTCCAGCCAAGAGAGGCCCACATGGAGCCTTTCTCCCTTAAGGGGAATCTCCACATGTAAATACATTTAATCTAAGCTAGCCTGCCTTCTGAGACTGCCTGTATGAGCTTGGAATGTCTGTAAGTAAAAGCTTTATACTTTTATAAGCTTATGTGTCGTGTATTTTCTTTTAAGAGGGAACCAGGGGAAATATGTGCCAGGATCTGCCTTGTTCTAGAAGTTCATAGGAACTTAAACGCCACGCTTTGCTGCGCTTTATTGGGGATGAGAAACTCTGCTAGTTTGGAGCTTGTTAGCACAAGCTGGGATAGGAAATATTAATCAATATTACCTCATCCACATTCCCTCTCATCTCCCACAAAAACTAACTCTTATGGTCACCTCTGACACTGGTATACCTCCTAGCTGCCCTTACTTCTGGCACTTCCCTCCCTCCACATTCCAGCTGCAGACCCCACCCCACACACCCATGTCCTCAGGCTCCTCTGCTGCCCCCCTCACAACTGCTGTCCCCATCCACCTCACCCACTTGCCCACTGCCATCACTGTGCACTGAGCAGCCTGTCACAGGACTCCCCACCCACAGACTTCCATGATAACCAGAAAGAGAGGGGAAGTGGCAGGCAAGCACCCGGGCACTGCCATGTTGATGGAGGCAGGGTGGGGAAAGTCATTGTTGCCATTGGCAATGGCTTGTGAAAGACCCCTGGGCAAGGAGAGTGTGGGACCAAAAAAATGGGACATTCCAGGATCCAATCAGAAACAGGGATGGTTTCTGTAATTCACGGTTTCCCGCTCAAATTGGGATGGTTGCAGGGTATGTGTAAGACTGTGTATACACCATATCTTTAAAGGACATTTTGCCCCTCAAAGAATTCTGGGCAGAATATTGTAGTTTACCCTCACAGACTTACAGTTCACAGCAACTCTTAGCAAACTACAGTGCCCATAAATATTTGAGGGAAAGAATGCTTTGAATGTGCTTTAAGGGAATAGTGTGTGAACAGTAGCCTGTCCACATCAAGGAAATGGAAGCTGAGTGAGTAATATGGTATTTAAAGGGGCAGTCTGAGGGTAGGCCAGAGATGCAGCACAGAAGCCGCTGCGTTGAGAAGAAAATGAGCATTGCTAGCCAAGGCTTTTATCTTATTGGCTCTTGTGGAGAAAGGTGAGGTGGCTCAAACAGATTATTATATTGACTCTGGGAAGCTTACCAAGACAAAGTTTGAGGGCCTGCTCTCACTTAATCACACAGGCAGGGAGGAAATGGAGCAATTCAAGATGGATTTGAGGCCTAGAAACTGCACTGAAGCTACTTAATGCTAGCACCAGAAGCAGAACTAGTAAATTACATGTGTGAGCCATCAATACTTCCATTATTTTCATTTTATGGTGTTCAGCAGGACAGCTCTGTGATGAAACCTCAAGGGGGTAGGAACGTATAACACTCCTGACCCCCCTGCTTGTTTGCTTCACTAGTCCAGGCACCCATCGAGTTGTTACCCACCTGGCTCCTGTACAGAGGCGTCTGCTAACCTTAGGGGTACTGAGATAGTGCTGCCCCTTGATGACAGCACCTATCTCAGTGCTAATCAGCTCTTCAGAAGGACAGCCCTGCTGCCAGGTTACCTGTGAGACCAGGAATGCTGAACGAGGACACATGACACTCCAATTGCTATGTGTCTTTCCAACACCCCAGAACATTTCCAGGACATCCCAAGTAATACTAATTCCTTCCAGTGAGTAATTCTGTCAACCAACTCTAGGTTGTTCTGTTCTAAAGGTGCAATCTCGTCTAACATGTAATGGTGGCATGAAACAAGGGCCCTCCCCTAATAACTGGTTTTCAGATGTACATGGTATTTAGATATGGTGGCTAATAGCCCCAAGAGGCCTATACTTCCATGCATTTGTTTCAGTTGTGTACTTTAAAGACCATTCTAAGCATTAAAGCCGCCCAGAGTGGCTGGGGAAACCCAGCCAGATGGGCGGGGTATAAATAATAAATTATTATTATTAAAGTAGTTTTAAAGAAAAATCAGCTGCAGTGCTAGACCATGAGAAATGTTAATTGAACAAAATGTTTAATTGAATATAATATGAATATGAGAGCCTTGAGACAAATGCAGCGCAGGGATGGATGCTTTGGAAGGGGAGATAATCCCAGCAGCCCTGTGAACTGTCCCAAGGCTTTTAAAAAAACACCTTGACTCTGATAGAACAATTAGGAAGGGTTGGCTGGTCCCTTGCTATATACTGCTTGAGTTCCCTCCCATGCCACAGAGAGCAGGAGGTGCATTTGCTTGTTTTGAGAGTTGCTGCATTCTTCATTGCTATACGAGACCTCATCTCAACCCATCATAGCAAGGAGGGACAGTATCTATGTGGGTCAGGAAGATTAAACGGAACAGGCATTTGTGAGCTCACTGGAAGGGAATTCAAGTCAAGAGACAGGGGGGGGGCTCCGTTTTCCTGCTGCCAAGGTTCATGCACACCCCCTGGACTAGAGAAGTGGGTGAGGTGGCAAAGATATGACCCATATGGTGAGCTGTTTAAAAAAAACAAAAAAAACCTCACTGAATTCTGTCCCTGACAACTAGCATTTAATAAACACATGTTAGTCTTCAACTCGAACATTGTGCTCTCGTCTCAATAAAAGGGATAGGGGAGAAATTTGGCTCAGGTTACATTGTTATGTGAAGCTGCCTAATCCGTGGTTCGCAAAACAATGAGCGACCCAAAACACAGCTCTCTGAATTTTGCAATGCTAAGTAACGTGTGCCAAAAATAGGTATATTAAAGAAAAGTGTGTATAAAGATTCGTTATACCAGTGAAAATATAACAGGGAAACTCATTACATTCAGGAAGTTGCTTGAAAAAAAATGTGTATAATGGGTTAAATTGCATCCAAAGATACGTGTACTGGGAGAAATGCACAGTAAAATGCTGACAAATTCTCACGATTTACAAATAATAATACTAACTGCAAACTAATCCCCAAAAGTGGACCATTGAATTTAAGGCTGGGGGGGAATGATAAGCCAAAGTTGACAGATTTGTCCAGCCTTGCTCAGTAATCTTGGTAGTAATCCTGTTATCTGAGGCTGTACCTGAGCGATAGTAGCTTGCCTAAAGTGACCTAATGAACTTGTGGCTGAGGTGAGATTTCAGCTGGGATTCTTCTGGTTCACAGCTTACTCTAGCCCGCTGCAGGTGTTTGGCTTGGATGTGCAAGGGCGAAAATGTGTAGAGGGATATGGTATGTGCATGAGCCCCATTCCCAATGTCACCCGGCACGCCCCCTCCACTTCCATCCTTAGTGGGGCTTGTAAGTTGGTGTCCCAGAACAGGAACTCACAAGAATCCCCTTGCAATTGGAAACTTTTCTCTGAGCAAGAATTAATGGGATGGTATTGTAAAAGTAGCCCCCTTTGGGTTTTCACTGCAGGGGTATCTAACATGGTGCCCTCCAGTTGTTGGACTACAACTCACATCAGCCCCAACCAGCATGATGGGAGTTGTAGTCCAGCAACATCTGGAGGACACAACATTGGCTACCCCTGCTGTTGTCTCTTCTTACAGGGATGCTAGAAAATACACATCAAGGGACAAAACTGAATTCTTTCCTCAAACTCTGAATTTATGCAGCTGATTCCCAGACTTATGGGCCAGAGATCAGGGAGTTGTTTTGGTTGTGTATTCTTTAATTAAGCAGAATGATGAGTGTTTGCTTTAGAAATGAGACCTGATGTTCTCATTGATGTAATAAAGGATTGGCAATGTTACAAACACAGTTTAACGATCCTGGACCCAATTCCTAGGCAGCCATTGGGACATTGCTCTGCCCTTGAAAGTCCCCTGAGCGTAAGGCCTACAATAACCTCATAGTCCTTTTCATTTAAGCATTTAGACATATTCAATGGATAGGTGATGTTGGAAAAGATGAGAACTGCTAAGGCACTAGGATGAGAAAATTATGTTTTCTGTTGGGGTGACAGTGGAGGCTATGAAATGGAGGCTGGGAAACAGGAGATCATAATCTGCAGACGGCAGGCTCTATTGTTGCTCCTTGCAACTATATTTTAAGGATTTCAGAGTAGATTAAGATTCTGCTCGCTTAAAAAATAATGAGGCAGCTGGGGACTTTAACCACAGCATGCAAGCAATAAGCTCTGTTGGTGCTGCTAGCTAGATCAACATTTAAAATAAAAGGAAGAAGTGGAACCTGCAACAAAATGTCGCAATGTATTGTCACCTCTAAATCAAGTGCTCCTGTTCAGGGTTTGAGCCAGCTTTTCCTTCCAACCAGGGCTCATTTTCAATGGATTCTCAGCATTCCACAGCTACTGAGCATGCTCAACCTTATTTGGGTTGAGGGGGATTTTTAAGCCCTTTGGGGTTGTTGTTTTCATTTGGCTAGTGCCAGTCACTAATCTGGCCACCACATTCCACATCTGAATTCTAAATGTGTATCCCTGCTAATTGTTTCCACCCTTCCCAACATGATATAAATTGCCCCATATCCCATGGCTGTGCAGGTGTGTGTGTATATACTGGCTTGGATTGCTGGAGCCTAGGAATCCATTCTCTGCATCAAGGGTAATAAATCTGCGAAGCAGAAAGCCAAACAAATGCAGAGGTGATGGGCTGGAATGCTGCTAGGCAACTGCAAGGAACAGGCTTATGCTAGGCTTGGTTTACATTGGTTGCCACGGGCATCCCTGCTGTAGGCCTCTGCTGTGCCAGCCTCTTTCACCCTAAATTGATGTCTTGTCACCGATAAGCAAAGTGTGTTAGAGCCTAGGGAGAGACTGGGAGCTGCCAGAGTTGCAACTTGGTTCTAACTAAGACATATATCACACCATGCACCCTGGCTATGGCCTGCTAGATGCTGCCAGTTAGTAATTCTTTGGGTAGTCTAGGAGGAACTGCATCCATCCATTGCCTTGTGGATTCCTGGGGGTGCCAAGGCAAGGAGAGGAGCCCCAAGGATGCTGCACAGCCCAAATAGAGAAGACCCTGAGAAGAGCCTGGAGCCATGCTCAGCCTCAGGCTTTGGTGAGTCCTCGGGGAAACAAAGTCCTACAAATGTGGGTCAGCTATGGAAGATGCCTCTCTGCTTTCCCACTGCTCACCCCCAAGCCCCTGCTGTCTTCCAGTCATCTGGCTGGGTGTCTCTCCTCGCAGTCTCTCTTTCCTCTATTAGGACTCGGTTTATATGCACACTTGCTCCACTGACCTAAGCCCCAGGAGCACAGCCAAGAAGAGAACGGATGCATTCAAACACAAGACAATTGTCTCTTTTTTCTTCTGCTGGTTAACTCATGAGACAGGTGTCGAAGGCAGGGGTGGCACAGATCCATGGGTGTGTGGGTGGCCACACATAACGCAATGCACAGCACCACTTATCGCAAATGCCGATTGGACAATCCCTAGCAAGAAAAGGAAAAAAAGAAATTTGAACTATTTGAGTGAGCAGGGGCGGATTAGATGGAATATTGGAGGAAGGGGGGAGGACAGTGTGGGTGTGTTTAGCATGCCAGCCTCTGCTTTTCTTTTGCTGAAAAGAGTTCTTTCAATTGCTTTTCATCCAATTAGCCAGAGACAAGGGGCTTCTGTACAGCAGCTAGGCTAATGCCCACACTGTCAGCACATTAGGGAGAGACTTGCTTCCAAATGTGCCCCCCTCCATTAATATCCTAGACAATTGTCCCTTTTTTATACACCCTGGCACCAGCTTGGACCCAATCATGCAAATGGGACCTTGTCTCCTGGGAGGGGGAGACTGCATGTTCAAGAGAGTCACGGTCGGAGGTTGCTTGCCCTGCCCGGGTCTTGTCTCTTCCTTCCTCCCTGGCCAAGTAACAAACCCCTGAGGCAGAGATGGCTACAAATGGAAGCAGAATGTGAAACACTTGGGCTGTGCCCACATTACTAGCTCAAAACACAGCTAATTGTTCTTTTTCTCAGTTTGGATGAAAGCAGGTTTGGAGGAAAACACACCATAGGAAACAACAGATACAGGATAGATAGGGGTTGTGGCTAATGTCATGTACACACCTCTTCCCAAACCAGTAGTAGGAGCACAGTGGCTGCAGAGTAACAGGTGTGTTTACACAGCCTCAGAGTCAATCGCTGCAAGGAAGGTCCTTTCCCCTGGACTGCTTGTGACTCTGAGGTTTATGTGCCTTTGCACCTTCTCATTTGCTTGGGCTCTTTGGCCATGAAACAATTTAGCAGCAAGTAAGATTTTGTTGAAATGCATCTTAGATTGCTTGAATGCTTTTATTTTTGTTCAATAATGCAGGTTCCCTACCACCACCACCATGACAGTATGTCCCTGGAAGCATGAGCTGCTGTGCACTGCACTCTGCCAGATATATTCCTCTTTTTGCTTTACTGGCCTCTCCTTATTTAAAACATATTTTTTTAAAACTTTTTTTTTACAGAAGGTAAAAGTGAAAGGACTTCTGCCTGCATAACGGGACTTCTCCCTCTCCTCGCCTGGTGTGCACACCCACCAAACCTGCTCTGTGGAGTTTGGGGAACTCCAGAACAGATTTGGGGGTACAGAGGAGAGGAGGTCCTATTGCACAGGCAGAAGTCCAGATGGGATGTCTTTATTGAATGGCTGTGCCGTAAAGCACAGTGCTAGCAAGATCCAATCCACCGCACCCACCCTTTCGGGCCATGGGCTTGTGTCCTGAGACTTCTAAGTACCTAATAACAGGCTGATGGCTTACACCAAGTCAAACCATTGACCCATCTAACTCAGTATTGTCAACACTGTTTGACAGCAGCTCTTTAGAGTTTCAGGCAGGAAATCTTCCCATTCTAGCAATGCTCCTGAACTTTGCCATTATTTTCAGGAAACTGGACTGTTTCTCTCCATGCTGATCGGCTGGCAAACCATTATGTGGTCTCCCAGTCATCCCATATCCATGGTCCCATGTCCAGCTGCAGCAGTAATTTAGCATGCTGGGAGGTGGGAAGGCCTATTTGTCCCCATCTGTAATGTAACTGACAGCCATAGGCCCACAAGCAGCATTGCCTCTTTTTTATTATTAAAAAATATATTTTTATTAAATTTCCAAAAATAAATAAAAACATTGCATCTTGCTCCCCCAGCTACTGTAGGCCCTGAGAACGTTTCCCTCTACTCTGAGGCTCCAGCTGTTTAGGAACAGGGCTCTGGTAGGAATATCCTGCCCTGTTCTGTATAGAAAAACATCTGAGGCTTCCTCAGTGTTCATTCAACCATGAATACATTTCAGTTCCCCAAGGATATGTGGGCGGAATTATTTTTAGCTCCAAAGATAGTGAAGCAAGGCCCCTAAAGAAGGAAAAAAATAGAGCGAGGAATTGACTGCTTGAATGGATATTATGCTTTTGAAGAATAGATTCCACAAGGCTACACATCCAAGGAATGCCCTTGCCTATGGTTAATGTGAATCTCCACCAGGCACCTTGAAGGCATTTCTTTTTCTGGTCAGCCCTTGTTATTATAGTGCACATGCTAGGAGCATATGAATGATCTGGAGTATGTGGTCAATTGCTATAGTCTCCTTATGGTTACTTACTAGGGATGTGCATTTGTTTTGGAGGAATCCTGAGCCAAATCAGGCACATATGTATGGGACAGCTACATATTCCTGCATTGCAGGGGTTGGACTAGATGATCCTTAGGGTCACTTTCAGCTCTACAATTCTATGATTCAGAGAGATTCAGCAGGGTGGGTATCCTCTGATGTGCCCTGCACACCAAACTGAGTGGCTCAATAACTTTAGGGATGCCTTGTTGCTTCTGAGATCTCAGAGCACTCAGACTGTCTGTCTCTTTAAAATCATTGCATTTCCCCAAGTTCTCCATACAAGGGCAAGTCTTTGGCCCATAAGCTGACCTGTATATATGAGGCAACTGGTTGTTTTTATTTTTGCCTGTCTTGCTTTTAACTTTGTATTTTGTTGCTGTTTTATTGTATTTTATCATATGTTACTGTACTTGCATGGTTGCTGTTAGCTACCTTGAGCTCCATTTGTTGGAAAGGTGGAATGCAAATTTAACAAAATAAACAAATAAAGCCTTCCATCTCCGATCCGTGCTTGGAAGAAAGAACCCAAAAGGGTACTCTGAATCAGGCGCCTACTGCCTTGCTATCTGTATGTTGCTAGTACAACACTTTCTCCTGCCCAGTTCCTAGTCTTGTGGTCTATCTCTGACTCAGTGGCTGGACAGCTCCCCTGATGCTGTAGAAATATTGTTCCTTACTGTGCTGGACTCCTCACTGGTAAATTGAGGAGCCCAAGGCACACAGCTCAGAGTTGGTGGGAACTGAATTAGGGAGGGGTGAAAACACAATTAAATACATTAGCAATTCAGAGTTTACTTTACATTTTATGGAGTAGTCGTCTTTGCATCCAAAAGGAAGTGGAAATCTCAGCTAATTCCACAAAATTTAATATGCTGGGCTCCATCTGCAAGTGATTGTATCTATATAAGAAAGCAAGGAGACGTCACCGAAGGGAAGACTGGAAAATTTTATTTGATAATATGATTTGCATTATCCACTGGAATGCACTGGGATTTGTTTTTTCTCATGCACAATTGTGGTTTTAAGAAGAATCAACCTCAAGAGGCCATCTTTCCCGGCTGTGAAAGAGAAATCTTCATGAGTTATAAAATGCTTTTCTCTCTGCAAACAGCAAAATGAATTCTCCTACTGGAAAATCCCATCAATTTTGTTATGGGAATGAAAATATTTCAAAAAGGGCCAACATCCTTAAACTCCACCTAGTGATGTGTGCTGTATCCAGATGGACAATACATTGTGATTCAAGGCAATTTACTCTGTATTCTAACAATTTGGAGAGAAGCTTCCTTCTGGTCATATTGCCTAGAGAACCTGGATTTCTTTATTTGCCTTATTCTGCAGCGTATGGCTTTGTTCTCTGGTTTGAATCATTTGAGGCCATCTCCTCTGCAGGGTTTGGTTTTTCCCAGCCATGTACCTGCCTGGGACATTCTGTGATCTGGATTGGGTATGTTGAAGCAGCTGGGTGGGCTGTCCAGTCTCTGGGCAGGAAGTTGGACCAGATGAACATTGTTCCCACTCAGTTTTCTAATTCTCAATTTCTGGGCATATTGTCCAAGTTTTGCAGCAAGTAGGAGTAAACTATATATTTTAAGCAAACTCATCCCAAATGTGAAGGGTTCACATTGGAAGCATCTGTTTGTTCTTAAGTTGCTTTGAAAGCAAATGTTAATCTGCCACATTTGTGTGCACTGATTTTGATTGCACATTTATTCGGATGAAATCAAATATGTACAGATTTGTTTTCAAAATGTCATTTTCAGCCTCTGAAGTCAAAGTTTGCTGATATTAATCATGATGTAGACTTTATACTGGGCTCTGATTTCAAGTGACAGCTGAAATTGGCTATAGGCTGCCTATATGTTTAACCAACATGGCCTGATAAAGGTGGAACAAAGAACAAGGTGCATATCACATAACCAAAGTGGTGAATCCAATGAACTTTGCAAGGGTCCCTTGGAATATTGGTTGTTTGTAGTACAGTATTTGTTGTTGTGTCACCATTGTAAAATGCATATGGGCAGCAAATTAAACAAACCAAAACAATTCCTGATTTCCAAGCAACCCATTGCTGAAACTTGGGGAAAGAAGCATAAAGGATTTTATTGTTCTTGGGGTTAGAAACATGGGCAGAGGCATTAGACAACATTGCTTGTGGAATCTATTCATAATCTTCACGTCATTCACTGACCCACACTACTGCTGCAAGCTGGCCTTTTGTCCTTTCAAGCCAAGGTGTTGGTATACTGACATGCATACAAAAAGCTTTAAGGGCGGATATAACTGACAGATGAAGGAATATACAGTATTTTCCTGTGTATAAGACTACTTTTTAACCCAGGAAAATCTTCTCAAAAGTCGGGGGTCGTCTTATACACCGGGTCGTATTTCTTATACGGTGAGTATATCCCAAACTCTAGATTTTAACTGGAAAAGTTGGGGGTCATCTTATACGCCCAGTCGTCTTATATGCCGGAAAATACGGTAGGTCTCTTCACAGAGGGCAGCCAGTGCTGCTGCTGCTGCTGCTCTCATTTCTGAGTTTGGATACTTCAGGTTTTTAAGACCACATAGTTTCTACCAACCCACAGCAGCTCAGAAAAGGATCATACCGGGGGGGGGGGAGGCATCGGGGGTCAAATTAGATTGGCCACCATCAATCACATGATTGAAATAAATGTGTGTTGTTCTTAAAATGCATGTAGTTTGTCTTTAAACAAGCTGTTTAAATTGCACAATCAGGATCGGGACTCAAACTGTGGGGAAGGGGCTAACCCTTTGTCAGCCCTGTGTCACAGTTTGAACGAAAAATGCCTTCCTCTCTAAATTTTGCTCCCCACCACCAAAAGTAGCCGTTTGGCAAGGAATAGTATCAGGGTGATAACATAGGAGGAAAGGATTAAAGTCCCCCTCCCCATCATTCGAATCCTTTAAAAAAAATGTGTCAATTGCTGTTACACAATTAATGGTTCTGTGTAATTCCACCCTTTGCAACTCAGCATTAGATGTGAAATTTGTGTGTCTTCCCAGCGGCCTGAGAAAAGAACAAGTCCTTAAGGTTGTTGATGCAACACTTTGTGGTGTTGTGTGTGTGTGTGTGTGTGTGTGTTTTCCTCATTAGAATTACATTCAAACCTTCAGGAGAGGACCATTGTGACTTTGTTGTCAAAACCAGAATTCAAATGCAGAATGAACTCTTGTCATATGCTGGACACATCTACCTTCATCACACGGCATGCATAACTGAGTGCTGGACATTGTATTGCAGCTGAGGAACTGGCGCCTTTAAGAATGATGAGCATAACAGACACGGAAAATTTAAGTGAGCCTTCACAGAAAAGATGGTAAGACCAGATTGGCCGCTGTCATTTTGGCACGCAAGGTTCTGAAAGAAAATCTAGGAAGATGGATGCTCCTCAAATACAAAACCATGTTTAAAAGGGTTTCAAAGAAAATACCGCGAGGATTCAGAATGTAGCATGCTGTGCTGTGAAAAATGGTTTCGAAACTTGCAGGATGAAAGTGCACAGTGGCTCAACAGAAGCACTGCAAAATTATGTAAGGCTGACAGATATCTGGCATTACTGACAGCACCTGTTCACCCTGCTTTTATGAATTTGACATTGTCTACAATGCTGGCAGGTCAAAAAAATGCAGCAATGTGGGGCATGGTGCAGCGGGGAGGAGGGAATAGCAAATGAATTGTCAAACCTTACAGGGAAGAGACTGGAGGATTTGCATCAGAGACAGTCCAAAATTGGTCCTGTTTCAGTCTTAGCCAAAGCGGGTTAAAGGGACCATTAATTTAAACAAAGCCGGAACTACTTCATCCTGCTCCTTTATTCCCTTTCTTAAAAAAAAGAGGAGGATTAGATTTTTGCTTTAGCAGGAGTCAAAAGTTGGCTTTATGACATCCCCACAAAATCAGGTAATTCCGTCTCCCTCTTACTACAGGGTAAATTGTATGGGAGAAAAGCTAGTCAACTTCTTTGAATCCACACCAGAATCAAAGCACATAGGGCTGGGGGAAACCCAGGTACCTGCCTATCAGCCTTAAGATAGTGACAAAAGCATATCTGTCCATGTCTGTGTCCCTCTGCGGAGCTGACACCGGAAAATATGCTGGCTCCCGAACATTTGAGCACACCCTCAGTTCTCCCCAGGATTTTCATCGATCAACTTTCCCCAATCTGGTGCCCTTCAAATGCTTCCACAACAACAACCCTGTTTGCTTAAGCCAGCATGTAGCAAGGGTCAGGGATGATGGGTGCTATAGTTCAGAAACATCTGAAGGGTGCCAGGCTGATGAAGGCTGGCCTTGTAAAATGTGTGAACACCAGAGAGAGGCAGTGTCCTGTCTCCGACATCATGTTATAGCATCAGGGGCACATGAGACACTTTGGAAAAGCAGTGCACAGCCAAGCATGATTCCTGCCCCCCCCTCCCCAATTCAAGCTTGGAAAGAGATCTGGGGCTTGTTTGTGCAAGGTACTTGGACGCCCTCAAAGCTGGGGATGGGGAAATAATCCCCAGAGACACGCTACACTTGGAACACCTTCAGTGCAACAGAGGCACTTCTAGACAAACTTCTGGGGGCCACATCTCAGTGCAGGGAAGAGCCAGGGGTAGAAGTGGGCAGAGCAATAAATGTAAATGTTACCATTGTACGGAGTAGGCACAAACACACACACCTCTATCCTCCATCCAAGCAACCAAGAAGCATTTTCAGAGTTCAAGGACACATTCCAGCCAGACAAAAACACCCAAGGAGGATGCAAAGTAGGACTGGTGAGGGCTGTGGCCACAGAGGAGTGTAACTGGGGGAAAGCAGCCTGTAGGGGATCCCTACAGGCCAGACAGAGAAGTCTGGAGGGCTGCGCTTGTCCCCTGGGTCTGAGTGTCCCCATTCCTGCTCAAGCCCTTCTCAAAGTGCCTTTGATGCACACCAGGACTGCAGGAATGGTTACTGCCCCCCCCCACTCCTCACCGATTTTCCTCTGCTCCAGCTCAGGTGGAGGCAGCGAAGAGCAGAGAGGAATGCTCATCATGGTGAGTGCTGCAAACAAACCAGAATTTGTTTCCCCTGTTCCTTTCTTAAACCTGGGAGTTCGCTGAACTATTGAGCAAAGGAGGGATAATCTCCCCATCAAAGTGCATAATAATGAAACAGATGAGAAGGGGGAGTGGTGTCAAAGGCGTGACTCTGCTTCCCATCAGAAACCCACGAACAACTCTCCGTTAACATGAACAAGAAAAATAGGGGGCAGAGTTCTCCCAAGGAAAGCCACGTGGGTTGCATCAAGGTATGTGCGCCTCGTTGCTCTTAAGATGAAGATGTTTCTCCAAACCTCATGGATGCATGGAAGCAGTGATGTGCCGCACATGACAACGCAGCAGCTCTCTCAGAGACTAGAAACATTATTGCACAAGATTGAAGGATGCCATGATGGAAGGCCAAGAATCCCTCCAACAGGTATCGCTCAACCCAAGACCTGTTCTTAGAGGGGGTTAATGACAAGGGAGAACCATGCAACTCTATGTTGTGTCCACCAGCAAATGCAGCAAACAGAAGCAACCATTTTGGCAAGGAAAATAGATGGTCCGATCCAAAGTGTAAACTACTGTAGCTGCATGAGGCCCTGAGCCCATAACCTGCTAGCCCAGGCAGCAAGTCCGGGATGCTACAAGAACGTCACATCGTCTTGAGACTGAACCCACTGCCAATGGGCATCATACTCCAAGTGCCTCCTGCTATTCAACTTGCAGTTCTCCAAGTCAACTTTGCTGCTCCTCAAGGCCTTTGCTGCTGGGCTGCTCAACTGCTCGGCAGCTGCCACGGGAAACTTAACCTCAGTGCTTTGCTCCAGCCCTGTGACATTTCTGCCCAAAATCCCATTGGCCATTGGTGGTGACTGCGCAGCAGCTCTGTTTGGCTCACTTGGACTCTGGCTTTTAACAGGGACCCTCTCAAGGCACGTTTTGCTTTTCTCCGGCTCCTTCTCACCCTTGGCAGGAAAAGCCCTGTCTAGGTCAGTCTTGGATCTTTCCAGCTCGGCTCTGACCAGTGGCCTCCCCGGGGTGGAGGACATTATGGGTTCCATGGAAGAGCTTTGCCCATACTCATCCATATCATCAGCAAGTGTGTCCAAATAGCTGCCAATGGAGATGCTGTCCAACTTGTCATTGGGGTCTTGAAGGCTGTTCCAGCTGCCCCGCCGGGATGTCTCCTGACTCTCCACCAGGCTGTACTGGCTGCTGGTGAGGCTGCTGCAGCGGCTGGTCAGCATCCCTTTCTCCTCCAGGAGCCACTTCACCGCCTCTATGCCCTCGTGCACTGCTACGAGCTGCTGTAGGATCTTGATGTCTATTGCTCTCAGGTAGGCCTGTGGGATAGGAAAGAAAATGCAGTGCAAAACTATTAGCTGCAGGAGATACAAAATGGAGGACCTTCTGGAAGGTGAACTGGAGATACTTCATATATGTATAGCACAGGAACATGGGAATTTAGCTCAGTCTTGTCTGCACTGACTGGTGGTGACTCCAAAGATTCAGGAAGGGGTTTCTCCTAGCATGATCCTAAGTGGAGATGCTGGGAACTGAAATTGTGGCATTCTGCATGCTATGGCACCCTTGGCCACTCAGTGCAACGGCCCTGCTTCCATGAAGAACCACCAAAGTGATGAAGTGATGACACAAATATAAATAAATACAGTAACAATGCCAACTGGCAAGGGGTGGTTCTTGGCACTGGACTTCTCTCAGTTGGGCCAGGAGCTTCTCATGTGCTCCATGTGGCAGGCAACAACAATGAAAATGAGGAAAAAGCACCAGGTGGCTGAAATGAAATGCAGTGAAAACAGAGGTCTCACCAGAATGCTCCATGTATCGCATGAGAATTTACTGCCCCTCGGGAAAATGATTTCAAAACAAAAAAACCAAAAACTGTTGGACATACAATAAATTTCACTTAAGCTACCTATAATCCCCCTCTTAAAAGACAAAAAACATCTTTCCTGGTTTTGTGGTTGGGTTTTTCCATAGAAACCATTTTTTCCTCATTTCCACAAGCTACCTCAAACCTTCCCCCCTCCCAATGCAGTGGCATGGTGAAGATCAGAGGCCTTCGTATATAAGCCAGTGGCAAACAGCTCCAAACATAAAGTGTAATCCAGCATTCTTCGATTTAAAAAACACAGTTTATGAATCAGTCCCCAGGTTTCACAAGGAGAAGCTGAGTTCCGTCAAAATTCTCCCAGTTGTACACAGCATTTGCTCATGAATGCAGCCAGCACAAAACTCCACGATGCTGTCACAAAACTCAGAAGAGAGGCAAGGATGTTGAAAAGCTAGCAAATGATTTGTTTAGAGAAGTTTTGATTTATTAGGCTAGATTCAAAGGCAGCGGTATTGGTAAATGATTCCAGCTGGACAAGATGCCGTTGAACTAGCTGATGAGGCATGTGAGCACCATGGACAGAGGAGAAACAGTTCCAACAGCACATAGCGAAACGTGAAAACAAACAGCAGGCCTGTCTTCACCTAGAGACCAAGTGCACCACCAAAGACCAAGTGCACCACCCACAGAAAGCATGAAAGCCATCGACTAAGGGCAGCTTGACACATTATGATTTCTGCAGGCAACACCAGCATTACACTAGTGCTTCCCACAGCGGATGTCAAAAGTGCGGGTATAATGTTGACCTGCATCTTTGTGTACAGACGTCTAATCCAATCAGGGTGCATAGCATTTGAAATGTACATTGTTACTGCAAGAAGCACCAGTGTGGTACTTGTGTTTCCTGCAGCAACTCCAACATGAAGAGCTGCTCTGAAATGTATGTATAAACATTGAAACCCTCCTTTTCTTCTTAAAAAAAAGAAAAGAAATCTAACTAACTAACTGATACCAAAAATCAGTACTGGCTATGACTATTAGAGTGCCAGATTCCAATGTATTCAGTGGAGAATAATTAGTACTAGACCAGATCTGTTTCAGGTACAGATGAATTGAACAGAAGTAGATATATTCTCACAGTTTCTGCTCATGAGCTCAAACACGGAAGAAATCCTCCGTTTTTGGAGGGCAGAGTTGGCCAGGGCACTCAGTTGGGCACTTAACAGGGAATGCCGAAGTGTTAATCGTGTCCACTTTTCCTTTGATAATACCCCATTAACTAGTTTTGGGTTACAGGTTTCAAGCCATTTTACAAAGGCTTGAGGTGGCAAATTAAAAAATATTTACATACCACCAGGTTTGCACTTCCATTGCAGCTGGTCTTGGAAAGGGGAAGTCTGAATGAACAGACGGAGGAACTGTGACTAAGGAAATACTTGTCCAGGAAGTGCTTTTTAAAAACCAGGAAAAGACCAGAGAACAAATGGCAGGTCTGCAGGACATGGATCCTATTGCACAAATGTATAGTTCTATTTTTGAATAAAGGCAAATAAACAGAACAGCAGCTGTTCTTTAAAGAGATGTGACTGCTTTGTAGTGGCAATTCCCAGCGGGCGGAATGAATGTGTTCAGTCTGAAATTGGATGGATGCAGGCAGTGAGCATAGGCTTCTGAATTGTTTTCCAGAGTCTCTGCTTCCATTGCATCTTTTAAAACATGTTAAGACCTAAATTGCTATAGGTTTAAAGAAAATACAGTGGCGATAGGGCCTACATCGCTGGGTTGCAAATAAAAATGGCTCTGACTGTGGTGCAGATTGTTAGGGGAACAGTCTAAATACCCACTGCATGTGGACCGCAGGGATATTCTGGATATGTCCCCCTGCACCTTATAAAAACTTCTGTGCTAATGTTCCCATAGGGCAGCCTTCGTCAACCTGGAGCCCCTTCAGTTGTTCTTAGGCTACAATTCCCATCAGTCCCAGCCTGGATGGACAACAGTCAGGGTCAGGGATGATGGGAACTGGAGTCCACTAGGAGCTGGAGGTCACCACATTGGCTACCCTAATGTGCTAGGAGCTAGCAACATATCTCCATGGTATATCTTCTATGCCCAGGGATGGTAAAATATGTAAGAATTCAATTTGCTTGATTAACAAGGGACAGAAAATCACCACAAACTAAGAAGGAAGACAAATTCCTTTGTGGGCCAATAATTATGTAAACACTCCCAGTTTGAAGCTGGCAGAAATGTATAGGATGCTCCATCAGAGTCTTAACTGTGCAGCAGCTGAGTTCTTTGAAGTCCCTTTCTAGAATTCTGTCAAACCAATTCACTAAACAAAAAAACACTCACTTATTTTTAGTGTAGGGTGTTTAAGGCCACAACTGATTTCAGTGGGATATTACTAAAAAAACCTGCCTCTTAATGACTGCCAGGTAAATGATCAGTCGAAGTATCAGCTCACAGCGTGTTTCTTAAACTTATTTGTTTACATTCACATCACACCTATCTTTCATCTAGAACCCAAGCAGGCAGACATGCAATTCCCAGCTATTCACCCATCTAGGCATGGACCAGACCCAGACCTGTTTCATTTCAGCAAGTAGGTGGCCTCACGCGCCTTCTGGGTACAATGAGACATTGCAGGATTAAGGACGCTAGGCATTGCAGCAAGTACAGGATTCAGGGCACTAAGGCCAGTATTCTAAATACCTTGCTCTTAAGTGACTTACTTTTGAATAAACAGAGTAAGGTCTGGGCTGAAAGATTGCAGTTAAGTTCTCTGATAGCGGTGGAGCCAGGGCTATACGAAAAGCAAGTTTTAACAACCAGCCGCCGAGCGCGAAGTGGCTCCTTGAAATTGCTAAAAACCATTGGGACCTGCAGCTTCTTGTACCAATCACGTACAGATGACAAACTCCCACCCACTCTCTAAGAACTGCATTAATCCACATTTGGGTACATCTGTGTAACATATTTGCATGGCAAGCACAACATGGGTGGGGATACCATTGCCCTGAGCAAGCTTCCACCCACATATCCAAAGACAGATAAGGAGTCTCATGTGCAAACATGTGCTTCACACAAGATTCCCTTCTCCCGCTTTCTCTCTTACACACACACACACACACACACATACAAATTAGGCTGAGTGGGGATTTGAACCCTGGTCTCACAGGTCCTGCACTCTAACCACTATACCACACTGGCACCAAACATGCAGAACCATGTTATATAGGACATATTATTTTTTGTCCTAAAAACAAGCACCTGTCTATCCCCCCCCCCATCTATTAAACCAGGGCAACAGCAAAAAGGAAGAGGCTAACACCCCTCCACCAGTATATTGTTGTTGTTGTTGTTGTTGTTGTTATTCCTCCACTCAAACACCCACCAGTCATTGTCCCTTATGGTCATTTCCAATTCCTGCCTGTAGGGCATGTGTGATTCAAATCTCTGCACAACCATGAACTTACAAGTTGGCTTTGAGCCTCACATTTCAATGTAGGACACACCGTACAACATTCCTGTAAGGCAGGGGAGGGAAACCTGTGGCCTTCCAAATATATTGGACTACAGCCGAGGCTGATGGCAGTTGGAGTCCAGCCACATCTGGAGGGCACAGGTTCCCCATCCCTGCTCTAAGGATTACTGAGACAGACAACATGAAGTACACTGAATACCCAAGATCTAAAGCAACACAGTGTAACTGTTTACACTTAGTCTGAGAAAGAAAGGAAGAATACAGAAATTGAGACAACCTGGTGATTCTGAGTTCTGTGCGCCAAGGCCTCCCAGCTGTCATATTTATGGGCATGCCAAGTTCCCCTCCTCTCTTACACTGACAAGTACCATACCTGCCTGCTTATCTGTTCAAAAGCAAGATGCTAAGGAGAGCTTTAGCAAAATGGGCCATGATTTGCAAATAATGTTGAGTAGTATAAAGAATTGGTTTTTTAAAAAAAGATACTGGGATTTCATTCCTCCCTGCTTGATATCTCTCAAGTGCTGCTGCAGTGGCATAGTGTTCGCCCCAAAGGCACTTGGTATTAATATTAATTAGTGATTAATGGGGATCAAGCAGCACATTTTCTGGTTTGATCCAAATCCCAACTTTCCCAGGGATTAAGAACAGACACAAACTTCCTCTTTGTGCTTGCCACTAGTAAAATCAGCATAGATAGGCCCCTCTGTCTTTTAGGATTGTAACCAAATTGAGAAATCAGTTGTGCAAAATACTATTAGAATACAGCTGCACTGGCTGCCAATTAGTTTCTGAGCCCAATTCAAAGTGTTATAAAGCCTTAAATGGCTCAGGACCACAAGAACTGTCTCTGCCCATATGAACGGACCAGACCCTGCGATCAACATCTGAGGCTCTTCTTCGTGTGCCTCCTCTACGTGAGATCTGGAGGATGGCAACATGAGAACGGGCCTTTTCTGCAGTGGCTCCCTGTTTGTGGAATGCTTTCCCCAGGGAGGTTTGGCTGGAGCCTTTAGGCACTAGGCAAAAAAAATGTTCCTCTTAAACAGACCTTTGGCTGATTAGCATCCAATGCCCTTTTAAATGTGTTGAGGGAGGAAAGATTATCGGTTTACTTTGGTTCCTACTTATTATGTATTTTGTGCTTTTCATGTTGTATTTTTGTGTTGTGACTCGCCCTGAGATCTGTGGATGAAGAGTAGTATACAAATTTAATAAAATGAATGAATGAATGAATGAAAAATTTAGTCTCATCAGCGTATGTGCAACAAACCCCTGACTTCAGTCTAAATAGAAAATATCCCACTAGTTTCAAAAAGACTTGATCCAATCCAGCAACTGGTTTAACTTAAGGGTGAAGAGCAGGAGTTTTGATGAGGCAAGAAGTTCCCAGTGCAACTTATATCTCAGCTATAACTCACTAAGTGGCCGCAGGTAACTGTCATCCTCTACCTCCTTCTTAGTTTGAAGATAGTGAAACTGTGCCATCTGCAAATCTTTGCAGAATTCACTACTGCAATTACAGCTAGCTACCCTCTCGCATTCCTGGGGTTAGTAATTGCCCTTTGGGGCAAGTAGCTTGCCAGACCCACTGCTCATCTCCATTCACCACTCGCGGGTGGCGCTGTGGTCTAAACCACAGAGCCTAGGGCTTGCTGATCAGAAGGTCGGCGGTTTGAATCCCCGCAACGGGGTGAGCTCCCATTGCTTGGTCCCTGCTCCTGCCAACCTAGCAGTTCGAAAGCACGTCAAAGTGCAAGTAGATAAATAGGTACCACTCCGGCGGGAAGGTAAACGGCATTTCCGTATGCTGCTCTGGTTCGCCAGAAGTGGCTTAGTCATGCTGGCCACATGACCGGAAGCTGTATGCCGGCTCCCTCAGCCAATAAAGTGAGATGAGCGCCGCAACCCCAGAGTCGTCCGCGACTGGACCTAATGGTCAGGAGTCCCTTTACCCTCTCGCATTCCTGGGGTTAGTAATTGCCCTTTGGGGCAAGTAGCTTGCCAGCTTAGCTCATTCCACTAAGAAACATCTAGGTATGTGCAAATGGATACAGGCAGGCTACACTGATATTTTATTTGCATTCATATGGAAGGGTGTGCCCAAGGCAGTGTGACTCGCCATATTTGGAAATCAGTCTCCAAAGTTAGCATTAGCTCTGAACTAATGCATCCCAACTGTTTTCTTCCCCCATTTCTCAGCATCCTTGCAAATAAAAAAAAACCTAAGCATTTGAAACTGCATGGATGATAAATGAAGCTGAATGCCGCCTTCAACCTCCTCCCCGCAGTCTTTCTACTAGTTCAGAGACCTCAAGAGCATCTTTCTCATGCTGTGGAGCAGATGTATCCCTTAGGCAAAGAGCCAGCCAATCTGTGGAGGACAAGAGGCTGTACCCTTGTATACTATTTTCTCCCTGAGGAAGCAATCTAACAATAAACCACATTTCTTATTGTTCTCTTTTTTTATGCTGATGTCTGGGAATGTATCGCTTGCATGCCAAGATCCAGGTGGAAGATAATAAAAGGCTCAGAATAATTTCATCAGCAATATCTATGAATTAGATTGATATTCCTGCCGTTTATTGCATTTTTGTCACATTAACAGGCAAGTTGGAAAAGGCTCCCGGCAGTGGTTTGGGTTCAATTGTATTTGAACTCACCTGGAAGTAAGCTCCATTGAAGACAATGAGACTTACTTCTGAGTAGGCATGTATATTGGATTGCATCAAAAGTTTGCAGACAACATTTAGCATTTGTACTGTGTGTTTAAACTGTTTGAAGCATTTCATAGTCATTATTTCTAGCAAGTCTTAAAACATTCCTGTAAGGTAGGCCACTGTTAGGATCCCCAATTGCAGAAGAGAGGCTGAGGCTAAGATTGAGTGGCCTTAGTAAGCCCATGACTGAGATGAGATTTGAGCCATGAGCTTCTCCGTTCATAGTTCACAATCTTAGCAACAACACTTTGCCAGCCTCTACACACACATTATATTTACATAGCACGTGTCTGTATATGTGTATATGTATATAGTGCAAACTGCAATCCTATGCATGCTTACTCTGGAGTATGTCCCACTGCATCCAATGGTGCTTTACTTACTCTGTGTATCCTTAGCTCTTCAGCATCAGTCCATCATCAAATATCCCGTTCTAGCCAATATCTCAAAGACAGACATTGTAGAAAGAGTATGTGCTTAATCAGTCCAGATTCCCACTGAAATCAAATTCCCACTGAAACACTGACTGAATTGACACCATGGGTCCCAAGACCCTCAGTTGGTCTGTGAAACGGGGACTTGGGACTTGAAATGCCTTCCTGCCTCCAGCTTCTGAAATGCAGGGAAGCACTCCAGTTGTTGTTGCTCAAACCCCATCACTCCCAACCAGCATGGCCAGTGGTTGGGGATTATAGGAGTTGTAGACCAACAACTTGAGAGTCCCATGGACTGCAAGAAGATCAAACCTATCCATTCTGAAGGAAATCAGCCCTGAGTGCTCAGTGGAAGAACAGATCCTGAAGCTGAGGATCCAATACTTTGGCCACCTCATGAGAAGAGAAGACTCCCTGGAAACGACCCTGATGTTGGGAAAGATAGAGGGCACAAGGAGAAAGGTGCGACAGAGGAAGAGATGGTTGGACAGTGTTCTCAAAGCTACCAGCCTGAGTCTGACCAAACTGCGGGAGGCAGTGGAAGACAGGAGTGCCTGGCGTGCTCTGGTCCATGGGGTCATGAAGAGTCAGACACGACTAAACAACTAAACAACAACAACAACAGACCAACAACATCTGGAGGGCCACAATCCCACAGCCACTCTCTCATGTCAGGAGCCGGCAGGAAAAACATAGCAAGGGAAACAGCAGAGTCACTTACAACAGGCAAAATAATGGTTTGTGTGCATTAGAACTGATTTGCTATGACCTGAGGTTCAAGTGGAAGCAGCCACTTATCACAGATGCTGCAATACTGGAGTTCCTGCATCAGTAGGGGGTTGAGCTGGATGTCCTCTGAGGCCCCTTCCTATGATTCCAATAATCAGATACATGAATTGGACTGAAAAGATGCACGTATAAATGGTTGTGGTGCAGTTGGCTTTAATTAATGTGATGGAAATGTAAAGTAAAAGATCTATGCAGAGCCTCTGGTTAAATGGACCTCCCTCCCCAGCAAAGAAATGATGCACGCATATTGTCTCCAAACATTTGGGTTTTAAAAAGGCAGATTCTCAATCCCACACTGGAAGGCACAGTAGAGGCAGAACTTGGACAGAGTTGCCCAGCACTTCTCTCGCACAGGAAAGGAGGACTGTATGAAGAAGTGAATGATGGCAAATCCTAGCAGTGAGGATGGGGAGGCACTGTCCACCCCCCCCCGAAGGCCATGTAGCCCAGTGGGTACAGCATGCATTTAGAAGGTCCCAGGATCTCCCAGCAAAAGGATCTCTGCCAGAGCTGGGAGGAGACCTCTGCCAATCAGAGCAGGCATGCAGGGCTGGAAGGACCAATGGTCTGAGTTCATGGGAAGGCTTTTTTTATATACCACTGAGCTGTTAGGATGGAAATGAATGGTTACCCTGTTCCATGGGAGCAGGGAGGGCGTGCTTCTTCTAGCTCCATCGATAAAAAGAAAAGAGAGGGACTTTCGAGTCGTGCGTTTTCCCTTTCACCCCACAGGTAACCCAAAAAATGGGGGGCAGCAGAACTCACCAGCTCCAGCTTCAGCGCCTTGATCTTCTCTCCCAGGCCGTGGCGCAGACCCCGGCTGGGGCTGCTCCGGAGCAGATGAGCGGCGGGATCCTCCCTTAGCCAGCGGAGCAGCCCGTCGGGGGCCTTCTGCCCTACTTTGCTCTCCAGATCCTTCAGGTCGTGGGGCAGCGGGAGCTCGGCGCAACTCCCCGGAACCTCCATGCCGTGCCGCCTTCAGATTGGGGAAAGGGGCCCTGCCTGGAAAGGACCCCCCCCTCCCCAACTCCTTCCCAAAGTCAAAGCGGGCGGGCTCTACATGCGCTCGCAAGTAGCAACGCGCCTCGCTGCTTAATCAAGAAACTGGCAGTCAGCGCCTCGGCCTGCACCCCAGCGCACCCCAAAGATCTGGGGCGGGGGTGGTTCAGCAGGCAGCAAAACCTTCCGCCCCAAGGATCCGGGGTGGGCCTCACTCTGCAAACCTCTCGGCTGCCAACTCTCCCCACTTTCCGATCTCTCTTTTATCACTGCTCCCCATCTGGGATTTGGCCAGTTATGAAACCCCCTTTGCTTCGCTCCCGCCTTCTCTAGGAGAGGCGGAGGGCAGCGGCCGCCCTTGCTTTCTCCTTCCAGGACCTTCTGGAGAGGCGGACACCCACTCCTGGCATGAGTTGACAGGGGGCTCCCTGCAAAAGTTGCCGCCCCACGCAACAGCAGCGGGAGAGCGGGGAAAGGGCTGCTGCCGGAGCTGCGAAGCTGTCTTTTCTCCAGGCAGCCCCGATGGACAAAAGAGATCCCTCGTCCCTTTAGAGTCTCCTCCCGCGCGGGGCCGTCCGGCAAAGGCAGGTCACCCAGTGACGTCCCACGCGGCTGCTGCTGCTGCTGCTGCTCCAGCCTCTCCCACCTGCCTGAGCAGGGATAGGAAAGCACAATGCAGAGAAACAAACTGCTACAAGCCCGGCTACCGTAATGTACCTCGGATAAGCGCATCATGACGCTGCTGCCTTATTTCCCCGCGTGGGGAGCCATACTAATAAATCACACTGGTAGGCAGAATGGTTTGAAAGCTGAACATCCCGTTTAGCCTCCTCGCGTTTCCGTGCTTCTCTGTTGCGCGCTCTCCCTCCACTCTGGTCTTTCTTTCTTTTATTATTACATTGATATCCTGACTTTCTTCCAAGGTTGAATGCAAGGTGGCTTGATCTCCCTGCCAAGCACTGACCAAACCTGCTTAGGGTCCTCAACGTTGCTGTTGCATCATGCGCTGGTCAGGCTATGCCCAAGTTGTCGTCCACAAAACCCATCTACTATGGTTTGGACAGAAACCGTGGCTGCAGACAGACAGCAGTTTCTAACAAGGAGTTTAGTGTTGCGTTTTGTACTTTCCATCCTATCCTTTGCGAAATCAAAGTGACAGGCAGACAAAACAGAAGAGCGCTGAGTGGGAGGCAATGGAGCCTGGTGCCCGTAGGGCAAAACACAGGGAGGCCAACAGTAGGGGGAGCCAGAGAAAATGACTGGTGGAACTGGAGCCAGTGACAAGAGGAGTCAACTACTTCTCCTTTTGTCCACACCATTCTCTCTGCTGTGTTCTATTAGGGGCAACCCAAGGAGACAGAAGCCCCTCCCTAGACTGGATCTCTCTGTTGGCATTACTCTCACCAGCCTCAGTTGCTGCGAGGAGGCAGAACCCCACTGCCCATTCTATGGTCCTGAGGGGCCTAAGTCATTCTCAATCCAAAGCCCACCAGCAGATTCTGCCTCACTGATTTATATGCAAGAAAGAGACCTCGAGAGAAGAGGCTGGAGAGGTCTCTTTGTGATATTACTTTTCTCCATGACAGCTGGAGACATTAATAATAAATCCGGGCAGATGGGCTTACTCCAATGGTTTTCAACCAATGTGCCTCTCGTGTCTCTGCCTCTGCATGCAAGGCTGTTTGTTGCAGCAGCCCTGGCTACAAGCTCCCTTGGCGAATGATGCCTCTGGGGCTGGCCAGGGGTTGCTGGTTGCCAGGAGCTGAGGTGGCCTCAGAGTAAGCAAGCAAGTGGACGGGGGAGCCCAGCCAGCCAGTCCACCAACCCTTGCAGTTGGGAATGGACGGACAAGCGGGAGGTTGGGCAGGCAGGCAGGCGCTGCGGTGGCCTTTCTTGTGCCTGCTGTATGCAATGCCTGCCTGGGAGCTGAGTGCCAGGTGCTGAAGGGGAGCCCTTCTGCCATGCAGGCCTGGCAGCACCCACTGCTGCCTTCCAAGGTAAGGTGCTGGCCTCATGTTCACCTTTGGCCAGTGTCTGTTGGGCCACTAAGGTTGGGGGCATCTTCTTCCCAGGCCTCTGTGGAGCAGTGAGAGGAGGCACCTCTCTTCGGGGCAGGGCGGGAAGCTCAGAGACCAGGAGTGACAGCAGCAGCTGGCCAGAGGAACCCCAAGGATAGTGGAGAGGAGGCTGGGGGAACATTCCACAAGGGAGGATGTTCGAAAAAGCATAGAGAGGCTGCCAGCTCTGCAGGCAAGGGGTGACATAACAGGGCTTCTGAGCCCCACAGGGGTGCTGCAGAAAGAATGTAGTTGGTCAAGGGAGCCATGGACTCATAAAGGTTGAAATTTGAAACCTCTGGCTTACCATAGCAGTGCTAGGGAATTTTTTTCAGCTCAAGGGCCACATTTTCTCATTGGCAACCTTCCGATGGCCGCATTCATGTGGTGGGTGGAGCTAGAGGCAAAAGTAGGCAAAGCAACAGGTATGCATTTTCCCTTTGTACAGTAGAATGCACACAAGTTATAGGTTTCTGTGCACACACCTATTCACATGTACCTGCCTATCCTCCATCATAGCAAGGCAGAGGCATCGTCACCACTCAAGGACATATTACACCCTGCCAAAAGCACTCAAGTGCAGCAAAGTGGCCTCAGGAGAGTCCCAATAGCCCAACAGAGAGGCATGGAGGGCCACATTCAGTTCCTGAATGTACCCCACTGCTGCTCTAATGAATCTTATGGAATCTGCATGGGGCCAAACTGCATGTGATGATGACAGCAGCCTCATCTCATTAAATGCAGTGCCTGTCCCAGTCAGGTGTGCTGTAAAGAAGACGGAGGTGAAATCTGAGGGGTGCAGAGGCAAGGTGGCTGATACCTCCAGTGCTTTCCTCTCTCTCTGCCCCACCCTGCTCTGCCCCTGCAGTCTGTGCCCCAAAGTAAGTTTTATTCCACCTGGACTTGAATACTAGAAGTGAACCTAAATAGGAGAAAAGTGACTGGCAGGGGGAACAGTGGCTGAGGAAGTGTTACACTCCCCTGACTCACATCTTCTTTTTGAGCATTAAATTGCATTTCACCCCTGCTTTATTCATGATTAGGGTAGCATAGTGTTTAAAGTCACTGGCGTACATTTGCCCCTTGTACATACATAGAATAAAGGTGGTTATTTGGACAATAAGAGGTTTCTTTGAAACTTGTTGGAATATTTTCCAATAAGCATTGTTTTGCATCATTTTGGATTCTTTGCAATGGTTCTAGTGACACGACCCTCCAACACTGGGGGGCCCTTTGGGGAATGATCAACGTTGCCCTTGCAGGGAAATTGATTTAGTTTAGAATCTAGACCAGCAGGGGATTTCAGATCAATGAACCAATTCAGCTATCCCCTTTCATCATCTCTAAGCCAACTCCCTTGACAAGTTAAATAACAAGATTGAGCCATCAAGTGGAGGGTAGGGGAAGGAGGCGTTCTTACTTCTGCATAATTCTGTGCCTCCCAACACAGGAAGAATATAAAGCATTAAATTGGCAGCTTTCCCATAGTGGATCGCTTTCTGCTCGCTGCACTTTGTGGCTTCATGCTCTGATGAAACCAGCTGGCACATGGCAAGGCACTGCAGCGCTAGCACATGGTTGCAATATCTCATTGATGCAATTTCCGTGGGAAGATATCTAAGCAGCCATGGATCGCCTTCTATCGCGCAAACATCCCAGCACATTTTAAGGCTCCAATTGTGTGTGTGAAATTCTGAACCGCCCTGAGATCTTTTGGTGAAGGGTAGTATCATGTATGTAGATAGATAGATAGATAGATAGATAGATAGATAGATAGATAGATAGATGGATGGATTGAGCTTTAAGTTTGTTATTTCTCTCTTTGGAAGAAAGCAAAGCAGTTTTCCTCTGAATGCCATTGCTGAGAATCACAGATGGGCAGACTGTTGTGCTCAAGTCACCTCCTAATATTCTGTCAGAATGCCTCTAAGGGAATTCAAGTCTTGACGTTCTCATTTGTTTGTTTGTACAGTATGGTGGGCACTTTCAAAATGCTGGTGCCATGATATGTGTTATTTCAGGGCAGCTTGTGTAATGCAGACTTCAAAGCCTGGGCTGGTCTCACTCCAGGCACAGCAAAAGAGCCTGCATGCACTGGAGAAAGTGGGTGTTCACTAAATGGAGACCCTTCATTCTTCAACATAACTGTTCCAATAAAGGAGAGATATGGCACTGGAATCACATGAGCAGCTGCTTAGGACCCCTTCAGACATCCTTTGTACTGTGCACTCATTATGACTTGTATTGAGGCAGCTATACACTGTCTTGCTTTCAAGTCTGTTTGTGCTTGCAAGAGTTCTGGGGCAGACGTACTGCTTCGTTTCCAACCAGTGCAGTAACATCCTGCTGAAATCCTTAACATTTATAGCAAAAATGTTGCAAGGTGTCTCACTTTTGTTGCAATGCCTTGATAACTTTGGAGAAGTGGCTAATAAAGCAGCATGATGTATGAACAGTCCACTATAAGTCTACCAGTAATGTACTATTATTGTATCAATGACATGTTGAAGAATATAAAAAAAGGAAACAAAGAAATGCAGCCCCCACCAGTCTGGAGGGACCCTCAACCACATTGCATCCTACTCCTTTTTCATCCTGTATTGCTGTAGAAGCATCAAGCATGCAGTTTCTTCCCCAGAGGAATGGGTGGTTACTAATCCCAAGAAGTGTCTTGGCACCTACTACCAAGATGGGATACTGAGTTGGATGGTAGGACGTGCTTGACCTGGTGAACCTGTTCATACTTTTTGACAGCGTGGCCTCTTCTTTGTCCTCCAGTTTCTATTTGTCAATTACACCAGTCTGAATGGCTAGTAATTAGCAGAACGATCTGGCTTCCCTTCTGGGAAATCACCCTGCTTAATACAGCCAGACACTACAGGGCGATGCTTGGAGGAGCCAGCCAACCATTAAATTGTTAATCTGCTTCAGGGGGCCTAGCAGACTCCAGCCCACCCATGCACAGAGGAAGGGGGTCAGAAAGGACAGAGGAAGGTGATAAGGTGCAAAGGAGGCCAAGGATCTCCTGCATTTAGAAGTTGTGTAGAGGCAGCAATTTCAGCAGGAGCAGCTGCACCAGCCAAAATTCCATCTCCTACCCCAAATGGGCAAGGTATAAATTTATTATTATTATTATTATTATTATTATTATTAATTAGAGCCCCATTATTATATATTATATATTATACATTATATATTATATATTATATATTAGAGCCCCATTATTATATTATATATATATATTATATGATATATGATATATGCTATATGATATATTATATATTATAGCTCACCCTGGAAAAGAATGCAGCTATGACCCTGTGCCAAGGCTGGCCAGATGCAAAGGATGGTAAGGCGCCTCTACTTTTAATTTCTCCACCCTTGTATTAACTGTTTCCCTCTTCTCAAGGGCTCAGGAGCAGCTGGCCACCCTACCTGTCCTCTGACACTGCTTGGAAACAGAATGAAGTATTCTGACCCCACACTCTGTAAGAGAGACTCTCGTACATGGGCAGCGTTCTAGTTACAGACAACTAAATAATGAAGCAGCTTCTCTGTGAACGAATGTAAACGTCAGATTGAATGTTTAGCCATACCAATAAACTACTGTACACCTAAGATCAAATTCATTTTCATGTCTTGATAAGCACTACAGAGGGTAATTCAACAGAGAGGCACTGTGCATCATTCATTCATTCATTCATATACAGTATCACCTTTCTGCTATGGCACCAAAAAGTGATTCACAATTTTTAAATATAAAATAAGCAAAAGTTCTCTCTGGCTGGCTGGTCATGAGCCAATTAAACTGGGTTTTTTTCTCTGGTATCTTGGATGAAGCAGAGAACAGACACAGATACTCAAACCTAACAGGGGGAAAACAATTTCCATACAACTGTAAATAAGCTGTAAAACACCAAAACAAAAACTAATGAAACTATTTAACTTTACCTTTGCTTTGCTTCTGTCCATGTTATTATGCCGCCACCCAGTGGTGTAATGATGCAATCTCACCCTAATTGAAATTAGGACTGAATCCTAATTTAGGAAATTAGTACTGAAATTAGGGCTCAACATGTGAAAGCAAGAAGAATGGGCCTGCTTTCCTTGCATCCCACCTCCACCAGTTGGAGTAGCCCTGGGTGCACAGAGCCATCATGTGCAGGGTATAGCTGCACAGTGAATGGAGCAGGGCTGCGCTTTCAACCTACTTCCAATGCTGGGTCTTCCTTCTCCAACAACTAGGTGTGCACAGTTGGCTGCAACGAAAGCCCAGCATGGGAGCTCCTGCTTAATGGGACTTCTCTAAGTAAACTTGCATAGGATTAGACAGTAGTGGTTTTTTGTCTGCTCCAACATGGGAATTCTTCTGTTATTTGTTCCACTCTAAAAATGTCGGTACGACTATCACATTCTCAGGGTCAGCATTTTTCTTTCAAAGATAATGACTTAATATCTATTGAGTTCAACATTTTATTTTAGGAAATTCTAAAAGCTGAAATTATATACTGTATTGTGTTTCCCCAGAAGTAAGCCTCAATGGGGCTTGTTTCTCAGCAGGCACGAGTAGGACTGTGCTAAGAACTACCTGTAGCTGAAAAGGGCTCCAATGAGCAGAAATTTAAACCATATATGCTCCTTGATGGAGCAAGGCTAGGGAGCCTGTGGTGCTCCAAATATTGCTAGACTAAAAAACCCATTATCCCTGCCTATTGGCCATGCTGGCTGGGGCTGGTGAAGTCTAACAACAGTTAGAGGACCACAGGTTCCACATCCCTGGATTAAGTTGGGGGGGGGGGGCTTTTGTGTTGCCTAGGTGAAAAAAAGGAATAGGAGGGGCACTGTGTGAGAGAAGAAATTGGGTAGGATTTTTAAAAAAATAAAACCACCACAACATTTTCTTCTTTGCATCTCCTTTCCTAATGTCACTTTAAAAGTTCCACCCTTGAGGCAAGGGCACTCATACTTTTAATCCCTCTCCAGCCATATTCCTCTCTTTGAGCTCTTGGAATAGGGCATCCGTAAAGCGCTGGATAAACCTATGACATACAGTACTAAACACTCGCCTGATAGTTTAGTGTGTCGTGGGTTTATTTTTCAAGTGAGAGCAGAGAACCTAAAAGTGCCATCTTGCGCATGTCTTCCCATTCTCGAAGAATGCTCTAAGGGTGTAGGTAGCCTTCTGGCCAGCAGAAATAGCTGTGGCAACCTTCATCTGTTGTCTCCGCCCTGCCCCCCCGACCCCGCGCGCCACATTCGTCCAGAAACATAAAGCTATCAAGGCTACCCTTTTATCTGGGGGCGACCATCGATCCTATGGTGCGCGGTTTTGGAAGTCGAATCCAGGAAATCTGTCGCTGCTGCCTTTTAGGTGAATCCTTAGTGTGGCAACTTGTTACGCGTGTGTGTATAAGATGCTGCAGAGGAAGCAGCTTGGCTTTGGATCGAGGTTTCTCTTTTTTAGCCAACCTTTGGGGAAACAGATCTTCGCACGCCTGCCTGCCTGCCCTCGCCTGCTGCTCCGGGCTCCAGCCTGCGGCTTGGAAAGAAGACTCCTCCTCCTCCTCGCCTGTTGCGCTCCTTCGAGGAGGGGCCGGCGCTTTGATCGGCGGCCAAGGGGCCCAATGGCACTGCTGCGTCCCTGCCATGCGGCGCTTTCTTCCGCCCATCGACGGCCAAGCCGAGGCCTCTCCGGCTGCTCCGCCCCTTCTCTCCGCCCGCTGGCTCGTCTCCTTCTTCTGCCGGAGCCGCCGCCGCCGCCGTCTCCTTTAAGAGCAGCCTGCGAGCTGTATATCCCGCGCCGGAAGCCGAGGAGCGCGTCGGGTTCAGCCTCGCCGAGAAGGTCCCTGTGCCTGGTTCGCGACGGGGAGGAAAAGGGAGAGGAGACCAGCAGCTGCCGCCGCTGCACATTGTGAGCGGCTCCTGGTTATGGGGGAGAGCGCCGGGCTCGACCCGCTGTCAAGGCCGTGAGTAGATCCACATTCCCTTGGAAATGCATACAGCGCGCTGAAACGAGAGATCCCTTCCGGCAGTCCGCTGATACCTCTTTTCCCTAGGCGCTGTGATCCATTTTGCACCATCACCATCCACCCGCCGCCTTTCCGTATGCTTCTTGTTTTGTGGAACCTGCCGTCGATCGCCTTCCGACGTTTACTCGGCCTGCCCTTCCTAGTGGCGGCGAAATACGGGGGAATCTCCGTAGTCCCAGAGTTTACTGCTTGAGGCTTATTTTTAAGTCCCTTTCCCAGGAGAGCCAACACAGACACCCCGCCCCCTCCAAATGTGTTGCACTCTGTTCATTTCAGGGCACGCAATGCCGAGTCGGGTTTGCTTTCCATTGAGGGAGCTGAACATGGGTCGTGGTGTTATAAAAGCTAACGAAAAATATCCTTTGTAGTGTACCATAAACGATACCCTCTGTGTAAAAAGGAGTAGTCAATAGTGCCCTCCCTTATTCTTTTAATACTTGCCTGGAAGCCGTCTTGCTGTTTTTGACTTATTTTCAAAGACATGTAGCCTTTGCCACTGAAATGCAGGTAAAGGGTTACTCGCTGCTCCCACTCCAAGAGCAAGCTTTTGTTAAAGAAGACAGAGATAAGTAAGCATATAATCTGTTCGGCTTTTGGCAAGTAGTGGCAGGCTTCCATCTTCCCAGAGGAACAGGAAGATGGCTTATCTGGAATCAGATCATCCAGATCAGCACACTAGTAGTTTCTTTCCAGGGTTTCGGAGTGGAGTCTCTGGAGACCCCAGTTGCGCGTAGAGGTCACCAAGCCACTCCCACCAATAAATTCACACAAGAGACATAATTTTTGTTTGGGTTTTTGGCATAGTTTTGGCCACAACTTTATTGAAATACAAATCATGTGAGTGGTTGCGTAAGCATTGGTTCAGACTAGCTGTCCCACGGGACAGAGCTGACCACTTGTCAGCGAAGGGAAACCAAACTGGGGAGAGTTAACGGAGGCTGGGAAGCAGAGACCTCCCCCTCCCCAGGGGTCCTCAGGGGCTCATGCGCGGCCCTGCAACCCTACCGGGTTCGGACAAGCATGTCGAGCCCCTGGATTCCTTTAATGGAATTCCCATCACGCCATCATCACTTTTGGAGGGCTAACGCCCTCCCATTAACCAACATAACCAATGCCTAACCGCCAACCTTACAAGTTGTGACTAGTTGCTACGTAGTAGGCGAAAACCAAGTGGGACAGCCAATCAGCCAAATGGAAAAATTCCTACTAGGCCCCTGCCTCAATAGCAGATGACCCCATGACAGGCAACAGCAAGGTCAACCAGGCCTATACCAGGGAGGGGGGGGCGGGAGATCCGAAGCTCGCAGCAAAGAGGAAGGTCGCACCACGTGCTGACCAATATAAGGACGCTGGGCTGTCCGTCACAAGTTGATACATGTGATTTTCCCCAGCAACGGTCTGGGTCAATACAAGCTGTGGCCAGCAAGCCAAACCCCCCGCTACAAGGGGAGGTGGCTTTCCTGCCCCCACCGCAACACGAGCTCTCTCTGTAATGGAGAACTCGCTGAACAGAACCTGGGACTTTCTGAATGCAAAACACATGGGAGCTACAGCCCCTCCCTGCTGCTTGCTAGCATTGGGAAAGGATGTGTGTATAGATTCTGGTTTTAGGCATATCATAGAGTTTGAAGAGGACCTCAAAATTCATCTAGTCAGGCCTTCTGCTAATATAGGAAATCTGCTGCTCATGATTGGCCATCCAGCCTTTAACAAAAGAGAGTGTACCACTTTCTTAGGTGGTCTCTTCTGGTGTTGAAGAACTTGTGGAGTTGGGAAGTTTCCCCTAAGAGTCAGAATCCGCTTATGAGTTATCTGCAACAGCTTTAATGTATTTGATTAATCCACTGGTCAATGTAGTGAGGAGATGTTGCAAGAGACTAGAGGTGTCGAGATGGTCATGTGTGAGAAACTATGTCACCTCTAACACACACCCTTGCTATCCTTAGATGTTGTGCCATCCAAGTCTCTGTCCTGTCCACCTGCAGAAAGTGTTAAGGATCTCTGATGATCTGCATCCTATTATCTTGCCATGACCAAAACTGTGCCCCATGAGCTGGTTCACATGTAACGCTAAGCCAAATCATGACTTGGCACAAATCAGAGGGTCCCTGGTTGGAGAGGGGATTGCTGCAAACAAAGCCAAGGTTTAGCTTAGGGTGTTGCCCTCACCTGCGTCCATGCATCGTCTTGCTCCTGGCAAACCTTGGCTTGTGGCTTGTCTTAAGTCAGGGGTCAGCAAACTTTTTCAGCAAGGGGCTGGTCCACTGTCCCTCAGACCTTGTGGGGGGCCAGATTATATTTTGAAAAAAATAATAATGAACAAATTCCTATGCCCCACAAATAACCCAGAGATGCATTTTAAATAAAATGACATATTCTACTCATGTAAAAACACACTGATTCCCGGACCGTCCGCTGGCCGGATTTAGAAGGCGATTGGGCCAAATCCAGCCCCCAGGCCTTAGTTTGCCTACCCATGTCTTAAGTGAAACAAACCATGATCTCAGGTTTGGATAACATGCTAGGTCAAACCACAGTTTGGCTCACACCAGTGCAGCAACAGCAGGATGGAAGGAGGAGCAAAGCATCAACAACATTCTCTTTCGGACACCCCCTCCCCACATGCTAAACATAGTTTGACAGTGTTAAGTGGGAACCAGCTCATTGCAGCTCTAAATACCATCTAAGTGGGGCTTGGGCATGGAATATAATAATAATAATAATAATAATAATAATAATAATAATAATAATAATAATAATAATAATAATAATAATTTATTATTTGTACCCCGCCCATCTGACCGGGTCCCCCCAGCCACTCTGGGCGGCCTCCAACAAACACTAAAATACATTAAAATATTACAGATTAAAAACTTCCCTAAACAGGGCTGCCTTCAGGTGTTTTCTAAAGGTCATGTAGAATAGGACCACTGGTGCTCCACTTGGCCCTTTCCTTCCAGTGGCCCATCATTCCTCTACCCCACGGCTCCCTAACAAAGGGAGACTTCCTTCTATCCTGCTCCTTGCCAAACTATGACATTTTGATAGCTTCCAAGTGATGTAACAGAATAAATTATGCAAATGAAAAACATAATGCACACTTGCATTTTCTTTTAATTACGGAGCAGATATTGTGCTGCCTTGACACGGAGGTGGACCATCACGCCTTTGGAGCAACATTGCATTTGGCTCAGCCTGATTTCACTCCTTCAACTTCTTCTGCTTTCTTTGCCCTGCCAGGTCTTGTTGGTGGTAGAATGCAACTCAGGGAGGCCAGATGCTGAGCGCTGCCTCATGTAGGTGTCCAGTTCCATCCGTTTTGCCCTACTATGATGGATGAGTGGAAGCCCAACCCACTAGCCAATCCACGGAAGAAACGCAGCTGGTACCTGGCCTGGAAGTACAAGCTGACAAATCAGAGGGCGCTGAGGAGGCTCTGTCAGGTGAGCGAGCAGGTCCCTTGGACTCTTTGTTCTGCTCTGCTTGCTGGAGTAATGTGCTGCATCATGTGCAAGTAGGGTTGGTATTATTAATAGAAGACTGTTGACTTTAAATGCTTTGGGGTGATGCGGTCTGCGCTTGAGGAAACCTAGGAGTGGAGTGAAGAAGATAAAGTGATACTTTATAGGTACCAAAGGATATCTCTGCATTGTTTCTATTAAAAGGGCAGAATCCTGTGGCATTTTGAAAGCTAGCTGCTTTTATTGTAGCATGAGCTCTTGCTTACAAAAGCCTACGATAAGTATTGGTCAGTAAAGTGCCATGGGATATCTCTGTTGCTTAGCTTGTAGCAGACAAGTACAATTACCGTTGACCACCTTTCAGCAAATGGAAAGGGAGCTGCTCTTTCTCCCTCCCTCCCCCATCTTGCTATATCTATACCTATAAACCAGTGGATTTACAGTGATGTTGATAAAAGTTTTTTTCAAACTGTCAATCCTGCCTTTTTGCTAGCGGCACTGAATGGGTTTCAGTTAAATGCTGGCACAGAAGGAGGAATGGAAAGAGTAGCTTCCAGAGACAGATCTTCATACTGGATCATGTCTCTTTGCAATGTTTCTGTTTTATTTATTCCCCCACATATTTTTTTTTTAGATGCACTGATTTGCTCCCTGTTCTCTGTAGTGCAGCTTTTTCAAGAGACCTGTTTATGCAACAGAAGGTTGCTACTAAATTGCCCCCCCAAGGGACAATCTTGTGACAATTTGGGGAAGAAAATATTTTTTGCAAATTTGTATATACTGAGACATAGAAGCCGAAGTGAAAGGTGGCAAGAGTTACAGCAAGGACAATAAACAAAGGGGGGGAGTGGGGCAGGGAGTGATAAGCCTGAAGGAAAGAAGCTGATAACTTCTAGGGAGATGCTGAGGCTCAAGGCTACCTGAAAGGGGTTTGTGGTGCATATGGAAGCTTAGAAAGCCTTTTCAGTGCTACTTCTTTATACATTGTTGTTCAAGCATTGAAAGCACAGCCCTTGCTTCCTAACCACAAGTGACTAAGGATGGGTTGGGGTTGAATGGTGAAAGAAATGCATTCTGTCGAGTCTCCAAAATACTAAGTGAGAACTGCAACAAAATATTGCAGCATGGAATACTCCAGCCATAGTTGCTTCCATGATATTCCACTCCATTCCCCACCCTAGAAGTCAGTCAGCATTCTGTAGCCACTGAACATGGTCAATCCTAACTGGGCTTTTTTGCAGGGCTTCCCCTTAATTTTTCTTTCTAAATAATTTTTGAACTTCTGCAAACCATAGGCTGTCCTCAAGCCTATTCACACCTCTCCTCTTGTGCACAGATAGTGCAATTTTGCATATATAGGGATCCACACTTGAATAATGAGCTCAGTAGAGTAAGCATATAATAATCAATGTCTATGGCATCTTGTGCTTCATAAGCAAGAGAGAGGTGTCTGCCCCAAAGGCGCTTACAATCTAAACTTGAAAAGGTGGGAGAGGACTGGAGAAAATAGTGTGGAGGGGGGATATAAATATGAGAAAATGGAGGTCACCCATATTTTCAGGAATTTTTCCCCAGTATTATTATTTTTCCTCAAAATGTTTCCTGAATTCATTTGTTTACTAAATACAAGTAAAATAAGCATGCTAACATAGATGACCCTCTAGGGCAGGGGTGTCAAACTCCGGCCCTCCAGATGTTTTGAGACTACAATTCCCATCATCCCTGACCACTGGTCCTGTTAGCTAGGGCTGATGGGAATTGTAGTTCCAAAACATCTGGAGGGCCGGAGTTTAACACCCCTGCTCTAGGGCATCAGAAAATTATCAAATTCAAATTATCCTACACATAATTCGCTGAGAAATTGTTTTTTGGAAGACGCACATCATGAAACGTGCTAAAATTGGGGGTGAGAATTAAGGGGCCAAACTACAGGCCACATGGGAAGTGTGGACTTTGAGGAGGCATTTGAAGGGAGAGAGTGACTTAGCACTGCTCGCATGTTCAGCAATGGAGATTAATGACTTCAAAAACACTTACTGAAATTTTCAAGTGTTCTTGTTTCAAGAATTGCGCAACCTTCCAGCAGCCTTCAAGAAATGTGACAATAGGCAATAGGCAGAGACGCATAGCAAATGTGTTCCAATATCTTGTCTGGATCCCATGTCTCAAAACAGCAAGCTTAATACAAAGCTGTCAGTGTTGAGGGGAAAGCTGACACCTTAATTGCACACAGACAGGGCTCTTCAAGTTCGGGTTCCCATAGAAACCCAGGTTGCCCTGTATTCCTGCATCATCAGGGGATTGTTCATCATGGCACCCGCTGTGGCAATAGGCAATACTCTGTCAACCACAGATCCATAACAGCATAATGGAGGCAGTGGTGTTGCGCCTCCTCAAAGGGATATCTAAAACTTGAAGGACCTGTCTCTGACTTGAACAATCTGAGTCTTGGTATGGGAAAGTTGCTGTGTTCTGGATGTGTTCTTGTGTCAATCTAATGTCAACAGCAAGTCAACTTGATATTGGAGAATGGCCATCTGATATGAAATACAGATCGTTGTACAACAGTGCTGCTACACCTATTGCTATAAAGCTAAAAACTGCCTGTAATGACAATGGATAGTTTTCAACAACACCCATTTAAGAGGCATCAGGTGTTGGGGGTTGGGAGAGTTTGTTTTTTAATTCTGCTTGAATGCCTTGCAAAGAGAATGTTCATTCATAATAGCTATTTTTCTTGGATCAGAGTGAAGAGACCGGCAATTGCTAAGGAAGCTTCTGTTTGGAATACAAGGCTAGCAGACAAATGTTTCCGCAACAATCAAAATGTCAGAACAGGGGTTTTTTTCTGCTACGTATTTTGTAGGTAACATTTGAAATCCTCCTTGCGGCATGCCACTTGGCCTTGGACTCCGCTGAACGCAGTTTATTTAAAGAATTGTGTGCCACTTGACAATATTGCCATTATCAAATGTTGGAAGGCATGCAGTATCTGTCACATGACAATGGACTCCAAACTGATTTCCGTCTCCAAATGCCAGCAACTCAGTTCTAAGGAATATAAATAATGTCTGGTTACATTCTGGAGGAAACAGAATATATTTGCACCTTTTATGCATGGGAAAGGGAATGTGTGGTTGTGGGTGACAAGCTTTAAGAAGGTAGGAGGGCCCCATTGCCATATAAGGCCCTGTGAAATTTTGCTGGGGGAAACAACTCCTTTTAGATGTGAATGGAAGTAGCAAGTAGAGGTATAGGTGAAAGGTACGTCAAAATAATTCAAGAGCTATTTAGCCAGCACTACATCTTTGCCTTCATGTCCTGCTATGCAGGAGATACTCTTCAAGACAGAAGGACTTCTAAGGCATCAGATTAGTAATACTTATGGTCTAATGTTATTGCTTTGCAGATGGGGGCTGTTCTCTTTTTGCTAGTGACCGTGATTGTGAATATAAAGCTGATATTGGACACTAGAAGAGCAGCCAACGAAGAGGAGGACTCTTCTCAGGATTATGGTGTGTATGGAGTGTTGTGTCTAGGTGATAGCAGTAGAATGTCCTTTACAGCAGAGGTCAAGCTGGCATCTCCCCTGCTCCGCATGTCCTAGCATGTTAAATCTCCTGGTTAATGGGCAGCATGCAACATTCCTACATTGTTTGCGGTGTGCTGCAGCTTTGCATGAAAAGTCCTTTAAAGTGTATTCTTCAGCTGGTTTGGAGAGAGAGAAAAGAAATTCCATAGAGAAAGGTGTATGGATGTAAGAGCTTAATGACACCTTCCAGTTATTCAGATCCATCCAAGGAGACCTCTAAGAACCTCATCCGCATGGTCAAAGCAGACCCTTGGAGCATTTCTGTTAAATAATGAAACCTTTAAATGGAAGGAGAGAAATATTCAAGTGGGAGGCTGCCACTAAATATCTAGTTTCCCTGAACTTAGGGATGAAAACATATGTCGTATTATGCTCCTCTTGGAATCTAGATATTTGGATTATATTTTCTGGGAGTGAGTTGATTGTGGGGGGTTTTAAACCAGAGTTTATAAGTAGCTTGAAGTAAATGATTTGTTCCCCCTCCCTAGATGAAGGCTTGCAGAACCCAGAGATCCCTCGACGACCTGTCAACAGCAGGAAGGTTCTGGATATTGAGGTGTACTCCAGCCGCTCCAAAGTCTACGTGGCAGTGGATGGGACGACGGTGAGGGACTCCGCTGCAACTATAAGGGGAGATGCAATAAATGGGGGAACTGGAAGTTCTCATATGCATGGCTTCAAAGCAAAGCACAGCACCTTTTGAAACGCAGAGGCTCATTACGCTTTGCAGCACAATCCCACATGTTGAAGATGGGGAACCTGTGCTCCTCCAGATGTTGGTGGACTATAAATGCCATCACCCCTAACCATTTGCCATGGTGGATGCAGCTGATGGGAGCCGGAATCCAGCAACATCTGGAGAGCTGAATGTTCCCCCATCCCTGCTGTATGTGTTTGCTTGGAAGTAAATGCCACTGTGTTTTAAGAGGGCTTACTCCTTGGTACGTAGATTTAAGATTACAGTGCTTACTTAGTATTTCTTTCTACCAGGGGCAGGGAACTAATGGCTGATGTTGGACTCAAACGTCCTTCAGCCCCAGCCAGCATGGTCAATAGTGAGGCACAGTGGAAGTTGTAGTCCAACATCTGGATTATGGGAGGTGCAGTCCAACATTAAGTTAACCATCTCTGTTTTTGTAACTGTATTTCACCAACCACCATCATCTGATGGGACATTTGCACCTCAGCTTTCAAGTTCTTCAGTATAAAGCTTCCTGTATCTCTTGTCTACACTTTGGGTGGTTTTCCTTAAGCAAGAAATGTGGTGGTAAACAGTCAATTCTGAGGGGCCACAGGACTTCAGTAACTAGTGGGGGACGTTCCTGGAAGAAAGCTTATTTGTGCCAAAGGGGTGTGGTGGCAGCTAGAGGGATGGAGTATTATTATAGTTTCTTTTATCATAGTACAGGTTTTGGAAGATGAAGCCCGGGAGCAAGGCAGAGGCATCCACGTGATTGTGTTGAATCAGGCTACAGTAAGTGATTAAGCCATAGATTGACTTGCTGAAAGAAGCTACTTTGCATCTCAGAAGCCAGATGTATTTACAATTGTGCAGAAGTTAACTATAGGGAAGTCGCTGAAACTAGAAATGGCTCTGATTCCATCATTGATTCTGGAGCCTGCTCTTCTAGATTTGGGACCCAAATCCCACCCATTCTGCTTATCACTGGTGGCATCCTAGCAGGCAACAGCATGACAGCAATCTGCAACAGAGGCCCGCAATCCACCTGTCTCTTTAACAACCCCTCAATGCCCCATGTGGCACTACATTTGGGCACCATGGGTATATCCAGAATGGCAGCTGCCTCTCCGCCCTCTGCCGCTGCTTGGCAGACTTTCAGGCAAGGAGCAGGGATTGTTGGGAAAACCAGGCTCAGTTGCCAAGGAGCCTTCCCAGATGCTCAGCCCTTGTTAGCCCCGTGACCATGCCAGGTGCTGCTTCCAGCCCTGTGGCTTGCTTTTAAAATAAATAAAATGGTGCATAAAGATACAGCACTCATGTTGGTGTGAGATAAAGACCAGCCTGTTTGCTCAGACACTAGAGGATGCCAACGTTAGTCTGCTGCTGCAATGGGAAGCTGCGAGTGGCTCCGTGGGGGACTTGTTCTACTTGCTATTTCTTTTTTAACCAACATCATTTTAACAGAATAGCAACCCACCCTGGAATCCTATGATGAAATGTGTGTGAAAAAATATACTTTAAAGTGTGCGTATATAGTCCCACCGTGTGTTTATATAGAACATGAGGAAGGTGCACATTGGCTTCAGATTTTGGCTGACTCTGTTTCCAGAGAAGCAGCTGCCTATGTTTAAAACTCTTGTTGATCTCAGCAGTTGAGCAGCACTCATCCATCCACTGATGCCACGATCTAATCTTGCTTCTGTGTATGAATGCTTAATAGGGTCATGTGATGGCGAAGAGAGTCTTCGACACCTACTCTCCACATGAGGACGAAGCCATGGTCCTCTTCCTTAACATGATAGCTAGAGGCCGCATTCTTATCTTCACAATTAAGGTAGGTTGGGAGGCTGGAGTTTTGGTTCTCTCTCTTCCCCCTCCTCCCCCCTGCTTCATAGAGATAAAAAGTGTGGATGTGCTCAGTAGCTTTTTATTTTCTTTCAAAGTCATGTGAAATGAAACGCTTCAAAATATTCAGAGTAGGCAAACTTGGACTAATTTTAACTTCGCAGCTACTGATTTATTTACTTTCCTGTGGCTAACATAATATGGTTTTCTATTTTATGCAGTTGCTGTACATTTCCTAATGTGCATGGTATTGTTTCGTATTCTGTTTACTTAATGGGTGATCTGCTGGGTGGTTCACCCAGAGCAACAAAAAAACTAAAGGAAGTCTAAGGCTTAAATTTATTTCTTGATGAAATAATTAGGATTGTATCCTAATCAAGAGTACACTCACTGAAAATAGTGGACCTAAGATAGTTGTGCCCATTAATTTCGGTGGGCCTTCTCTGAGTAGGACTAGTGTTCGATGCAACATCTTATTCACAAGATAGTGCTCTGCAGATGTTCTTGAGCCAAACGATTAAGTGACTGTGGTGGTACCTACTAACTTGTTCTCATCCGAGAAAACGAATTCTGTCATGAGCAATGGGTTGCTGGAGTTGGCTCCACCTTATGGTTGCATCCCTGTTGCTCCTTAGACATCAGGAGGCAACAAAGGGGGAAAGGAGATAACACTAAAGGGTTGGCCTAGCTGCCAACATCTGTCTTGGGTGGCTGAACTAACTAGTTCCAATTGCAGAGCCCATCCTTATTGACATTCTTGTCTGGAGAAAGCTAAGTACTGCTGTTATTCTTGCAGCACCCATTTATGGATGCTCTTTATGCTTTTATCTTTCTGTATAAACAATACACTGTATAAATAATACACTGCTTTTAACTAAGTGGTGCTGAGAAAAGGCTCTAAAACTCTGGAAATTTATCAAGCACAGATTTTTTTTACCTTCCTTTTTTTTTAAGTGACATTAGTTGTGCCTCTGTGACCAACTCAGAAGGAAAAGAGTTGTGTCAGGCTAAAAATAGATGGTTATTACAAAAAAAAAAAAAATAGAGGGTAAACCCTATGTAATAGCAGCCTGTCTTTTCTTCCATTTTTCAGGATGAGGGCTCCTTCCACCTTAAAGACACAGCGAAGAATCTCCTGAAGAGCTTAGGGAGTCAGATTGCAGCTTCCCTCAACTGGAGGGACATGTGGACATTTGTGGGGAAGAAAGGAGGTCAGAATCTGTATTTTTCTGACCCAAATCTACATGGGAGAATGTGAGAAAGGAGTTCCTTCTTCTACACCACAATAAAAGCAGAGGTGTCTCCATTCCTCCAGTGCCACTTGGTCACCCTAGATGGGTGTTTAGCTAATCCTGCCTTGAGCAGCGGTCCCAGTGGGGCACAGAAAGAGGGCAGGCTTGGCTTGATTTCCTTGCTGAGGGTCATGGATCTTGCATAGAAATGGGGAACGTGTGTCCTTCCAGACCTTGCTGGGCTCCGTCCCACCATCTCTGACCATTGGCCATGCTAGCTACGGCTTTGGGGAGCTGGGAGTTGAACAGCTTGCGGAGGTCCGAAGGTTCCTTGCCTGTTCTTCAAGATGCATGTTGTTGCAGCAGCGGCAGCCTAGTGCCAGGCTTGTACAAGCAGAGAGTGGTATCCTGCAGACCTTGACATGCTTTCTTCTCTCTAGGTGAGGTTTATGGTGAAAAACACGCCAAGTCCCCGGTGCTTTCCTCTTGGGGAGAGCCTGTCTTGCTGAAGACTGAAGTCCAGCTAACGTCTGTGGAAGGTATGGCCTGCTGGTTCTTAATCGCCGTTCCCTAAGCATCTTCTGGGTGGAGTTGCAGAAGCAAAGGTTGGGATGATCCAGTAAGGCCACCCAGTGACACCGTCCATTTAAAGGGTTATTTGCCCCTCCTCTAAACTAAGCATCCATAGTGAGAACCTGGTAGAGGCTTGTCTAGCCCAGAATTTTCTTCGTGTCTCAAAATAACCTCCCTCGTTGTACTCTCAGATGCCGAATGCCACTGGCCTGACACGGAGCTCAACCGGCGGAGGAAGCGGTTCTGCAGTAAGGTGGAAGGGTATGGCAGTGTCTGCAGCTGCAAGGACCCCACACCTATAGAGTTCAATCCGGACCCAGTGAGTAAGCCTGAGCGAGAGCCCCCTTCTTCCCCAACCTCTTCCAGGAATGGAAGTTGATGAGGAAGCACAAAGGCCTTCCTGTGATCTCCTTACCAAAGCAGCCAGCTGAGAGCTCTGTAAGACTATGGATGGAAGTCCCCAAGTGACCTGTGAAGGCTCTCAAATATGTAAAGGCCTACTGCCCATCATGCTCCGCCCAGTTCTCTGCCACTTCTTCTGCATGATTTCTAATTCTCAAAGCGATATCTCTCAGTTCCTTTTGCTTGCATTCCTGCGCCTTAAATCCAGTTCTGCTGGATCTTTCAGCGGCCTTCATCAACCATAACATCCTTCTGGACTGTCTATATAGGAGCTGGGGGTACTGTTATACAGTGGTTCTGCTCCTTCCTCCTGGGCCTTGTCCAGAAAGTGGGGGGGGGGATGAGTGTTCAGACCCCTGGGCTCTCACTTGTGCCTCAGGGTTCCGTCCTCTCCCCCATGCTTTTTTAACATCTGTATCAAGGACCGCCAACTTCCAAGAGACTGCAATCTACTCATACAATTAAAAACTGGCAGTGATCTACCATGTTTTTGTGGGGTTCAGGGCAAAGTTGTTAAGCTTTTTTAGGGGAGGGAAAACCCGTTTTGGGGGGGAACAGGACAAAGGATAAATTAATTAATCCGCTCACCAAGAGATCGCTTCTGAAACAGTCAGCCTTGCAGCGAGAGCACCGTCTTTTGTACTGCCAATTGAGGGGGGCGGGGGCGGATAGAGGAGCCAGCGATCGACCGCGATCTACCGAAACCTCCCAGGGATCGACCAGTAGATCTCGATTGACCTGTTGGACATCCCTGATCTATATGAAGCCGCAGGGAGAGATCATCAGGAGGGTTGGGCTGGGTGTTCATCAGCATGCGGATGATACCCAGCTCTACCTCTCTTTTAAATCCGAACCAGTGAAGGCGGTGAATGTCCTGTGTGAGTGTCTGAAGGTGGTTGGAGGATGGATGGTGGCTAACAGATTGAGGCTGAATCGGGAAGTTTTTAATGTCTAAAGTTTTACAATTTTTTATGTGCTGTATGCTGCCCAGAGTGGCTGGAGAGACTCAGCCAGATGGGGTATAAATAATAACATTATTATTATTAGAGCCAAACATTAATCTAAGTTGTGAGGGTCTCTTCCCAGTTCTAGGCTGCTTAATTTATAAGGTGGATTTCAAGAGCAAATGGGAAGGTTGTTTTTTTGGAAACAGTTGAAGGGTACCTGGCTGATGGAAGTGCTTTGTTTGTACTTACCACTGGCATGTCGTAAGGAAATCTGTGCTATGCTAACTTAGTTTACCCTTATAAATGTTCCAGATCAAGAAATTATATGGGTGTGAATAGGAAGAGGGAATGGGTTTGGGGGACAATTTGTGCTTTTCCTCTGAAACATCTGCTTTAAGGATCTTTCTTCTACTTTTAGCTCAAAGACAACAAAGTTTTTGATGTGCCCGTTGCTGTCATTGCAGGAAACAGACCTAACTACCTGTACAGGTGAGTTGAGACTGACTTGGGCCCATTGGCAGGGCACTTGGCTGGGGTTTCTATGTACTGCAGTCGGAAACTGAAAATTCAGCTTCAGCCCTTGCACATTTATTGATAAGTGTAGGAACCTCAAGGACAGGTTGTTGGGCTTGGAATGTGGGAACCTTGGCTTCTAGCCCTCTTCAAGTGTTGCTATTAGGGTTGAGTAAATCCACAGGCAGGATAACAGGGACAAGCAAACTAGCTCCATCCCCTCTCTGCCACTGTTCCCATCACCTTCCCGCTTGTGGAAGGTGATTATCTGATACAGGGAAACGTCTGTACTCATGGAGGATCCCTGTTCATATTTAGAGCCCTGATGTTCACCAGCTATACTGCTTTAGAATAGTGGTTCTGCCTCAGTGTCTCCCTGCAGGCAGAAAACTAGCAGATGGGGAGAAATATTCCAGCTAGCTTTCTATGTGCAAGACTTTGGAGAGGGGGAGACATGCCCTCCTGCTGTGCAACATTTACTCTTGTTTTTATTAAATCATTTTTTTCTCTAAATTATACAGCAGGAAAGATCATTAAAGAATAAAAAATTGTCCCTCTTTCCCATAGGATGCTGCGATCGCTGCTGTCGGCACAAGGAGTCAATCCTCAGATGATAACAGTCTTCATTGATGGATATTATGAGGTGAGTCCCTTCTGATCACAGAATAATGTGCTTTTAAAAATCCCTTAGGGCTTACCCAGGAATTGCGCTTGCACCTTCTATATCCACCTATCGACAAAATATCCTGCCTCATTCTGTTGAGGTGGTACTGCTGATTTGCTGAGATCTTCCTTTCCCCTTCAGGCCCTCCCACTTGAGAGAAGCAAGTGTCTCTTCTATCCTCCCTGCCCCGCTCCCAATGAGAAAGGCAAAATGCAGCTGTAGAGCATCAAGTGGTTGTTTGGGCTGCCTTTTAAAGCTTCTTCTTAAAACCCCAGCTGCTCTGGAATGCAGCAGCCAAATTAAAATATGAAGCGTCTGGTTCATTTCTGGGCACAATTCACAGAGCTCACATTAGTTTTTAAAGCCCTAAATGACATAGGCCCCAAATATCTGAAAGACCGCCCCCTCCCCATAGACCCTCTTGGATGTTAAGATAAGCAGGGGGGGGGGCCTTTTGATCGTTGCTGTAGCCCATCCTGGGACCTTATGGTGAAAGACGGGTAAGAAAACTAATGAAAATAACTTGAGGTGCCAACTTTACCTGGGGAATAAGCTGCGTTAGGAGTTCACTGGAACTTACTAGGGAGTAAATGACAGAGGAGTGCAGCTTTTACTGCACTTACATCAGACAGCTTTCACCTTCACCTCTTCCTGCTGCTTCTCGTGAATGCTGACCCTAGACTCTGGCTTACTAAAAGCACTTGGGAACCTTTCTTTCATTTCAAGGGCAATAAACACCAGTTGGCTTCCTGTACCTTTGTGGTTGCAATATTTTATCGATCTTTGAAGTCTGTTGTGCTCCTCTTTAAGGAGTCAAAAATACGTCTAGCCATGCTTGCCTTGCCTTGATAAAAAGGAACCAGGGTTGTGGGAGTGTGAATCTCATATGTTTCTTTTTCTTTCCAGGAGCCAATGGATGTGGTGGAACTATTTGGCCTGAAGGGAATCCAGCACACACCCATCAGCATTAAAAATGCCAGAGTCTCCCAGGTGAGGGGCCCTTTTTTCTCTACTCCCCTTGGAAGCCATTCCCATGCATTGGGGCAGCCATCTTGCTTGCCTACTAGCCCCATTACAAATGATTGCCCTCAATAACCATGCTTGGCAACTGTGAAGCAACTGGACCACACAGAACCTTTAGCTCAAGCGTACCAGTCTCTGTTCTCCAGCAATGTGCCCGCGTCTGGGACTGAGCTTAAAAAACCAACCTGGTGTGACTCCAGATGAAAGTTGCATGAAACTCCTGCTGCTATGCCTAAGTGTAATAGAGGTGACCTGCTCTCTGGCTGGGGTTACCACCCTAGATGGACCACACTTGTCAGGTGGGGATAGAGATACAGTGGAACCTCGACTTACGAATTTAATGCGTTCCGAAAGCACACTCGTAAGTTGAAAATTTCGTAAGTCAAAAAACGGCATTCCCATAGGAATGCATTGGAAACAAGTCGAAAAATTCGTAAGAAAACCCTATGTAAACTTTCGTAAGTCGAGTAAACCCCATCTAAAACTTCGTAAGTCGAGTAAACCGCATCTAAAATCCAAGCGGATTTCCTTTCAGAAGTCGAAAAATTCGTAGGCGCGACTGCTTTTTCCCTTTCGGAAGTCGAAAAATACGTAAGTCGAGTACTTCGTAAGTCGAGGTTCCACTGTATATGACTTGTGTAAAGTAGTATTTCAGTAGCAAGTCCGAGTCACTGATCTGAATCAGTCGAGTTCTGAATAGTGTTGTAACAGATGGCATCGTTTCCCTCTCACAGCACTACAAGGCCAGCTTGACAGCAACATTCAACTTGCACCCGGTATGTGATCTTCCTCAACCTCCACCACGTTTCCCCACTTACCCCTTCTGAGAGTGACTTAGAGAATTCTACCTTTGATTGTGCGCTTGTATGCAGTCACTGGGGAGGATATTCTGTCCTGAATAAATGATCACCTGTCGTAGAAGAGGCTTTTGTAGTTGAGCATGCAGTTAACAAACATGCACAGTGACATAACTGCCTCTTATATAGTGCTTGTGGAGGGGGTGGTACCTTCATGCACTGATCAAGTTGACAAAGTTCTGAAACTGAACTGTTGCTGGGACCACCTGGTCCCCCAAAATTCCTGCATCCCTTCGGTGAGAATGTTGCTCCTGAACTTTGTGTCTCATTGGCCTTGCTCACCACCTTCACTTTTCTCTCTTTGTGCTCCACCTTTTTTGTAGGACGCCAAATTTGCCGTGGTTCTAGAAGAGGACTTGGACATCTCCATTGACTTCTTCAGGTATTATCTGAACCCATCAATGAGCCCTAGCTGGGTCCTGATGTCTTTGCTCATTCTGACCAAAGTCACTTTGGGTCAACTTGCTGCATGACTTCGAGAACGCAACACCATTGTAAAGGGAGTATGAGGCTGGTTTCACAAGCCAGCCCATCAGGAAGGATTCTGAAGGGCTGGACACTACACGTAATTCAGACCAACCTCAGCCTCTCCAGAAATGTGTGCATTAGATTAAAGGGTAAGGTATAAAATTAATAAAACCCTTGTGGTCATACTTAGTATTTACTCATATCAGTCCATTCGTGCCACTGGATTTGACCCCCTTGCCTGACTTGCAAATCATGGCTTTGCTCCATGTGTGATACTTTTGTAAAAGAGTGCCACTGACCGTAGGTTGATCAATGATCAAACAACCTCTTTCATCAACCTGATTAACGTTGGCTTAAACAATGTTTCTTCTAACTCTTTTTGAATTGTTTTCTTTTGATGTATAGCTTCCTAAGCCAGTCCATCTATCTGCTGGAGGAAGACGACAGCTTGTACTGCATCTCTGCCTGGAATGACCAGGTGGGTCTTGCTTTGGAGTCTTCATTGCACTTTCCTGCCTCTTCCCTTTTTTCTGTGCCATCCTCCTGTGATCAACATACTTCTTCCTTCCCTCCCGCCACCTCAAATCAGGGTGACGGAATTCATGATATGCTCTTGTTACGGAAGTTTGCTTAGGTGCTTCTCTTTTTGGAAAATTAGGGATATGAGCACACAGCGGAGGACCCCTCACTCTTGTACCGTGTGGAGACCATGCCAGGCCTGGGATGGGTGTTGAGGAAGACTCTCTACAAGGATGAGTTGGAGCCCAAATGGCCAACACCAGAGAAGGTCAGTGTCCTCTCGGTTTGCCTTTCCTTGTAGAACAAGGCCTGCTCTTTCTTTCGCCAAGTGGCCACGCTTTGCCGTAGCCATAAATACTAGCGGTATCCCTTCTTGAGAGCATCAGGGCTGTAGGCCTTCAGTCTTTATCAGCGTTTTTAAAGGGCAAGATATACTTGTTCACACTTTCTAACTTTTGGTATGGAAATAAAGTAGAATGTCCCTAAAATGTTGTTACATTTTGGAAAGTTGAACAAATGGATCAGGAAAATGGTCAGTACTGAGATGTTTAGAACCTAGACAACCTTCAAATCCCCTGACCATGTGACCAGGGACTCTCTGAGAGCCAGTGTGGTGTAGTGGTTAAGAGCGGTAGACTCATAATCTGGGGAACCGGGTTTGTGTATCCGCTCCTCCACATGCAGCTGCTGGGTGACCTTGGGCTAGTCACACTTCTCTGAAGTCTCTCAGCCCCACTCACCTCACAGAGTGTTCGTTGTGGGGGAGGAAGGGAAAGGAGAATGTTAGCCGCTTTGAGACTCCTACGGGTAGTGATAAAGCGGGATATCAAATCCAAACTCTTCTCTTCTTCTTCTTTCTCACATTGGGCTCGTCTACTTTGTGCTCTCTTCCCTCCAGCTCTGGGACTGGGACATGTGGATGCGGATGCCGGAGCAGCGGAAAGGCCGCGAATGCCTCATTCCGGACGTGTCGCGCTCCTACCATTTTGGCATCGTTGGCCTCAACATGAACGGCTACTTCCATGTGAGTGTGGCCCATACCAACCTGCACAGAGAAGCATCAGGCAATGTGTGCTTCTGCCTAGGGAAACCCCCTTGCTGGCTGCCTTCTGCTTCCAGATCCATTGGTTGTGGTCTCTGCTAGCTTCCCCTTCTTTGTTCTTCTCAAGGAGGTCATGACATGTGTGTTAGATCAGTTGGAGGTTGGAGCAGTCTTCATTTCCCCAGCTGCAGTTCAACCTTGGAGAAAGAAGCTGCTTCTTTTCATCGTCTGTGCATATTGACCTCCCATGCACCTGTGCAAGCATTTGTAGGCCATGAGAACTCAGCAAAAGCTTCATGTGCAGAGGAGGTCTGTCACAGGAACATAGGACTGATTCAGACCATGGGTCTCTCTAGCTCAGTGTTGTCTACACTGATTGGCAGCAGCTTCCAGGCAGGGGGTGTTCCCAGTCCTGCTTGGAAATGCCAGGGATTGAACCATGTGCTCTACCACTGAGCGATGACTCCCATCCTTGGGACCAATGGGAGAAGGCTGAGCCTTCATGCCTAGCTTGGCAGCCTCAAGAGAATTCAGGGGTAGCCACTTTCAAGAAACAGAGTGTAGGGCTTGATCATCTTTCATCTGAGCCAGTACAGCAGTTCCATACGAGTCCTGTTCTGATGTTGAAAGCACAGAGCTATCCTCACGTGAGGCATGAGAGGAGGTTGCTCCCTTTGCCCAGCATTCTCGGCATCTTTGAGAGGATGTCTGCAGCAGGACTGCTTGCCAGGACACAGGGGCTATCCCAGCAAGCGGGAACCCTGAGAGCTCAGGGCTTCATCTCATGGGGACCACCTGCTTGGCTTTGGGAGGCTGCCCTGCTGCAGACATCCTCCCAAGCCAATGCTGGGGAGGGGAGACTGCGCCTGACCCTGCTCTGTGATAATTGTGTGTCCTAAATGCCCACATAGGGAAAATGGCTTGTGTCCAAATAACTTCTCCTGAAAGTCAATTCATGGAAAATAATGGAACCTCAGTTAGTCAATGTGGTGACTCTGCTCTGAGTAGGTCTGAGTTGGATACAACTCTGTGTTCTTATGTCGATTTGTATGCTAGCTCCCAAGTTGCCAGGCTAGTCCAGTGACCCAAAATGAACTAATGCCTCCTGTTTATTCACTTAACAAGCTGCATTTCAGGCTTTAACTACTCCCTGTGGCCATTCCCATGCAACAATTCATTTATGGATAGTTGTCCGCCATGGAGCAGTGTGTTTTTTGTTGTAGAGACTCAGTATCTGTGCCCATGTGCATCAAGCTTGATTCCCACCCGAGTGTGCTCCAGGGATATGTGGAAATAAGGGGTTATACGATGGTGACTGGTGACCCCTAAATATGTGTTTGCCTCTTGGTTTTTCTAGGAAGCCTATTTCAAAAAGCACAAGTTCAACACTGTCCCCAGCGTCCAAATAAAAAATGTGGAGAGGTGAGTGCAGTATATCCAGCCTCTGCGGAATGAGCCCTAATACACTCCGGGGCACCTGGGACTGACTTTCTGAGCCAGGCTTAGGGCTTCCTGGCTTATGCATCTCTCCAGCTGAGACTCACTCCTTTACCTGCACCAGAATGCCCTAAAAGTTGATAATAACTTATTGCCACTTTTGTGGGTGGCCTTTAAAAATCATAGAGTGGTAGTCAGCTAAGCTTTACTCAGAGTAGATGGATTGAAATCAATGAAGATTGCTAAGGTAGGCCTATTTGTTCCAATAGGTCTACTCTGAGTAAAACTTACTTGCCTATTACTTCCAGGAGATTAATACTAGCAGGAAGGTGGTTTCTTCATAAATAGAAAAAATAAATACATTTATTTTCCTCTCCAGCTGATGAGTTGTGTTTCCTGGGGTATACTATCTTCTTCCTTGTTTTCTAGTTTTTACTCCAACCCACGTTGGTGTTCCTACAATAGGGTCAAAAAGCTGATGACTATCCTAGAATGCCGTTCATAGTAGCAAAGGTGGACTGTGGAATTAAATAGTGGTTTTATTGCAGTGGATTTACTAAGCAGGATGCTGACACCCAACAAACTGCCTCTAAGACATCTGAAGGCAGCCCTGTCTAGGAAAGCTTTTAATGTTTGATGAATTACTGTGTTTTAAAATTTTTGTTGGAAGCCACCCAGAGTGGCTGGGGAAGCCCAGCCAGATGGGCGGGGTATAAATAATAAATTATTATTATTATTATTATTATTATTAGGTGTTAAGCATCAATATTTATCTCCCACCCACCCACCGCCAATCCCCCTCTGACTGTGTCTTTATCTTTCCATTGTCCAGCTTAAGGAAAGATGCATATGAAATTGAAATCCACCGGCTGCTCAGGTAACTTGAATGCTTGTTGATAGTAAAAGATGATATTTTGCAAAGCATTAAAGTGTGTGTGTGTGTGTGTGTGTGTGTGTGTGTGTGTGTAGGAACTGTTTTATGTTGGAGATGAATGCTTGTTTCTCTGTTGTTGGGGAGGGTATTATGCTTTTATTCAGTTTTACAGAAGCAAGCATCAGAATTATGCTGATACATCTATACAGCTCTTAGAGTTGTTTTGATCAATGGCAGGCTGTTTCTGCTGTCGTTGCATGGATTGATTTTGCTAGCATGCCATGCCTACGTGAGAGGTGTTCTAGTGTCCCCATTTGTGGAAAGTGTGGCACCTGTAAGAGGAAAAACAATAAGTGGTAGCCAGAAATCTTGCACAATTGGATCACAATGTTATCACTCAATCTCTGGAGTGGGTGGGTGGATTTTAACCAATGTCGTCATGAACTGAAATTATGAAGGGCTGGAAGCATCCCATCTAATACGTGAAGGGGAAGGGCCCAAAAGAACAATGTAGTCACCTTAAATGTTTTGCCTGACATATGACTACAAAGCTTCAACAATAGGGGCAATGTAAGCCCTTCCCACAAACTTACGGCCTTTTCCTCTTTCCTTTTCCCCACAGACAAATTGGCACTTTTAAAAAAAAATTGCTGGAAACCCCTATGTGTGTTCATACATGTGTGTCTTACGGCTTTTATCTCTTCACTCTTTTGTCTGTCCTCACGGTCCCGGATTTATTTTAATTCCTCCTTCAGTGAGGCAGAAGTTCTGGATCACAGCAAGAACCCCTGTGAGGATTCCTTTGTACCCGACACCGAAGGGAAGATCTACGTTATGTACATTAAGATGGAGCAGGAGGCAGATTTCACCACCTGGACTCAGCTTGCAAAGGTAACTTCCAACTTTTTTGCCTGCCCAGCCTGTGACATAAGATGGACTTGTTGGGGTTTCTGTAGGCCTCTAAATCCAAAGCCAGCGCAGAAAGGGAATTGGAAGGCAGCCCAGTCGACTTAGATTCTGGAGCTTCCGTCACGTGGCTGATTCAACCTTGATAATAATAATAATAATTATTATTATTATTATTTATTTATTTATTTATTTATATCCCGCCCATCTGGCTGGGTTTCCCCAGCCACTCTGGGCGGCTTTCAACAGAACATTAAAATACAGTAATCTATTAAACATTAAAAGCCTCCCTAAACAGGGCTGCCTTCAGATGTCTTCTAAAGGTCTGGTAGTTGTTGTTCTCTTTGACATCTGAAGGGAGGACGTTCCACAGGGCGGGTGCCACTACCGAGAAGGCCCTCTGCCTGGTTCCCTGTAACTTGGCTTGTTGCTTGTACAATGTCCTCTCTCCGCTGTCCTTAGTGCCTCCACATCTGGGATCTGGATGTCCGTGGGAACCATAAAGGACTGTGGCGCCTCTTCCGGAAGAAGAACCACTTCCTGGTAGTGGGAGTGCCTGCCTCTCCTTATTCGTAAGTTTCCTTCGTGGGCAGGGGAAACTCCCCCTGGTCCCCATGTTAGTGCCAGGCTGCTTAGTCGGGGCAGCTTTTCTCTGCATGTTTCTCCCAGAATTCCCTCAGCTTACCTGTCAAATCAGATCCTGCTCCCCAAGCAAGCTAGTTGAGCCTGTGCGGTCTCACATGTTTTGAGAAAGCTCGGTTGGTTAGAGCGTGGTGCTGATAACACCGAGGTTGCAGGTTCGATCCCTGTATTGGACAGCTGCATATTCCTGCATTGCAGGGAGTCGGACTAGATGATCCTCAGGTTCCCTTCCAATTCTGTAATTCTGTGCCTTCATAACTCGCTGCTGCTGCCGCCACCTGGGGCTCGGAACAAGAATTGCAGGAGACTTGGCAAGAAGCAGAGACAACGCCATTCTTCGCCACGGTTGCTTAGCAGTTCAGCTGCCTGGGAAGGTGGCCGTGTGCACCAGGTAGCTGCAGCAGGAAGGGCTGCGAGAATAGCTGACTCTGAGAGCCATCTTGGGAGACCATAGCAAGGTGACTGAGAAGGGATGGGAGGCAGCTTCCAAAGGTGGAGATATATGGGAGGGATGTATTGTGTGTCGTCATGAAGCAGACGTGAAAAGCCAGAATTCCTCTCCAGGCAGTTATTAAGAGGAGAGGCCTTGACTCATTGGCAGAGCACATGCTTTGCTCACAGACAATCCCCAGCACCTCCATCTACAGAAAGGATTAAGTCAACCTCAGCCCTCCAGATGTTTTTGGCCTACAACTCCCATGATCCCTAGCTAGCAGGACCAGTGGTCAGGGATGATGGGAAGTGTAGTCTCAAAACATCTGGAGGGCCGAGGTTGAGGAAAGCTGGATTACGTGGAATGGGGGTTCCTGAAGCCTAGCAATGCTGCCGCCAGATGGACAACACTGGCCTATCAAATGGGCTTACCTGGTGCAAGGCAGCTTCTTAATTTCCTCTCTCCATGCTGCCCTCTCTGGCCTGAGACACTTCTTTAGCTCCCCCACCCCTTTCCCTTTTTTGTATCCAGCTCTTTTTTCTCCTCCTCCTTCTCCTAGATCCAAGAAACCCTCCTCAGTGACCCCCATTTACATGGAGCCCCAAGCCAAGGATGAAGCGGTGGGAGCCGTGGGAGCCGGAGCAGAGCAAACATGAAGCAGGGCTTGGGATTGTTGTCCGTGTTGCCTTCACAGCCTGCTGGGAAAAGGGGCTCAAGACGCCATGGAGCTTCGTGGGAGATTTGTGTGCCGCTTTCTCTGAAGGACTTATGAAGAGGGGCAAAGACAAAGGGGGGGAGGGCTGCCCCAAGGCAGCTGCTGAGTGTGAATACATTGCACTGGGAAGGCAGGAGCAGGAGCCTTTAATATTTTTCTAAGCCACTGCAACAGTACAATTTTGCAGGGTGGGGAGGGGGTTGGTCGGTCTCATTTTTAATACTGACGCTTTACTAACGGTGACCACCCTTTCCCCCAAATTGTGGGTTAGGCCAGAGGGAGCTGTTTGGAAAGGTGATTGGTTCCCTTTTTAGGGAGCTCTTCTCAGACCACTACTTCAGGATATATACATTTGTTGTTGTTGTTATTTATTAACTCTGTGTGTTGGTCAACATCCTTCGAAAGGCAGCTACCCTGCTTATGTTTCTGGTGGTTTCCAATTTAGGGGGGGGATTGCGATGGGACTCTTAAGCCCTGGAAAGCATGTGGAGCCATTCATTCTCCAGGCAGAGGAACTATCCTGCACATGGCTTGGATTGGTGGCTACAGAGCAGACAGTTCACCTGAATTTGGAGAATGGCTTTTGTACCAGAGGATGGAGAAATAGGCCATGGTCTTCATCATCGGGACTTAAGGACACAAACCACAAATGGAACTGCATGTATCGGTACTATGGGCAACCCAACCTGGATGCTCAGGCCCAGAATTCCTTTCCTCCTGTCTCTGCTCCCAGTGGATTGTGATGCAAGAAGGGAAACATCAAAATCTCTGGCATTTTATCTACCTAGCAAGTTCTCCTGGCTCTAACTGAGGCACTTCTTCTTGACTGAAATGCTCAATAAGAGCCAGACTGGCAACAACAGGTAGAGGCCCAAGGCTGTGAGGCTTGGTGGAGTTGCTCTTCTGTACAATACCCACAGAAAAGAGCCAAGAAGTGGTGAAGGGGTGTGTGTGTGTGTACAAAAAGTGCCTTGGGGGAGCATGTGCTGGCCTAGAAATCCTGCTCAGAAATGGAGAGATGAAGTGAATGGATCAAGCCGAACCTCAATTATGTTTGCTCCATTGGAACAAAGCTTCTGTGAGCTCAAAGATCCAAATGCAGGAACACTTGTCCCGCCGTTAGTCTGCAGTGTGGATGGCCTGTGGCAATGACCACTGTTTGTACCACTAAGCAAGGTCAAGCCTACCAGCGAAGCTCACTCCTGCCCTCCGTCCTGTGGAGCTGATAGGCTTTGTGTCCTACCCTGCTCAGTTCAAGCCAGTCTTGCTCTTTTTGAGGCATAGGTTGCTGAAGCATGTGGCTTGGAAAGGAGGAGCTCATAGGACCTCAAGGAAGTTCTGAGGGGAAGTAGGTTCTTCTGGAGTCTGTGTTGGCTGGGCGGAGGTAACGGGGAAGGGAAAGGGCAGAAATTCAGGGACAAAGAGGGAATAGTGGTTTTCCTCTTTCACATCTGGTGCCTTATGAGGTGAGCGAAGTCCTTGGGGTCTAGAATGTAATTTTCTGTACAATGATTCAGTGAACAGCTAAAGGGAAGGGAGCAGATGGCCAGGTTCTAGTTTAATGTAATCCTTTCCCTTCCATTTGGTGGTTAGGTGTCTTTTTGTTTTGTGTTTCCTCTTCTTTCTCCACACCGCCAAGCTAACCATACATAGTTGATGCTGCCTGAGTCTTTAAGAAAACAAATGAATTAGGGTGTAGAGCAGGCACCCCCAAACTGCGGCCCTCCAGATGTTTTGGCCTGCAACTCCCATGATTCCTAGCTAACAGGACCAGTGGTCAGGGATGATGGGACTTGTAGTCCAAAACATCTGGAGGGCCAAAGTTTGGGGATGCCTGGTGTAGAGGACTAGAAAAGGGGAAAGATAGGCATTACAGCATTTAAGATGTCCATAAGGCAACTGTGGTCTCCATCAATAAGGTACCATCTTCAGCCAACTCCTGAACCTAAGAGTGTCTTGCTTCACCTCACTTGGTCTGTACATGTTCTAAAAAGAAACCCTTTGGCTTCTATCCACATTAGAGTCTAGTGACTGAGGGGAGACCATAGGGAATTTTGGATGGATGACTTTGGTACAGTCACTGATTGAATTGAATGCCGTTGATTTATGGGTTAGTGATACTTTACTGCAGGGAACCAAGACATCTTGTCAGTTCAGTCCATACCATCTCAGGGGAAACTGGTGGGTGTGTCTGCCTCTGAAAGGTGGGCTTCTCTTGGCCCTGCCTGTTGGCCTTGATGCAGATACACTCCGCATATTGCAGCTGCAAGGTGAGCGTAACCCAGAGCTGAGAGTGCAGCAGTTCCTGCCAGAGATGAAAAGGAACGCTTGGGCTGCTGCTTTCCTTGACTGCTTCGCTTGCCATCACATTACCAGTGCATCATGTTTCACTGGAGGTAAATGTGGACACGGCTGCTATTTCCCCCAACAGCTTTTGCAGGTACGGTAGAGCTAAAAGCTAGAGCTGTGCTGCATTTTTGCAAAAGGATAATTTTTTCTGTTATGCCTTCCTTGTCTCTCCTTGGCAAGCATTGTGATGCAGAAAGGGAATCTGTTCCTGTAAACAGGCGCCTGAAGGTTCCTAGATACAACTTTAGCACGTGTTTGCATTTTTAGAAACATGCATACAAGTTTTGCTGCGGAGTCTTACTACTGATGACATATGGAATGATCCTCATTGTGAAGCAGCTAGTACTTTCGCCATTTTTGTGGCAACATGGTATGGAGCATGGTTTTTTTATGTTGTTGGGTTTTTGGTTTTTTTGCTTGGTTTTATTTAAGGTGCACAGCACCCTTAATAAGGGGAAGGGGCAACTTCTAAGCAGAGGCCAGCAACCTTTGCCCTCCAGAAGCACACTACGTCCTTTCCCTTATTTATTTGGTAACCAGAATAGGGGATGTTTTGAAGCCGCCAAATCTCCAAGACCTTATTACACTTGGTACAGTGGTACCTCTGGTTAAGTACTTTATTCGTTCCGGAGGTCCGTTCTTAACCTGAAACTGTTCTTAACCTGAAGCACCACTTTAGCTAATGGGGCCTCCCGCTGCCGCTGCGCCGCCAGAGCACAATTTCTGTTCTTATCCTGAAGCAAAGTTCTTAACCTGAAGCATTATTTCTGGGTTAGCGGAGCTCTTAACCTGAAGCGTATGTAACCTGAGGTACCACTGTACTTTAGTTTCTGCAAATGCACAGCAGCAGCAGCAACCCTGAAGGCTTTTTTAGTGATGGCTAACTGCAGCAACGCTGAATTAGCTAATGTGCTTCTTATTAATTTACAGAAGCCGTTTTTTTTTTTTTACTTCAGAACCAGTCCTGGGATTTCAGGGGCGTGGCAAGTGGAGATCTCAGGAAGCCTAATGCCTAGACCAGCCTTCTCCAACCTGGTGCCTTCCAGATGTTTTGAACGACAATTCCAGTCAGCTCCAGCCATCACAACAGTGCTGGCTGTGGCTGATGGGAGTTCAAAGCACCTGGAGGGGCACCAAGTTGGGGAAAGGTGGCCTGGATGTACAAATACCTTTGTCTCCAAAAGCCTTGATGGAGAGCAGAGCACAGGCCCCTCCAGACTTCATCTATATGTTTGGAGAGAGTGTTTAGTTGTGGGCAGAGGGAGGGGCTAGTTTCTTTTTGCAGCAAAAAGGCATTTCCTACCCATCAGGTATGTAAAATCAGGTCACTTTGTGTAGTTGTGATCAAAGTTCAGAGTACACTTTCAAAGGGGCTACATCCACCTTAAAAGTGTTCATGAGGTGTCTTCTGAAAGGAATGGTGTTCTGGTCTTGGCACTGGCAACAGACACAGCTCCTGCCCAACCTGACCAAGTGCAAAATATTTTATGGTGAGGACATCCCAAGATCCCACAGAAACAGCATCGTTGCAAGAAGATTGTAGTTTGCAACTTTGTGAGGAGGCAAGAAAGGCAGAGGTAGGTTGGGGTGGTTTCCCCTGTTCAGCCTTGCAAATGAGTACACTTTTACTGCATTTCCTGTTCAGATATGCCAAAGGGTAGCTGGAACAGTTGCTCTAAGCCACTACAGCGGTACTTTCGTTTGAGAACAGCTTAGTTTATGAACAACTTGGATTAAGAACACTGCAAACCCAGAAGTAGGCTTTGCACCAGAAGTAGGTGTTTTGGTTTGTGAACTTTGCCTTGGAAGCAGAACATGTTCCGCTTCCTGTTGAGTGTGTTCCATTTGTAAATTGAGTCCCCCGCTGCTGTGGGAAAGCACGCCTTGGTTTAAGAACGCTTTGGTTTAAGGATGGACTTCGGGAATGGATTAAGTTCATAAACCAAGGTAAGCATGCCTTTCTCTGGATTGCACCCAGCAGCTGCAATCCTATGCTTGCTTATTCTAAAACCTCTTGGCTTCTATGCAGCCAGGGACCTGCTTATGAGTAAACCTCCTTGGGATTGGCCCAGAAGTGTGAAACAGCTGGAATAAAATGTGTTCACATTCAGCTTCAAATTCCCATTTAAATACAAACAGTATTTAATCCCTTTGATTGCAGTGACTTATTCTCGTCAAACTTTGCAAACAAGTCCAAGGATCATAACCCCTGACCTTGCTCTTTGCAAACTATGCGGGAAAGGATAGCTAAAAGTTCATCAACTCTTCTTCTCTCCCAGTTTATTTCAGCCAGAATCTTTCTGGTTGTTTATGACAGCATGCTTGATGCTTTGTCTGATATATCATGGAAATTACTATTTTCTTATAGCTTCTGGAGGGTTTGGGGGTTATTTTGGTGGTGGTGGTGGGAAGTTGGAGGGGAGAGGCTTCTGTTGCGAAGCAGCTAACATTTTTTCAGACCAACAGATGCCTAGGTAACATGCAATCAGTTGCCATCAGTTTTTCTTGTTTCTGCTGTTCCCCAAACTATCCAATGCACGACGACATCAGAATGTAAAGCTGTCACACCCTGTGGATGTTGGTACCATATGTTAGGCTGCTTGGTGCCAGGTGCTTCAGACTGGTGTAACTGTCCTCTTAAATGATACCATCTAGGACTGAATTAGATGTTCTTGCCACTATTTGGTTTCCACTTGCTCTTTTATCTCATTCTTTATTCTTTACCACCTTCCATCTCATTCTTTATTCCTTTATTCCTTCCTTTATTCCTGCATTGCCCTTGCCATTCCTTGCAGCACTCTTGTTTTCCTGTAGTTGTCTTTAACTTAATGCAAAGGGCAATGCAGTTTCCTGGGCTGGGTGCACCTTATTCCCTGGACAGACTTGGATTTCATTGGCATGCAGTGACAGGCAAGAACAGAGGCTGTTGTGTGCAGGGTGACCGACTGCTTTTTGGAATCCAGTTTTGTGTATGTTAGTTTTGTTTTTTGAAAATAAAGGTGGCGGAACTACTAGCCTATCCTTTTTTTCCCCCTACTTCCATGGATGGTCATATCTTGCACCACAGAAAAGCCTGCATGTTTTTAATAGTTGCTCAGTAAAAATGCTGCCTTCACCCATAACCAGTGGACACAACTGATAAAACACTCCCCCAGTTATACAGTATAAGGTTTCCTGGCTGATCATCTCAAGGCAGTACTTAGAAGTGTGATCAGGTGCCATCTCTCTTTAATGGCAGCTGCCCATAAGCATATTTTGAGAGGAGAGAAAGGCCAGTTACACACACACCATGGTTAACTTCTTTTTAGAGCCCTGCATTAAAAGGCCTTTAGTACTGAGAGCACAGTTGAGCATCTAGAACACTGGCCTTGAAACGGGAAACGTCTGTTCCAATTTCACCTTGCACACAGCCTCACTTGGTGGCCTCTACAAAGGAAGAACACACTTAAGATTAATAAAGTCCCTGGAACTCCCTGCATGGTTAGTAGATAAAAATCAGCTTAAAACAAGGAGATCCTTTAAAGCAGAACATGGGGAACCCTTTTCAGCCTGAGGGTTGCATTTCCTCCTAGGCAACCTTCCCAGGACCACATGCACTCTTTACTTCAAAAAATAAAAGAAATGCAGCCCTATATCTTTGCCATCTTCTCATTTTTAACTGAAAAAACCTTTGGTCCCTCCAACCTTGCCCTGTGATGCAAAATCAGGCAATTACTGTGTGGATCCACTAGAGGTACTCAGTCTTGCATAATGTCCAAAAGATAAACTTGAAAAAGTACCATCTATTTGCGTAAACAGGAGAAGGAAGCAACTCCTGCTTTTAAAAGACTGACTTCTTTTTTAACTACCAGGAAATGCCACTATACTGCAACATGGTCAAAGGCTTATCAGTGGGATGAGATCATGGCATCAGCTGTTTGGTCTTTGATCTTCCTGCTTTCCTATCCTTGCCTGCAATACACCAAGAATATGTGTTGTGAGTCTGGCTGAAGGCAAAATGGATTGATGGCAAACTTCAGTGCAGTTCCTGGAAGTGGGTAGAGCAAATGTATCCGTGAAAAGTCTCATTTTCTCCTATCAGTCTTGTGGACTGCAAATCCTGGCCATTGGCCGTGCTGGCTGAGAGTGATGGGTGTTGTAGTGCAGCTACAACTAATAGGATATGAATGTTGCCTATATTCATATTATGGTGCAACACGGTCCCTTTGCAGCGTTTATCCGATCAGCAAACACAGCTGTGCTCAAGTTGATTTCAAAGGGATTTACTTTGGAATAATTTAGTGCAGAGATCATCATATATTTTGGACCGGGTGGTACATTTTACATTCTGAGAGAGTGCCGGGGGTGCCAGCCACAACATGGCTGCTATGAGGGGCATGGCATAAGACAAAATTAGATAAGAGTACAATAGCTCTGAAGCATGGAATCAGAGATTGAAGGGATCCCAAGGTTCATTTAGTCCAACTTCCAATTTCCCCCCTAGTATTTCCGTCTGAGAAGAAGCTTAACCTGTTGAATTTCTGCCAAGAAAATTAGAATTAAAAGGTCAGGTGCATTAAAAGGGAGCAAGGAAGTGCAGCCCTTTAGGACCCATAGAATTCCTATTGCCTGGTGCCCAAACTCACTCATCAATCACAGCTCCTGACTTCAGTCATTGGCAAAAAAAAAAACTACTGGCAGGCAAGAGCAGCTAGACTGGCTTATTTCACATAAATCTCTTAGATAGCTATCTACCCCTTTCAACAATGGATAACATCCCTTTGCTTCTATCCACTGATCTGACATCTTGGTACGACTCAGCCATAGTGCCTTGCATGACACAATGTAAGGCAATTATAAGGAAAATATTATTTTGATCATATAACAAGTCACCATTAGCGGACTTAGGGAAGGGAGGGTGGGAATGGGGCTTCACTTGTTGGTGTTTTCAGTTTGTATTTTTCATATATATTCCATTAACTCTCTCTCTCTCTCTCTCTCTCTCTCTCTCTCTCTCTCTCTCTCTCTCTCTGTGTGTGTGTGTGTGTGTGTGTGTGTGTGAGTAATATAAGAGGACTAGAGAACTTTTTTTAAAAAATGACAGGTCAGAGTCTGGGGCACCATGGTGCCCATGGGCACTGGGTTGGTGATCCCTGCTTTAGCACTTTCTTGACCATGCATATTGCCCTTTATGCATACTAGATGTGACTGGTAAAATTTGCCTAGGACCAACGTTTATTCTGCCTAGGTGCCCATTCTTATGTGTGTCTCTTATTGGTGCCTTCTCAGAAGTAAGGCTTGCTTAGTTTAATGGGACTTACTCCCAGGTGATTGCGGATAGGATTGCAGCCTTTGCGCTCTTAGGGTTATGACAATGGTCTCAGAGTTCATGCAAATTAGAAACTAGAACAATCTACAGGAAATTCTTGAAGGGGTCATAGAAACCAACACCCATTTGGCTGCGTGTTTCCTTTTAGAACATTTTATTGTGAACTTCCTGTGTTTCTGCTTGTCCCTCACTCGAATGCTATAGCTTCCTTATTGTACAAGGGAGTTGCAGTTTCTGCTGACACAGTTCTCCAGTCGCTGCCCAGAATAAACTTGTCAAAAAGTGACAGAAAATTCCTGTAGACCAAGGAAGTCTACCAGTGATTTACTGAAGAAAACCCCGCGTAATGGATGTCCCTTGGGCTGCTGCAATCCCACAAAGGTTGAATTAACAAAAGTATTGAGGTGCCTTTTGTGGCCCTCCATATATTTCTATAAGAGCAAGTGTTTAAATGGTGAAATGGTAACTTCTCTTGGCGTTATAGATGCAGTCTGGAAAAGGGGCTGAAATTACCGGTAGTACCTGATGTCAATATCAGATTTGACAAATCCCCCCTCACTCTCCTAGTTCTGCATGACCACAAGCAAGAGAGTAAAAGTGCTTGTTTCCTTCTTAAAAATAATAATAATTAACTGCAGCCTGTCCTTTTGCCTGTACCATCATTAATTACAGTTTGAAAGCCAAGTTAAAACCATGGGTTACGAAGCTGGCTTGTTTCAACAAACCATAGTCAAAATTGCCCCACATTTTAGGATTCAGATATAATACTAAACCACAGTTATACAGAAATGAAAGCAAACTTGGATTCCCCTCCTTCTGCGTTTGAGATTTGCTGTCCCTTGCTCCTGTTGGGATAAGCCATTGTTTGTTGTGATGCTCAAACTGTCCCGTAGTGTGCAGTCAATTTGTGGGTGCAGAGGATTGTGTAGGTAAAGTACCATATTTTTCCGTGTATAAGACTAGATTTTCCCCCTAAAAAATAATGTACAAAATTTGGGGGCGTCTTATACACGGATAGGTCTCCCCCCATTTTCTTAAATCGGAGTCCCCAAAAATAGGGGCCGTCATACATGGGGGCGTCTTATAGATGGAAAAATACGGTATATCTACTTACTGTGGCTTCACTGAGTTGGTTGGGTAGTTAATTAGTTTAGGCAATTCATTTCATATGTCATTCAGTTTCTCAGTCCAAGGGTGTGTTCTTTTTCCCCACAAACACTATCAATACCATTTTTCCCTGTTGTATTTTCTCTCCTACCATTATTACATTAACCAGTGCAAAGAGGCATTAAGAAGCAAGAACTGTGGGTGAAAAGGGTGATAAGGAGTAGAAAAATCAATATATTGTGAGCTAATGGCACTAGGAGCAAACACCTAAGGGCACTTACAACTGATGCCTGGATAAGATTGGCTTTTGATGAGTGACTAGCTCAAGGGTACAGCAGCTGGATTTGGTACTGGGTGGCATTTTCTACTAGGCTGCAAGAGCCTGTGGTGTATGATGCATAGGTGGACAAATTGCTGTCTGTAGCAGGAACCCAAACTTTTACTCTGGTGAATTGGTTCTGCAAGTTGGCTAGATCTGATGCAGGTAATTCAAGCTGGTTTGCATCCATGATAAATATAAATAGGTAGGTTAATTTATCACAGGCTCAAAGCAGGTAATGTCATTGTAAATGAAGGGGGGGAAACTACACTAGAAACAGCACCATAATACAACTAAAATAGGTCCAATCTATGGTTAATCCAAGTACAAATAGAGAAATCTTAATCACGTCTGGAAAATAATGTGTAGATTGGGTTTTGGGCTTTCAAGAAGGAAGTTTGAGCCAGTGCTGCTACATTTTGGGGGGTTGGTGGTGGAGAGATGATGGAGAAGTGTTGGAAACTTCCATGGGAATACAAAGCACCCCGAAATGTTGAGCTTTCATTTAAAAAGCAAGGTTGGCTCCAGCCCTCTCTGAGTTTATACAATTGGATCCCTAACATAGGAAGCAACTTTTGAACTATGAGGTAATCAGTTTGCCCATTGCACTGCACCTTGGGGGAGCCTTTCAGGAGATTATAAACATCTATAAATAGAACCCAACCATACTTAAAAAAAAAAAGTCAGCAAACTACATTAATGTGATGGATTAGCTTCTCTATAGTAAATAACTCCCAGACATTTTGTCTTTATTCCTGGGCTTTAGTAGGCAATAAGGAAGAGTTCCCTTTACACAATAACATCATTATATAGCTATGTACTTCTCTGTTTACAAAAACAGTGAATAATGATCAATCTTATTTTTCAAAAGGAACACTAAAGACAGAATTCAAAGAGCTGTACACTGTCTTGATTGATTGCATTGCATTGCATTGCATTTCCATTCCATCTTTCCACCAAGGAGCTCAAGGTAGTATGTATAGTTTCTCCTCATTTTATCCTCACAACAACCCTGTGAGGTAGGTTAGGAAGGCTAAGAGTGAGTGGCCGGCCCAAGATCACTCAGTGAGCTTCGTGGGGATTTAAATCCTGGTCTCCCAGGTCCTAGTCCAAACTGCGCCTCATTGGCTCTTTTATAGAGCTTCCATTCACCTAGTGAAGCTTGCCCTCTGTATATTTCTGACACAGCAATATTATGTGGTTGAAGACTGGAAGGGAAGAACACTGTTCCTCATTCCCATTGCATCTCGCTTAGAAATGTGGTAGCAGAAGAAGACAGGAGAAGTGGAAACAGCAACCAGCCAAGTTACAGAGTCAGGAAGAAGAAGAAGAGTTTGGATTTGATATCCCGCTTTATCACTACCCGAAGGAGTCTCAAAGCGGCTAACATTCTCCTTTCCCTTCCTCCCCCACAACAAACACTCTGTGAGATGAGTGGGGCTGAGAGACTTCAGAGAAGTGTGACTAGCCCAAGTTCACCCAGCAGCTGCATGTGGAGGAGCGGAGACGCGAACCCGGTTCACCAGATTACAAGTCTACCGCTCTTAACCACTACACCACACTTGAGCAAATTTCTATGCAAGAAGCAACATTTCCTGGTTTAGACTAATCCACGCAGAGCAAGATCTTTTTCCAAACACAGCTAGGCTCACATGTTACAGAGAAAGAGTGCAGCAGCAGCACCAACAGCATCGTGTGGGATTAGATCATCTGCTTCTTGCTTGAAAACTGCTCTTCAACCCCAGCAACTGTAAGATTTCAGTTAACCATGTACTTTGTGGGTTTTCCTTTCTACACATCAACACAGATTGACAAGTTAATGACACACTGTGTAGCTACCGCAGGAGTTGTGTCATGAGGTCCATCTTACGGCAACCTGCATATCGTACGAAACATTCTTGTGCATCCAAGATTTCTTTACATTCTTGGCTCCCACTCCTGTTATCTGATTTTTTTTATTACATAATGTCTCCAAAGACAATCTGCATGTCATGGGTATGCGGCCTTGTGCCAAGCTCTCATTTTTCCAGCATTACACCCCAACCTTCCAACTACCAGTAGGTAATTCTATCAACTAAAATGTGGCTTGAATACATTTCTACTATACCTCTGCTTATTTGAGGGAATGATGCACCAGCAGTGTGGCGTAGCAGTTAGAGTATCAGACTAGGGCTGCAGAGATTCAGGGTCAAGTCTCCACTCAGCCATGAAGTTCCCTCACTGACCTTGAACCAAGTGATCTCTCCACCTAACCTGCCTCTCAGGGTTGTTGTGAGGATAAAACAGAGACGGGAAGAAGACTACCTTAAGCTCCTCAGAGAGAGAAAGAATAGAATAGAAATCTAATAAAATGAATGCCACTATGAATGGATGGCAGAATTTAGCAAATGGATGTAAAAACATAAGCAGAACAGTTTCAGTACACATGGCAGCAGATACTTGGCAATCAAAGTCAGCCCCTTTGTGAACTATTGGAACTTGCTTTGTGGACATGTGTAACTACCTATTTGCACTCTCCATTTAGAGCAGCAACAAGCATGGCTTCCCCTGAAGAATCCTGTGAACTGTAGTTTGTGAAGGGTTCAGAGAGTTGTTAGGAGGCTCCTATTCCCCCTCACAGAGTCTCTCTTCCTGGGAAACTCTAGAAAGTGTAGCTCTGTAAAACCAAATTCAAAAAGCACCAACTTTTTGATGCAAAGTTCTGGGGAGTGAAATGAAGAGCGCACACCCAATTCTCCTGTTTAAAAAGTGGACATGGTTTACCCAAAATGGTGGGCAAATCACCAAGGTCTGAGGGGCCAGATTAGATCTGTGGGCCCAGGGTTTCACACCACTGGTCTACACAGACTGATAGCATCCCTCCAGATTTTCCATCATGGGTTTCTCCCACCCCTTCCTGGAGATGCTGGAGACTGAACTCGGGACCATCTGAATGCAAAGCAGATGCTCTGCAAATAAGCTTCAGCCTTTCCCCTTAATTATTAGGGATAATGGCAGCTGTAGTCCAGAAACATCGGAAAGACCATAGGTTCCCCACCCAGACTGCTACAAGGCATTGGAACCACAGTATTGTTTTTCTATAGTCCTGCCTGTTGCCATAATATTTCTTCTCGGCCTCTTCATGAAAGAGCTTGTTTTCTAAATGATGAGGAACTGTAGGCAAGCATGAGTTTTAACATCAAACTGAACCGATCCTGCTGCCTCAAAGTGTTTTGTTTTTTAATTGTTGTGTTTCTTGTTCTTGCAGCACACAACCGTATCCTTTTAATTAGTAACTTTTTCTGGTTTAATGATAAACCTAATATAGTCAATGGCTGCGTCATGGAGCCTTAATATACTATGAAGGGCTTGTTCTATTCTGTTATCATCGAATAAAATCCAGCAGGGATTTTGAAGAAAGTTAATGGGAATTTTTTTGTGGGGGTTTTGCAATTTGTGAGTTCCCTCATTTACATTCAGATCCCCTGAGAACTTCTGAGAACTTTTAACTGAACTTAATGAAATGAAGTTCAGTCAAACCATGTTGAAACAGACTGTGTGTTAACTGTAACAACAAACAAATCACTTGTCGCATAAGGATCTGACATCGCACAGATAATAAACAGGGGGAAAACTGATGAATAACAAATCCTGAGTAAAATAGAGAATTAAGTGATATTTAAGAAATAAGTACATGACAATTATTCTCATTTTACAGATTGCATATGGCAGGAAGTGATATGCCAAAGGTTACCTAACAAATCCAAGTCGACCAAGCATTAAAACCAAGGTGAACAAGAAAGTAAATGAATAATGAATGATATATTTAAAGGGAAATTGAAACAAGAATTGCAAAAAAAGAGAGCCTCCAAAATGAACCAAAAACCAAAAGAGAATGTGTCTGTTGAAGAAATAGATTGCTTTCCAATTTGCTTTAATGCAATTTGCTTTGAAAATAAAATCCATTTTTTTCAGCATCTTGTGACGTGTTCTCTTTGGTTTACAGGAAAAGTGAACCCATTCTCATGGCAGTGACTATTCAAATTTTTGCTAGAATATTTGCATGAGGAACTCTGTAATTCTATTAGGCATTCAGCTCCATATGTGTGAAACAAAATGTGGTCCCCTTGACAATGATGTGTGTGTGCTCCAGAAACTATCCCAGCCAAAGCAGTTCACATATTGTTTTGGAAAGTGCAAATTACCGGTACTTCAGGACAAGGTATACCCTTCCCCTCTTTCTTTACTTATTTTATTCTGTGAACTGCCCCGAGACCTCCAGCGGTATAGGGCGGTATATAAATTCAATAAATCAATAAATAATAAATAAATAGTGTGAGTCTGTGGCCCATTGCTGCACTCACTCTGCAGGCTTTGGGTAGTTAGGGATTCTTTTGCTTTTAAGCTCATAAAGTATTTCTGTGCTGTATTCTGCCTGCATGTATGTAATCTTGCTGTCTGAAGCAGCATCCATATACTGTACTCTTGTCTCATTTGATGTAACACACCAATTTTTATTTCATGACATGTGAATTTCTTATTGGACATAAGGTTAAGGACAGAAACACATACAGTATTCATAAGGGATGCATGCATTGACTCCAGCAAAAGATCCAAAACCTTTCCGGGGGGGGGGAGGTGTTGCATAGGGAAAAGGTGGACACACATGCGGGTTCACAGGTACACTTTGTAGGGAAAGGACTATCCCAAGGAAAATTTGTGAGTCAACAGAGCACACAAAATCTTACTCCAGTCTTTTGACCCAGGGTATTGCTGTATATCATCGCAGAACATGCAAGTAAAGTTGTTTAAACACATGATCACATTACCTGCTGCTGTTCTAAACCACCTTTGTGTTGCAGAGCTATTGAATAGCACCTTTATCTTACAGTAAATATTTGCATGGCTTTTTATCTTCCCTCTCTGGGAACATGCTACTCACTATTGCTCTAGTTAAATTGTGATAAGCTCATGGCATCCAGGGTGTGGTGATCAAGTCTTTGAAAAGTCTCAAAGACTTTTCAAGCGGACTATAATGAACACGGATTACGGATTGATCCAACAAATAAATCCTTCTGTATTCTGAAAGAGACTGACAAGGAATACTTTTTGTGCTCATCTCTAAATGTATATATTGATTCCCTCCTCTGAGGCCAGTAAGTATCCTGTCAGTTCCCATATTGCTGGTAGTGTTAACAGCAGTTTGACATCTAAATCCTTGCATGGTGGTTTCCCAATAGTAGTCAACAGTATAAGCCAGTCCTTACTTCAAATCTCACCTCAGCAATGTACCGTACTCGGAGGTGTAGGAAGGTCAGGTGGTACCCGGTGCAGAAAATTTCTTGTCACCCCGCCCCCATTGATCTTTTTTTTTTTTTGCCTGCAAAAATGGTTTTACGTTATTTCATATTTTCTTACAAAGGAATAATAATAAGTAATAATAAACTTTTATTTATATTCCGCCCTCCCTGGCCGAAGTCAGGCTCAGGGCGGCTAACATCAGAAACATAACATTGGTATAAAATCAAACAATAATTAAATTACCTCCTAAAAACATGTCGAAATCAAATTAAACTCTAATTAGATGGCTTTCCGCAGGGTTAGGGTTGGGAACAGTAAGTGCTCCACTGAATTGAAATTTCAGCCTTCACGACATAGGAAAACGGCCAAGTAAACAGCTGTTTTCGTGGAGGAGGGTCAAGATATTAACTGATATGCATGAAATTTCACATATAGCTATATAATCCCTAGTGTTGTAAGATAAGACCTTTGGAGCAGGCATTTAAAAATAAAAAGAGGTTTTTTTATGAACCGCCCTAGTAGGGCAGCAATTGTTGCTTGATAATTTGTCACCCCCCTCCATGATGGAACCTGGGGCGAACCGCCCCCCCCCACTTCCTATGCCCCTGAATGTACTCCATTTGTGGCCATCCCCTTTTGACAATCCACTCTCTTCCCAAATCTGGGCCATCCATCTGTAAATGGATTTAATAATAGTAGCCTCAAAAAGAATATATCCAATTCCAACAAGAAAGAAAAGTGGGAGGCATCTAAAAAAAACTGGTGTGACTCCGTAAAGAGCTTACGAATGAGCTAAGATTTAAGAAGGGCATGCATGTATAAGAAATGGAAGGAAGGGGAAATCACAAAGAAGAGTGTATATGAGTAGCCAACAGTTGCAGGAAGGTCGTCAGGCAGCCCAAAACTCAGAATGAGCGCAGACTTGCAAGAGTGGCTAAGAATAATTTTAAAATGTTCCTTTGGCTGTGTTCAAAGCAAGAGGAAGAACAAGCTGCTTACATGTGGCATTGTAACCTTTGGAGTTCCTAGTCTCCAAGCTCACAAGCCAAATAAAAGAAAGGGGAAATGTGTGCATACAAAAATAAATCCACAGCCTGACCCCCAAGTCAACCACACCAATGGAATGCTTTCCCTTTCACCCACAACAAAGTGTGAGGGTCACATGATCGAGGGTCTTTCACAACTCTAGTGACATCACTGACACGCTAACTCCAGTTTGCTAACTATAGTAACACCTGGAACCTTTTGTCACACTCATTTCCTATTGCAAGTGTCCTGGAAAGGGGCCCTTTTAATGCCTTTCAAGCTGCTGCATACGTGGAAAGTCCAGTCAGACTATATCCAGTTTCATTTCCTCATACCATCTCATGACACCTCTAGGTTGCCCTAGCATTTGTTGCTGCTGTTTGGATTTCCTCTTGATCAAGATTTTTTTGTTCTTAAGGATTACAAAGAGTAAGGCTGCCGTGTCCTCTGACCTCTGTGTGCCATTCCATCTGAGGCAAGGGGTCAGAACAGTCCCAACGCAATCCTAATTGCTACACTCACTACCACATTGACCTTGCAACAGACTAAAATTAAAAGATGAAAAACGAAACTATAAAATAGGCATGGACTCCTAAGTGGTGCAGCTAGCATATTTGCAAAAGCTAAGCACGGTCTGGTACGGTTACAAATTGGATGGGGGACCGTGTCTTGAGGTTGGACTAGAGTCGGGTCCCTTCCAACCCTATGATTCTATGACTCCGTATTTGAGTGGCGATATTGCACACAGGTTTAAATAACCAAGTCCAAGTAAAGACTAACTCCTGACATTTTTGACCATTGGTTGGGCTGCCTGTCTGATAGGAGCTAGAAATAGATCAATGCACATATCATCATAGGATTGTAGAGCTAGAAGGGTCATCTAGTCCAACCCCCCTGAGTCTTAACACTCAGTCTCCCATCCAATTAGAAACCATACCAGACCCTGCTTAGCTTTGAAAAGGTGCTAGCAGTTTTATTGCTGCACCACCAGGAGGTGCCCAGAATCTCATGTTCAACCCAGTGCTGGGTTTTTAATCTGTGTAAACAGGATGTTGTTAAAAATGCATGTGTATCCTGTAATTTGTTATAAGACACTGTTTCTCAACCCAGCTTCACACAGATTGGAGTCCTAAAGATGTTCCCAGGTCATCTTTAGCCAAGGTGTTAAGACCATTGCGTGGGGTAAATACATCCCTGTCCCAGCAAGACCCCCCTGGTGTGAACACAAACAGAAATGGATATGACACTAATGAAGCTGTGCTGATGTGAACCGCTCAGTGGGAAAGAGCTGTGAAATAGCGGAGAAACTTCATGGGGTGGGGATTTCACTGCACTGTAAGGCAGTAATGTGGACATTCCCCTTGCCTGGTGAAAAGAGAGCATGCCATGGGGTGGGGAGAGAGAGAGAGAGAGAGAGAGAGAGAGAGAGAGAGAGAGAGAGAGAGAGAGATGGGTAGATAACAGACAATGGGTTAGAACAGGGATGGGGAAACTGTGGTCCTCCAGATGTTGGACTACATTTCCCATCAGTCCCTGCCAGCATGGTCAGTGATAAAGGACAATGGCAGTTATAGTCCAGTAACATCTGAAGCCAAAGGTTCCTAATCCTTGGGTTAGAAAGAAAAAAAAACTGTTAAAAGTTGTAACAAAAAGCTTTCCCCATGGTTAACGTATTAACATTGTGTGGCCCTCTACAAATTAATATACAGGGATTTGAGTTGTGCTCTCCTGATCTTATTTTGTAAACCCACCTGGGAGTCTTTTTTCCCCTTCACCAGCAGAAGGGGAGAGTAAAAAATGTTTTGTATCAGCCTTCAGCTGTTTTGGACTACAGCTCCCATCAGCTCCAACCAGCACAACCGGAGGCTACCACCAGGTGGAAGACGGCTGCTTTAAAGGAAGGGAAGGAGAAGGAAGGAGAAGAATCAGGGTTCAAGGCACTCTGTGTGTTTGCCCCGAGAAGGCAAACAAAACCCTGCTTCAGTTCAAGGTGATTGCCGGGTGAGCAAAAAACCTTCAGCACTCCAGGAAATAAGATGTCTTTAATAACTGCTGTGCCCTTGGAAACCTGTTTTCTGTGGGTGGGGTTGAGAACGAGGTAGAAAGAACACGGCAGGAGTTGAATTGGAATAGGGCCACACAGGCTTATAGAAAAGGAGCCTGCTGCCAGTATGGAGATTTCCCATGGCAGCTTTCCTTTGAAATATTGAGGCAGTCTAAGAAGGTACAAAATCTACCATGTAATAAGGCTATTTATTGCCCCTTCAAAACTGCTGTTTATTCCACAGGAGCAAAATTACAGGTATATGCATCACATATTTTATGTATTGGCCCTAACATGTCTCTCTTTTATGGGGGGGGGGGGGTTATAACCTGAAGCTAGCGATCAGGAAACGACAGAAATCTGCATCAATCTGAAATGTGACACAGGGAAAACAGAGGAGTGGTGACTCATCACAAGAGGTGGCATGAAATCAGCTTGGAACATTGTCTAATGAAGCATACATGGTCAACATTTCTCTCCTGCCAAGCAGCCGGAGCATCACCCATAACCAATCAATTGAAAAGTGGATTTGTTACCTATTTTTGCCATTATAGAGAGGCAGGTCATGCTTTTGCGGGCTTTTCATTATCCAGCAACCATCCTTACCTGATTGTCTCAAAGATAATGCATTGCAGGGAGGAAGCCATAACAGGGCAATGCCCGAGAGGTGATGGTAGTAGAATAAATATGTTTTTGCAAGTCAAGTGCAGGGTTATTTATCTGCAATCACATCCTGTCCCTTCTTTCATGCGTGTAATGTGATGTTTTGTCCAGAGATTTTTTAAAAAATGGGCCCCTCACTGATCCTCAGCGGACTCTAGCAAAACAGACAGACACCAGCATTTCCATGTCTACACAGCACCATTTGCATGGCTTTGCAAATGTGGCCAGCGCAGGGCAGCAAAAGAACAAATCACCAGCTATGCTGAGGACACAGCTGATATTCTGCTGGTTTCACTGCAGCAGAGTCAATGAATAACTCCAAGAGCAGTGCCACACCAGAGTCAGCTGAGCTCTAACCTCTCCATGGTTGCTACTGTGAAATGGCACATTTCTCGGCTGCTGTCCTCAGAACCTCAATCTGGGGGAAATTAGTCAGGTCTATGAAATCATTTGGACTTCCTAGTCACAAATTGCTTGCCCCGTTGGTTTCAAGAGAACTTAGGTACGACTTGCTTTTCATAAAGCAGCCTTTCCCTACATAGTATCCTCCAGATTTTTTGGACTACAACTCCCATCATCCCTGACCATTGTCCATGCTAGCTGGGGCTAATGGGAGTTGTAGTCCAAAACACTCAGGGGAAGGCTGCTGCAGATAGCTGTCATTATATTCAGCAATGTCCTGCTACATTGACAAGCATTTTCCAAGTTAGCAAGGAAACGTCTTGTGGCAAGTTAAACATCTACTCTGACATAAACTTTCATGAACTACTGTCTACTTCATCAGATGCATGAAATGGAATCCTGAGATGCAGATACACATATACAGGCGGGGGGGGGGAGAGAGAGAGACTGTAAACAGAGAAGTCAGAAGAAAACAACATTCAGAAAAGTACAGAGAACGATAATTACATATTGAACAGCGGCTGTTCTCAAAATACAGTTGCTGACAGCGCAGACACCCCATTATCGTTAAGACAATTAGCACATATAGTGTGATAAAAATCCATGGTGCCAATTCAATCCATGTCCAAGGCTAGCATGTATGTTTCATCACTCTTCCACCATTCATCCTGCATTAACAAAATAGTACAAAAAAAGAACACAAGAAGCTCAAAAGGTTTTAAGAGGGGGCACATCTATAACATGCAATTACATGTCTCAGATATTGCTTTGCGGTGTCAGCTTCCCTGCTGTCTTTTGGAGACAATCAGGTAAAGTTGTCATTGGATAACAATAGGGAACATTACTCTGCCTGTTTGTGATAGTATTGAATCTCCACCACACAGAAAGAGTTCAGACCCATATGAGGTGGGGTCTGTCTTGTCAACCCATTCAATTTATGACCTGTGATTTGGCTGCAACACCACCCTACCCATCACCCCACATGGCAACAATATGACGTGGACCAACAAAACTCTGTCAAGCATAACGCTCTTTGGATAACCTTGGACTGGTTGCTATGTGATAGACTCATTTGCCTTGCAAGATTGCAGCCAGGATAAAGAGGCAAACATTGCCCCGCCATGTATCACCTTGAGTTCTTTGGAGAAGGAAGTGTTGGCCAGAAATATGATACTTGTTTATAATAATAGTAAATGAAGGGTGGATGACAACCTAATTGTCACTTCTAGTTTGTCAGAGGATCAGGAACATTTTCTTCTAGATTCATTTGTATGGGACAAATTTATTATCTGGGACGGCATTTCCCCACTCTCCTTTCTTCCTTATATCTACAGCAGAAAGTTACTCACCACCTTTATTTCACAACCTCTGTGGCATATGCAAAACTGGCTTCTCTGGAATGGAAGAAACTTCGAGTTCATTTGCATCTGTAAACACTGCTTAATTTTTTCAAAGCAATTGCATATCAGTGTGAACCAGATGGTACACAGGAACAGCAGCAGATATTCATGTGAACATAAGTTGGGATGAGTGGGCATTGCCTGGCTCATGGTAACATTCAGGGTTGGCCCTTCCATTGGGCAGATGAGCAAGCTGCCTCAGGTGGCAGTGAGATAAGAGTTGTGTGTGCCTCCTGTCATGTGTCTGGCTGGTTGTATACACACCATACATTCAAAGCACATCCTCCATCTTGCAAAGACTCCTGAGAACTGCAGTTTGTTAAGGGTAGCTATGACAGGGATAAACTACAGTTCTCATTATTCTTTTTTGAGGGGTGATTGCTTGGAAGAAGCACTGGGGAAGAGGAGGCATAGACATCGATGGCTTTGGGGAGTTGGGGACTTTCAATCTCAGCAACTGGTTTCATGGAGTAATATCTACAGGACATGAGCTGCTGTGCTCATTAGGCCTGAAACTCTGTCCAGTCTGTGAATATCATGTTTCACTAATGAAGAGTTAATTCCAGCTTTGAACTGGGTGATGTATTCATCAACTGGCTCTGTGACAATGGGGGAAGAGATCCTCATTTTTATTGAGCAAACCAGATCAGCCCAAAATATTGACAAAGTTGCCTTTAATAAATTTGTAACTTTAAAAAAATTGTGCATGACTGAAGGTCATAATAGTTTGGAGGTAACATGAAACCAAGGCTAACAACATTCTGCAATAAATTATTATTGCATCCACCTGATGAGGAAGGCATGATGCAATCTTATTGACATTGACATCTCGCCCAAGCAGTAACTACACAACGCAGAAGCGAACAACAGCAGCAGTAATTATACCCACATGATTCCGCAAACACAAGTTCTCTGTGAGATTTCTTTTCCATGGATAGGTATCTCACAGCATTACTCCCACCTGCTAAATCAGTGCTGCAAATACCTCCTGGTCTTCAAAGCTCCTAGAAGCTGTCAGCATGCGACAGTGGTCACACTCCAGGAGCGGCTATTACTGGCTGGCTAAACCAAGGGAGGGTAGCTGATGGATTTCAACCCTCAGTGAGTTAGGGACTTCCCTTGCATGCAAAGACAGGCTCTGGCAGATTGAGCAGATGAGACCAATAGCAGGTGCAACAGTCAAGAAGGCAGTTTCTACATGTGCTATATAGAGGGAAGTAAGGGGCAAATAGGCTTGTCAACCTGGGAAGGTAGTCCATCTAGGAGAAGGAAAACTCTTACCTTAAACCTCCGCTGCCTTGCGGGATATCTTCAGGAGAAGAAAAGGCTAAGGAGTAAACCCCACACAAATTCTGAGTGGAGTCCCTAAGACAATTGGATGGTGGCACCTTTTTTGGGGGGAGGCAGTATGTGCTGTGCGCTGCTCTGGTTCGCCAGAAGCGGCTTAGTCATGCTGGCCACATGACCTGGAAGCTGTATGCCGGCTTTCGGCCAATAAAGCGAGATGAGCGCCGCAACCCCAGAGTCGGACACGACTGGACCTAATGGTCAGGGGTCCCTTTACCTTTACCTTTATGTGCCGGTATGCTTTACCAGCACCTATTTCACCCCCTGTACCTCACCTTTGCCTGCTGCCACTTCCCACGGCAGCAGACACAGCATCTTGAAGGTGCTCTGACACAACCCTTTTATGATTGCCAAAGCACCTTCCAAGAAGGTGCCTGACAAGCACAAAAAGGTCATGCCAGAGCAGAAGCACTTTTTTGGGGGGCAACACTTATACAATCACCTGGAAGGCACCTTTTCAGGTTTCATCTGAAGTTCAAGTCCCACACCACAGTGCGAAGCAGCAAATGCTACCACAGGACTTCGGACCAATTGAAGTTATTTTTAATTGAACCTGGGCCTCTTTGGTCCAAGTCCAACACTTCACCATCAGCATTCCAGTCCATTTCCAAGAATGATTTTTAAAATATTTGTATTCATTACACATATAAGATAGCATCGCATTCCATGTTTATCAGACAAGGAGTTTCCCCAGGTTCTCATGTCAATATGGTACCTTCAAGTAGGTGAAACTCGTTGGCATCTGCACAGCAATGCAGATGGGGATAATTCAGGTGTGATGACTGGCAGGATCTGACCCACCTGCCTCAGCGGAGATCTTTCCTGCCCCAGCAGCAATCCCAAGCAAATAAAGTCCTCAGTGTTATTACAATGCAAGGGGTACCTTACACCTCCTAAAGATAAGAACAAAGTTCAATTTCTGTTGTGCCAAGTATTTCATGTTGAAAAGATCCCCACACAGGACACAGTAATAAGCCATGGCATTACTTATGAAGCTGTCCCATTCCCAAGAACCCATCTTATTGTCCAGTGTGTCACTTTTGAATGTTAATCCACTACAGAAAGAAAGAGTAATGCTGAGAACAAAATCAAATGGAAAGTAATCTGAATGAAAAGAATGAGAAGAGAAATGAACATACCATTTTTGGCTACCCGATATAATAAAACCTATTAAAATCAATCCTGAGTTCACTTGGCATCCCCAGTTATCTATTATGATCCTGTCCAAGGCTGACTTTTTGTTTCCAGTGTTGTTTATTCAAAGTTGCTTTTCCTCCACCAGCTGGACTGCTCTTAAGGACCAGGAGTAATAGATCAACTCCAGGGCCTGAAACCAAGATCCTCTCCCTCCCCCCTTTCCCCCTTCTTAAAATGTCTGCAATGGAGAGAAATGCTGTGTTTCTACAGATGTTCCGAATAATACTTTTCATTCTCTACTGTGCTGCAAAGCATCCATGACCACAATATGTAATTAAATAGTAGATTTTATTGCAATAGTCAAACATGCAAAACAAAATGATTTTATAATTAGATTATAAATTAAATTGTATCCACAAAGTGTAAAAAAATAAAGGGCTAAGTCAATATACAACAGAGCAAAATTCTACGGGGGGCTCCCTTCAGGTGGAGCCAGCTCAACCAAACACCCATACAGGTTTTGGTAAGTCACACTGATCATGTCAGCATGGAGTGGGGTGAGGAATAGGAAAAAGGCAACTCCCCATATGCACCAACCTGCAGAGAGGGATTGAAGTACTTCATAGTCTTTCCCCCCAGCCATTTACAGCAGCTTATGGGTCTTTGCTCGTCTCCTGGGTTGTGCTGGTATTTTTGTGTTGTGGAATAAAGGCCATGTTGATCCCCATTTATATTCCATGGAGATGGGAATCTATTATTTGCAAATGAATGCAGCCGGAGCCTTTGAAAGCCACCAGCAGCATTCTGGGCAATTTACTCTCCTGGAGAGTATTTCAGGATGGCAGGTATCAAAGCCAGCGGAAAGCCCCCCAAACTCTACTGTGGCAGAGACCATATTTAGAAGGCAGAAACACTGCTGGTTTTTCTCTCCCCCCACCCCCCAAGTCTTTGATTCAGTTATTACCGGCTTTCAATATAAAAGCTGCTTGTGCTATTACAGAAGCTTCATATCAAACCACTTTTCATTTATGTACACACTACAGATTCCAGCTCGGTAGAGTCAAAGAGTTAATCACACGGCATGCCTCAGACCCAAGAAATGTTTGATTGGTGTGGACACAGGTTAAGGAAAGGTTGCTATGCGTGCCGTTCTCCTTCCTCCTGCCAGGGTGATCCTCCTAGCCTTCTATCCCAGTCATTTCTCATCCAGGCGGCAATAAAGGTACATCGCTACAGCCATTGCTGCAACCTGGAAAGAGGAGAAAAAGCTTGAGTTTCTACACATCCCGTCCAAGTGCTTTACACAGGCATTGTAGAATTAAAGAAAGTGAAGGCAGCTCTTTGTGCTCCTTATTACATTGAAGAGGAAGCAGAATAACATTGTAAACAAAGACCTGGCACAGCCTTAAAAAAAGAGAAGAATTTATCAAATTTCTAGCCTGCAATGTAAGATCAGAGAACCCTCCATTTCAGGTTGAGAGGAGCTACCCTCCCTGCCCACACATTATTAACAACCAGTTTCCACCATATGAGAGAGCAATATCTTCCTCCAAAATTCTTGGGAGTTTTATCCCTGGGCCAAAAGCAGCCAACACCAGGAGGTGTCCTGGTGGACAATGCCAGGCTCCTCCTTCACACACAATACAGTAGCACTTGCACATCTGTTGTGCAATATGACAGTCATCTGGAAGAGGTTCCTGGTGCGGGAGCTGGAGTAAGGGGTCAAGTCTTTAAGAATCCAACAGCGCCCATGCTCCTCCCTACCCTAGCACTGCTTATTCCTTTCTCCTCTCGCAACATGCAGGACTACTTGCATCACTACCGGTATATATCTAACTGTGAAGTAGTAACATGCTGCCCAGTGTGAAATGGGTTGTTTGCCACTTCATGTTCTAGAATGAACAGCCATGGGTGGCTCTTTAGGCCTAAGTTTCAAATATCCTGTGGCATGCAAGCAAGAAAAGGTGCCAGGATTATGATGGTGGTAACCTTTGGATCATCAAGTGGTCACCTGCTACATGACTAGGAACCACAACCAGCAAGAACATCTACCTGTTACTTCTTATCATTGGGGGCAAATGCTTCAGTACAGAGAGCATCGTCTTTCGTGGCCACCAGGTCACAACAGTGGAATGCTGGCAACAGCAGCACAAATCCATTCCGTCAACCTACCTCCAATGCACAGATCCCAGCTGCAACTCCACCTACTACACCAGCATTCTTGCGTATTTCGGACAGCAACTGAGGGAAGCAGCCCTAGGAATTTTTTGAAAAAGAAAATAGTATTTTAAAAAAAGTCAAATCCACTCCAACGCTGTTTGACATGACCAAGCAAGTGACACAAATCAGAAATGACTAATAGTTCCCCTTGGAGGAATTTCATAGGGAAATTACCCAGATGCTCTAAGATGACTTTGATTTTTATTTTATTTTTATTTTTGGAGGGTGGGTTCAATCATTTGGCAAAACTCACTGCCCAAGGCCAAGGGAAGCAAAGAGGGAGAAAAGTATTACCTACATGCAAAGCTGCAGAGGTTTCCAGGTGCTAGTCAAAGCCAGCAATGACTTTAGACTGTACTAGCACCAGATGGCCAGTCGTCATAGACCAGTGATGGCTAACCTTGACACCCCAGATGTTTTGGAACTACAACTCCCATCATCCCTAGCTAACAGGATCAGTGGTCAGGGATGATGGGAGTTGTAGTCCCAAAACATCTGGAGTGTCAAGGTTAGCCATCACTGTCATAGACGATACCCAGGAGCAAGGCCAAAGGACACCCACCCATCATTATATATTTCAAAATGTTTACACCCCACCATTTAAAAACAAATTACACATTTTAATACACATATTGGGGGCAGCAGTACAGTCCTCTGCCAACCATCAAAGGTGGTGAGGGGAAATGCAACAGACCCACTTAAAATTTGTTGTGGTCCCCCAGAAATCTCATCCCCAGAGACTCTGGGAAGTCCCCCAAATCTGCCAGCAAATTCCAGTTCAGCTGGAATTCACCAAAAGTTTTGTGTAGAATGCTTCTCAGCAGAGAGATTGACAGCTTGTCAGAAGCTGAACTGTTACTCTCATGGCAAGATGCACTTCCCCAAGACAGAGGCTTCATAAATACCCAGCATCTTCCCTCAACACACAAGAGTCAGCAAAGGTTATTCCCTGTCTATTTCCCATTCTTCACATCAAAATGCAGTGAGAAAAACAACAGCACTCATTTGTTTTCTTACTGCCATTTTTGTTGACTGGGCGTTGGCTTCAGTGCAAGGAGGCACATTTTCACAGCAGAATTGAGGGTACTGTTTGTATTTCTCAAGGTAGTAGGAACCATCGAAGTCTGTGTAATTCATTAGACCACAGCATTTCAACTGAAGAGAATGTAAAGAGAAAAAAGGGGGGTAACTCACCACAGTATAGCCTTTACATCCTAGAGTCCTAAATGGCAACTGGTAATCAACTAATTGTCCCAGTGTCTCATTAGGAGAACCTTTTCTTCAAGATGGAGAAGAACTATATGGTAACTTAGACAACAATGGCCCCTCTGGGACATGAATCTGCAAAGAACTGGAATCGAATGATTCACACTTACGCTAAGACTCCCTCACATTCTTTCTAGAAACTGTAAATACAATGTACATACACAGAGTGCTTACACATCATGCACTACAAGACCCAACATTTCAACCAACTGAGCATGTCTCTGAAAAGTAAGAGATTTCGTTAAATACATCAGCAACAACCATTTTGCTTTCACAATATTGCATTTTTATTTATTTATTTATTTATTTTTCAATTAGCAATCACCGTGCCTCAGATTAACCTCATTGGCTATGATACTGCCACTGTCCAAAGCTACAATATTGCAACTTTATCAAATTTTCTTTCACACTTTCTCTCACGTTTCAGAACTTTATGTCCACATGTTTTGTTCTACCCTTAAACTGATCAGACTCTGCCATTGAAATGGTTGCTTGATTGTCTTCTGCTACCTGTATTGGAAGTATACACTCGACTCCTATGTCAGTAAGAATTTTTACATAATATACCAATTCATTACACAGACCTGATATGCCATTATATTCAGCCTCTGTGGAAGAATTAGTTACACTCCCTTTTTTTCTGGAGTTTTATCCAACTAGGGAATTGCCAAATTTAAACACTAACACAGGCACTGACTTTCTGCCTGGTAAATTTGCCCAATCGCTGTCTACAAAACACTTTAGTTCCTCTGGTCCTGAGGACAACAACTTAAGACAATAATCATGTGTTCCTTGTAGATATGTGAAAACATATTTTAACCCTTTCCAAGCCACTTCAGTAGGATTACTTACAAACCTACTCAATATTCCAACAGAATAACTAATATCTGGCCTACTCCATTGAGAAATATACATCAAACTTCCAATAGCAGCATGATACAACTCAGTATCTATTTGCTTTGCACACTCCCCCTCAGTCTTGAGACTTTGCAATCTTGCATATTGTACTCCTCAAATAACTGAGCTATTTTGTCTTGTGGACTTAGTATGATACTTCCATCCTCAGTTCTCCAAATTTCCACTCCCAAATAATTCTTCACTTTTTCTGCATTCGAAACAAAGAACCCAAAATGGCAATGCAGAATGGGAAAGAGGGGTCACTTTGCAGCTTAAAAAACAAAGAGCAATCCAACAGCCTTGCCTCCTAGGGTTACCCATTCCTCCAACATATTAACACAGGCAACCCTTGCAGCTATCTGACTAGGACAGCAGCCCAAGCATTAGGACCTAGAGTACACAAAGATTCTTCCCTTGCTTGTTATGTGTCATGGCATTGGAATGGGCCTTTCAGCTAACATAGCAACCCTAGGCTCAAACCATCTTCTAGCCAACTAAGCCTTCAGGATCAGACAACCCAGCTTGCTCCCAATAGTTATTATATATAGTATCTCCCTATTCTCCATGTATTTTCCAATAAGGCCTGCTCCACTGCAATGATAAACTCATTATATCATCCCTCAGCTGTCCTGGTGGGCAGTTCTATCCTGAACATTCAGGAACTGAAATTACTATTCACCTTCAAAATTGGTTCTCCAGCTTCTGGCATGTATTAAAACCCCTTGTAACCTCTTGCTGCTCTTCTCTAAATGCTCTCTTTGTACCCACATCATAATTTGCAAATAAAAGCCACACCCAGTAGTTTTAAAAGACAGGCTGAGTCCAAGAATAAGAATGCCATTGTCCCCTTTGGTATCGTGCAGGCCACTATAAAAACAACCCTGAAACACACTTGGGTTTCCACCTAAGTTAGCAGAATACCAAGGACAATCAATCATCACTGCCACTTTACCAATTCTTCATAGTCCCAAGCTGTTCTGTGGGCCAACTTACATCTTCCATCGTTTTGTTCCATACTGTAGTGAGGTCAGGGGACTTCCCATACTCTTTTTTCAATAACTGTGTCACTGTTCCTTGAAGTATAGTCTCTGCCTGGAAGGAGGTGGGAGATAACGGACAACAGCATGTCAGAACACACTGGTAAACTCAAATCCCACATTGCAGGCAGTGCACATCCCCAACAAGAAGAGCTGTTGGGAATGGTAACCTGAATTCCTTTGCTAAAGAGCAACATTTTTGGAGCTTTGTGTATATTTAGGGTTGCCATATTTTGAAGAGCAAAAAAAGAGGACACTATGATGGCTCTCACTTTAAATAGCCTTACTACGGTATATGTAGGCTATAGAAGCTGTGATATATTGCTGACGGGGAACAGGAGAAGAGAAGGGGAAAGCAAGTCTTCAGCCACCTGTTATGTCTATATCTCATCCAGAAAGTATAGCCAGAGACATTTTGGCAAATTTAACAAAATCCACCCGGACAGAAATTTTACCCCTGAAAAAGAGGACATGTCCTGGAAAGAGAGGACACATGGCAACCCTATTAACCCCTAAGCCTTAAAAGCCAATCTGGTTTAACCCCTATGCCTTAAAGGCCAAACAGTCATGCCTATTTTTTTTTATCTGCCTGCCCCATTCTTTTTATGATATGGGGCCGTGGGGTAAGAAGGGCCCCACACCTTCCCTGCCTTACCGCACATACACTCTTCCTCACCCAATGCACCTTTAGAATAGCCAGGTTCGCTTTTGGTAAAACTGCCTGAAGTTCCCCTCATTATATTATTTAGTAGTAGTAGTAGTAGTAGTAGTAGCAGCAGCAGCAGTTATATACCGCCCTTCATCCAAAGATCTCAGGGCAGTTCACAAGATTAAAAAAGATATTAAAGTTTGGCCCAGTCACCTTCCATTTTATACATAAGCAAACATGGCTGTTCAGTTACTTTTAGGCTGCATACATCCTATAATTTTAAAGCACATTGGAAGCACATTGTTCCTCCTCAAATAATTCTGGGAACTATAGTTCACCCCTCACAGAGTTACAATTCCCAGCAACCCAGCAAGGAATTCAGGCTACGCTACCCGTAGATAACAACTTTTTTGTTGTTGTCAGGGATACACACAGCAACAACATGATATATTGCCAGGAAAAGCAGGAAGTGAAAACAGATCATTCTGAAAACGGGAGGTTGAAGTGCAAATAGTAAACCGTGACAAACAAAGCTGGTCTTTGACTCTTATTTACATTTAAGTTAAAGAACCCTTGCAGGAGGGGGGGGAAGAGAAGGTTTCAGGTTTCCTTCACCCTTAATTCCCTTTTGATGTTAGCCATTAGGATCTCCCTGAAGCTCTTGCAAATTAGCCAGACCCATGATTCTGTGTGTATCAGCAAAATAATTGAAAGTTTAAATGATTTTAAACAAAACAAACATGGTTGTTGCCCCATCACACCCAGTTTGTTTCTAGACAGATGAGGGTCCAAACTAGGAGCAGCCATCTCTTCTCATAGGTCAAGAAAATCATCCTGGTATAAATTTTAATTTCTCAATAAATAAATAAATAAATACATACATAAATACATAAATAAATAAAGTGTTTCGTATGGCTTTTACTGCTGTTACTCGTGTTGAGTCCATTTTTGGTTGGGGAAACAATTGTTTAAATGAAAAATGATTTTTAAAAAAAAATATTTAATTAATTTTTATTATTATTATTATTATTATTTTAAATCCAATTTCATTGTACTTGTACAATGACAATAAAGACATAAAGATAAAGATAAATAAATGGGAAAGTCTCTTTGTATTGCCACATATGCCTTTATTTGGAGATTTGTGTACCACCCCAACCTAGAAGTTCCAAACCATTAAGTAAATTAAAACCAATTCATCGAGTGAATGAAGCTATTTAATGTTCCCAAATGTAACATACAAAAACCATTAAGATATGTCAATGTCCAAAACACTGATGTAGGGATTTTCAAGAAACTTTGGCTTGAACTACTCTTTGTAGCATTTCTCAACTGCACACCTTCCCCTAAAAGAGCCATGTGATACAGTGGTTGGAGTGTTGTTCAAGGGCTTGGGAGACCAGGGTTAAAATACTGTACCCACTCCACCATGAAGCTCAGCAGGTGACTCTGGGCCAATCATGGTCTCTCGGCCTAACCTACCTCACAGGATTGTTGTGAGGATAAAGTGGGGAGGGAAAGGACCATGTCTGCAACCTTGAGGTATTTGGAGGAAAGGCGGAGTTCTAAATGTAATTTTGAATAAATAAATAATATCATAGCATTATTTCAGCAGAGGCTAGAAAGTAAGGTGTGTTTTTTGTTTTGTTTTGTTTTGTTATGTTTTCCCTCAGTACTGAAAGCCTATCACTCAAAGAGGGAGAATCGGCAAATCGGCATGTGTTTTGAGGCTTACAAAGGCACGTACACCAAATGCTTCGAAGCAGCCGGAAGCTGAAACACCTACAGTTGTTGTAAGAATTTTAACGTCTTATATATATATAATAAATGTTCATAAGTGTTCCAAGCAAACAAGGCCACATGAAGACAGGCCACAGGTCTGTCTCCATTTTGACTCCCAGCTGACCAGTATTTCTCTGCAAGGACGGAGGGGGTGAATGTCTCAGGAAATTAAAGGTGATAATTCCTGGCTTCTTGATACCTGAGTGCCAGACAAAAGAGTGTGATTGCCTTGGCTGAGAAACAGGGAAATGTAAATCTCTCTTTTGTTTCACTTGGTGACTTTTTGGTGGAGGGCAAGAGGAGGCATGGGGAGGGTCAAGGATACCCAGATTACTGTCACCAGACCACAGTTTCATGATGTAACTGTGATGTATCTGGGAGGTGGTCCTGGGTTATACCCCTTTTTGTGAGGTATGCATGATGTATAGGGGGGTGGTCTTGAGCGGGAGGGGGGAATTTCAAAAGTCTATATAGGAGCTTGCACACCATTGTTGGGGGTTCCTCCTCCCTCCATTTTTGGGAGTGAGGGCCCTGTTGCAACAGATATAATAAAGATTTTGCTTCTCAATTTTTCTCCGGTTTTTTCCCTCTGTAATTTACTCCTACCGATGGAGAACCTGAAAAGGCTCTTGTGTACCCCATAAGGGAATAAGAGCAGATTTCTGCTTATTTCACAGGCTAGGACAGCTACTTCAAGACTAAGCCACTTGTTCCATATTCATCCCTCTACTCCATGTTACTTACAAGAGAAGTGTAGACCAGGGCCACCACTGCAGCAGCAACTTCTATTATGAAGATGATCAGGACAATTGAGAAGAACTAGGAGGGGAGAGAGCATAGGGTCAGATTGTTCACGCCATAAAGTGCCAAATACAAGAAAAAGGCAAGGAATGTTTGGATCACTTGGACAAGTGTGCTATGCAGCTATCTTACCTTTCCAAGGATACCTAGCTACAAGTCTTCAAGAATTTGCAAATGGCACAAAGAGGGACTATCAACACCATGTTCTAATGGGGATTTTCCACTGCTCTGGGCTTCCTTATGTAGTATGATGAGACACAGACCTGGATCTCCCACAAGAAAGAGACCCAAGAACTTCTTCAAATCACAGCCTGGCTTCCTAGATCTTTCAGCATACTGAAAGACATTTTCATCTCAGTGCAGCAGTTCTGACTTTTCTCAGATCACTCTAGAACACATACATAGCCACAACTTCCTCATCAGATGAGAAGGCTTAATATTCACATGTCTGTTTTCTCTTAGCAAGAAGAGGAAGGAAGTGGGGATCAAGAAACATGATGGCAACTCCAAGTACCACTATTCTATCTATGGGTAACAGGTTTGATGACTTAGGATCCCTTCCTTCCTGAGTCAAACATTCAGACAGGTTGTCTGACCCAGGGGTAGCCAACCTGGCACCTTCCAGATTGGTTGTCGACTACAACTCCCATCATTCCTGGCCACTGGCCATGCTGCCTGGGGCTGATGGAAGCTGAGACTCCAACATCATCTGGAGGGCCACATATTAGCCAACGCTGCTTTAAGAGGACAGCTTTCCACAATGTCTTCAGTGCTCAAGTTTATCAACAAGCACTTTTCCTAAAAGCAACACAACTGTACACATCTGCAGCAGGCAAGAGATGGAAATTGCTTAATGTCTGCGCTTTACCATGATGAGGAGGCACTTGCTCTCCTTCTGAGCGCCACAGCATCCTAGGAAGCCCAAGAAAAACAGGACGGCTCCAATGGCAATGAGAAGGTAGCCCACATTCACAAACTGCAGGACACTGGAGGACAAAGGGCCAAACGTGTTGACAAAGGTGCTACTGTCAACACTGACCCAGATCCCAATGCCAAGGAGTACTCCTCCGCCAATCTAGGAAAGAAAGAAAAGAGTTATTTCAAAATGTAGGTACTGGAAACACACACAGTGACCCATAATTATGACACTTTAAGCCTATGCAACAGATGGCACCCACCTATCTGCAAACAGCTCACTAGGCTACATATTGTAGCCTGTCAGTTGAAGCACTAGACACCTTCCCCTCCACCCCATTTTTGCAGTCCCAGGCAGGCACCAGAAAATGAGATTCATGAGACCATCATAGGTCATCCTACATAGCTGAAGGGCTGCATTTAGCTTGGCAAGACACAAGGTGTGCAGGTTTGCTGTACCTGAACCACACAGGTTAGTGGAGACAACCTTTACAACTACGGTATTATTAGTCACTGTATAAAAGACTCTATACAACAACAGCTGCCCTTTGAAGCTTTTTCTTTTAAAAAAGAATGAAACTTCTCACAAGACACTGGGAAATGTAGGCTTCTGCCGGCCAGCCATCATAAGGTTGGCAAGAGTGCAAGCCTCCTCCTATTCATTTTATTAATAAAACAAATAGCCACCCCAACGTTGAGAGTGCTTAGGGAAACAATTGGGAATATCAGTAGTAACTATTAATTCCAGGGCATTTCCTAATTTTTCTCGGTTCTCATCAACAAGATTGTCTAGTCATGATGATGCAGGGGGTCAAGAGTCCACAAATTAAGTTTGCATGAATTTTGGCTTTTGTTTCATATACAATTGTACCAGAATGTTGTTAATCTCTATTTCATTTTGTTGTTGTTTAGTCGCTTAGTCGTGTCCGACTCTTCATGACCCCATGGACCAGAGCACGCCAGGCACTCCTGTCTTCCACTGCCTCCCGCAGTTTGGTCAGACTCTATTTCATAACCTAAGGCTATGCTAGAGACATGTGACCAGAATATCCTTAAAAGAATTAACTGCCAATACAGAGGCCCTGGATCAGTTTGGGACCGTGATCTTGGAAGTGGAGGGTGGGCTGTCTATATGTTTTCCCCTGTGGAGTAGATAACAAACTGGGAGAAGTGGCACAGGCAAAACCTACTCCCCACCACAATCCCATTATGATTTGTGGGTTAAGACGGCTTATTTGCTTTTTTTTTTTAATGGAACATCCTGATCACAATTCTCCCATATCACTTCTATCTTGTGAAGTACAGAGGGACAACATGTGTAGGAACTCATTGTTCACTGGTTTCTAGAGTTCAAACAAATACACTGCTTTGAAGGGGGAAGCAGCAGCAGAGAGATACAAAAAAAACAACATATCCTAGGTTTTGTCCACATTATTTATGCAGTACTCTCGGTAGGTATATACATGTGTTTTGTATTGCCTTTTTAAATTTGTAAAATGCACTGTGACCATTTTTGGGGAAGGGCAGTATAGATATCCCTTAATAAACCAACCATCAAATAAATACTGGTGCAGGTGTTCTGAAGGGATTGGGACCTTGTTGAACAGAGGTTCAACAGACACCACTTTTGTGTTTTAATCTATCATATCTGTAACAGCTAGGAACCTACCCTTTTTCACACAACAAATACCATAGCTTTAGTTGGCTCCTATGTCAGGAATAGAATATTGAAATAAGCAACTGGAAGGGCAATGCTATTAGGCCGCAATCCTATTTAATTGGGAGTAAACCCCACTGAACTGAGCAGGTGTCACTTCTGACTAGACATGTATAGGACTGTTAGTGGCTAAAGAAGCACAGCCTTCTCCTCTTGACTAAGGAAAGACAGGTTAATTCTAAGTTTAGAACAAGGGTGTCAAAACCAGACAGGACTTCTAAGAGCTGTGTGGATGATGTTTCCGCAGGTGCAGCTTCTTACACCTGTATGGCAAGGTGTGCTTTGCCAAAATTTCCTCTTCTACCCAATCATTAGCGGTTTGCAAATTATTTGCAAACGTTCCAAGGTCTCTTGAATTACAGCAAGCCAAGAGGTTGAAGAGTCCCAACAAAACAAGAGTCTTTGTCCACTTCCTGATTCCCTCTCTAGGCAAGTCATATCAGAAACCCGCTCCCAAGAGCTTGGTCCCAGTCCTTTGTTTATTTAAAAAAGCGAAGTATGCATTTGGCACCATGCAGAAATGTCTCCAAGCCATTCAAAGCAATTTTCCTTGACCGGAGCTGCCAGTTTTGTTTGCCCTCAAATAAAAGGGCAGGGCAGGCACTGATTCAGTACACATTGAAGTGCAGATTCCAGGTAGGACCTTGTTCATAAAGTGGAGGAAGAGTCAAGACAGCAGCTTTCCACCTTTGTCCTTTGGCAAAGGTGAAAGAGCCAAAGATCAGCTGTGGCAGTGGGGCAATGATGGGGCAGGGCCAGAGGCAAAAATGAGCAGAGCAATGAATGCAAAATTCACCCTTGCACAGAGGGCTGGTTTCTACACACACCCATTCGTCTACATCCAGGCATACAAAATGCATTATCAGAATTCAAGGACACATTTCAGCCAGGCAAAAATACTCAAGGAGGATGCAAAGCAGGGCCAGTAAAGTGTGTCACCTGAGGGCCAGAAGGAGAGGCTTATAGGGCTGTATTTGCCCCCCTCCATGGTGCCTGAGATTCTCCACACCTGCACTTTATTAGAGCAGGTATTACTTTACACATGAACCCAACCCCATACCATCAGACGCCCTTGTATATATATAGCTGTGTGTATATATACACAGAGGACTCTGTCCACTTCATCAGAAAGCAGCAGGTGGCAGGGTTCCTGATCACGTGGAAAAAGCCCTCCATGCTTATATCTATATGTACAAGGGTTCTGCTCAGAAACCACATGATCATGCAAAGGGGGAAATGCCATTCATAGTCACTGAGCATGCAACCTCACTGCCTGAATGTACCAAATCCATAGTGTCAACCTCTCCCATGTAATTCTTTACCAAGAAGCTTGGTAAATATAAGAGCAACAAGGGATATTGTTTCCTCTGCTTTCAAGACTCTGCATCAGCAAACCCCCTTTATGAATCTTCCCTTTAAAGAGGAAGTTGCTCCATTCCAAGAAATCTGTACCCTTGCCAGAGTCTGTTGAAGAAGCCCATTTTGGATCCTGAGGGCAGGAATTAAGGCCCACTTCTCTCATGTGAAGACATCTTCCCTATACAGATAAGAGAAGTGGCATGTACACTACCACATATGATTACCATACAAATGGATGCCAGGAAGGCATAGCTGGCACGGACTATCAATGAAGCAATAGAGACAATGTGTGTAGTTCTCATGAGGATGTGCAGAGATGCAACACATGACGTTTCCCCATGTAGACAGCAGCCCCCCAGGGTTATAAACAGATCTTCTTAGATGCCCATAGCCCAATCTCTTCTTCTACACTACCCCACAAACATAGTAAGAAAGAATTGAAGATATACCCTCATAGTCTACTATTGTATTCATTATATTTTAATATTCCTGCTTATAAACCCAGCGTTTGTCAGCACTTACCGACTGGCCTGGCCTGTGTATTATTTTACTGTTATTTATATTATTTATTAAATTTGTATATTGCCCTTCATCTGCAGATCTCAGGGCAGTAAACAATCTTCCTTTGGGAAACCCAAAGCAGTTACCGTAATTTAAAATTGGAGCTGATTCAGGACAAAACCTTTGAGATGCTTTGGGTTGTATTCAACTAACTTTTATTTATAGCAAACCCATGGAAATTAATAGACCTAAGTTAGGCATGGACATTAATTTCAGTGGGGTCAACTCCAAGTAAAAATTAGTTAAATACAAACCCTCAGATTTGGTTCTTTTGGAATAAAGGTCACTGGGAGCTAATGGTGTTATCTGTGGTGTGAAATTTACTTACACTTACATACTAGCTAATAAGAAAAGGGAAGGTTCACAGAATTAATACACCAACAGATCTTTCTCTCCCATTAAATTTTAGAGGGGAAAGAGTCCAGGGCTTTGGACTCTACACAGAGAACAGGACACTAATCTCAAGACTGCTGGATTGTTCTCTCTCGCCACCCACCCAGACCCTGAGATCATCACTTCCAGTTGGTTGAGGCGGGAAGACAGACAGTTCTTCAACTCAACTTCCAGAGCTGTCTCCAGCTAGTTTCTATGGCAACAATTTGGCCCAAACTTACTAACAAAGTAGATACTTAACAGACCTGGCTAAGCTATTTACCCAACAAAAGGACTAGTTTGGCCATCAACAGTCTCTCTTTCTGCAGAATCCAATCTTATAGCTAGAACAAAATAGCCGAAAAGCTGTTTAGTCCAACCGCAAACTTATTACAGAATGTCGCAACACCCCATGGAACTATTGCTCTGAACGTACATTCAGATTTCTAAAGCCCTAGATCCCCACTAACCCCCTTAGTACTGTCAGGACCATATGACACTCAACATAATGCAGATCACCTCACTAGAACTCACTTCAGGTACAGCCCCAGTGCATTGAGGGAGCCACTTGGAAGCTATTCCTGTGGGTTTGCAGGTAGATGAAAAAAGACAAGGACTATGCCAAAGGAATCGGCTTGAGCCAACGTCAGAGACTTCCTTGAGAGTGTTGCCATAGAAGCACCAGTGTAGGAGGGTGGCTGCATGGCTTGTAGAAACCCTATTATTTTTTTTTTTTTTTTTAAATTTATATTTATTTAATTTTCCAAATTTTACAAGCACATAACAGTCCGGTTAAATTTCCTTTGCCTCCCATCTCCCACCTTAGGAAGCAGTACATACCTTCCCTCCCTCTCACGGAGGTATTTTTTTAAAAAACAATGATCATTTAACCATCTAAACACAACCCTCACTTTGCTTGGGCCTGATCTCCTTCCAGACCAGGCCTCTACATTTCTAACTATTATCAAATGACTTCCACAGCCCCTCCCTGCTGAATTCTTAAATAATACTTGGCTCACGGGTTCTTATCTTGGTCTTAATACATTTATCATCTATTTTTTAACTTAACTTGAATATATCTGCTTCTTTACAATTTCCTCTTAACTTCAAAATACCTTAGATTATAACTTTCTCTTAATCCTCCTTACAAACCTTGGTTTTACCCTTGGCCTTACATCCTAATTTTTAAACTTAATTTCCCCCCTCTCCCCCCACACCCCAGAATCTGGTGTCCGTTTTTCCTTTCATACCAGAAATTAAAGCATATACTTTTGTCTCCAAACCATTAAATCAGTCCAAAAAAACAATAACAACATCTCAACCCACACCCACTCGCTGTTTCACCAATGTCCAGTTCATGTAGTCCATCAGAGCTTCTTTCCAAGTGATTTGCTGCAATCTTCTTTTCTTCCTTCGCCTTCGTCCTGCGTCACAATCCAGGAAAGCCATATTTACTTGCTGTGCTTGTTGCGAGCTCTTTTTCTTGCTGACATTCTTGCTGACATTCCATCTCTTAAGTTCTTTCTTTTTCTTGCTGGCATTCCTTCTCTTAAGATTCTTATTTTTCCTTGTCTTCCTATAAACAGTCCTGCTTCCAGAAGACCCGTTACTGATGCGCGGCTGGGTGCGAAAACTGTGTTCCATAACTAAATCCTCATTCTGGTTCTCACACACATCAGCGTGAAAACCTTCTGGCAACAGTTCATCCGGTATGAGTTGGTCCAAACGTCTCTCCAGTCTTTCCGAGGCAGCATCAAAGGCATCACTAAATTCTTGCAATCTTTGTAGAAATAGGTTAACTTGTAGCTCTGCCTTTGAAATGCCTGTCATTTTGTCAAATAAAGATACAATCTTTCAGTTGTTTACTTCACTGCGACAGTTGTAGTTACAAAATAGCGATCTTCGCCAGATTCCTCCGGCATGAGGGAAGAGAGGGGCTGGTTGCGCTGAGACTAAACTTTGATCAAACGCCACTTTCACTTTTGCCTCGGCTGCCATTTCCCGTCTCTAAATCTTCAACAACGATAGGGCTGGCCTCCATTTTAAGCCCTATACTTTGCTCTCAAATTGGTCCAAAACGTTCAATTTACTCACGATCTCCGAGTCCAAATCACTAATTTGTTGAGGAATCCCAGCGCACGAACAGGAGAAGTCACGGCAGCTGCGCCCGTCAGGGGGATAGATGTCATCAGATCCGATGGGCTCCGGCTCCCCCCGCCCGCTTCCCGGAGACCCTTATTAGGGTCTCCTCGGGAGCAGGAGAGCCGTTAACGAGCCACTGCCAGACCAACCGGTCCCGGGACGCCCTTCCCGGGAGTTTTGGGGGCTGGGGCGCTGTCCCAGACACCCCTTTCACCCCTTTTTCGGACAGGGAACATCAGAGCGATGTTCCCCCCGACTTCTCCCTCCGGCGCCGGAACCGGAAGCCGGCTTGTAGAAACCCTATTAACAGGGCAAACATGAAACCAACACGACACCCACAGAAACCATAAAACCCACTCAGCCGGTCCAGAGACAAGGAAGGAGGCCTGAGAATACATTTTAATGAGTACTTTGGCTTGCGTCATGATAGTGTTCAAGCTACCCATTGCCGTTTTGTGGGCTTGGCCTGCCATTGCATGAAGGCACGCCCGTCATCTGGGATCATAAACCACAACCGAATATCGTGGCCCTGCGTCTGTTTGCCCCATGGGTGTGGCAGCTGAAGAGGCAGCCAGAATCAGAGGACATTCTCCACAAGCCAAGCCTCGCATTAGGCAACCGCTCCATGTTGTTCAGTACAAGGTTTATCTGTGAGCCAAAATAGCTGTAACTTGTGTAGGTGCACATATTCTGGATTCCTTGAATGTGCTGTGCAGGACACTGAAAGGCACAGTAAGCCAGAATCAGGCACAGAATCAGAAAATGCTAGCAGGCCATGTGATGCAGACTCTAGAGATGTTTATCCTGAGATAAAAAGCACACCTAGGTGAGATTTACAATCTGATCTCTCATTGCTTTTTTTTTTTTTAATAAGGTAGATATTAAATAAATTCACCATAACTAAGGAGGAGCAAATCCAACTGGGAACGCTGTAGTTTAAATTAGTTTTCACCCTTGCAGTTCTCCCCCAATGAGCCCCCCTCCCCTGCCACACAGTTATTTAGCCTGTAGGGGGAAACGCATAAAGGTGGCCGTTTGGTATCACTGATCTCCAGCTTTATCAGGTTGTGCCCTAAGACTATTCACAGGGCGTACTTATGGTATGTCTCAAACACAGTATTTGTAGTTAGTTAAAACTCTTCAGTAGCTTCAGGGTTCAACAGGTAAAGACCATGGTTCTGATCACTAGAATTGTTACAGCAATGACGTGCATCTTGTTAACAAATTATATACGGGAAGCACGCTGCCAAAGAGAAAACCTAATATTTCTTAAAGTAAGATTTGTGCAAGCTAAGACTGTTACTAGTCCTTCTGTTTGGGGATCAGCATGCAGTACAGTGCTAAACCTATTTTCTTAAAAAGTAAGTAAGTAATAATAATAATAATAAAAAAGAGGGTATGTCAATAAAAAAAAGTTATTATACATCATGGTGAATGGACATGTTACAAGTAAAGGTATGTTTCACAATTAAATGAAATAACGTAGGGAAATAACCATATTTAGCTTAGGATATATTTACATAGGGACGTGGGTGGCACTGTGGTCTAAACCACAGAGCCTAGGGCTTGCCAAACGGAAGGTCGGTGGTTCGAATCCCCGGGATGGGGTGAGCTCCCGTTGCTCAGTCCCTGCTGCTGCCAACCTAGCAGTTCGAAAGCATGCAGTGCAAGTAGATAAATAGGTACCGCTCCGGCAGGAAGGTAAACGGCATTTCCGTGTGCTGCTCTGGTTCGCCAGAAGCGGATCAGTCATGCTGGCCACATGACCCGGAAGCTGTACATCGGCTCCCTCGGCCAGTAAAGCGAGATGAGCGCCACAACCCCAGAGTCGTCTGTGACTGGACCTAACAGTTAGGGGTCCCTTTACCCTTACCTAAATGTTCTTAGGAATGCTGCCTATGCTATATTTTGGCTGTGTACACACCATATGTTTAAACCCCAGAGTAAAATCAAGGGTTTACTCTCTGGGATATGTCAGTCAAATCCAACATTCTAAGAGAGGACTAACTGCCTCTATGTGACAGTCAGTTTGGTCCGTTGGTTGGTTAGGCTGCTGCTGATAGACGTGTTAAGTAGTAAATGCTCTGATGGAGTCTTTTTAGGACTCACTAAAATCTAATATAGTTTATATCTTTTGTAACCTAAGTACGTACTCAATGAATCTGACAGTAAACTAGTTTATATTGTTATCATTCAGATTCATGTGTATTTTCCTTTTAAGAGGGACAAAAGGGATTAACAACCAAGAAGGCAAGAAGGTAGAAGACATAATTATTTAAAAAGGACTCAAACGAGTCAGCAATCTGCTTGCTGCTGTGTTTAACCCAGGAACCCAGGAAATGTTTAACCCAGCTATATTATATATACACGTTCCTACATACTCATCACAGAGGCGTAATTCCCAGCACCCTTAACCAACCACAGTTCCCATGATTCTTTTTTGGGGGGGGGGGTTGAATGTGCTTTAAATGTATGGTATGTATATTGCCTTTATCTCTCAAGATCTTTAAGCATACAGATGTGGGGGCTTTAGTAGAGTTACCTATAAAGCCTTTAGTAGAGTTTACCTACTTAAAAAGCATCTTAAAAAGCAAAGACATCACCTTGCCAACAAAGGTCCGTATAGTTAAAGTTAAAGCTATGGTTTTCCCAGTAGTAATGTACAGAAGTGAGAGCTGGACCATAAAGAAGGCTGATCGCCGAAGAATTGATGCTTTTGAATTATGGTGCTGGAGGAGACTCTTGAGAGTCCCATGGACTGCAAGAAGATCAAACCTATCCATTCTTAAAGAAATCAGCCCTGAGTGCTCATTAGAAGGACAGATCCTGAAGTTGAGGCTCCAGTACTTTGCCCACCTCATGAGAAGAGAAGACTCCCTAGAAAAGACCCTGATGTTGGGAAAGATTGAGGGCACAAGGAGAAGGGGACGACAGAGGATGAGATGGCTGGACAGTGTTCTCGAAGCTACTAACATGAGTTTGGCCAAACTGCGAGAGGCAGTGAAGGATAGGCGTGCCTGGTGTGCTCTGGTCCATGGGGTCACGAAGAGTCAGACACGACTGAACGACTGAACAACAACAGAGTTTACCTATAAAGCAGGTAAAATACTTATTTAGTAGAGTTACCTATAAAGAAAAACTAGGCATCTTACAGGGTTTGCCTCACCAAGTTATACTTTTACAAGACCAGCTACCTCATCCATAGGGCTAAAAGGGTTAATACTTACCACAATGGCCAGGTTAAATAAGACCATCATGACCTTCAAGAAAGTGAAGCAGCTCATCTTGATTGCTATAAAAAAAATTAAGGAGAAAGTTAATTAACAGCAACTCAAAAGCCTTTTAGTTTAAAGAGATCTAATCCCAACTCATGATCCAGACATTTGGGCACAGGGTTAGTACATGGCCCAATGCAAAGCAGGTTTACTAGGAATTCTCACTGGAAGATTCAATGTCGTAAGCATGGTCCAAATTGCACCTTCAGAAGCAGGTGGATAAACAATATTCATATCATACCACATGTAGTGGTGAATACAAAACTTATGCAATAGTACACATAATCCAACATGCCCTTCATGCACACACACACACACACACACACACACACACAGAGAGAGAGAGAGAGAGAGAGAGAGAGAGAGAGAGAGAGAGAAACTGCTTTGTTCTTCTTCAACTAGATTAAAATCCCTTTCTATCTTGAATCAAATCCTCTTTTAGATACATATTTTAGGAAAATTCCTCCCCACTACATTCTACAGAGCATTAGAAAGATACTTTAGTAAATGAAGAAGAAAACACACCAGAAATAGAACTTTAAGCATCTCTGGTGGCAACAGCACCTTTTGCCATAAGGGAGGAGACCAGTTAATGCCATTTTGCCAGGGCAGCAGTGAGGGAAACAAACACCTAGTGAACTGAGGAGAGGACTTTGAAAAAGATCTTTCCCCTCAACCTCACTTTGCTATCTCCACCTGGGAGGGAATCAAAACAAGGAGCCACAGGACAACATCATTTGGTACCATCAATAGTACTTGGCATTCCTGATCCATCAAAATGAGCTACCTAGTAGCCTAGTCGTTTACTTTTTTGAACCACGTCAGTTAAAGCAGCAGCTTTACAAACCTTGTACAGTCAATTTTAATAAAAGGCAATTTGTCCTCTTCACATTCCTCTGTAATTTTTGTGGGAAGATTTCAACGAGGAACCACACTGAAACAAGCCGCCCTTAAACGAGCTTTCTGCTTTAAAGGAAGAGACTTGAATCTACTTCGCACACTGATGCCAGTAAACACAGATGGAACACACATCAGTCTCCTTCTTCAACAACAAAACCTTTACAGACCAAAGAAGTTCCATAGACTCACCTTAAAAGGCAACAATCAACTAGAGAAAAAGACCTGGACAACTCTCAGCTACCTTTCCAGCAGGCAAAGCACTCAGCTTTTAAAGTAAACTGAACCAGCTGTTGTTTCAGGCTATAATAAATATCCCTTCAGCCTATAAGAAGTATCCCTTTTTTCAGGCCAATCAAATCTCTTTAAGGGCAAAAACCACACCTCACTAGCACTTAAAAAAAAAAATTAAGCAACAGGGAGTAGGCTAGTTTTCTTTATTCTTTACTGCCCTCTGATGGCTGTAGGTGAATATTTATTCATTCATAAGAATTTTTTGAATTTTTAATTTGTTTTTGCACACACACACACACTTGCACATACATGTACACCAAGAGTGTACCAAGAGTGGAAGAGTGTGTGTGTGTGTGTGTGTGTGTGTGTGTGTGTGAGAGAGAGAGAGAGAGAGAGAGAGAGAGAGAGAGTTTCTGCGCATGTACGTGCAGTGCCAACAGCAGAAATGGAAACTGCTGCCATAGCAGTACATAGCAGTACATCCCACACCTAGCCATGGTCCTCCCTGCCTTTGCAAGTGACAGCCTCTGGCGGTGGAGCTAAAGGAGGAGCATGACAAGCCATGAGAGGAAGATACACAGTGTTGGACATGCTGGCTTGCTCAAGCCATTCATTCTGCTGCCACTGATGCCGGCAGACATGCTGCCCATCCTGACACCGTGTGAGAGCTTCTCAACCACTGGTGTCAACAAGTCCACAAAACCACCACCAGGCCACAAGAGTATATTCAGGGGCTAGGTACAGTGGCAGAGCTTCATGCTCCAGCACTGGGGAGCGGAGAGCAGGCGGGGGTGGGGCTGGTGCGCATCCTGGGGGCATGGTGTGCTGCCTGCGGGGGAGTGGTGCCCAGTGCAGGTGGGGGGACAGCTGCAATGGCACCCCACCGGGATCGCGCTGCCAGGGGCGGTGTGCTCCCCCCACTCCTCTTCCTCCGCCAGTGGCTAGGTAGACTTACTTTCTCAAGTGATTTGCCTACATGGACTGTGCCCTCCTGTGGTGTAACAGGTCAGTGTGTCTGGCTGGCTGTTATCCAGAAGGTTGGTGGTTCAAGCCCACCCAGGGGTAGAATTCCTGCAGATGACCCTTCCAACTCTACTGTTCTCTGATTCTATGACTATAATAAATGCAAAGCTATGAAAACAGTACCTGCGCTGAGCCACTAGGGGGACCTCTGTCATCACATAAAAAGCCTTAGAGTCTACATGTCAGACTTAAGCCTTGCTAAATTCATTCCTGCCACCTGAGGCAATTGTCTCTGGCCTTAATGGGCCAGCTCTGCTCCCAAGTCAAGAAATTTTGGTAGCCTTTTGAAGTTGGGGACTGAAGAATGGCAGCTTACACTAAAACAATCTTAAATAGGCATTCCCAAAAGGCAACAATAGGGACTAGACTGGGAGAATGACACTCCCATCCCAGTATATAGGGACATTTAGAGCATACAGGTTTTTAGCAGCCTCTTCCTATAAACAAAAACAGCTATTCTGCATCAGACCAGAAGCTCATCTGGTCCAGCATCTTATTCTCAACCACAGTGATGCTTACAGGATGTCCACGATCAGATCATGAGCCAACCCACCCCACACAAGCAAGATGAGATGACCGCAGGATCCACAGCAGATTCGACCTCCAAGGAATGCATCGCCCGCTGCTGCGAAGGCTGCAGCATACTCCTTGGAGGCTGGATCTGCCTCTTCCTCAGCAGCCCACCCCCATGTGTCCTCCACAGTGGTCTCTTGGAGGGTAGGAGGCTCCCACCCCTAGGGATGAAATGGCAGGGACTTGTCTCTGGGGTCTCCCGGGCTCTGCACCTATCCAGCATGATTCAGAGCGGACCCTTCCACCTTGCCCCCATGGCAGCCTTTGATTCTCAGTACAACCATCAGGTGAGGTTGATCTGATTCCCCTCCTAGTTCCTAATGTATATTTTCAGCCATCTCCTTGTTTCCAATGTAGATATTCACTCCCCGCCCCCCGCCTTATTCCCAATGCAGATCTTCATTCATCCCTTCTTCCCTTGCAGGGAAGCGGGCACCATTTTGTGGTTTGCCTCAGGTACTAAAATTACTTGATCAGGCCCCGAATTAAGTCCATAGCCCTCTTCCGCTTTTGTTCCTCAGTAAGTGGTAGTTAATGTTGCCTCTGATCCTACAGATAGTACACAGCTATCCTGTTTCTCATAAGAACAAGGACAGAGGTCACAGAAAGAACGGAGCAAGTCACCTGTGGTGGCATTTCTGGGCCTCCTGCAAAGAGACCACGTGCTTTGCATGCAGAAGATCTCAGGATCTGGGACCTGCCTATCAGAATAGTTAAGATGAAGCTAGCTAGCCAAATTTGTGGCGGTTCCATATGCATTTATCCAAATAGTACTGCAATCTTGACAAACCTAACCTGTTTAACAGAAAACACCAGACAACCAATGGCATAAGATAAAAGTGAACCAAATCCATTTACCTGGGTTTGTAAAATGCAGTTGATTTTCACTGCATTTCCAAATGTCCCAGTTGCGTTGTGACTTCATCTGACAGTCAGCTAGTTGCCCAAATGACGCAGCTTCCTCTGGATGCTCAGCTTTCTTTGAACCTAAGAAAAATCCCATTTCTACAGAAAGGGGACAGTCATTTTGAGGGAAGAAAGATTACTTTAAATGTCAGAGAGAACGAGGAAGCAAGATTGCATAGAACAGGTCACTGCCATGATCAGAGCTTGAGATGCTTTACTCAATGTGACTTTGAAGGATCATATGGATGATCTATTTCAGATCTCTGGAAGCCTGCTTCAGGGTTTGCCCAAGTCTACAAGTAGCTGTGGTCACAATACCAGGGTTGTTATTAGGGTGTCGTGTCCCCAATGGTGACTGTAGCTAGCTGTCAAGAACGCACGCCACTCCGAGAAGTCAGCGGAAGTTGTCTTGAAGTTTATTGTACAGCACACAGAGAAACGTGGAAAGTCCGTGAGGATTCTGAGGAGGCCACCTCAGAATCCCCCTTATGTACACCTTGCTGGGTGACTCCCAATTCCCCCCTCCCTTCTGCCCTAAAGGTCCGGGGGTAATCCTCTTCCCCACCCGGGGTGGCTTGGACAAAAGAGTTAACTGCTCTGGTCTACCTGCACCATTCATGGGTGCTTTTTGCATTGTTATTGCGATGCAGCCGGTTCCACCACGCCCGCTGCTGATGGCTCGTTAGCGGTCGTTATCGCCCATTGTGGGGTTGTTTACCCCGCGGGGCATGCCTGGGCGAGGTCGGGCCTTGCTGCGCTCGGTTTAACCCCTGCGCGCCTGGCTCCGCAGTCGCCCCCTTCTCTGGCCCGCTGCATGGTTCCCCTTCCTGGCGCCCGCATGGCGCGACCCTGGCGGACCCCGGTCTATCAGTGTCTAGTCGGGTCGCGACATCCTGCCCCCCCGAAACTGACTCCCCCCTCCCCTGGGGAGCGTTCTGAGTCCCGGGGCCCCCCGGCCGGTTTGGCCACTGTTGGTGGAATCTCTTGACCAGCTGTGGGGCCAAAACGTCCGACGCCCACACCCATTCTCGGTCCCCCATAGCAAAGTCCTTCCACTCCACCAGGTACTGCAAACGCCCTCTGTAGAGTCTGGAGTCCAAAATGTCCTTGACCTCATGGTGCTCCCCTCCCGCCAGGATCAACGGGGTGGGTGGCGCCGCCACGGGGTGCCAACCGTCGTCCTCCGGGGACTTCTTCAGCAAGCTGAAGTGGAACACCGGGTGTATCTGTTGCAAGTTCTTTGGGAGTTCCAGCTTCGCAGATACTCCGTTGATTACCTCTAGCACTTTAAACGGGCCCAAGTACCGGGGCCCGAGTTTCTTGCTGGGGAGGCCCAGCTTCAAGTGCCGCGTGGACAGGTAGACCCGGCACCCCGCTTTGATGTCCCCCGCCGGTCTTCTTCGCTGGTCCGCCGTCCTCTTCTGCGCCGCCTTGACCTCCAGCAGTTGTTCCCGAAGGGACTCCCAGCACCTGGCCGTCCTCTCTCTCCACTTTCCGAGCTCCTCCGGCTCCCGGGCGGTGGGCTCCCCCAAGTCCGGCAGGTGCCTCAGGTCGGTCCCGTAGACCACGGCGAAGGGGGACATCTCCGTGCTGCTATGTACGGAGTTATTGTAAGCGAACTCCGCCAACGGAAGCAGCTGTGACCAGTCGTCCTGCTGGTAGCAGCCAAAACACCGCAGGTACTGCTCCAGCACCTGGTTGACACGTTCCGTCTGTCCGTCAGTCTGGGGGTGGTAGGCCGAGCTGAGTCCCTGTTCGATCCCCAGCAGTCCCAGGAACGCCTTCCAAAATCGGGACACAAACTGGGAGCCGCGATCGGAAATGACCTTGTCTGGAACCCCATGGAGCCGGAAGATGTGCTCCATGAACAGTTTTGCCACCTGGGTGGCGGTAGGCAGTGAGGCGCAGGGCACGAAATGGGCTTGCTTGGAGAACAGGTCCACCACGACCCATATTGCTGTCTTGCCTCGGCTGGGTGGCAGATCCGTAATAAAGTCCATGGAGATCACCGACCAAGGTCGAGGTGGGACCTCCAGAGGCTGTAGGAGGCCCTGCGGCTTGCCCACTGCCGGCTTGCAGGTGAGGCAGATGGGGCAGCCCGCAACGTAGTCCTTGACATCTTTGCGGAGCGTGGGCCACCAGAAGCTCCGCCGAACCAGCTTCCACGTCTTGACGAAGCCGAAGTGCCCAGCCGCTTTGGCGTCGTGGCATGCCTCCAGGGCGGCCCTCCGGAGGGGTTCCGGGACGTACGCGGCGCTCCCCCTTCTCCAGATGTCCCCTTCCAGTGTCAAGGAGTCCCGCAGGTTCTGTAGTTCCGCGTCTGTTGGATACGCTGCCACTAGTCTGTCGCGGAGCGCTGCAGAAGGCTGGCTGCGCTCCCGGGGGGGTGTCCCATCTTGACCCCCTGTCTGTCCTTCTTTCCTCCGCCCGGGACCCCCAATCCAGAGCCGACTAGACAGGGTCGCGCCATGCGGGCGCCAGGAAGGGGAACCTTGCAGCGGGCCAGGAAAGGGGGCGACAGCGGAGCCAGGTGCGCAGGGGTTAAACCGAGCGCAGCAAGACCCGACCTCGCCCAGGCATGCCTCGAGGGGTAAACAACCCCAGGATGGGTGCGTACCTGATGGCCCAACCCCAGGTGCGGAAGGGAACCGCAAATCATCAGCGGCGGGCGGGAACCGTCAGCATCGCAATAACAATGTAAAAAGCACCCATGAATAGTGCAGGTAGACCAGAGCAGTTAACTCTTTTGTCCAAGCCACCCCGGGTGGGGAAGAGGATTAACCCCGGACCTTTAGGGCAGAAGGGAGGGGGGAATTGGGAGTCACCCAGCAAGGTGTACATAAGGGGGATTCTGAGATGGCCTCCTCAGAATCCTCACGGACTTTCCACGTTTCTCTGTGTGCTGTACAATAAACTTCAAGACATCTTCCGCTGACTTCTCGGAGTGGCGTGCGTTCTTGACGGCTAGCTACAGTTACCATTGGGGACACGACTAGTATGCCTCCCTCAAGTCTAGCTTCGTGAAGATCGTGCCGGTACCCAACTGGTCCAGCAGATCCGGGATGAGGGGGAGCGGGTACGCGTTCCCTGCCGCTATGGCGTTCAACCCTCTGTAGTCCTGGCACAACCTCCGGGTGCCATCCTTCTTGCCCACGAAGATGACCGGAGCCCCCATGGGGCTCTTGGCGGGGCGGATGAACCCTCTGGCCAGATTCTTGTCCAGGAACTCCCTGAGGTCCTGGAGTTCCTCCCCGGACATCTTGTAGATGCGTCCCTTGGGGAGGACCGCATCCTCTGGGATGTCGATGGCGCAATCTGTGCGGCGGTGGGGGGGCAGCTCGTCTGCCTCGGTTTCCCCGAACACCGCCGCCAGATCCCGGTACTCCGGGGGTATCTCCGGCGCCACCACATCCAGCTTGCCCTCGTCCCCGTGGACCCCTTTGGCCTCCCCCTTCCCGGGGCACTGGGGGTCCGATTCGACCCTGTGCTGCCCACACCTATCCAGGTCGAACGTCAGGCGCCCTGAGCGCCAGTCTACTATGGGGTTATGTTCCATCAGCCAGTCCAACCCCAGCACTACCTGTTACCCATCCGTGGGGACCCTAACTAGCATCCTGGACTCCCGGTGGTCCCCCACCCACAAGGAGACCGGCCCCACTTCCACCCCAAACGGACCCCCCTTTATGGGACTGCCGTCCATCTGGACGAAAACTAAGGGGGTGCTCCGAACCTGGGTGGGCAAGTCCAGTTCCTTGGCCACGTCGGGGTGCAGCATACTGTGGTCGCAGCCCGAGTCCAGCAGCGCATCGCCCGTCCATTGCTTGCCGCCGTCCGGGTTTTCCAGCCTCACCCGGACCAGGTTGGGTGGTCTTCCCGCCCGTTTCTTGGGGTCTGTTGACCCTGGCGGGACCTGCAGCCGGGCGTCCTTCACTGCAGGTCCAGGTCGTTTCCCGACTCCGAGCCCTCGGAGTCGGACTGGCGCTTTCCCCTTGGCTCCGACGTGACAGCCGCCCGGCTCCCGGTCTTGGGTGTCCTACCGGTTCCCGACGTCACTTGGGACCCTGCCGGGGTCCGAACCTCTCCCGGGGGTCGCTTGGGGCACGCCACCGCATAGTGTCCTGCCCCTCCGCACCTCATGCAGAGTCCCTCCCGGCGTCTCCTCTCCCGTTCCGGGAGTCGCCCCCTTCTCTGGCCCGCTGCATGGTTCCCCTTCCTGGCGCCCGCATGGCGCGACCCTGGCGGACCCCGGTCTATCAGTGTCTAGTCGGGTCGCGACATAGGGGATGGCCAAAACAGGGGCATAACTTGTGTATATTAGGGAAAGTATGAGAAAAAAGCATCCATTTGAGAACATGACTTGCAACGGTGTATTTAATTAAGGGGAATTGCTTGCAAAAATGTGTATATTGAGAGGAAATGTGACTAAAATGCTGCCAATTTTTGGTGAGAAGGAAGGAAGGAAGGAAGGAAGGAAGGAAGGAAGAAAGAAAGAAAGAAAGAAAGAAAGAAAGAAAGAAAGAAAGAAAGAAAGAAAGAAAAACTGATACAGAAATCTTGGTAACTGAACATAATTAAGACCGGAAACTGAAACTGAATTTGACAAATTCATCAGTTGCTACTACAGGCCTTTGATCTAAATGGGAAGTGTATTCCAAAATTGCCCTAGGGCGGTTTTTACTCTAAAATAAAAGCCAAATAAAACACACCTGTCATCTATAGTTTGACCCCTGAGCCTAAGGTGATCAGGGATCTACTGCCCTTAGAGGGCTATGCACACAGGGTTCCCCTTTGCGGGTGTCTATGCTCAACACATGGATGTCAAGGAGTGGAGCAACAGTGGAGGCCTGGAACACCTTAAATCACATGGAGCCCCTTCATGCAGTTAGTGCACAAAGAGAGTCTCGTAAACATGAACAAGGCCATTGGAGGTAATGAATCCGGTGCTCCTGAAAGCTGACCCAGGTCTTCTACATAGTCGTTCTGTCTCTGTACTCATTCCTTACCAGACTCAGATACAGTACATGTCTGTAGATCACACTGTATGCAGGCTTAATACTCCATTCTAATACTGTGTCCACATTCATTCATTCAAAACCACATTGACTTCCCTTTCCTATTACTTTCAGGCAGGTGGGATGGAAGCCCTGTATATTCTGCCTCTAGGGCTTCCCAATCAAGTAATTCCCCAGCTTAGGTTGGAACAGACACCCCAGTCCTATGGCAGAAGTTCATCTCCCACCCTTTCAGCCAGATAGCCATGGCTCTCCCCTGGTTGACTTTATACAGCCTTCCTTTTGCAACACATCCCATTGCCACTGGACTACTGTATATAACAAGGTGCTAGTTACAGAATTCAGAAGTGCAGAGGGGTTTTGCAAAATGAAGGCAGCCAAGCTGTTGTTTTGTGAGAATTTCATTACTCACCTACCCAGCTGAACCAGCTCATGTCTTTTTTCTGATGCAAGGCTCCTGCACCACTAGTAAGGGGAAAGGGTTTCAATAGGAATTCTGATTCTTCCAGCCTTTTAAATTACAGCCTGCTGTTGAGTTCTGCTTTCTGTTTCAAATTCCTTTAAGCATCCAGTTTCACTTTCTTGGAAGGGGTGGTTTTGTTTCCCATGACTATTTTCTGGCATGAAGATCTAGGTTTCCCCCCTCTCCTGACCAAAAAATGCTTCCTTTGCTCTTACTGTGAGATTATTTTTATCTAAAGTAAGTCAACTAACTATAAGTGCTTTATAAGTCAATAGGTGTAATATAGCCACTGATGCAGTACTGTATAGTCCATTAGGCACACAGGATCTCTCAATATGTTCCTAAAATGAAATAGCAAGCATGTAAAAACAACAACAAACCCATTCTTAACTATTCTGAAAACTGTATGGCGAGTGTTGCTTTCAGGTGAAGCAGAACAAGTTGTGGGCAAATTAATGCACAAGAAACCCACTCACTGCATTTGAAAAAGAAAAATAACGTCAAAAGGCAATTCATCATTTTTGAGCCCATTTCTCACAAATGAACTTACTACCGGTAGGTAACTTCCTAACTTAAATGTTTCCACTGTCAACAAGTTGAAAGTTAACTTCATTTCATTTCAAAGACTGTTTAAACTAAACTTTATCTAGCTAAAAAAAATCATCATTAATCTTTCCTATAGCTGTCACCATCCAGTGAGAGGGGAGGGCGGGAGGGCTCTTCCTTTCACTCTTCCAGTTCCAGCAGATGGCACTGAAATGTATAGGAAAAAGAGGCCATTTATGTTCCTGTGGTGTTGGTGTTATTTTAGCTTCCCTTTCATGTAGCTGGAGAGCAGGCAAGACTCCAAATGTGGTTTACAGAACTTTGAAATGAATTGAGCCTCACTGGATTTTAGGAGGACACACGGAAGGAAGTGGTATTTATTTGCTGACCACAGTTTGAGAAAAAACCTGCTCAGCAAGACATCTGAGGTGGTGAGTGGAACTGTAAAATGAAGAGAAAGTAGCAGTTGCCAACCTACTAAATGGAAGACACTTTGCTGACCATTTCATCAAACAGACCCGATTTTGGAAGATTTGCATTTCCAGCTTAATGAATGTGTGTTTCATGCCAGCAGCTGATACAACTTGTCAGGCTTGAAACTATTGTGTTTGATTGAAGCACAATGCATGGAGACCCTGGCATTTCAAGATTTATCAAGGCCACACAGGACCACACTTACCCTTAGCATGTGAACTGTTGTCAGATCAGGTAGAATTCAGGTTGCCATGGCCTTCTCTCCTCTTTTGCGGAGAAAATGAGAGCCCTGTTTGGCCAGCAGGCAGGAGGAAACAGTGGGTATGACAAAAGATCAGCTTCACCCTGCCTTCCAATAGCAACCCTCTGACCACAAAATATGGGTCAGTCTACCCAGAGATTTGCAGGTGCCAAAAATCTGCATCACACCACACCCTGACTGTGCAAATTGTGATTGGAACATCTGAATTCTCTTCTTCTCTTTGAGAGTTTCCCACCCTCCATAGAAATCATGGAGGTTGCCCTATTCTCTGCCTTCTTCCTGCTGTGGTCAGCAACCATGGAAACCTAGTTAGGTGGGTCTCACCCAAATGGTTTGAAATGGAAGGAATTCTGTTTTGTTTGTTTGTCTGTTTGTTTGTTTGTTTTGTTTTGTTATGTTTCCTGATAAGTAAGTGGTACCTAGCTAAACTGTGTTTTGTTTTTGTGTTGTTGTTTTTATAAAAAAAAAATCATTTCCCACTTCTCAATCTCTCTCTGCTTGGCTCTTCAATAAATGTCCTTATTTTGAACTGAGCTGCTAAACCAATTACCTTAACAAAGGAACTGGTCTGACTGCTTCACAGAATTCCCTTTGATAGATTCTAACTTCACAGATACAGGATCATAGGTGTGAGAAGGGGCACAGGGGTATCATCCAGACTGACACCCCCAATCCTATAACAATATATTTCAGACAAGCTTTTCCTGCAACAAAATGTATTCCCCTTATTTCACATGATTTAATGGCAATTATTAATTCTCCTGAATTAATATGGCTCTGGATAGTAATTTTCATTCAGCTATTTGGCATCAAATGCTTGTATTGCACAATTCTTGGTTTGCAGGGGATTGGAGTAGATGATCCTCAGGGTTCCTTCTAACTCTCAGATTCTATGAATAACTAAGATATTGGGAAAAGGCATTTTTTCCAACAATCTCTCTCTCACACCCACACCCACACCCACACAGGATCTGGATGGATAAGATTAATAATTTCTACTTTCACATGCAACCAACATTTTTTCTTGAACAAAAAAGGTTGAGCTCTGTTTTCCAATAAGCCTCTAAGCAGCGGGAAAGAACAATGGATTAATCAAAAGCGACTCCAGACAGAAACGGAGACACTGTTTTGAAAACACAGGCTCAGACTGAATAGTCCTCGTATGCTCTCTCTTGTTGTGAATGTCGGCATTTCTGTGATGAGAATTGATGCCAAAGGAAAATGAACCTGGCACAAATGTTAATTATAACAATTCAGAGGAAGACGAAAATTATAAAAGCTGAGCTTAGCCAAAGAGAGTAACAATTGCATTTTGGAAACAATGGGCTGTCTGGGAACAGATGAGAGATGGAACAAGAAGATACCCACAGCAGACAGATGCAGCTGTGCTGGCACGCTTGCTACTCAGGCTAGCCCAGAAAGAGAGGCAGTGTGGAATAGTTGAATCTCCCAAGGGCCAAGGTCATATTTGGCAAGTTCTGTGCCATAATCTGCAAAGCAGTTCTCGTATCTGGTAGCTTTATTTTATTCACCTTTACTTTTCTTTATTAAAATGCCCTTTCTCTGTTTTCCTTCCTGTTGGGGCTGCAGTCTGAGGTGAACAGGGAAGCAGGAGGTGTATGATGAAGCCGGGACTGAGGAAATGTTATACCAGAGCACTGCAGGGTTCAGGAAGACTCCAGCAAAGCTAGGCCACAACATGAAGTCCCCTTGTGGTCTGTTCTATCCAGGATGCTTTTATTTTATTTTATCTATTATTACATTTATATCTCATCTTTCCTCCAAGGAGCTCAAGGTAGCATATACAACTTTCCCTCTCCTTATTTCAACTTCCACAACTCTGTGAGATAGGTTTGGCTGAACTGGCCCAAGGTGAGCTTCATGGCTAAGCGGGGATTTGAACCCTGGTTTCTCAGCTCCTGGTGCTGCACTCTAACCACTCCGCCACACTATGACCAGCTTGGGATGGAACAACTCCCACAACTAGGAAAGGTTATGGCATTTGGGACTGTTAGAGAAAAGATGAGTAAGAGTTGGCGTGGTAGTAGTTTGTTAAATTATGCATGGAAAAGTGGATAGAGAAAGGTTTTTCACCTTCTCTCATAGCGCTAGAACTCGGGGACATCAAATGAAGCTGAATGCTGGAAGATTCAGGACACATAATAGAAAGGAGTTCTTCACACAGGCTATCCATAGTCACTAGCCACAATGGCTACGTTATCCATCCACTATGCCTCCACTATGCCTGTTGAATGAATACCAGTGGCTGGAAATCACAAGTGGGCAGAGTGCTGTTGTGCTTGTGTGTTTCCTGCAGGCATCTGATTGGCCACTGTGAGAACAGGAAGCTGACTGGACGGGCCACTGGCCTGATTCAGCAGGTTCTACTTAGGTTGCTACGTTAACTAGACAGGAGGTCACTTTGCCTCTTGCTCCCAGAGACAACCAGACAGCCTCTGACAGCTTCAGTATGCAAGTCTGAACTTCTCTTGCTCATACAGTTGAACGCTACATACACATATAACAACTCCTAATCCCTATCTAGCATTAGCAAATAAACAATAGCTCACCAAATCAGCAGTCCTTCCTGGGAGACTGATCAGATCTCCATAGGGTCTCAGCTTCCTTCTAACATGGTCATATTTCTCTCTTTCTCATGCCAAGGTGTTTAAATACCTTTCAGTCCAGTTTGTTGACCTGTCCAGTCTAGCTATCTAAACTGTTACATAAGATATTCTGGTTCAGACAGATAACACTGCAGGGCAATGACCCAAACATTATATTCATGATTGCAGCCTTCTTTAATAAAAGTACCACCACTTCACACCCAATTTGATCAAATACATAAAACAAGTTTTACGACCAATGAAAACACGATCTTATACAAACACAAAGTACTTATAAGATGGCTTCCTACTGATGAAAACTAGTTATAAGTTTACAAATGAATCTGGCCACAACTCCCCTTCCCAGTCAAAGCTGCAGCTTCTGTCACCGATCTGTAGCAAAAACATAAGGAGCTGGTTCTCTTGAGTATTTGCCATACTGACTATGTTACAGAAGATGCAGTTTCTCAAAAATATAACAGTACTGTGCTTAAGTCACTGAATATTGATGTGCTGCATCTGGACATCAGTAGCAGTTCAATAATTAATAACAGCTTTCCTCCCCCCTGCTGATCTAAAAAAAAAAAAAGCATTGAAGTGGAGGAACTCTAAGTCTTAAGAATTTTGTGAAGGAAGGAATGTTTGGTGTTTCTTCCTGTGCATCCCCCCCCCCCTTTGGTCTTTCATGGAATAAGATGATACAGCATGCACACTCTCCCCCCTCCTGCAAGCTGTTCACATCTGTGCGGCTTCATTAGTGTCAGATTTGTTTCTGTTTGTGTAGACACCAGAAGGAAATGACAGGTCATTGACAAAGGTATGAACACCTTTGCAAATGTGTTCACACCTGGCTCGAGGTCTAAGGACTCCAATATTGGTGTGAAGCTGGTTTCAGAAACAGTGTGTATTTTATAACAAAGTACAGGGTAGTTTAGCATTTTGGATAATGTCACGTGAACACGGATTAAAAACCCAGCACTGGAAATGCAGCCCAGGTCCTTCGTGCTGCTCTGTAACCTCATGACTCCAGGTATTTTCATGCTGCATTCAGTGGCTTGTCTAACTGCTGTTTTTGTAATGTCAGCAAGAATACTGAGAAGCTGCTGCAGGCACTCAGGGGGGCTTTAACTAGCACACACCAGTTCTTTGCAATATGGCCAGTTTCACTGTGATTTACAACACACAGCTGTTTTTCCTGGCGAGTTAAGCCAAATTAATCCAGACTTTGCTACTTGGTGGTTAATAAGCAAAGCAAGGCACTGTGCTCCACAGATTGGGGCACAAATTAGGCAAGGGGAATAGTTGTTTCACATCTCTCCTATGGGTGGAGTATGAAAATATCTTGAAATAGCATTAACGTATGAGCAAGAAGGGGAGTGGGGGGGGGAGAAGATGCAAGGCCCATTCTCATGACCGTATCTCTCTGTATCTCTCTTATGTGAGAACGTTGACACTACCCACACAAACCACTGTGGAACAGGCTGCTCAGCAAGCCATTCTCACAGTGTTCTGTAAAGAAGAATCCACATTGACTTTGGTGCACATTGGTGTATGACCAGTTTGACACATGTCAACAGCTGACTTTTGCAGCCCTGAAATGAAGCTGGAAATCTGACATATCTACATGAGGGAGCAAGCAAACTAGGACATCTTCCACTAACCATAGTCTCCTGTTTTGTCCAAACCATGAATCCACGATTACTGGAACATTTTGAAACAAAATAAAAAAATTCCTTCCAGTAGCACCTTAGAGACCAACTAAGTTTGTTCTTGGTTGTTCATGCTTTCGTGTGCATGCACACTTCTTCAGATACACTGAAACAGAAGAGAACATTTTGGATTTTTGAGCTTCATATAATTAGGCTCACCAGTACAAAGGTATTCTGCAGCTCCAGTATTGAAGTCCAGCCCTTGAGAACTCCAATCTCACCTTCTGGACCATTACAGAATCAAGCAATTCCTATTTTTTCCTATGATACACTGGGTCTCAGACCTACCTGGCAGATGAAGTCCCATCTCTCAACCCTGGAAACCTTTACTCGTAACTCCGGGTATGTACGCAAGTGTTTATTGTGTGGTTACTCCATAGTAATGGTGGTAGTTGTGGCAAGCTGTTGTGGAAAAGCATGAATATTTTATTTTATTTTTTACATTCCATGGACTAACTGGGATTGCTCCCTTCCTGCAAGTTGAGTCATGGTACTGCAAGCCGCTGAGAGGCTCAGAAGGAAGAGTCATGCTCCTTTCCTAAACCCTTCCACACACTACTAGCACGTGTCAGGAAACTGACCAAGGCAATTTCCATTTCAAACCTGGGCTAGAAGCCAGTTTATGAAGTACTGTGTTACTTAAACACATTCCAGGTTGCATATTGTAGGAGTCAGGGAACCCCAGGGATCAACAAATGTCAACCTGAGATAAATAGTCTTTTCTTTTTTAGTTTAGCTCTCTGTCCTCAGATGGAAAGCAAGTCTGTTAATGTTGCAGCCCATATTAATTTAGAAAACGATGTTGCATCCAGTGTTGGTCATTCTCTCAATCTCATTTGAAACAGAATTGTTGTTTCTTTCTTTCTCCCCTTTCTGCGAAGAGTGTGCAGGGAAGAAAAGATAAAGATCTGTGCTTTCTCACGTCTGCAATGTGATGGTTCAGTTTCTACCTTCCCCATACATTACATCAGGTCTACGTGCCCTGCTGCAGCGAAACATTTATGGTGTTCATACACTAAGCCTTCCAAATGGAAAAATCAATTGGTGTGATAAATGGTTCTTGGCTGGGCGAATCTAATGAACGAGTGACAGGTGTTACAGCAGGATTACTTTTACACATTTCCCAGGGCCAACTTACCATCTTGTCCCAGATGAACTGCATTTATACAACCATGGATTTTCCCTTGAACAGCTTTGCTATGGATCTGTAACATCTTGAGAAGTAAAGCAGTTGCAGAAGCAACGCTTTATTAATTATTAAAACACCAAAATGAAATAAATAGCTTGCAGTACAGCTTGAGCAGACAAGGTGTTTTGACTGCTACAGCTAAACATTTGTTCAGCACCTACAGTGTGCTAAGCTTCTTGGCTGTTAGTGTCCCTGAGCTAAATTGAAAGACAGATTTCAGGAAGCATACACCTACATTGCAGTGACCAAATATCTTGTTAATAATAATAATAATAATAATAATTTATTATTTTTACCCTGCCCATCTGGCCGGGTCCGCCCAGCCACTCTGGGCGGCTTCCAACAAATATCAAAATACATTAAAATATCACAGATTAAAAACTTCCCTAAACAGTGTTCAAGTGTTTTCTAAAGGTCATGTAGTTGTTTATTGCTTTGACCTGATGGGAGGGCATTCCACAGGGCGGGCGCCACTACCGAGAAGGCCCTCTGCCTGGTTCCCTGTAGCTTTGCTTCTCACAGTGAGGGAACTGCCAGAAGGCCCTCGGTGCTGGATCTCAGTGTCCGGGCTGAACGGTGGGGGTGGAGACGCTCCTTCAGGTATACAGGACCGAGGCCGTTTAACATATTACTTATAATGCAAATATCTTTTTTTCTTTTTTAAAAGCAAGTAATTCATCCCAGTCACATCACAGGAATGAAGTAAGGAAACTGTGTGCTCGCCTGTTGCAAATTAGAAAAAAAGAACTCATAACTCATCTATTAGCCTCTGCAAGAACAACTATTGCTAGGAGATGGAAATCATTACAATTATTAAATATGGGCCAATGGTATAATGCAATGTGGCAAACAGCTTTATTGGAAAAACTGACACAAAAATTTAAAATAGCAAGAGGGCGAAAGGAGCACAACAATTTTCATGCAGTCTGGTGTGATTTTATTGATTGCACAAATAATGAGGCATATGGTAGTACAGTACCCATAGTTTACAGCACGGCCTGGCATGCATGAAGTACATATTTTATTTTATTTTCTCTTCAGTCCCTTCCTCCCCCTCCTTCCTATAAATTCTAAATAAGTAAAATACCTTTTATTTATGGCCACCAATCTAAGCAATACATTTCACTATACATTATTTCATATCTGTAATAATTTTGTATTTATGCTTTGACACAACCTTGTCGATATATTTAGAAATCTTTAACTTTGTGTTGTTGTCAGTCCGGTCAGCTTTTTGTGCATGGAATGGGAAGGAGCACACCATTTTGTTCTTCACCTCAGGCGGCAAAATATCTTGGGCCAGGCATTTTGATAACTTTCATGATATCCATGTGGTGCAAATATGTTCACATTCTGCTCTTGTCTCTGAACATTTAGCTATGCAGCTTGTTATTTACGATGACACAAATAATAGCAAAAGCAACATTTAATTTTGACCATTTAAAAATGAGTACCTTTACATTCGTTTTTAAAGTGACAACTTACGTGTTAATTGACATGCTCTGTTGGTCTAAATTGCATCCATAGATACAAGGAGACAAGGGTGTGTGTGGAACACAGTGTCCCTCATGGTCATCATAGGCAATATCAGGACACTTTGGAGAAAACTGTTGCCCAAGAGCCACTGTTCTCTCCTGTCATTCTGAGTGCCTGAAGATAATTTCTGAAGGAGCACTTTAATCTACCTGTCATATCTCTGAATTGAAAAAGGGAACAAAAGCTCAGAAGGCGAAGCCAACAGAAGTGTATTTGCCATGGCATTAATGCAGCTCCTCTTACCCAGGATGCTTGAGAGCTTAATCAGTTGCAAGCCAAGCACCAGCCTGAACAAGAGAAACTCCACATGAATGCAAAAGGATAGATGAATCTTTTTTAAAGAGGCTAGAGGATTATTCTCCCATTTTCTCTACAGATTCTGAATACCCACTAATGTAAGCCACAGGAACAACTTAAATCGGAACATTTTGTGCCAGACTGAAATGTGCAGCTTGATTACAACCAACAGCCATAATCAGATGCCACATAATAAACCAGAGACCTGGAACTTTTGTTCCTAGCTCTTATTATCATAGAAATAGACTTGATGTGTAATATTCATTTATATTCACACTCCCTCCAGGTGCCATAGGAACCAATTCCTAGGGGCCGAGGGGGCTTTGCCCCCTCATAAAATATTTGAGGTGGCTGCCCCCCCCCGAGTTGATGGGCATTGCCATTCAAATGGTGTGTGTGCACCACATCATGTGATCGATTATGTGGGGTGGGGCTTACCTGCCCCCCCCATATTTTATTCAAGTTGGCGTCTCTGCCAGGTGCCTTAAGGCAGCTTACGCGGTCCAGGTGCTTCCTAATTTGTTCCTAATGAAAGAGATGAAAAGTAATGTTTCATAAATCAGTTCTGATAGACAACTAAGCCACTCATGGGGTTACAGGGATTACAGTACTTGCAGCCCACTTTCACAATCTGTCTGTTGCCTACTCCTACTGTTCAGATATAATGAAAGAGAAATTCTCCTCTTTGCAATATCTGAAGGTTAGCTCATACTGAGCTAAACGAAAAATATGTCATTAATTGGGAGGAGAAATTGAATTTTAAAGATTGGTATATTAAGAAGAAAAATATACTGTTGTCAAAGGTTATATATAACAATTTGAGGAACCATACAAAATCAAGTGCAGCAGAGATATGCAACAAAATATGCCAAAAGAGATGTTGCATTTCTTGGATCAGTAAGTGTTCTTGGGTTTCAAATAGCTTCAAAATTATTATTAAATGGCATCAAAATGGCATTTATCTACATGGAAATATTTCAAAATATATCCACAGATAAGAAGACTAGTAAATATTGGTGGTAGGCATGACTAATGAACTCTTTCCCCTACAGATGCCTTTACATTCATTGGCTTGTTTATTGAACCCTGTAGCTTTGTAAAACCCATCACACATATTCATGATTAAGAGACAACATTATATATATTTAAACTCCAGCAAGAAGCATGGAATAATGAATTTAAAAAGAAAGGAAAACAGAATTACTTATTAAGATCAGGAATCACTTGTTGTTAGGCAAGCTAATCACATAAAAAAACAACAATAACTGTACATTTAATACAGTGAGGAGTGGATGATCACCAGTAACAGAATATTTGATAAATAAATTGCTAGTCTCAAATGATGAATACCATTTCGTATAGAAATGAAGAATAAAGCCAATAATATATAAATAAAGAGAGAATGCATGTCAATGCATGCAGCTAAATAATAAATAAATAAATAAATAAATAAATAAATAATAATAATAATAATAATAATAATAATAATAATTTGTTATTTATACCCCGCCCATCTGGCTAGGTTTCCCCAGCCACTCTGGGCAGCTTCCAGCAAAATATTAAAATACAATGAAATATTAAAATTGCATTTTAAAATATTAAAATACAATATTAAAATCTCCTGCACTGTGCATAGAAGAGCTGTGTTAAATCCTATGGCATACATTTGAGACTCCAATTAAAAGATGTCATTTGGTCCACAGGACAGAGCTCGGGTTGCAAATGTGATCCGTGGGGGAGGCACATTCGCAACCCGCAGCGTTCGCAACCCGCACATGCGGGTCGTGATTCGGCACTTCTGCGCATGCGCAAAGCGCAATTTAGCACTTCTGCGCATGTGCGAGTGCCGAAACCCGGAAGTAACCCGTTCCGGTACTTCCGGGTTCGGCACGTCTGTAACCCGAAAATGCGCAACCCGCAGCGAGCCCAACCCAAGGTATGACTGTACACTATGTGCCAGCATTAGAATGCTGTTCTTTGTTGAAATGACTTTGGACTATATTTTTTTGGTTCCCTTCACTTAAATAACCACAACCATAAAAACTGGTTGCACAATTTGGCACTGGGGGAAGGACTCACTGTCCCTTCCTTGACTCCTCTCAGTCAAGGAGTAAGCTGCTCTTACAGCAGGATGGGCCTTCCAGTAATAGGTACATCTATTATGGTGCTAATACCTGCTCTGGGATTGCAAACCTTGATGCATGTGGTTGCTAAGATACACTGAATGTTCCTTAGAAGATTCACTATCAAACCAGACCTCTGGGTAATTTCATCCCATTCTGGTACACTCTGCTCTGGTTGGAAGTGCTAATAAAGTAAGTAGCAACTTTAACATCTCTTCGCCTTCAAGAGGAAAAAGGCTCTCCACACCAGGTAAAGGAGCTGTAAAGAGGAATATACCTAATTAACTCAAGGCTGAAGGAGAATGGAACACAAATAAATGAAGCCTTCTTCTCTGGGCCAATGCTGGTTTTAAGAGCAATGGTTTATCAAAAGCTACATTAAGATAAAAATCGTAATTACTGTACCAGACACCTCTTGATTAATAAACCATTGTCCCAAATACAATTTTACCGGAAGTTGTTAGCTCTTGCAGGTTTCTGGGAAAGGTGTGGGTGGAGGGAGTTGGTGTGCCACCTAGTGTAACACATCACCTGTGTGCAGGTTAGGCATATAGGAAGCTGCCTTATACAGTGGTACCTCGGGTTACAAACACCTCGGGTTACAGACTCCGCTAACCTGGAAGTAGTACCTCGGGTTAAGAACTTTACCTCAGGGTGAGAAAAGAAATCACGGGCCAGTGGTGAGGCAGCAGCAGGAGGCCCCATTAGCTAAAGTGGTACCTCAGGTTAAGAATGGTTTCAGGTTAAGAACTGACCTCCGGAATGAATTAAGTTCGTAACCAGAGGTACCACTGTACTGAGTCAGACACTTCGATCTAGGTCTGTATTGTCTATACTAGCTGGCTATGGGTCTCCAGGGTTTCAGATGGGAGCCATTCCCAGCCCCATGTGGAGATTCTGGGGGTTAGCAGTGCCCACTGCTACAGTAATGGACCTTGGCAGGTGCCCCCAAATATTGACACCTGACACAAGCCGCCCCCCAATCCACCATGTTATGACTGTGCGTGTTCCAAAATGCTTGTTTTCCTGAATCTACTACTAGTTTAATCTAGACCAGGAAGTACTGGTTGCTGCCTCAACTTTAATTTAATGAGAATGCAGTCTTGCAATACTGTCACCGCTTTGTACTAAACCAGCTGTATTTGTGCGGTATTTTGCCCTTTTTCTGTAACGCCATACCATAATCCTGCCATTGTACCAATTCCATGATGCCCAGTGCATCCTAAAGTCAAATGTATATGAGCTAGGATGGCAAAGCGGTTCTGTCCTTAAGAGCAAAAACCCATCATGCACTGGGAGTCTGAGCAGAGACGAAAGTGGAGAAAAGCAGACAGGGTTTTTTAAGATGAGCACACAATTAACAATACTGAAAGAATGACTGCAGGAGCCAAAAAAGCTGTCAGATTTTTCAGAGTTCTGAAAATTAAACTGGAGGCAAAATTTGTCCTCCATGTTGCTATTCTTCATCACTGTTTCAAAATCTGGAATCATCTTCCAGTAGGCCCTTACTCTTCCAGCTTACAACACAGATACCATTGGGTGGGAGTACCAAATGGTTCCCCAATCATCCCTTCCCTCTGACATCCACGTGCTGAGTGTGGATATCCGTATAAGGAAAGCCTATCTGTGCAGTGTGGATATAGCGAGTGAAAGCGGCTTAGGTGTTAGACCTTTTCTGTACTGTCCATCAGTCTGGAAATTCATCACAGTGAAAATGAGATATGGGCAATTTTCTCTCTAGCTGGCACATTGCAAAATAAATTGGGTTGTTGGCTTTTGTTTTGTTTTTTTCATGGCAGTTTAAATCCAGTAAGTCTTTGTTCATTCTGTCCAACTATAACGTATGGAAATACAAGGGATGTCTCATTTGTTATTCCAAATGTTAAGTTGTTAAAAGACATGCTGGCACTGAAAATTACTCTTTCAGTTCCAACATTATTCAGTTGTAAGGAGCCCCTGGGATTAATTGACACCATAATCTCTTCTTGCTCAGGTCTTTCTTTCTCAACCAGAATTTAAAATAATAATAATAAAGGTCCTTGTCAAGGGTCTGACAGTAAAAAGACTAAAGGGGGTGGGATTGGAGGATGGCAAATGTGTGCTCATTCAACCTTGTTTTCTCTACCACCTGCATTCTAATAACCATTCAGAAAAAAACAACACATGTCAATAAATAAAGCTGCTCAGAGGTTTCAAGCTGCAATGTCAAACATCAGCAAAAGTGGGAGGAAATGTAGTGCATCCGAAGGGCCACAAATTCCACATCACTGGCCAAAGCAAGACCTCCCCACCCACCTCCAATTCATTCCAGTTAGTATTATTTTCAAGCTTGCTCAACAGTTGCATAGTGGCAGGGTTGAGCTGGCAGCAATACAAGTGCAGGCTGCTTGGATCTGAATGGTTGCCTCCTTCAGTATGAGAATAGTGCAATCAACTTTGTTAATTTTACTCATATGCTGAAATGTAAAAGAACTCATTCCATTCCCACTACCAAATTGTGCAGCTAAAGAGGAATAGGTAAGTAGCTGCAATCTGTCATCTAAACCCCCAGAGAAGTATGCTTTTAAAATTTAGTTTTGTAAGTTACTGATTTTCAAGGTCTTACTTTTATTATAAGAAAGTAAGGCCGGGTGTGTGCAGGCAGTGATGTGGACAAAGCCCTGCCAGCAAATGGGGCAAGTATTGTTGGTTTCATCCAGCCTTCTTTCTTTTCCCACTAAATCTGAGGAGGTCCTCCAGATGTTGCCCATTATCCCCAATAGTCATGATGGGTGGAGCTGATGGGAAACGAAGCCCAGAAGTATCTAGGCCTGGGAGCTACAGGTTAGCCACCCCTGCATTAGGATAAAAAGGGGCACTGACCAAGAAGTGGCTGGGGATGTGCTCCTGTGTCTACAGCTTGCTCAAGACTGTTGCTCATCGGGGAATTTCTCCCAAAGAAGAAGAGTTTGGATTTGATATTCCGCTTTATTACTACCCGAAGGAGCCTCAAAGCGGCTCACATTCTCCTTTCCCTTCCTCCCTCACAACAAACCATCTGTGAGGTGAGTGGGGCTGAGAGACTTCAACGAAGTGTGACTAGCCCAAGAGGTCACCCATGTGGAGGAGCGGTGACGGGAACCCGGTTCCCCAGATTACGAGTCTACTGCTCTTAACCACTACATCACACTGGTTCCACGGTCGTCCTCCCCCCCCCCCAAACATTTTTTGCTAAGATGCAGCGGCGTGACAAACAAACATTAAAATCTTCGAGGAAAGTGACAAACCTGCCCAGTGAGAATTGTATTACAGGAGCCCAAACATAGAATCGTAGAAGTGGAAGGGATCTTGGAGGGTCATCTAGCCCAACCCCCTGCTCCTCTGTGCAGGATCTGCAATGCAGGAGGGCTGCTGCCGGGAGGCCGTTCAGCTCCCGCTTCTTCTCTGGGGTAAACATACCCAATCTTACGCAAATGGGTTGCAACCCTTGGGGTTGCGGCAATCCTCTGCTCGCTTCCTTGAGAGTTAAGCACTGAAGCCCGACTTAAGGGATTATACATTTAAAAATTATACATTTTTAAATAGCAAACTCGATTGCTGCTGCATTCATATTCGCCGTCACTTCCTACAGCAGTGCGGCATGCACACGTGCACATGTCTCTTATAACACCCGTTCACGAGTTCCCGGAATGAAAGGGTCAAGTTTCCCAGACGCTACTGTGCACAAATACAGCTAAAATCGCCCACGGGCTGCGGAGCGTGCAGGCTGCCGCTGTGTTTGCCGAATCGCTGCTTTTACTCCCAAGCAACTATGCCTAGAATAACCCCCTTTGCCGCGTGGCTTCCTGCCCCTAGAGCGCCCTCTTCCGCGCCGCTGAGCAAAGCACTTTTGTTCCACGGGATGCGGACGATTCGCTCCCCACGTCCACTTCGTATCTATCCCCTTGCGCTCGCCCAGCTGACGCTGGCGGGGCAGCGAATTAAAACGTCTGTCCGTCTGTCCGATGCACGTCCGTCCTTCCTTCCTTCCTTCCTTCCCTTTTCTCCCATTCTCTTTCCCAGCTTGAGACTTCATGTCACCACACAAACCTCCTTTTTTCTTACTCCCATTTTCTTCCCTTCCTCCCTTCTCCCCCCCACTGCAGAGCTGCCTGGGATCTCTACATTTCAGGCAACCGAGAGGTGTGTCTGCTGACATCACTAAATAAATCCTGCTCAGCAGTGCAGGGGTGCAAAATTGTTTTCAGGCAGGCAGAGGATGGCGGTGGTGATGCACAGCGTCCGGTTGATACAACTGCCTCGGAATTACTATGCATAGAAACCGGGGGGCGGGGGCGGAGAGAGGAGCTGGCCGCCGACAACTTTGGGCCCCACCCTTCTTCCCCCTCCCGCTCCCCCGCTGCCTTTTGCAGGGAACATCCAGAGATTGCGAGCGCCCGGCGCAATCCGCGGTCGGGAAGCGCGCCTGCTTTTTGTCCCCTCTGCCCTTCCCTCCAGGTTGCGGCAGCGGGCCAAGTTGTAACAGGTGACACGCATGGAACTAGAGGGGTTCCGGTTCCCAGAGGCTTTAGTGGAGAGTTGCCTGTAAGTGGATGGGTAGATGAGTATGCTTTAAAATGCTTCCCCCCCCCCCCGCTGCCCCGCGCCGCATCTTGCTCCTTTCTGTTGCTTAAAAAGGCTGCGGTCAGGCGATTTGGGAGGGGTGTCCGGGGAGGGTGGAAACTTTCGTTGAATGAGTCCCTGGACTGAGGTTTGCATGCTCCGCGTAGTAGCCTCATTTGCGCAGGATATATTTGTTTGTTTCTGGCCTCCCATTTAAAACGCTACTTCAAAATGCAGCGAGATGTTACCATTGGAGTTTGTTCTATGGGACCCTTGTTTGGGCTGTGGTCCAATACACCTGTGGAGGTGTTGGCTGGGGTGGGGGAGCTTCTTTCTGGGGTTTATTTCGAAAGACATTCTCTGCTTGCTCTTCGGTGATTGTAGGTTCTTCTCTCAAGCACGCTGAGCCTTTTGGGGTTGGGTCAGAGGTGGGAAAATGCATTTGCATCCTTACAAGGTTCCCAGCTAGCCAGAAACAGGTGTTCAGAGAGGGGACCATCCTTCTCATGTGCCTTTAACAGCAGCTTCATCTGGGTTTTCACAGCCTGGGGGGGGGGTAGAATCATTTTCGGGAGATCCCCATGAAGCCATCCTTAAAAGGCACAGCTACAGAGGCTGACTGAAAAGCTGGCAACCCGGTGTCTTTATGAAATCATTAATGTCACTGTCTTACTCTTACAGCAGACGGCGCTGCCAAGGGATCTGCTGTTGATGCCAGACTTGGAATCTGCAACTGCCTGAACAGAGAGAGGAGGAGACCTGCCGTTTTGGTTCTCTGCCTCATTAAGTTGCTCAGCTGGGAACTGGCGGTACTTGTAAAGATGACCGCAGATTGATGGCCTGAGTTTTGCAGACGCTTGAGCCCTCAGGGTTTGCTTGCTTCTGACATCATTCCTTTGTGAAACAAGGAGTTGTGCTCAGGGAGTTGAAACCAGGGGGAGCCAGTGGAAGGGCTACAAGTTTTTGCTTTTAAAAACCAGTTCGCTATCCCAGCCCCTAGTTACCTCCTTCCACCTTCTCCCGATGCCTGCAAGGACGCACATGACTGTCAAGTTTTTGGTGTAACTCAGGAGCCGGCTCCCAGCTTTCTAGCCATGGCCTCAGTGGATGGATTGCAGTACCGCGCTCTTTATGAGTATAAGAAGGATCGGGAGGAAGACCTGTCTCTCTGCCCCGGAGACCTGCTCACCGTCAACAAAGCAGGGCATGCCTGTGTGGACTATAAGGAAGGGGATGAGAGAAACCCCCAAGGCTGGCTTAATGGCTTCAATGAACGTACCAAGGAATGGGGAGATTTCCCAGGCACTTACGTAGAGTACTTGGGTCCTGTGAGGATTGTGGCTGCCACGCCTAAATCAAGGCCCAGACCACTGCCACCAATGCCAACTGGGGCTCCTTCCAGTCACTTGTGGGGTAAGTTCATATATATATATATGAGTTCATTGATATATAAATATATATATTAAATGAAGTGTTTCTGTATGAGGCATGAAATATAGCAGTTTTCCAGAATTATGGCAGTATTTCCTAACTGTGTCCTTCTGCAGCAATCTGAAGAGGGCTGTGCCCTCTTAACTAGTTGGCCTTGAGCCATGCGCTGAAGTTCATAGGACTTTCTCAAGCTCTACTTCCGTTGTCTGTGCCCATCACTCCATTAATGGGAGTAGGGGGAAATGTGCGTTCCCAAGAAACTTTCCCTGTTGAAATGTTGGCTTTGCTACTGAAGTGAGGCTTTCTTGAAAGCCCTGTGATTCTACAGTTTATGGATGGTGTGGTTTGAGAGCCACGTTCTCCCAGAGCGTGATGTGTTATGAACCACTCGAGAATTTGAAGCAGGGCAGGCCAGTTTTCCAGCTGGCGGGTCTCTTTTTGTGTGCAGGGTAATCATTTTCATGTGAGCAGCAAGTCACATGGTTAGCCAGATATGTGGATGCCTGTGCTGATGGTTGGGAACAGTGTGTTTATACTGGGATGGGAATGGGGGGAGGGGGAATTAGGAAGCCGCTTCTGGCTTTTGTTTTTATGAGAAATGAGGCTGACATTCTGAAATGTTCCATCTCTTTGAATTGTCCAGATGACTTGTATTAAAAAAATTCTGCTGTTAATTAAAGCAAGGGCCAGCAGCAGTGCATCTTCATTTGAATTATCTACAGAGGATCTTGAGGGCCATTTGAGAGGACAGAATCTGGGAGGTGACTACTTCAGAGCCAAGTGTTGCTGAAGGCAGTACAGACTTTGCAGACACATTTCACCCTGGGGGAAGCTGTGCTCCCATTGTGTGAGCGTGGGAGAGTTGTATTCTCTCACTCTTCAAATCAGTATTCAGCCGTGGGAATGATAGTGATCTATAAGATCACATGCATGGGAGAAAATCAATTCCACAATTATTTTTATTTTTTCGATGTATAGTCCAAATTATGATTGACAAGTTGTGCCCCAAAAGCTGCACGCAGCTGTAAATTCTCTTCGGACAGGTATAGCTTTTATTTTATTTTTTCAATACGGACATCTTTACCCTTTGTGACTGTAGGAATAAATTGAGTATGTTTGGTGGCAAAGAAAAAAGGGGGGGTGGCCTTCGGTGTTAAGCAACAAGTTGCTCACCTTTGTTGGAGCTGGGGGATGTTATTGCAAAATATATCATGTGATAAATGTGAGAGTGTAGCCATAGTGGAGTCTTTCTTCTTCGTTGGACTGCTACACGGAGCAGCCATAAATCTCCTTAACGAGCCCTGGCTCCGCAATGGTGTCCAGCCACGCTTCCGTTGTGCCGGCTCTCTCTCTCACTCAGCAGAATCGCGCAGCGCCTATGTTGGCAATTTTAGGTCTGCTTCTCTGTGTCTGGAATAACTGAGGTCCAGACAGTTGCTTCTAAACTACATATTTATTGACTCACAAACAAAAGAAAACCTGAGGAGTCAAGCTCCATAGCTACGATACACACACTACAGCATACACTACTCGGCAAGGGGAAAAGTGAAACCAACTTCGCCTTCTCTCAGACAAATGATAGTTGCCTGGATACCTTGGCAGAGTTCCCAGAATCAGAACGATGGTGTTAACTGCTTGCTGTCCAGGAAACACAACACCCCCTCTCGTTCGCAATTCTGGGTATACATATATACATCTCAACCCATGTTCAATCCCTCACAGAAACCTTCATGTTTCTGGAAACTTAGGGGTTTGGTGAAACCGTCTGCGAGATTCTTTTCACTAGGACAATATTTCAGCCTGACCACATTTGTCCTAACACTCTCATGCACATTTTTGAACCGAATATCCAAATGTTTCGTTCGTGCATTGAATTGACCGGATTCCGCCAATTTCAGGCATGGTTGGTTATCCTCCCATATGGTGATGGGCAGGTAACACTTCTCACACACATCCTCGACTAGGCACTTGTAGAATTCAAGCTCACGACACAGTTCTGACAGAGCACTGAATTCTGCCTCAGTCGATGACAGTGCAATCAGACTTTGCTTTTTGGACCTCCAGCCAATTACAGAATCTCCGAACATTATGACCATCCCAGATATTGACTTTCTGTCTGAGTCGCTAGCCCAATCAGCGTCAGCCCAACATTGAAGCTGTTCATTGCCCTGGGCTGTCAGTGTGAGGCTAAACTCTCTGGTTTCTTGCAGATACTTAAGAACTCTCTTAATCCCGTTCCAGGCCATCACACTGGGCTTGGCTGCTTCTCGACTCAGCAGATTGACTGCAAATGCAATATCGGGTCTACTCCATTGAGACAAATAGAGCAGGCTGCCCAGAGCAGATTGATACACCTCCTTGTGCTCAAACTCTTTCTTTTCATCAGACTGATTGTCTTTAACAAAGCATGTCTCCATTGGTGTCCTTACACCCTTACAGTCTGCCATGTTGAATTTCTTGAGCAACTGATCAATCTTTGAGCTCTGGTTAAGTACAAAACTGCCATCTTGGTCTCTGTGAATGTGAACCCCTAGATACATGCTCACAGGACCCAACTCCTTGAGTTTGAAGTGCTGCCTCAGCTTACTTGCAAACTCCTGCACCTGTTTGTTTGTACTAGCAACAAGGACAATGTCATCGACAAAAATTAATGCCAATTCTTGTTGCTGACCTGAACCCTTTAGGTACAAACAACTGTCTGCACGACTCTTCCTGAAGCCTAGCTTCTCCAGAGCCTGGTTGAGACAAATATTCCAGTTTCTGGCTGATTGTCTCAAGCCATAAATGGAACGGTGTAGTCTCCAAACCAAATTTGGACTATCGCCTTCAAACCCTGGAGGAGGTAGCATGTAAATTTCCTCCTGCAGCGGTGAGTTCAGGTAGGCGACGTCGATGTCGAAATGTGCAACCTCAGCACCTCTCTGTGCTGCTACCGCTAGCAGTAATCTCATGGTCTCACTGCGGGATGTGGGTGCATAAACTTGTGAGTAATGCACTCCTGGTCTCTGGCTGAACCCTCTGGCCACCAATCTCGCTTTGTATTGTGGCTCTCCACTTGCAGTGGGTTTCAACCTATAGACCCAGCGACAACTCACAGCTTGCTGGTCAGCTGGCAGAGTTGTAAGTGTGAACACTCCAAGCGATTTCATGGCGCTAAGCTCTTTCTCCATCGCTTGTTGCCACTTGCTGGACTCTGCTTGAGGTAACTTCCGCACCTCAGCGAAGCTCTCCGGTTCGCACAGAGCAACATGGGCCCAAACCGTGGTGGCTTTGAACCTGTCAGGAGGTTTGCCTTTCGTGGTGCGTTTGGAACGCCATGGCACCACTGGAGACTCCCCCTCTGACCCAGACGTGCCGGACTCAGTCTGTGAGTCCCTGGCATCTGGAGAACCGCCAAGCGATTTGCTGCGCTTGCTGTGCCCTCCTGGACTGAACTTGCCTGAAGGTGAGCGTGGAGACCTACTGCGCTTCTGTCTCCTAGCTCTTGTCTCCCTTGGAGACGTGGGTGCGCTGCTGGGTTCAGACTTCACCTGAGTCTTAGGGATTGCTCCCTCTGGCACTGCACCCTGGTCGTGTTTGGGATCATGGCCCGAAACACCAGCAGGTTGACCACCATCAGCATCACCAGTGGGTGTGTCTGACTGATCCTGGTAGTCAAGACCGCTGAACAAGTCTGTGAGCACTTCAGGATTGCCATGAATCCTCTTCCAGCCATCTTGCTCACAAAACTCTGCACTGCGGCTGATCACCACCCGAGAACGATTTCCACTCGGATGAGCAAATCTCCAGGCTTTCGACCCTGTGTCATAGCCGCAGAAAATCAGTTTCTGTGACCTCGGGCTGCCCTTCCTACGTAACTGCCGGGGTATCAGGACCCAGGCCTCTGCCCCGAAGGTACGGAAATAGTGCACCTTGGGCTTCTTTCCGTAGAGAAGAAAATAGGGCGTGGTCCCTACCACAGAGTTGTATGTCCTGTTCAAAGTGTGACATACAGTTTTCCATGCTTCGGCCCAGAAGAATTTTGGCAGACCCGAATCAAACAAAATAGCATCAACTGCCTCCTGCAGGGTTCTGTTCCTGCGCTCTGCAACCCCGTTCTCCTGGGGAGCGTAAGGAGAAGTTTTTCTATGCTTAATGCCTTTGGCACGAAAGAAATCCTGCAACTTTGCACAAGTAAACTCAGTGCCTCGGTCGGTCTGAAAAGATTTCACTTTGGTGCCAAATTCCACCTCTACTGCCTCCACCCATTCTTTAATCTCTTTCGCCGCTTGCCCCTTGTCCCTGAGCGGGAAAATCCAGCCGGCGCGAGAATAATCGTCGATCAGACATAGTACAAAGCGGGCATGGCCTATGCTGGGAACCTGCATTGGTCCACACAGATCGGCGTGAATCAGCTCAAACGCCTGGTTGGCCACCCTGTCTGACCTTGGGTAACTGCAAGAATGCACCTTCGATCTCTTGCAAGCTCGGCAGTCTAGGAATTTAGTGCACTCCTTCATTTTACAACCCTCAGTGCACTCTACCTGCTTGCGCACGTACCCCCAATTGGCGTGCGAAAACCTGCGATGCCACAAGTGTAAACATTGATCGTGGGTGGGTTTGTTGGCACAATGCGCGTGTGCCGTCTCAAAACTGTTTTTACCTGTTTCAGCACCCTGCGCCCTCGCTGCGGCGCTGTTGTCAGTTTCCAGTATGTACACCCCATCATGTCCTCTCACCTGGACCAACTGCTTTCCACCTTTGGAGATGGTGCATACCTGGTTACCAAAACTGACCATATAACCTGCAAGGTCTAAAGCTGAAACAGAAAGTAAGCCATACTTCATGCCATCTAAAACAAACACATCAATGTCATCATTCAGACAAGGCATATAAAAAACACCAGCTTTGGTGACAGATTTAGTGGTTGCATCTGCCAAAGTGACTGTGGTAGCATCTTGGATTGACCTGCAGTCCCGCAACTGACTGCCAGGTGGCGCTAGATGCCTACTGGCACCACTGTCCACAATCCAACGCAGCTTGGGGTTGGCAACAGTCTTTCCAACAAAAGCGTATGCAGCTGCTTTGTCTTCTCTGCCTTCTCTGGACGGTGCTTTCCTTCCACGACGTGGTCTCCCTTTCCTCTGGCGGCTGCCATGGAAACCAGCTTTGAAGTTTTCTTGGCTGCAGTCCCGGATTAGATGCTTATCTGACCCACAGCCAAAACATTTCTTCACTGCAAGAGCTTTAACAGAGCTCTCAGCAGCCTCTGCACCCCCACTCCTGGGCAAAGAGCAACCCCCCTTAACAGCTTTTCCTTTCTCTCTTTCTCTCCTATCCTGTTCATCCTGCAGCCTCCCCGATACATAATCAATGCTCAGTTGCGCTGCTGGCAAGGCTTCCAGAGTGAGAGAAAGCGTCTCAAAACTGGGGTCTAACGAACTAAGCAAAATGTAAACTTTCTGTTCCTCCGTAAATGGAACCTGCAGCTGTCTCAAACGGTTGAAGATTGCCAACATCTTGTTGGTGTGCTCACGCACACAGCCTCCAGGTTGCAAACGTAGCTCAAACAGCTGCCTGGTGGTGTGAATGCGTGCACCCGCTGTATCTCTCTGGAACACACGTTGAAGAGCCCCCCAAATCTCGTGGGCGTTGGTGGCAGCGTCTATGTGCACCATCTGCTCTTCCTCAATGCCCATGACTAAGTGAGCAGTAGCTCTCTCGTCTTTCTTCTTGGCCTCAGCTGCTGCAGCAGCAGGGTCTTGCACTGGTGGGGCCTCAGTACAAGTCCACAGATCTTTAGCAGTTAAGAGGACCTTCATTTTTCGCGACCAGTCAGCCCAATTCCTCCCATTTAGCCTGGGGAAGGGCGGTGTAAAGTTCTCATGGGATTCTGCCATCTCCCCCCTGGGGCTTGAGGTAACTCACGTGGCTGCAAACTCAGCACTTGCCTCTCAGCTCCCAGCTCCAGGAAACGGCTCCTCTTCACCAGCGAGGTTTCCCTGCTTTATGCCTCAAAGCTTGCACAAAGCAGTCCTCCAGCTGGGCTTTCATGCTGCCGCTTGCAGCAGACACGCAGACCTCCCGTCCTGGCCATAAATCACTTCAGGACGCTTTGCCAACAAAGCCGTGCTATCTCTTAATGGCGCTTCCATAACCTGTGATAAATGTGAGAGTGTAGCCATAGTGGAGTCTTTCTTCTTCGTTGGACTGCTACACGGAGCAGCCATAAATCTCCTTAACGAGCCCTGGCTCCGCAATGGTGTCCAGCCACGCTTCCGTTGTGCCGGCTCTCTCTCTCACTCAGCAGAATCGCGCAGCGCCTATGTTGGCAATTTTAGGTCTGCTTCTCTGTGTCTGGAATAACTGAGGTCCAGACAGTTGCTTCTAAACTACATATTTATTGACTCACAAACAAAAGAAAACCTGAGGAGTCAAGCTCCATAGCTACGATACACACACTACAGCATACACTACTCGGCAAGGGGAAAAGTGAAACCAACTTCGCCTTCTCTCAGACAAATGATAGTTGCCTGGATACCTTGGCAGAGTTCCCAGAATCAGAACGATGGTGTTAACTGCTTGCTGTCCAGGAAACACAACATATCAGGTAATGCTAAGTCTGTGTTTTAACTTGTGGATTCATTCAGTCCTTTTTTTTTGCTACTTGCACCATGGCAGGGACCTGAAGAGAGAGTGAGTGGATAGAGACAGTTGTGCATTTGTGGACAGCATGGTCTGTGTTAATTCAGCACTTAGCTCTTTGCACTCATGTAAACCAGGTCTAACCCAGGGTTAGGAGACCCCTGCAAATGTGCTGGGAGTAAGCTGTGCACTGTGGCCAATGTGAACTCCATAATGCACAGCAGACAGATGGGCAGTTGGCCCAGGCCCACCAAATCCTTTGGAATTGCTTGTATCATTTTTATTTTATTTTATTTACCCTGCTCTTCTGCCCACTGAATACCCAGAGAGGATTACAAACCGGGGGTGGGATAGCAATATGTTAAAACAATAGTACAATAAAATGCAACATCACAACCACTCAAGGCCCACACATTTCTCTTCCCCAACTCATGTACACCACATAAATATGAGACCCCATGGAGCTAAAGTCTCCTATTTCCTGCATAGAATTTCAGTGGTAGATGTACTTCAGCTACATGTTAGCAGGTGTATAAAGTTAGGTGTTTGTGCCCATTTAAATCTTACATGAAACAGCCTTTGGAACAGGGGTGGTGGTGTGTATGCAGTGACTATGGACTTTCAGGCTGCTTGGTTTTGTATGAAAAACATACAGTGTGGATTGCTAGGCAGGGAACATGCAGAAGGGCAGAGAATCTGTCTAAGCAGGAGTATTTGGCGGAGCTAATGATTTTGAAGCGGCTCCAGTATTTAATCAGTCATAGCAGCTGTCTTGATCCCATGGAATAAAATACTCACGAGTGGTGAGGCAATACCTTTTATTGGACCAAGCAAAACTCAATATAAGAAACACATTCAGGTTAACACAGCCCTATTCTTCTTATGCAGACATATAGACAAGATGTGAAAGATGAACATTATACTCCCAGGCTGACATTAACCTGCTGGAATTGAGTTGAAAACAAAGGTGTAGAATGTTTAACTTTGGAACAGAGGAAACTTTCCTGTCCCTTGTTCTGCAAATCTTCACCTGGTTTATGGCACAATCTTATACCTGCTTACTTAAAGGTAAGTCACACTGATTTCAGTGGGACTTCCCAGGTAAGTGGATATAGGGCTGCAACCATAAATTCATCCTGGGCATGTAGTTTGTGGTGCGTATACTAGCCACATGGCAAATGTCCATATTGCTGAGGGTATGTACCTTAAAAAGAGTTTATTGCTTGGCTTTGGACTCTGAATGGGAGGGGGGCATTATTGGTTTGTTCGCTTTTTGCTCTTGTTTTTAATTTTGTGTTTTTAAGTTGTATTTTTATGTTGTGAACCGCCCTGAGATCTACGAATGAAGATTTAATCCTATATAATAATGTTGAAGTGTCTCTGCGTCCAACTTTCCGTGTGTCAGTGGAATTGGCCAACTGCGCGTGCGCTCCACTGACACAGAGATTGGAGCACAGAGACGGCCCGTTTTCACGCCATTGGTTGCCTGCTTCGGCTGCGCCCCGCCTGACGTGCCGCGATTCGTGGCTCCCCGCGTGGCTGGCTCCTCATAGGCCGAGGCGGCTCCTCAGGACCCGCCCCATTTGGCTGGGGTCTCGCCACTCCTGCCCGCAAGCTCTCATTCGGACAGTGGCTACCTCAGCGAGCACAGCGGAGCCTGCGGGATGGCGGCGGGCGAGGGCGGGGCCGACACGCTGCCCCCGCCCTCCCCCTCCTTGCCCGGCCCGTGTGTGGACGCCGCTTCAGAAGGGCTCCCTTCTCCGGCGCAAGGGAGTGTGGCTACCGCCGCCACTACAGCCGCCCCCGGGGGAAAATAAGGGGGAGGGAGCCCCTCTCCACCCCCCAGCGGTCGCTGTTCTGCCTCCTCCTGCCTCCTCCTCCTCTAGCGCCCGTTATTCAACGGGCTAACTTCAACTAGTAAATAATAATGATGATAATACTGACTTCAGAAAAATTCAACAGGCTGAACTTTTTTCTTGGGTATCGGTGGAACTTATTTCTAAATAAAATCTTCTGGAATTGTGACTTTTATGGCGCTGAATAAGTTCTGCTTTCTCTCCATACCTCCAACACTAAAAATAATCACAACAATGTTAAAAAAAACATTTATGGAAAACTCTGCTTAATGTGCGTAGTATGATTTCTACCCTAGTAAGGTTCGGTCTGATGGTGGGATTTGAAAGCCCTCTTCCTGTATTATGAGGCATTTGTGCAGATGTTGGTTGTGATTATATAAACGCCTTGCTGAGAGCAGAAAAATTCTTCAAAAGGTCAGGTGCCTATGCATATTATGCACAGGCAATCCTCGTTTTGCATGGAGGTTACACTCCAGGCCCCCCATGCGCATTGGCAGAGCATGTGTAAGCCCACTTCGCCCCCATTGTGCCACTTTTCGTGACATATTTACAGGGCCGGATTTAGGTGTGATGAGGCCCTAAGCTACTGGTCCAGCTGTCCTTTGTCAACAACAAATTATCACTGTTTTTTGTGTTGAATATATGCTATATGGTAATTTATGGACCTAATAGGTATCTAAAGCCATTTGCACATAACAAAATATGTATTTTATCAAAGTAATTGTTGAACTGAAATACAATTAAGTATATTAATAGTGAAATAATTATTAAGCTCTAACTTAAAATGATTTTTTATGTGATTATTGCTTTCATTTTATGGATCAATGGTCTCGTTAGATAGTAAAATTCATGTTAAATTGCTGTTTTAGGGGTTGTTTTTAAAAGTCTGGAACGGATTAATCCATTTTGCTTTACTTTCTATGGGGAAGGGCACCTTGGTTTTTGAACTCTTTGGTTTGGGGGGCAGACTTCCGGAACGGATTAAGTTTGAGAACCAAGGTACCACTGTATATAGAAATGAACAAACCAGTGATATTTTAGGGAGCAGGCTAGCAGGTGGGGCCCATTACATCACAGGAGCCTACATAACACATAACACTGTTGCTGTATGTAGGTTTTAAATTTTATTTGCTTTTATCTTATATTTTGGAAATGTACATCCAGTTTTTCCCCTCTAATTTTTTTTGGGGCCCCCAAGAGAGTGGGCCCCTAAGCTATAGCTTGTTTAGCTTATACGTAAATCTGGCGCTGCATATTTATGATGTTTCAGGGCTACTTCTGTGTTTGGTGCCACATGCGTGTCATTTGGACACCCCTAAACCATTTCCTTCCCTTTACCTTTTAATTTGTATACTGTCTTTCTATATTACTAAACACAAGGAAGTTTACAGCAACAAAATATACAACAAAGAACACACAACTTATAATAATCATCCCATCCAATACAAAAAAAAATCGTAACAAAATAACTTTAAAATGGAACGACTTATATCAAAAAAATATTCAATCATCTATTAGAATATAATAGTACACAGCAAAATTAACTCTCAGAACATCAGCAAATAATACCCTGTTTCCCCTTTTTTAATATGTAGTCATAAAGTAAGCCATGGCAGGGTTTTTTTACCTTTGTGAGAAGTAAGACGTACCCCAAAAGTAAGCCATGGTGCCGCCATTGTTCCCGTCGCCTCCTCAGCCCCTCCTGCGTGTGCAGGGAGCCAGCGAACCAGCGAGAGGCGCGGGGGGGGGGGAACGCGCCTCTTGCGGAGTTCTGCCCACCTGCTTAGCGCGCAGGGGGAGGCTGTACCGTACCATACTGACGTAATAAAAATAAGACATCCCCCGAAAATAAGCCACCCTGTGTTTTTTTGAGGAAAAAAATTTATAAGACGGTGTCTTAAAAAGGGGGAAAGACGGTAATTAAACAGAATTTCACTCTTAACAATTATACTAATTACTAAACTATTATCAATAAAAATAACTGCATGTCACAATGCATAAAATACCACAATACATACAAAACCATGTAAAATGATCAAATTGAGAAACAAAGACATACAACTGATAAAACTATTAAAAAAAAAATCCCTGAACTTCTCTTTTCCCAGCTGCTTCTGTTCTTAAATCTATGGCCAGCTCAGCTGGGCTTGATTGCAAGTGGGGAAGGCGAGGCTCTTTCCTTCTTCTTTGCACTTCCTCACTGAGTAAGCTGACTTCTGCTCAATTATTTTAGAGTTCTTATAGGGGTTTTTTGGGGGGTGGGACTCTTCTACTCAACTTCCGGCCAGGAGTACTGTGGACAGCAGGTTTGAGTTCCTTTGTCGTTTTATGAAACATCAGTTGTTGCCTGTAATAAGTATGATGCCTTGAACCGATTATTCCTGGTCATGTTGATGTGGCGGAAGAGCAGGATTAGGTCCTTAATATATGCTGCTTTCAGGAATATCTTCATTAATATAGTTATTTTCAGATGAAGTGTTGATGTGTATGCAATTCTGTTAAAGAATCCATGCCACAAACTTAGGGTGCACTGGGCAGTCAGTAAAAAGATGCAGGAAGTCTTTTATTAGAATATCAGTAGTTAAACCAGGACTACATTTCTGCTCTGTTTCTTTTTCTAAGCCTGTTGTTCTATGCACACACATACCTGGGAGGAAGCTCCATTGAATTCAGTTGGGTTTACTTCTGGGTAAACCTATATTGCATTGCTATAGAGACTTTGCTTTGTTAAAAAAAAATCTGTATTAAATGAGAAAGGATTATACTGGCTTCCCAGCTGAATAAGTAAGTAGAGCAGAATATTGACCTAATACGTTGTATTCAGTGTAGCATTAAATGAATATTTTGATATTGCCCATAGATGCTAATGTCTGTACTGGTTCTCATCTAGTGCTGTTAACTGCAACTTCATAAATTGGAATTCAGCCAATTAAACTTTCTTTTAGGTGCAACTAAAGTGAAGGGGAAAGCTTAATTAATTTGTGCATGTCAGACTGCTGCTCCTTAAAGTTGACAAATCTTAGTCTGCCTGATGTTTCCCCTTCCAGCTAGATATCATCTGGTCCAGAACTAAATTGCAGCACAAGGCCGCTGGCTCTGTTGTTGCCTGGGAATTTAAGGATGCTCAATTGATTGCCCGTTTTATTTGCTGGGTTGCTAAGCCCAATATGGAGCGTCTAAAACAGGTGACTGAGTGCTCACTAGAAGGACAGATCCTGAAGTTGAGGCTCCAGTACTTTGGCCACCTCATGAGAAGAGAAGACTCCCTAGAAAAGACCCTGATGTTGGGAAAGATTGAGGGCACAAGGAGAAGGGGACGACAGAAGATGAGATGGTTGGACAGTGTTCTCGAAGCCACTAACATGAGTTTGGCCAAACTGCGAGAGGCAGTGAAGGATAGGCGTGCCTGGCGTGCTCTGGTCCATGGGGTCACGAAGAGTCGGACACGACTGAATGACTGAACAACAACAAAAACAGGTGACAGGAACTGATGGACTGCTTTAAGGTTATGGATTCCTCCTTGTGAAGAGTGGAGTGTGTAACAGTTTCACTGCATTATTAATATCTTGCACAATGCTTAGCAATAGGTAGTTTGCAGAGGTTTATGAAGAGTTTTGGCCAAGGGGAAGACAGGATAACTGGAAGTGTGAAACTGCCTTTTGTTTTCGTCACCTCATTCTCTCTGCAAAATGTTGACTCTCTTGCTGATTATGCATCAGCTGTTTTATCATGCACTTGGTTTTGTTGTACTTAAATTGATTTTATTGTATTTATGGTTGTTTTACCATGAGCTGCTTTGGAGCAGGAGGCTTCCCAGGGACAAAAGGTAGAATATAAGTGTCATTCAAACCTATCTATATCTGTATCTATATGTCCACACACACTTATATAAGCTTCTGTTAATTTTTCATAGTTTTGGATGCTTTTGCCATACTGCACTCTGAGCATTGGTACTTATTAGCTGTTTGAGCTGACTGATTTGCACACACACAGTGAACTCAGAGCAGATTCAAAACAAAATAAAAAAAGACCTACATAAGGAAAAAAATTACCTATGGCATTCCTGGAGGGAGAGTCATTCCATTTACTTGGTTGCACAATAGAACATCAACAGTAAAAGTAATTACAAACATTTAATATATATAAAAATTCCTTCCAGTAGCACCTTAGAGACCAACTAAGTTTGTTCTTGGTATGAGCTTTCGTGTGCATGCACACTTCTGAAGATACTGAAGATACTGAAGATATCTGAAGAAGTGTGCATGCACACGAAAGCTCATACCAAGAACAAACTTAGTTGGTCTCTAAGGTGCTACTGGAAGGAATTTTTTTAATTATTATTATTATTTTTTACTATGGCAGACCAACACGGCTACCTACCTGTAATCAGAGCAGATTGTTTCCTTTAAAGAGCTGCTTGCCAGTTTAAAGAGGAGACTGTGGCTCTGAATAGGACTGGACAAATAAGTTAATTTCTGGTCTGTGCCACTTTCACATGTGTTCTCATAAGTGCATTTCTGCACTAATTTACAAAAAAAAATCACATGAAAATTTGCATCTAAATACATATTGTTAAATGTGTCTTCTCTCAAAACACACATTTCTGAACAAATTTTCCCTAGAAACAGGCATTTCTAAACATACTGTACCTCAAAATGCATGGGTTTAGATGTATTTTATATTGTTTCTGAGCTGAAAACTGTATTGCAATGTTGAGAGAAGTGTGACATTTGATGTGCAGCTATTTTCTGATCCACACCTTAACCTTCAAAGGTGAGCATCAGGTCAGCTTGTATCAGAATGGGTAAAGATTGAAATTCTCAAGCCATCCGTTCATCTGAATCATCGCACTTCTCCAGCAGCTCCCCTCTCACAGTGCGCACCCACAGTGCCTTGCTCAAGGCGGCATATGTCTGACACACTTTCTGCATTGGGCCGTGATGCTGGTTGAGTCATACCTTTGCTATTGTGAACATATGTAGGAATTCTAATGCTTCATTGGTCACAGAGGTTGTTAAAGAAGTGGTTCCTAACTGCAGCCAAAGTGGAGACAGCCACAAATTGACCTCAAACTGGAGCTCTCATCACGATTTTTTTCTCCCTAGAAAAGGATTGCTGAGTTTGGGGCCCTGTTCCTCTTTTGAGGGCCATCCAAAAATGTAGGTTTCTTCTGTTATACACAGTTATTGCCATAGACAGCAGGATGTATGGTGGCCAGATGGGCCATTGAGTATATTAAAATATGTGGATAAATAGGCTGTATTCTCCCTCATCTGCTCCACTTCTGTTCCTCTAGTTCTGTAGTTCTCTTACATTCTTACTTCTAATTCTCTAATCCTCTAATTCTGTAGTTCTCTTACATTCCCTTACATTCTTTTGCATTTGTACACCTCTTAAGAGTTCACAACCAAATTTTGTATGTTGGTTCCTGAAACCAAGGAGCAGGTTTTATTCTATGTTTAAATACACTTGGACACCATATTGAATAAAGATGGTGGGCTGAATGAACCATTTGGAACTGCACTGATTTTTTGTTTTATTAGACTTCCCAAGCAACACCAGGTACCAGGCTGCTAGTTGCTGATAAAGGCACCTCTGCTTTGCCCTTCCTTGGCTGATTTTTGTAGCCTCTTCCTTTTTAGTGTGCCTTTGTGCATACAGTAAACTTCCCCAGCTTCTTCGGCTCGCTTAATTCCTCTGTTATTTACATAGCAATGTACAGAGAAGTTGCTATTTGGGAAGTGGTATGATTCCTCCTCCTGAAGGTTGTGGGTGGAATGTAGTGCTAAGTGAACATCACATCAGTGCAAGGATTTCTGCTAGCGTGTGCCCCCTAAATCTGTTCTATGGGTTCCTTTAAGCCTCTGGAGCACATCTGGAGAGGCCATGGCGAACACCCGGTGGGAAGAGAGAGGGGCAGTGATTTTGTGCAAGCAAAAATCCTTGCACTGATTGGATGCAGTAGTTGAATACCAGCCTGTGGGTTGTATCCAACTGAGTTCTACTTAGTGGGGCAGAGTATACCCACTGAAAGGAATGGGCCTAGGTTAGTCATGCCCATTCATTTCAGTGGGTCTACTTTGAATAGAACTAACATTGGATCCAACCCATAACCTTTAAGAGGTGGGTCATACCACCTCCCAAAGAGGCAGCATCTTCTCTCTACGTCACTTTTCTTACCTGCCAAAGCAGCACATGCAGGCAGGCTAAGGGGTGAGAAGGAGGTCATTTGGCGGTTGTGGCTGACTCCTGTTCCCTGAGCAAAAGGTTTGGAATTCCTTCCAGTTAGTCACAGAGGATGACTGCCAAAAATTTATGAAGCTGTGCTGTCCCACAAAGAAAGTATCTCTCAGGGGACTGAGATATGGGTCGTGTTCCACATTCCCACATCAGTTTGCTTTTTGTTTTGTTTTTAAATATGCATTTCTGTCTATGTTTCTCTTAATATATACATTTTTGCAAGCAAATTTCTCTTAATATGATGCGTTTTAAAAATTAATATACACATTTTTGTGTGTGCTCTTCTTTAATGTACACATCTTTCCCCCTTTTTTAAGCTGGCCAACAGCGTTGCAAAATTCAGAAGAGTGAATTTCAAGGAAAGCAGTGTTTGGGTTCATGTATTGAATCTAGTAGCTTCCTATTAAAATGCGAACCAAATGGATTTCTCCCCTATTCTTGATTGAGTTTATGGTTTTACCATCTTCATTATCCCCGGTCACCCTTGCACAGATGCAGGGCTAAAAATAATTCCTAATGAATTAGGAACAAACGTTGTTCATTTCTTCCTTGGCCTTGAAAGCCTCTGCTCTGAGAAGCATTAAAAATGTACTGATTAATTAAACTGGAGAAAAAGTTCTGGGGCTGTGTTTTAATTGACTTGGATAACATTTCAGGAAAGCTTGATTTAGTCCACAGGCTGCAAGGAGCTCTTGTTGGCTCCCTAGAGACGTAAGGCTCATCCACACTTCCGCTTTTTCCTTGCCTGGAAACTACAGGTCAGAGCCATTTTTCTGCTTGACCCACGCTTTCTAGGCATGGGCCCACTGGTGCCAACTCCAAGGTGCCCTTTTGGACAGCCCTTTTGGACGGCCACAGACTCTCACCTCAAATTAAATGTTGGCCTTAGGGCAATTCTTACTTTTTATCACCCCGCCAAAGTGCAGGGGTTAAAGGCGCTGACATGAATTCCCCAGTCTGGCTTCATTTTGTGTACAGAGGAGTCGGTGTGAATAAACCTAGTCAGATCCTTGATAACAACCTATTATTAGCAGCCGGAATGCTTAATTGCCACCAAATTGAACCCAGTAAATTACCTTCTATAATAGAATGGCTAAATAAAATGTGGAGCATGGCAAAAATGGAGAGACCGGAGACTATAGAGACAAAATATTTTGAAAAGAGATCGTTTTAATTTGGAGCGAGGCCTTTTGGTTGGTTTAACATAAATTTTATAAGGGAGCCATGCAAAACACTGGCTAGAAGCTGTGCTTCAAAGCCCTGTTGCTCATTCTGGCCGAGGTGAGAAGATGCTTTGGGGTGGCGCAGTTATGTTTTACTTATATGCTATACCAACTCCACACAGTTTCAGCATAAGAGTCTGAATAATCTCCTCCTCTGGGAATGGGCTGGCTTTGGATCTGCCTCCACTCCTGCAACACTCTCTCTGCTACAGGGCCTTATGAGGACTGCAGCTGTTGGGAACACTGCCAGAGGTAACCTGTGCTCTGCTGCTTTCAACTGGTGAAGCAGGGATCTCTGCAGTGGTACATGAGTTTTTAGGGCATGTTAGAGATGGATGTGCTGATCTTGCTGTTGATATCCCTATTCTCCACAGGGCTCCTTTCATCCTTCTGTCTATTTTTTTTTTTAATAGCCATGCACGATCATGTAGTTTTTCATTTGCATTGCAGATTTTTTTTATTTTTATTTTAACCACCACAAAATCTGGGTCAGTTTAATGCATTGGCCAGCTTCTGTACTAGCTGTTTCCTTTGGCCTGTACTGACGTTAGGGCAGATTGAAATGTCAGGCTTAACGGTCCATTTCCTGGCTATGTGTGGCTGAAGTCAAAACTCCTCAGTGTTAAGACCTAGGAAGGACCAGGGGGCAAAGGAGGAAGGGGACGCAGTTGCGATGGTTTAATATGCTATTTGACCAAGACCAATAGGAGCAATCCTGCTGCCTTCCACACCATTCAAGTGGAAAAGGGACGTCAATTTACTGCGAAACTCTCTTATTCCCCGTAGTGTCACCTCCTTGGCTGACATTTCTAGATTTTTGCAGCTGTCATGTTAGCACAGAAAATGCTTCAGTGACTAGGCAGCTGGGGAATTAGATCTTATGCTCCAAGGCTCTTAAGCAAACCAGGAGAAAAAGGTCCCCATGCACCTCAGGTAAGATGAGGAGGGACTTTGGAAGGTGGGTGTACAACTTTCCTCCAGACTGGTAAAGTTCCCTTTGCCCCTCCTTCTTTACACTGCCACCAACCTCAAATGTAGAGAGTTAAGATGCATCTTCTGCTAAAGCAGAGATGGGGAATCCATGGCCCTTCAGATCAGTGTTCTTCAACCTGGGGTCTCCAGATGACGCTGGACAACAGCTCCCATCATCCCCAGCCACCTCAGCCCAATGGTCAGGGATGATGGGAGTTGTACTCCCAACAACATCCGAGGACCCCAGGTTGAAGAACAGTCATTAGCCATGCTGGCTGGGACTTATGGGAATTGGGAGTCCACCAACATCTGAAAGGCTACAGGTTCCCCATCCCCGGAAGGAACTCAAGGCGGCTAATGGCCAGAGTGAACACCAGTTTGTTAAATCAGGGTGGCTAAGCCATTCTCAGGCCAAGGGCTGCATTGACCCAGAGTCAACCCTCGGATGGGTGCGTGTGACTGCATATCAAAATGCAGGTGGCTAAGGTGTAAAAGTGGGCATGGTGAGAACTCCAAAATCTTTCCCATCACCTACTGTATTCAGTTAAAAAGTGATTTCAAAAATCATTCTTTTATTTGGTGGGGTGGGGTCATAAACCATTTGGCGTCACAGCAAGGCACCCATGGGAATAGTCAGCAAATTTTAAAAGAAAATTTTTAAAAGAAACAAAACAGTGTCACAGATGAGAGGGTCCTCCTGGCAAAACCCCTTTTTGTGGAAGGGTACCCCCCCACTGTATAATCACAATAGGTTGCTACCCTCAGACTGAAGCTCCTGACAAACTAGCTGTCCAGCTACCTGTCAGGGAACTCTCTCTCCAGAGGAGCCCTAGGAAATAATAAAAAGAAAAGAGCTTTAGTTTTACTTTCCCAAAGCCCCAGAGGACACCAAATCTTACAGAACTTTGTGAACTCTCCCCAGGAAACATGTGGTAGCTTAACAACTGTGCAGCACATACAGAAGAATTTAGCAAGAAATTCCAGAGAAATGTCCCTTTAAACCAATGAAGCCAGATTGTCAGAGTTTGTAAAGAAAGCAAGGCAACAAAATCACACACAGTCTTGCACATAGGAAATCTGACTGAGCTGGTTACATTTTAACTGCCGTGTTTCTCCTAAAATAAGACACCGTCTTATATCCCCCCCCTCAAAAAAACACAGTATGGCTTATTTTGGGGGGATGTCTTATTTTAACCGCTCCGCGTCGGTACGCTGCATAGCCACGCCTATCCAGGCCATCTTAAGGGAGAGGCGCCGCGTCACTATGCCTTATTTTTGGGGTATGGCTTATATTTCACAAATGCGTAGAAATCCTGCTATGGCTTATTTTATGGCTACGGCTTATTTTAGGAGAAACAGGGTGCTTGCCTGGTTGAATTTAACCAATTTCAGCCTCTTTGGTAGTCCCTTCTTTACGTAAACTCTCAGATTCATGGGATTGCCCTGGGGGTGGGGGAAAGATCGCTGAAAGATCATTAAATTGCATTTGGGGAAAGAAAGGAAAAACCAGTACAGTGTTGCTTTGCAAATGAAAGGGGCTTCAGTGTGGCTTGCACCCAGGAAAAGGAGTGCTGGTGTTTTTACTGGCCTCGTATAGCTCACGCCCCGTGCCTGTTTCAGCTACCATGGCCAGGCATCCAGCTGTATCCTGCCCAGTTAGAGCTCCCTTTCTGCCCCCTCCTTTCCCTGGGGGCCTGGTGTCCTTGGCAGCCTTCCCTCCTTGCCCAGCTGCTCATGGCAAAGGTGTGAGGAGAAGCATCTCCTTCCGCCCATCCAGCTGTCAGAAAAGAGCCAATGAAACCAAAGAGTACAAACAAACTTGACCCAGTTTTGACAGGCAGGATTTCACAAGAGGAGTTGCTTCAAACCAACACATAATAATATGGGGTTTTAGTTTAACTAAAATTCCATCATTAGAGATTTCCCCCTTCCTTTAGAACACACTGCTCCTAACTCGTGAAAAGTCCATTGCTTTAGGCACATGGAAAAATAACATTGCCGAGTTAGTGTTGAGTGGGTTGCTTGCACACCAATCTGCCTACCACTGTCTCTAAAACTTGCCAGCTCTTGAGGTTTGACCCATATTTTTTTTTTATTTCAGCATTTGATCTTTAGTTTTAGGATTGCTTTGATGGAAATCCAGATTCAACCAAAGCTGAATCCTTGGGCCTTGGCCAAAGCCTAATTCATGAGAACCTGGACACATAGGAGCTGGCAGTACAGTCTGCACATTATTCCTCTGTGCACACAGTGTCCACTTTTCCAGTGTCTTCTCACTGCTGATCAGAATGAAAAAAAGCCAGTGCTGTCAGGCTATGTGTGGCTGGTGTAGAAACTGGTGACACTTTCCTCTGAGTACAGATTAGGACCACGTTACCAATCTGCATTTCAACATGGTACCAGAGGTACTGTGAATCAACCCTAAGGTGAGCCAGGATCGAGGTTTCATGGAGTACTGTGTGGCATTTGTTTCAGACAGCAAATTAGTTTGTTGGCAAATGGCAAAACTGGACATTTTAGGGCACTGTAATAGGACTATAACAAGTGTACAGAGGAAGACCTACATAAGAAAAAAATACCTAAGGCAATCCTGGAGGGAGAGTCATTCCATTTATTTGGTTGTAGAATAAAACATCAACAGTAAAAGTAATTACAAACATTTAATATATAAAAAAATTCCTTTCAGTAGCACCTTAGAGAGCAACTAAGTTTGTTCTTGGTATGAGCTTTCGTGTGCATGCACACAAAAGCTCATACCAAGAACAAACTTAGTTGGTCTCTAAGGTACTACTGGAAGGAAAAAAGTTTATTTTGTTTCAACTACGGCAGACCAACACGGCTACCTACCTGTAACTACATTTAATATATAAAATGTCAAGGGCGCTTCCCAGCCAAGGAATGCACATGGCAGATAATTAAGTATTTATTCTCTATAGCTCTGGATATCTACGTTAGATAAATAGATATCGCTCTGGCGGGAAGGTAAACGGCATTTCCGTGCGCTGCTCTGGTTCGCCAGAAGCGGCTTAGTCATGCTGGCCACATGACCCGGATTACGCCAGCTCCCTCGGCCAGTAAAGCGAGATGAGCGCCGCAACCTCAGAAGTCATCTGCGACTGGACCTAATGTTCAGGGGTCCCTTTATCTGGCCTGACCTAGCGTAGTTCCCCCCCCCCCCGAAGGTGCTGCAGAGAGGAACCAAAAGTGTGTGTAAGGAATGATTGTCAGGTATCAGGTTTCAGGTATCAGTTTCCTACTACGTGCCAGTTTTGTGGGAAATAAACTCTTATTCATTTATTTTTATTACTTGAAATATTTATATATACACCATATTTCACTGGGACTAGTTACAGGATGTTTTATGCAATTAAAATATCAAAGCAACACACACTTTTATTTATTCTTGATGGCTATTTTAGTTACCTGTTTTTGCATGTTGTAAGCTGCCCTGAGCATGGTTTTATCTATGGAAAGTCAGCATACAAATAAAAGGATGTATGTATGCATTTATGAAAACATATGTGTGTATGCAACTGCAGCGTCTCCTTGCCATTTCCTTGAAAGCAGCTACTTTGCAATTGTTGACTCTGTAATCATTTATTTCTGCTGGAATTGTTTTCTGGTTTTCAGAGGTAGCTTTCACTTTTGCACTGGCCAATAGGAGTCAGCTCAAGTATATTCAAAGCGCAAATGTTTGTTTAATCTCTTATATTGCTTTTCTGATTCTTTGCCCGTTTCAAAGCTGGAAGAATTGCAGCATCCTGTTTTGCAGGGTTGTAGAGAATTGTGCATCCTTTGCACACTTACCTGAACCTAATTAGACTTAGTTTAGAGTAGACACTGACAGAACTTCTTTTACAATCTCTTACACCATTCGCCACAGCAATCAAATACACGGGAATGGATTTGGAGTGACTCAGTGCTGCTCCATCAACACTAAGATTGCAAATTGCAACTCCTGCATTTCCTGATGCAGAAAACAAGGCAACTCTAGTTTTTGCTAACCATTCCCACTTTGCCCCTCTTCCCGTACATGCTGTTGACACCCACAGAGTCCAGCTCAAGACGGTGATGCACTGAAGAGAGTTACAAATATAAACATGAATGTACAGGGTTTACTTCTGATTATAGTTAATATTTTTGTAACCATTTCTAGAGGGGTAGCCTTGTTAGTCTGTTGCAGCAAAAGTCTAGTCAGGTGGCACCTTAAAGATTTATTATTTACACATTTAAAATTTATTACAGTGTGATGATTTGCTCTTCAATGTATCATAAGACACTTTGGTGTTTTTGTGTACCTGACAGACTCTGCTGTGCAAAGCTGCTGCAGAGATGAGCTCACTTTGGGTTTCATAATGTAAGGAGCCCTTGTCCAAGCTCTGATGTCAGTAATTCCAGCTTCAAAAACTGGATGAGATTCCAATGCTGTCCATTTTACCGCTTCTTCAGGACTGGAACAGGACTATGATTTTTGTGGTTTTAGAGCCATCTGCTGGCCAGGATTCATGCTCGTAAATGTGCAATAGTCACAGTTTGGGAACCTGCACAGGAAAATCAGGTCCATGTTTTGGAGATCTGGAGCTATGAAGCAGATTTTCTCTAGCTTGTTTAAATACATATTAGAATTGGGAGACCATCTGTATCCACATGCATTCCCCCCCCTAAAAGTTCATTTTAAAAAATCTACAGACAAAAAAAAATTTCAGACGCAGTGCAGAGTTTTCCTGACAACCACAGCAAAGAAAAAACCCACAATATATAGTGTACATAGATTGTACCTTTTACGATAAGAGTACTGTATAACAAAATCAGTGATAAACAAGAGCTTGTAAATACAGACAACACAGACTTTTTGATGATGAAATATAGTTTAAGAACACACATGCCTCCTGAACAAATTGTGAAGTAATTAGAGTCTTAGGAAATTAATAAGAGTATGGGTGATACAATGTCATATAATGTAAATAATTACTATCTGAAGTTGCTTTTTTCCTGTTTCCTCCCTGGCATCATATCTATTAGATTATCAGCTTGTGGGTGGGGACATTGTTGCTTTTAAATTTTTGTGCAGCACTTAAAAACTAGGCATTTTATAAATAATAATAATAAATAGTTGTTATTAATTTTAAAAAAAGAGTGATCCAGCAAAGGTGGGGGAAAGTGAGACACTCAAGTGACTTAGTGCTCAAACTACATGATAATTTTCTGTTCTTCTAAACTCAATGGCATACAACTGAATTGTGACGAGTGAGGGATGTTGGGAGTTGTAGCCCAGCAACACCTGGAGGTTCTCTACCTTTCCTCTATGCATTCAGTTTAGTAGCTGGAAGTAGCAACCAAACCAATTTTATTCTTTTTAAAGACAGTACCTGGCCAGCTAGCACCAAACATATCCTGCAAATTTGAGCCTGTAGGAGACTTTGACAATTTTGCTGCTTGACAGTCCTAGCTTTCATTGTGCTGGAATGAGGAGTGTATGAGTTCAACAGTCTTATTTGCCTCTCTCTTCCTAACAGGACCTCCTGGGCAGATGGAGTTTGTTGACTGGTTAAATCTCCCTGAACAAGCACTGCTGGTTGTAAAGAGACTTGTTGAAGCTTTGGAAAAAGAAGGTATAAGAAAAACTCTGTTGCTGCTAGATTTCATTGTTGCTGTTGTTTGACATTCCACATCCTAAACTGCTGATCAGTATATAATGTTTGCTATTAGTATATATAGAGACGCGGTGGCGCTCTGGTCTAAACCACAGAGCCTAGGGCTTGCCGATCTGAAGGTCGGCGGTTCGAATCCCCGCGACCGGGTGAGCGCCCGTTGCTTGGTCCCAGCTCCTGCCAACCTAGCAGTTCAAAAGCATGTCAAAGTGCAAGTAGATAAATAGGTACCACTCTGGCAGGAAGGTAAACGGCGTTTCCATGCACTGCTCTGGTTTCACCAGAAGCGGCTTAGTCATGCTGGCCACATGACCCGGAAGCTGTCTGCGGACAAACGTCGGCTCCCTCGGCCAGTAAAGCGAGATGAGCACGCAACCCCAGAGTCGTCCGCGACTGGACCTAATGGTCAGGGGTACCTTTACCTTTACCTTTATTAGTATATATGCAAACTCCAGAGAAGCAGTGGCCTTTGTAAAGAGGAGGGAGGAGGATGCAGCCGGCTCACCATTTCTGCCCCTTTGGACGATGCCCAGTTGGTTCCCTACTTTCAGCCCAAGGGCCAGGTCCAACCCGGGCCAACCTTCCAGAGGCCGCATTCTGATCGTGAGCAGTGCTAGAGGCAAAAGTGGGCGGGGTCAGAATATTGTGACTGAAATGCAGTTGTTCAAGGAAGAAATGATTCATTTTATAAAGGGTGTGTGTATAAATATAATTGGACCCTTTCTCTTGGTGATGTAATCTCACTGCCTGGAACTTCTTCAAGGCCCCCCAATTAGTTGACCATTTATGTATGGTAAGAAAAACTTACTGTGTTTCTCTCCCCCCCCCCCCACCTCCCAATTTCTATTGCGTTTACAGGCTTAGATAATGAAGCCCTTTACCGATCACCTCCCAGTTCCTTTTGCGACGCTCAACTCAAGCAGCATCTTCTGACAGGTAAGACATGGCTTTGGAGGTCCTATTCGAGCAGTAAGGTTCCAAAAAAAACCAAAGTGGATTTCTCTCCCTGTTGCGAAGAACCCAAGCCTTCTGAGTATAGGGACCACCCATGAACATGGACCACGAGGAATTAATGAGTGTAGATCTGAATCGTGTAGTGCTTATGAAGTCCTCTGCATTGGGTTAAAGTACTATATTCTATTCTTGGTGTCAGTGCAATCAACAGGGAGATTCTGCCTATTCAGCAGGACCTCTTGGGTCACTCTTGTAGCAAGGGGAGCCCACTGCAGGAGCTAAAGGGAGCCCCAGCTGACGAACCATCTCTGCTTCAGCTGACAAAGCATCGAGTTAAGTAGCTGGGTGAGTTTAGCAGCAGGGCAAGGAGGCCAGGGCACACTACTCTGCCCTTCCTCTCCATGACCTAAGCTTCTAATAAAGTAACTTAATAAAATCGCCCCCACCAAAAGCTAGCAGGTGTTGTAGGCTTTCCAGTGTCTTGCACTGTCTGTCATGTATACTGTCATGAGCCTGCAGCACTGTTGGAATAAGGCTTGGATTTGCTGGCTCAGATGGAGAAGGAAGAAGAAACAGAGGGGAAGATTGTACTGTGGGAACCTGGGTTGGAGGAAGGGGGAACCTCCCCTTTCCGCCCCAACTTCCGCCACTTTGAAAAGTGAAGTGGGCCCTCTCCACCGACCCTCCCTCAGTGGACTCTGGGGCGGGTTTTGATCAGCCCATGATGGAGGCTGAACAGGAGGAGGTGACTAGAGGTTGAATAGGAGAGTGAAGCCTTCACAGATGGGAGCAGACCCACCTCCCCTGATGCAGCATGCACTTGCAAGCTCAACATTCCCACAAGGCAAGAGAGTCTTGTGGAGAGTGCACCATGCCTTGTCTTTTAAAACTTGGTGGCAGAGGTGGGGAAGCTTATTGGGACATCTTTGTCACTTCCATCCAGTTCTGAACTTCTTGTCCTGTACCTGAACCATTGAATCCTGACCCCTGAGCTTGGAGTTGTTCAAAAATGCAATATCAGAAGCTCAACTGGAGTGTATGGTTCAGATCAGGAGAGGTACCACCAGGACCAAGAGGACGCCCTCTGTATTATAATTAAAGGTGTGCTAAAGGATAAGGAGATTGCAAAGAAGCTGAACGAATTTTTTTTTGCACGTGTCTTCACAGCAGAAGATACAGGGCTGATAGGGATCTGAACTAACTTTGCAGGAAAGGGAGTCTGGGGAACAGAGGAAAATAGTGTGTGGCAAGAGGTGAAGTTCTAGGCCTAATAGAGAAAACAAAAACTGACGAATCTCTGGGTCCAGATGTATCCGCCTGAGAGTTCTCAAAGAACTCAAATGTGAAACTGCTGACACACATACACTGTTTGCTTGTTTGCTGGATTTCTCTCTTGCCCTTCCTCCCGAAGGATTTGGGGTTTTAAAAATCTGCACATACCTTCTTGCTGCATAGTAAATTCTGTTTTTGAATAACTTGGCCACAAGATGGCACTGTGGCACCAGGCAGTGTAGAAGACAGCCCTGTTCCTGGCTTACTGTGTTTGTGAAGGAGGCAGTGTGATGCTTTGTAGCAGCGTGCTGATCCGCCCTCCTGTTACCTGCGCTGGTTCCTCTCTGGTCTGTTGCCTTTGAGCGGGTGCTGTTTGCAATGATGGGGAGGATGCGGTGTCAAACTCAAGCAGCCAGGCTCTCTGACAGTAGAAGCCCAGAGGCTGTCACGCCAGGACGTGTTGCTATGGAGAGGAATCTGACGGGATATCTATATAAAGAAACATGAGCTCATCCATCCTCAGCAGAACTAAGAAGCCAAGTCCCGAGATACCTTATTGTCTGCAGCGAGGCACACTAGAAGCAGCTGCGAATGTTCTCACATTCAGCTGGAGAATGAAACATGGGCAATGTGTCTTATCATCTGCAGGCCAAGCCGCAAAAACAATTTTCGGGCTATATCTGTATCTCAGAACCTTCCAGCCCAGGTGCGTGTTAAAGGCCTGCAGCTGGTATTTAAAGAACAAATTTACCTACCCTCGCACTTCAACCTGTGGATTCCTCGCCAAACAGTGACTCCCAAGATTCAGTAGGGGAAGCCAGGACACTTAAACTGGTGCAAAAATTATGATGAGTAGCATGGTTTAGGAACACATGCAGCAGTGGGCTATGGTAAGAGCTGGTGGTGTGCAGGACCAGACACAGGCGCACTGACACCTGTACACAAAGGCATAGCTGTCAACTTTCGGATTTGAAAATAAGGGATTTTTTCAAACTTTCAGATTTGAAAATAAGGGATGCCACGAGGGTGGTGCAATGGCACCAAGTAGCCTCGCCACCCTGCGCTCCAGAGGCTGCGCGCGAATGGGTGAACGAAAGAGCGAGTGCATAGATGGCAGGCTGTCTGTCTGGTTGGGCGTGAGGGTCTGGCTGCACAAGGCATGCAAGCTCCGCCCCCAGTCGGTCTCAGACTCCTTATTGGCAGCCAAGCAACGCAGCTGAGGAGCCTCCCTGGCCGGCAGGGAGGGAGAGGAGCTGCTTCCTTTGAAATCCGGGAAATTTAAGGGATATCAACAATCCGGGATAGCAGCGGGAAACGGCATTGAAATAGGGGAGTTTCCCGCCAAAAAAGGGAGGGTTGACAGCTATGCTGTCCCCACCTGCCTTCCTCACCACCACAATCACACTCCCCACCCCAGCTTGCTAAACAACTGTGTGGTGGGCTGAGGGATTCATAGCTTACATAGGGAGGAAGACACATGGGCCCAGGGGACAGTTCGGTGGCAAGAGGGTTTGAGTGGGTACCCATGGCATGCCACAGTTGAGGGCCTGTGAAAGCTGCATGCAGCCAATGACCTGAAGCTTGTCCACGTGTTGTACAGATGCACCCCTTGAGGGCAAAGGACCACCCTTTATGCACACAAGAGTTGCTGAACTAGGACATGAGGTTACAGGGAACCAGGCAGAAGACCTCGGTAGTGGCGCCCACCCTGTGGAACCCCCTCCCAGCAGAGGTTAAAGTGATAAACAACTATCCTACATACAGAAAATACCTGAAGGCAGCCCTGTTTAGGGAAGTTTTTAACTTGTGATTTTGATGTATTTTAATATTTGTTGGAAGCCGCCCAGAGTGGCTGGGGAGACCCGGCCAGATGGGCGGGGTACAAATAAAAAAAATATTATTATTATTATTACAAGCACCCCCAACTCGGCCCTCCAGATGTTTTGGGACTACAACTCCCATCATCCCTGACTACTCGTCCTGTTAGCTTGGGATGATGGGAGTTGTAGTCCCAAAACATCTGGAGGGCCAAGTTTGGGGATGCCTGGGTTAGAACTTTATTCCATTGCCCCCAAATTAAATATTGTGAATATTAAATATAAGCTTCTTGTCATTGTGTATCAGTTTGTTTCCTTTTTTCAAAACATCTCCACGGTAGCCACAGAGTTACAATTTGCTTGTATCAGGCTTTGAAATACTATTTTAAACAAAATGAGCATCTGGGTGATTGACTGGCTGCTGTCAATGCTGACCTCAAGTGGAAACAAAAGATCTTGTTCCAGCCATTACGGTTCACTCTCAATATAGTGTTTGGAAGCACCGGGATAGATCCTGGACTCATTCCTGTGGCTATATGCTTATGAAAGTTTTTTGTGCAAATGAGCCATCCTTGCAACCTGCTTTTGGAGATAGTCCTGTGAACCGTGAAAGTATTCCTGACAGTTGGCAGTCTTGGGATTGTCTATGAACAAGTTGCTTAGATGACCAGTTGTAAATGCCTTCAAAGTTATGAAGCCACAGAAATCACTTCAGCTGCAAAATATTACATTAGAACAGGCCTTGTGTTCGGTTTCTTTTTTTTAATGAAGCTGAATGTCTCAGTTCAGTTGTGCTGAATTTGTGCAGCTGATTTCCACTTTGATATGCAAGGCAACTAAGCTAATTAAAGTCAACTTGAATGAATTCAATGAATTTTGACCTCGTTAAATAAGGAAATTAAGTGTACTCAGTGAAGCTGAGTTATGTGTGAACATTCCCAGGGACAATGCAAGTTTTCCAATGGAAACTCGACTTAAAGACATCTGGTGAATGAATTTGCAGCTGCAAATTATGAAAGCCAGTGTTTCTGTTGTTGTTATTTTCTCTACACTCTTGTTCAACCTGGATGTATTGCACTGACACAATATTTATTCCAAGCTGAGGCCCACACACAAACACTTGCATCTACATGAAACTACCGTATAAGACGCCCCCATGTATAAGACACTCCCTATTTTGGGGGACTCCAAATTAAGAAAACACCTCTCAGCACTACCCATGTATAAGATGAGCCCCAATTTTAAAACAAACTTTTTGGTAAAAAAAAACCTAGTCTTATAGGCAGAAAAATACGGTATTTATCTAAGACCCAGAACAAGAGCATGTGTCCAGACTGTTTTAAAGTTAGCACTTTCATGCTATGTGCACAGGTTCCTTGTTAGATTATGGACACCATCTTGATGCAACATGATTATAATTCACTTCACTCTTAACATACTTCAGGTACTGGAGACGATGTTTGCCCTGCAAAAGTATGGTTTGTTGTTTTTTGTGTTGTCATTAATAGAGATTGCTAGAATCAGCCATGAAATGGGATACATTTTTTTGCAGAATAATTCCCCCTTGGGTTATCATGAAGATAACTGTGTATATGCTGTTTTCTCCTGTAAGGGAAAAAAATAATAATCCATATGCATAACAAAGGTACATGCCAAGTTGCCCGTAGAACCTCTAATCTCTCTAGGATAGGCAGGTAGGGAATCCTATCACTCTCCAGATTCCTAACATCTCTGACCATTGGCCATGGTACTACAAGTTCCCCTGCAACTGCTCTAGAATAATGGATACCACACATGACACTCCACAAGCACCATTATAGTAGAAGCAATCATTTTTCAGCTGTTCGTCTTACCTAGCCAAGTGGGAGCCTTGTTGTGCTATCTAACATGGCTGCCATTTTGAATAAGGCACATCTTGCTTTTTTGCCACCTTATTCCAACTGGCAACTCAAAAGAGGTGAGGCAGTTGCATGGGATGGGGAAATGGAGCTGACTGTCTCCTTCAATTTGAAAGTGGGTTGAGTGGAAAGATCTTCTCTAACTCCACTATCACTTTTCATGCTCCTCCCTGAAGCCCTCAGAAGCTACCTTACCCAAACATAACTAACTAGCAGAGGGATTTTGAGCTGTAATCTGGCACAAAAACTATGTACTGTGGTGTCTATAATGATTTTAATTCTTCTTCCCCCACCAGCAAGAGGTTGGCTTCTGAGACATCTTGCTAATTTTGGTTACTCTAATTTGACCCTAAACCCTTGATACCATCAATGTAGGACGAGTTAATGTTACATAGTTGGGCCCTTGTGTGAGAGAGGCTGCCTTGGGTGCATTTATGGGCCCTTGTGTAAAAGAGGCGGCCTTACTGTCTCTCTGGAATGTGAATTATAGTAATTACTGAGGTCTCCTCTGTCCTCAGTTGGCTGTTGCTGTGATTCCCTAGGACCCTCCTTGTAAAAGAAGCTAGAATAGATGTTTACACTAGTGGCTGATAATGATACGTGTGTAATTGCGGTACATTTTCATATCCAAGTGGCGTGATGCTAGACGCACAAAATCAAATGCCACCATCCAGTAAACAGGTGTGTGTGTTGCACCTATGTAATCCCTCCCCATCAGCTGATGTGCATGGTTGCAAATTCTGAAAGAGATGCTTGCTGTCCACTGTCAAAGGTGCAGTACAGCAGCTGCATTCACTGTCTTGCCTCTCCATTGCACCACTGGTTTAGTGCAGATGTTGCAGGGATTTAAGAGAGCCACAAAGATCAGGAAAGCTAGTGCCACCAATGGATCTCCACCCCAACTTGGTGAAATCTCAGTCAGTCAAGGCAAATGGTTTACAACTCGCCAGGGTCACCTCTTGGGGGAGGAAGGGCATGTAACTACTGTTGAAAGAGAGGAGCATTAAGACAACCAGGGCCCAACTTGCCAAAACATCCCAGCCTTTTGTGGTACAACTTGGAGGCAGGTTGTTGTTGTTGTTTAGTCGTTTAGTCATTTAGGCAGATGGCATCTGGCCTTGCATCCTAGGGGTGAAAGGCTCAGCATCCTATGACATGGTTTCAGAGGCATTCAAGCCAGAGCAGTGGTGTAGAGGAACTACGGTAGCAGAATATCAGATGGAGCTTGCAGAAGGAAGTGAAGGTTTTAATGAGTGAGTAATGGTTTCCAGAGGCTGGCAAGCAGAGATGTAGTGTAAAATTAGATTGGATGCTGGAGGTTGGAAGCCCTGCTCATCTCTGCCTCTTGGGGGCACAACAAGGACAGACTTTATCAGCGTGTTGTCTATAAATACTGTCTCTCTCCCCCACTTGGAGATAAGCGGACCAATTTTCCAGACATAAGCAATTTAATAAGATGCTCTCAGGTTCCATTTAGATGCAGAAGTTAGCCCACAGTGTAGTATAATATGGTAGTAACCTCTGTGAGTGCAATTCAAGTAAGAACCGCCAGCCAGGCCAGGGACAATGATCTGCTTAGCCACCCATGGTTCATGTCGTGAGAGACTGGCTTTGATAAGCAGGCACAAGCAACGAGGCAAAATTTCCCTCTTGTCCTTTCCCCAGCCAAATCTGCGACTCTAATGCAATGGGAAGGGGGTTCACCCTTTTCTCTGCATTATTTCCCCATTGAAAATCTCCCCACCGATAGCTTGCCCTATTAATATGAACTAACACAGAGGCAAAACAAGCGTAGAGATGTTGTGAAAGACAAGCGTTTCAGTGGAACCATTCTTTCTGCGTCCCCATCGAACGATGAGGAAAGAGGAATACAGTACACACCACGCTTCACCCCTGGTGGGTGTTCCAACCATTTTCCTTCTGGTAAATAATCCATCCTAGAAATGTTTATGAGAATTTGCTTTAGACTGCATTTGAAGCAAAAAAACCAACAACCCTAGAGATAACTGATTTTTTTTTCATAGCATGCCACTGCACTGCACGAGCCAGAACTTGTGATCCTTTATATTTCAACTGGGCCATCACTTTGCAGATTGGAAACTGAACAACATAGACACTAGTACTCAGTTTTAAGGAGGAAAATCTGCTCTTCTTTCAGAACATGAATTCTCTCTTAGTTGCAAGCTCTCCACCATGGCTTAGTAGTACGACACATGCTTTATGAACAGAAGGTCTCGGATTCAATTTCTGGCATCTCCAGTTTAAATGAAGAATCAGCTAGCAGGTGATGTGAAAGACATCTCTCGCCCTGAGACACTGGAGAGCGACTGTTAAGTCAGAGTAGGTGGTAGTAGGCTAAACAGATAAGCAAGCTGACCTTCACAGATGTTACCGATGTAAGGATGTAAACCTGAAATTCCTGTGGGCGGAGGATATATATTGCCATTAAGAAACTTAATAACTCGCCATACTTCTGAACAAGCTGAAAAGGAGTAGCTATGACCTACTCATATAATGTTGAGAATTTAACCCTACTTCAGATAAACATCATGTAGGATACTAGAAGATGAACAGATCTTGGCTATCCCATGAGAAGCAACATGGGAGAACTGTTCTTTGGCTCAGTCATTTAATTATGATTTTGAATAATTAATATTTTTAACTACTATTTGAGAGAGAGTGTGCTTGGCTCCTACAGCTGAAGGACAAGCAAGTGTTTTGAGAGAGGTCACAGTGAATAAGTGTCTACCTGTGTCTGGCTTCAGATATCACCTTTATTTTTGTCCAGTGAAGCAGCCAATTCATGGCATTTGCAACATACCATGCATTTATTCATCGTAGCTGACCAGGTTACCCTTTTCTTACAGTGGTAATATGAAGGTGATTTGCCAGCAAGGATATTCACATATAAGATGCTAAGATGGAAGTTACCAATCCTTGTGAGAACCAACCAGCTAAAATAAAATAGAAGCTGTATCTCATGAGCACCTAAAGGAGTAGAAATGGCTGGGCTGGTTTCAAATCCTTCGCAGTGGCAGAAAATCATACCATGCCCAACACAGCATCTTCATCTCTGCCTCTTGGGGGGCACAGCAAGGACAGACTTCACCAGCATGTCGTCTATAAATACTGCTGCCTCTCTTCCCCGAGATAAGCAGACCAATGTTCATTCAGAAGCAATTTAAGAAGCAGCTCTCAAGTTCTATCAGAATGTAAAAGTTAGCCCAACATTGTAGTTTGTAATCCTGTAGTAATACTAAGAGCAATTTTCAAAAGACAGGTGAGAACTGCCAAACAGGTGTTAGGTTTCTTTTCTAGAGGGCATAGCAAGTTGTAGAAAAGTGCTGCTAATGGTTTTACTCCTGCACATTCGTAATGAACTTGCTTTACTTCCCCCTCCCCCGGGTAAATATAATCCCCGAAAGCACACACAGCTTTTAGTCAGTAATAAATAATAGGTAATGATAGCTCACTATGTTAATTGGCAATCTTGGGCACTGCCTCTGAAACATCCAGGAATGTTCCAGACTGGTGGCTCCTCCCAGTATCATTCCTTTCCCCCCTTCCTTGTAGGCTACAAGAAAAATTGCAATGGACTTTACACTCTAAAGAGGGTATAGCACTTTGTACATCTTGTGAGGTTCTGTCCATGCTACTGGGTGGGACATAGCTGTTTGGGCAGACAGGAGGACAACAACTCTGAATGCACCATTTTAGAAAAAGATCTGTTTATAAAAATCATTTTAAAAAAAATTGCACTGTAGTGTTTATATATAGAGAGAGAGGTGCTGCTGCACAATTCCTTTCATATCTTTTTTTAAAAGGTAGGCTAAAAAGTGTTTCAGTTCTTTAAAGTTGTGGGGACCAGGGATTAGCACAATGCTGAAATCGCACTGACCAGAGAGATAACATGATACTTATTTAAATCAATTTTTAAATTTGCACCAAAACTTTATTCACTATTGCACGAATATTTTGATAATGGCGCAGGGGGGAGAGCACAAACCAGAAGATCAGTTTATTTGTTTACAACATTTTAATGCCACCTCATTACATACAGTTCTCTGCATGGCTCACCATAAATAAGCATATAAACAAATACAAAGTAAAACCAACATACATACAGCAAGGAAACAAAACTCTCTGCAACCCTCAGGTTTAAAAACACAGATGTCTGCAAACTGCAAAGCCCAGACTGTATGAGTTACTTAAAAGGCCTAGTCCTGAAAAGGCAGAGATATCTGGGAAGACTGTTCCGACCATAACCGAGGTGTCCTTCTGGTGGTTACCTGCCTCACTACATTCAGCTCTGGCACTCGGAGCAGGGCCTCTGGGATCTTAAGGTTTGGTTAGATAAAACCCCTAGGGGACGATAGAGTCACTATTGTATGCTCAGTGCTGGCTGAAGCAAAGCTAGCACAAGGTAACCAGCTCTTAACTTTGCTGGCTGAAGTGTTGTGGACCAATGAACTGTTGGAGAGAGATGCCAAATGAGCTAGGGATCTCGCTTGATTTATTTTTGGCTCTGACGCTGATTCATCCTTGCAGTGAAATGAAGAGGTAATTAGGTTCGGTCATGTTTGCTTTGGGGAGGGGGCGGGATTCTACTGGAAGAGCTGTATTAAAATAGGTTATTATTGTATATTAATTAATTTTATTTATTGTCATAGAGTACTGAGAACTGTTCATACAGCTTGGTAGTCACTTTCCATGTGGTAGCTGCATAGTGTTATTTAGATATTTCCTCTGTTCCCATTTCCCCCCCGCTTCTGTGCTTAATTTCTACTTTGGTGGCATCCAGCAGCTAAATGAATCGATCTTTGTGACACTTTTCCCCATCCTGAAATATGCTCCCTAAAAAGGGATAATCTTGCTGCAATTGGTTTTCATTTAAATGCTGTTTGCTTTGTGATTCCTCATTGTCTTTGCTGTAAGTGGAGCTGCTCAGTCAATTGCAGAAGAAGATTGCGAGGAGGCGGCTTCTCCAGAGGCGGGGGCAAAAGCCCTAAGAAATTATCTGAACCGTCGCAACCAAAAGACAAACTTTCCAGTTCTGCTCTCAACCAGCTCACTTCAGCAGTTGTTTTACATATGCTTGTGGGGTCTGAACTGTCTTTGTCTGACCAGGAATGAGACCTTCCAGCTTCTGTACTTATTCTGCATATACTCTTACTATCCCCTGCTCTTGTGAGCAATTCAAAGCAAAGTACTGAGGTGTGTGTGTTTTGCAACTGAGAGCTACCTGTCAACCCTGGCAGGGCCATAGCTGTCAACTTTCGGATTTGAAAATAAGGGATTTTTCCAAACTTTCGGATTTGAAAATAAGGGATGCCGCGAGGGCGGTGCAATGGCACCAAGTAGCCTCGCCACCCTGCGCTCCAGAAGCTGCGCGCGAACAGGTGAGCGAAAGAGCGAGCGCATAGACGGCAGGCTGTCTGTCTGTCTGGTTGGGTGTGAGGGTCTGGCTGCACAAGGCATGCAAGCTCCGCCCCCAGTCAGTCTCAGACTCCTTATTGGCAGCCGAGCAACGCAGCTGAGGAGCCTCCCTGGCCGGCAGGGAGGGAGAGGATCTGCTTCCTTTGAAATCCAGGAAATTTAAGGGATATCAACAATCCGGGAAAGCAGTGGGAAACAGCATTGGAATAAGGGAGTTTCCCGCAACAAAAGGGAGGGTTGACAGCTATGGGCAGGGCCCCAAGTGGTGGTTATTCATTATTGGCCCAATAAGCCAACAGTTGAAAGAGAACCAGCCTTTAACAATAAGGATTGAAGGCCAATGGTGACTTTCTCCTTGAGCACTTGGTCACCCTCTCAGGAAATTCCAAAGTAGCCATTGTGCATAGCTCTTTCCCACTTCTTTGTGGGAGCATTAAGACCCTCGCTTCCCCCCCCCCACATATACCCTTAAATTGGCAGCACAGGAGTTACTGCAGCTTCGGTCACCCCTTGGTTAGCCTCATCACCATCTCGGTGATGCCACAAGAAGCAGTTTAAGAGTCTCGGCATAAACCTCACCCACAGTTCTTCACGTTCCCTCAGTAATAAGGAAATACCTATGTTTAAGTGGCTCCTAGGCCATAACGAACATGGCATAAGAAGCACACCTGCAACCTGCCCAAAGCTCAGCAAAATCTACATGTCTGCATTGCCATCCCTTTTCTTGCCTTCAGAAGTCTGTATATGCCAACCTGCCCTCAAAGGCGGATCTAGGGGAACGCAACCATTTTGGTCATACCAGGCATGGAACATCTGGGGCACTGCAGCAGTCACCGCAGCTATGAAGTCCAGTGGAAGGTGAAAGGGGGGCAACAGATGTAGGTGTCGCACAGGGTGCAACTGAAATTTGAGATGCTAGACTTTGCCACTGCTGCCATGTTACACTGGCCACTTACGTCTGAAACTCCTTCACGCTGTATGACTTTCCGGGGGAATGACTGTCTTGTGTGCTATTGCCACTGAACTGGAGAGGACTTATAGATTGGAGGGGGGCACACAAAACAGAGAAATACCAAGAGAGTGAAGGAAGAAGAAGTGGTTACAGAGGGGCTGAGATACCTGGTCGGGGCTGGGCAACAAAAAATGTGGAGTAATACAGATGAGGATGTATCCTGCAGGGGTGCAGAAAACAACAGACAAAGTGCTATGGAGTGGAGATAGAAAAAGAGGGTGGCTTAAGAAAGACTAGCTGTATTGCAGAAGAGAAATCCTACTGTGAGGTGCAGAGAGAAAAATCAGAATGGTTTAAAAAGGAACATTTGGGTTAAGATTATAACAAAAAAAGCCCCCCCTGCAGTTAGCACAGTGGTGCGTCTCTCCTAGAAGTGATACAAGTGTAAAAGTGTCTTCCCATTCGGTTTGTGCACCTGTGGCCTGGCACCACTGCTAGAGGGGCGCAGAGGAAGAGTGAACCAACCTGTGCCCCTTTGCTACCACAAACATCCCCTCCCTGTTGTTTCCTTCCATCATAAACTACAGAAGAGCATTGCAGCAAAACCTCTATGCACATCTGGGACAATTCCTGCTTCCCAATGAGATAGGATTTCTCAAGCAGGGTGTCTAACTTGTGTCTTCAGCTCCTATATTCCCCGAGACCCACATTCTGCCCCTGATCAAAAGACTGGTGCCAGCCTAGAAATCCCCCCTTTGATTTCACTGAGATTAAGCTCTAGAATTCATCTGGCCCCAAAGTTAAGAAAATAAGCCAGGGGTCTTTGATCTGGAAGCCCTCAGCAAGTATTTTCTTGTGTTATCTTGACTATTTGAGAGAGAGAAAATTAATACTCTCCCTATCAGCCCCTCCTGTCTGTCACCCACTGCAGTACTGATCTTAGACCCATACATGACTTGTGTAAAGCCACTCAGCTTCTTTCTGTCTTTTTACCTCTTATTTCATTTGCATAGGAGATGTTGGTTGGCTGCTGGTGATGTCACCGTGCTGGGGAGTCAATAAGCAATTAGTGCTATGGATTTTGCAGTAAAAGGAGTTGAACCGTACACTGCTACTTAAGCCGTTTTCTATTACAGTAATTTACTCTTCAGCTCCCTTTCAACAGAGAGACCCATTTATCAGGCATCTGATGCTGTTTCTCGATCAGAGCAGAGAGGAATCTTGTAAGACTCCGAAGAAGAGGGGGTACCTTGATGCAGGATGCTGTGGCAGACCCCTCCTCTCCCCCCCCAAAATAAAAAAGCCCTGCATTGAGAGCCACAAAAAACCATCCTAATCTAACAGATCTGTATGAAAACTCTATAGCTTGATGACAAAATACACAATCTCTCTCCCCCCGGCCACTGCTGCAATTGCATGTTGCCCAACTGCCTCGCGACAGAAAGGTAATCAGTCTTTGGGCAAAATGTATTTTTTGTGAACAGGGAAGGAATCTTTCTTTGTTCCATCAATCCTTAAGCAGGCAAGGAACACAGTGAACTATTAAGTCCACAGCCAAGGAAGTTGCAGCCACGCTTGTGAAATGATTTGGGGAGGGCAAGGAAGTCATCTAATGGATGGATGCATGGCTGACAGGCTGGCACTCATATTTGCTAACTCGGGCTGCAAGCCTCACTTTCAGTCAAACATTGGCTGCCATGCCAGGAACCGAACAGAGAGAGGAGCATCAACTCCAGCTTGCTTCCCTTCTAGTGCTGATTTATTGCTTTGTGGGTATATCACACAGGCCGAACATCCGTGCCCTCATGATGGAGTAGCTGCTTCTTTGTGCTGTCCTCCAAGCACCCACAAAACTGCGTGCCAAGAAGAGCCTCGGTCATGGAAACCTGGGCTGTGACCACTGATCTAGCAGCTTTTTAAAAGACCTTTCTGTGTTACCCTTTTTCCTTCAGTGTCTCTTCCAGCTGATGCGATATGCAGCACAATTCAGTGGTGTTCCTTAGGAGTGTACTACTCTAAAGAGGAGTACAGTGTGCAAGTTCAGAAATTGCTGTGGAAGTGGCAAGGTTTTTTTTTTAATAAAAAAACAAGTTAGCATGTACAAATGTGCACTGTCAATCCTTCACTTGAATAACTTACAGCTTGGCAGTAAGTACGTGTGTGAGTGTAGAGTGTTTGTGAGTAAGCAGACACACTTGAAACATTGCACACTAATGCACTCATTTATGCACCAGTGCCTAGATACAAGCATGTATCTACAGTGTACATAGGCACTGCAAGAGCCACACACCCATAATCTTCACAGTGCTCTCCCAAGCCCCTCCTCTCCGTCTACATTTTCCACCAATAAATTCCTTCTTCACACAGCCAATCAGAGTGCTAGGCAACAGATGATATTTTGGGATGAGGGCTCAGAACTACCTAAGCAGCCTCTCAGGGCTCTGTCTGTGCAGAGAATTGAACAACTCATCTGAATGCCAAGCTGAGATTTTTATTTTTTTTTAACCCACCCACCCACTCACTCCCCTGCACAATCTTCTTTTACTTGTGCTAAGCATGTTACATCAGATTTGATCTGAATAAATATCCTAATGCTGGTGGATGGATCTGAGAGGAGAACGTAATTTTCAGATTGAAGCCTGTTGATTTCATAAAAGGATGCTTTGTTTGGAGTTTTTGTTTTTGTTTTAGTGCCTTGATACTTTGCTGAATCTCAAAGTGCTTTGCAGATTCCATTTATTTTCACACCATTACTGCCCATGCTAATTAGCCACACTACACAGAGAGGCTTGTGCATCAGCTTCTTGCGACTTTTCTGGGATAAGAAGCAATAATACAAAATGTGGGCAGTTCCCAGAGTCCTGACTATTCCCTTCTGCCTTAATGTGAACACTGTCACCTTCAGCACCCTCCTTCTCCCTTCTAATCAAGGGCACCCACCTTGAAATCAACTCTGTACTCCTCCTGACTATCAAGCCACACCCACACCCTGAGCCATTAATCCCCCACGGGCCTAGTTTAAACAGTGGGTGGAGCAAGCCACCCATCAATCACCTGCTGTTACAATGATGTCAGGTGAGCTTTTTTTTTTTTTTTTTTGCCCCGTGTGTTTTGAAATCAAAGTGTGCAGGCACAGACGTAGCCCACAAAGCGCTGACAGCCAGCTGATTGTCAGGTCTTGCAGAGTCCTCAGTGGGTCTTGCGAAGGCCTGTGCAAATTCAAGGTGCCATTTCAGGTGAGCCAGGTCTTGCCACATGATGTCAGGTTGAGGTCATGTGGGTATGATGGGCCTGAGGTTCCCCACCCCTGATCCCTAAGAAAGGTAAATGTTTTGAGAATCCCTGACAGCACCCACTTTTCACTAGGTAGGAGGCATAGTGAAATAATCTGCTTTTCACTGATTTCCTGACCAGTAGCTCTTGTTTGTCTCCAATGCTGCTGCACAGTTCCTGTGTGAAATGCATTTGCCAGGTGTGCTGAATGCCACTGACTCCCCACACTAGTAATTCGTAAACATCTTTGTTTGTGAATTGTCTATTCTAGTCTTTGTGCTTCCCTTTGCAAAGAGAGTCTCTTCTGTGGTTCAGTTTCTCGCTTTACTGCTCTGATAAAGCAGGGGCGTATTTGGATTACAAAACCCAAATCTCAGTGTCAGCAGTGGTGGCCCAATAAATTTCCTTGCCTGAAGCAAAGTTTAAATGGCCTCCAGCCTGTACTGGGGACAATCCTTTGAAAGTCTTGGTGCTCCACTCAGACACCAATTGTGGCCTTCATCTTTCACTCCCTCCTGGTGCAGGTTGCTTCACTATGCTGTGTGGCATTGACAACCATAGCCCTGGTAACAAAGAAGTTTCTGGATCTGGGTTAGGTCAATTGCTCATACCTAGCTTCATAAATTTATATACCTGTATGACTCTGGGGCATTTCTAAAAGCTGCTTCAACCAATTACTACTTAGTGGATAGCTCAGGCCACATTCCATTATAATGCATGCACCTAGAGCAGTGATGGCTAACCTTGACACTCCAGATGTTTTGGGACTACAACTCCCATCATCCCTGACCACTGATCCTGTTAGCTAGGGATGATGGGAGTTGTAGTTCCAAAACATCTGGAGTGTCAAGGTTAGCCATCAGAAGATATTTGAATGGGATCTGGGTGTGCATTCACAAATACTCTGGTGCGTTGCCTGAAGGCAATGTAGTACAGATATGCCATGTGCACATTTATGTGCATCTGATTTAGGCTTCTGTTTCACATCTTGCAAGTGTCAGACAGGTGAAAATCTGCTTCTTTGCATGGATCTTCTCAAAACAGGCAAGGAAGTATGGATGGAGTGGTGAAAAGGGGAGATGACCATTTTTTTCGCCTTGCACCTCTCTCTGTGGGTGAGATGTAATAAAAAGTAAAGTAGCAGTAACTATTTTTCATGAGTCTAGGCTTGTCTTCTACTTCTGATCTTACCATTTCAGCATCTTACTTAATGTTTAAGCTAAAGCCCTTTATACTGGCAGGCGCCGTAAGAAGGGAACTCAGACATTTCTGCCATTCACTGGGAGAGACGGAGGGATACAAAAAAGCTCTTGTGGGTGTAGACAGTTCTGTGAGCACCAAACTGCCAGGTGAGGTAAATTGCTAAATTTACTATCTCCTATTTGACGCTCACATAAATGTGGCTGCTGATGGTGTATCGAAAGGGAGAGATAGAAAGAATAATTTGCACTAACTGTGACACATTGGCCAGAGGAGAATTAATTGATGGAGCACATTCCGCAGCTAATTTGACTGCCATTATCTATTGAGAAGCACGAGAGAGGTAAGCTTATGTATGGATGCATACAGGCACACACATGTAAGTGCTTGGCAAAGTAGCATGCCATAACAAAGCACAGATCCTTGCAGAGGAATGGAAAAGGAAATGTAACTTCAACTTGGAAGTTCAAATGCATTTTGTAGACAAACGCTTGGTGGTGCTTGTTGACTGAAGGTGATGCCCTTAGAAAACATCTGCAAAACTTAATCTTCTGTCTTGGGGTGGGATAATAATGTTTGCATGTTAGAATGGCTTCTTTGATGACCTCCCACCCACCCATCCATTCATAGAGTTATAGAGGAGCAATGTGTAGCTGGATCTCAACAGCTGTGTCAGGGTCCACGTGGTTCAAGATTTCACTCAAGGGCTGCACTCACTCTGCCAGAATATACAAGTAACTTGCATCCTACACTTATTTAACTTACACGATCACAGCTTTTTTGGGGGGGGGGGATAAATTAATGGAGAGCAGAGGAAACCCACTCTCCATTTATTTTCCCCCAACCAACTGTGCAAAGTTGCGATCGCTGGCTTCAGGAAAGCAATGTGGGGGCTCAGACAGTATCCCAGAGCCCTCATACCGCCTTTCCAAAGTCAGGTAAGCAGCCCTCTACCTTGCAAGGGGGTTGGTTCCAGGGTCTCCTGGCTTTACACATTTTTGCCCATATGTTTGGACCCCCGGAACCAAACCCTCAGGTAAGATGCAAGCTACCTGTAGTTTTATTCCAACAGTGCAAGGGCTCTAGTAGTGATTCCACCCTCATCTTGTTGATATAACCCAAGGATAGAATCAATTTGAAAGGGGCCAAAGTCTTGAGCTGAACTGTATTTCAGTCTAGCCACTCTCGTTTTATTTGTCAGAACAGTACATTTAGGAAGTATAAATGAAAATATAAAGAGTGCCTTGCCCTCTAAAACACTGGGACTGGGAGTCAATTTAGAGTAGCAATTAAGCAACTGAGAATCTAACTCACTCCAACCATTTGAGTACGACATCCAGCTTTTCACAAATATTCTGGTGCAATCCTCAGGGTTTCAACAGCAACAGAGTATCAGAAGGGCACCCGTAGAAGGTTGTTTTCACTATAGCATTCCTGATTGGCTGTTTTTGCCCCTAATTGGTTAAGGCTCCCTATTTTAGACACAAGATAGGGCCTTCTCCGTGGTGGTGCCCCAACCTTAGAATGCCCTTCCCCAAGTAGGGTGGCCTGTTATGCATCAGCAAAAAAGGGCAAAAAAGACACAACATTTCTTAAAGCAATTTATATGTATTGTAATTTGTAGGTGCAATAATTTATATGTACAATATTTCAGGGGGGAGGAAATGCTATACTTTAAATATCAATGCAATATATCTCCCCATAGTGGGGAAGACACTAGGTGACTTGTGTGCCTGTTCTTCTCCTGACAAGGTGCTGTTAATTGTTGATGGGCAACTTCAAGTCTCCTCCTCTCCCATTTTATGACTGCTTATCTTTGAACCAGACTTGGTCTGGACTGTCTCAAATAGAGGGCACCTTCAAGTAGAGACTGTCTTCTGACAACCCTTCAAAATGGAGGCCCGTCTCCGTAAAAGTAAGACACAGAGCAATGCAAAGAAGTGTGCCTGGTGCCAACTTAATTGATATTCCACCACCAGGCTGAAACCCACCTGTTTACCTGGGCATTTATGAATGGTTAGCTACCACTGTGTTGAATATGCAATGGCCATTACCGTATTAGAACTGCTGTTGACTGTCTTTTCTTGTTGTGGAGTGTTTTACTGGTTTTATTACATGTCTATTACTTTCATATTTCTATGGTTGTTGGTTTTAATATTGTTGCAGCTGCCCTTAGGATTTATATGCAGGGCAGGATAGAAATATAACTAAATGGAATTTTGTGTCTTGCGCTGCTTCGCCTACTGCAGCCTTCCTGACCCGAACTAGTGCTTTGCTTGTGGCATCCTGTATTACTTTCCCCACCGTGTTGTTTGCCCATGTTTCAAGATCCCAGCTTGTTTCCAGTATGTCCTTGATATTCCACTAGAGAATATCCTGTGGCTGAGATTCCTAATTTTGACCATTTTCGTAAGAAAACACATGAGTGTTAAGAAAGTGTCTCTGCATGAGAGTACTGTACTGGAACTTGGGAGAGCTTTTGCTGTGCTTGCTTTGATTATTACACTGCATGGCTATTCAGCTGAATATTAGTATCTTTTTTTCTACTTGAAGGAAAGTTCCTAAAGAGGAAGAAGGGAAAAACGAACTTCTTCCAAGTTCTTCCCTTGCTCTTTTAAAGATTCAATTTTGCCCAGATATATTGCAATGTGTAGTCATGTAGTGACTTATTCCCAGATGTCAGCAGAGGGAATGAAGGAAATGTGAGGAAACAAAGGGTAAAATCCCATCTAATCCCATCTGAGATCCTTAGTTAGTTTTAACAACATTTTGATTTCACACTGAAAATTGAGTGGTGCATCTCCTTTTGCATCACCCATTAACTCCTGTTATGTGTTTGGTGCAACCCTGGCTGAAGTACGAAAGGCCAGTCTTGTCACTGGTCTGTACAGGTGTTGGTATTGTATAATAAGTAGCCACTTGGGGCAATTGTCAGGCTGGTCAGTGGATCTGCTATTGCTCTGTGCATACAATGACATCTTTTTTTTGGGGGGGGGGGAATACTTTGCAATCTGCCTAGGAACAGACCTGTATGAGCAAGAATTAGGTCATGGCTCTTTAAGGATTAGGAAGCTTTCTAGCAGGCCATTGTCTTTTGAGCTGCAAGGGGATATTCCCATTGGCTTTGATAGCTGCTATAGCCAGGCAGAAGAAGCCTGTGATGGATCCATGGTGATAGGCTAAGAAGAGCCAGCCCATTTGTGCTTGGTTTCTACCTCTCTGTGAAGAAACTCTGGCACAATGAGAACCTCCGGCTTCCTAGCTCATTGTGTAGCTGACACTCATCTGACAAACGTTTCTATTCACACAAAAGTTGTGTACATGCTAACTCATGTGAAAATATATGTTCTTTCTCAATATGTTCTTTCTCAATACTGAATCATTCTCATCCTCAACATGCTGGTTTCAATCTAGATTGATTCCAGATCCTGCCACCTGCAAGGGCGGATGGGGTTGCCTGCAACATATTTGAAAATCCTCCCTGTGCATGCCGCAGGAGAAGGAAGATTATTGTGATCTTGGCATGCACATACCCACAGTGCCCTTGGGCAGGTGTGGCTACATATAAACACACAATTACCAGGACCACCAGTGGACACACTGTGGGGTAATGCAGAATCAATGAGCTTTCATTTTTGGAAAGAAACCAGTTTCAAGAAAAAAGTGCAATGGATCTAGATTGTGTGTACGCAGCCCAACACTAATTCGCTTTTTCCTGAATTATGAATGTAGAGTTATGAGAGCACCAGCTGTTTTTCACCTGAAATGAATCCTTCAAAAAATAAATAAATGTTAATCTCACCCACAGCCTGTTCACTCAGTGGCACTCTACTTTAGCCTGGACGTCTATATGTAACAATAGTATGTTGTTAACCTTCCTGAGTTATCATGCTAGCCTGAACAAGAACAGGATCCTAGTGAACACACAGCACATCAGGGCCAGATAAAATCTGGCTGGAGACAACACTGGGGTGGAGGAAGTGATCCAACCCTGCTTTAATGACTTCCACCTTGGCATTGTGTCATTGCTGCTCCTTTGCTATAAATGCATTTTATTTTAATACAGATTTGCCCTTCTATCTATGCAGCCATCCTCGCCAAAAGACAAGATTCTCTCTTGTTTGGGCATTGGGGCATTCATTATAATGACCTTGCAGAATCTCAGTGGCACTGCTACGGCAGCCCATATGTATGATAGAGCACACAGTTATCTTTCAGTATATCCAGTGCTATTAAAAATAAAAATGAAAAAATGAAAATTCTCTTTATTGTGTTCTTGCATTCTCCATTGCTCCACCCATAATGAAACTAATAGCTTGAAATCCAGTGTGCACCCTTTTTAATATTTGCATTCATTCAGCTCACATTCTTAAATGTATTCTATAACCAGAAACATTTGAATCGCTTCATATCACCAAAGCTTTAAAGCTGGACAGAGGACCGCAACCTTACCTTGGTTGTAGCTTGTATTCTAGGCACATCTTGTTAACCCCGCCTTCTGAGCTAAAAAAAAGAAGCTAAATAAGAGATCATTAACCAACACTGTGGGACGCGGGTGGCGCTATGGTCTAAACCACAGAGCCTAGGGCTTGCTGATCGGTCGGTGGTTCGAATCCCCACAACGGGGTGAGCTCCCATTGCTCGGTCCCTGCTCCTGCCAACCTAGCAGTTTGAAAGCATGCAGAGCAAGCAGATAAATAGGTACCGCTCCAGCGGGAAGGTAAACGGCGTTTCTGTGCGCTGCTCTGGTTCGCCAGAAGCGGCTTAGTCATGCTGGCCACATGACCCAGAAGCTGTACGCTGGCTCCCTCGGCCAATAATGCGAGATGAGCGCCGCAACCCCAGAGTCGGTCACGACTGGACCTAATGGTCAGGGGCCCCTTTACCTTTACCTTTAACCAACACTGTATGAAACCTGAGCTGCTAGGTTTCTTCTTGCAAGATCTTAAACTGATTAGAATGATTTAGAGAGGTGTTTGAATTGCAAATTTAAGCTTGTTTGACACTGGCCGCTGAAGTGCACAACTCCTCAGATTAGAGTATGTAGCTGGAGCCTAGCAGTTTTTCAGACTGGTTTAACCTGACAGATGGCTGCCAAGACTGTTAAAATACCTCCAGCAAAGGAGAACCCACCACCTCCTGAGGCAGTCTGTTCCACTGTCAAACAGTCTGTGCTGTTAGGAAGTTGTTTCTAATGTTTAGTTGGAATATGCTTCCTTGCAGTTTCCACCCATTGATGGAAATTGCCCTGCGCTTCAGAGTAACAGAAAACAAGTCTTCTCCATCTTCTTTGTGTTAGCCTTTCAGGTACTTGAAGATGCTTAATCTTGTCTTCTCTAGCAAGCAGGAGGCAGATCCATACCATACAACAGCCAATGCACATTTAAAGCACATGGCTCCCCCCCCCATAGAATCCTAAGAACTGTAGTTTCCCCCCTCCAACCACCCTTAACAAACTACAGTTCCCAGGATTCTTTGAGGGGATGCCCTGTGTTTTAAATATGTGTTGAATGTGCTTTAAATATGGGAAATTCTTATGTGGTGTGGATCTGCCCTTTAAATACACCCAGCTCTTTTGACCATCTCAAAAGACTTTGTTTCCACAGCTCTCAGTATTTCAGCATAGGAAAAAAGGATACCTGCATTTTCAAGGTATCTCTTTTGCTCACTTATCCATTTTCAGTTATGCATTCATCCGCTGGTGGGGATGGGGGAATGACAAAGGAAATTATTGTCCAGGTAGACTTTGGGATGCAAAACACATGATCACAGGTGTGTGTAGAGGTGGCAGGGGAAGGAGAATATGTTTTCAATGAAAAGTCTTTCAGGGAGTGATGTTTGTCTTTGTGATGATGGGCTTCGACTGAAATTACATAATCATTCAGGTAACAGAAGTGATGGTGGTGGTGGTGGTGGTGGTGGTGATTCATTTCATTTTTATACTGCTTCATATTTTAAAGAAAAGACCTCCAAGTGGCTTACAACACATTAAAGCATCAAACAAAACAATCCAGAATTTGTCTGTGTAGCAATTGGTATTTGCATTAGTGTCCTGATGGTGGAAATTGTTTGTGGCTCCTGGGTTTCATGTCCCTGGATTATTTACTCAGTCTTCAGGTTTGTCTGCCAGGGTCACTTAGCTCACTATGGGATGCATGGTGGCCCTGTGTCTTTGCTGTCTGCTTTTTTATTTATACCTGCCGTGTAAATAAAACCCAAGTCCGTCAGAGCCATGAGCTCATCTGTTATATTTGGTGGTGATGAGAGAAGGGTAAATAAATGGGAACGCCTTGGACTCATCTCACAGACACAATGGGGCCAGGCCGCCACTCATGAGTCATGCTTTCTCCTTGTCGTTCTTGGAGACAAAGCCCCACTGAGGTCCCTGAGACAGAGCTGGCATTTGGAAGCATTTACTTTCTCCCAGTTTAAGGAGCATTACATCAGCCTGAGCCCCAGGTGCTAACATGAATGTCATCTGGAAAGAACCTACCTATGTCAGTCAACTTTTCATGAAAGTGTGATTTCCCTGTAACATCAACAGGCGCCTTGTCCCTTCCCACCCACCCACCTCTTATTTTAATCTCATGAACAGAACCAGAACTTGGCCTTGCATTTCAGATTCCACAGTGACAGGGCTCTATAATGTTCAGATCTGAGATCAAACACACCTCCAGACCTCCTCATCTCACTCCAGGCTTTGAGTGGGTGGCACAATTTTTAAAGCTAATTTTCTGTGCTTAACATTTGGACAGCTCTGTTTAGCTTTGTCTTCGCTGATGTTTTCTAAACAGTGCTATCAGCGTTTAAGCTGTCCAAGAGCAGTGGTTGCACTTCAACAACTCAGCTTCTCTGGGGCGGGGATCAAATTCTGACAAGTCCACGAGGTGGCAAGGTTGGCACAGTGCAAATGAACTGGCTGAGCCAAACTGGTGCTCCTGCCATTCCCCGGTTTGAGTGGGGAGGAGTGTTGGGGTACCACAAACTCTATGGATCCTTTGGATCCATAACTTTCCCGTAGTCTGTTCCCAAACCATCTCCACATCCCTCTTTTTCCCCAGTCTTATCAACATCAGAGCTCTTGCAGAGAGAAGTGGCAGTGAGGAGGGGGAAATGTGACATTGAAATTGAAAGAGTTGAAGCTCTTTCTCCGTCTTAGAGAGGAAGATTCAGTGCACTCTATGGTTGCTGAGATACCCTCTGAGAGGCCATAGAACTGTAGGGTGAGATTTCTTTCATTGGGGCATTATACCCAAGTGCCCCAGTTCCTAGTTTAACCAGTTGTCTACTGAATACATTCAGGGTATGCATTCCCACAACTGAGGACTGCAACAAAATGGCGCCATGTGGGAATGCTGTCTGTCCTGCCTCACGCTCACCACAATTCAGGAGTTGAGGAAACAGGCACAACATTCCCAGAGCTGGACTGAATCCAATGAAGATACCCCAACAGTTTCCATAACCCACCCACCAAACTTTTAAAGATGAGGTGTGACACTCTCTTCTCCCTCTCCCAAAGAATCCTGAGAACAGTAGTTTAGCCCTCACAGAGATACAGTTCCCAGCAGCACCCTTAATACACAATACAGTCCCCGAGATACTTGGGGAGTGCTTTAAAAGTATAGTGTGTACACAGCTTTAGGATCAAAGTATATGTTTTGACTAGGGCTGGAGAGGGAGTAGGCAATGGTGGTCTGTAGTCCTCTATCAATTCCAATGGGAATGCATTCACTTACGTCACCCCTTTTGCAAGCATAATGGTATGCTGTCATGATTGACCCCTCAACAAGGCATAGGTTTCTGACTGATCTTTATTCCTCCCCCACCACACCCCAAACTCCCCCCGATCTTTCCTCTTTCATGGCACCAATAGTAGCCTTCCACCAGGGAAAGGACATTCTTAGACCAGCATATATGAATAGTTATAAATATATTCTGCTGATGTTGCATGGTGTTCTGCCAGTGCAGGGCTGTTTAGGAGCAACCCTGTCCCACCCAGCAGACATAACTCGACATGCAAAAGATTCCTGCAATGCAGGGAGTTGGACTAGATGATCCTCGTGGTCCCTTCCAACTCTACAATTATGTGATTCTGTGAATAGGAGTGTTCTGTTAGCACAGAGTAGGGGCAAGAGATGAGGACGTCTAAAAAGCGGGTTTTGAAGACAGAACTTGTATTTGAGTGTTGGAAAGGAAATTAGGAGTATAGTTAATAAAGGTGAGTGTAGTTGGAAAGATGCAAATCCAAGTGTGGGCGTCCTGTCACGCTGTTGCCTTCCAAGAGATTCTCCCTGCAGCTGTTCTGCTCCTCTACCACCTTCTCTAACTAAACATCCTCCCAGGTTACTGAAAGTAATGCTGGGCTCACATAGCTACCCCTATTTTTGAGTGAGTCACGCAGCAGCCTCCTTGCCTTGGCCCCTGTTTTATTTCAAATTGATGGTGAAGGTTTAATACCATTTCCTGTCTGGCTTGAGTCAGCTGAATTCCATGGCTCACAGCCCCCATTCATCCCAGGAGGCAAAGGAAATAGCACTAGAGAGGTTGGCTTTCCTGTTCCATTTGTCAGACTTTGCTCAGCCCGAGCTCTGATGCTGGCCTTCCCGAAGGACCAACATTGTAGGCAGAAATGGCAACCAAGACTTAGAGGGGTGAAGGGGGTCATGCAGGTCCAAAAATGAGGATTCTCTCTGGCAGTTCTGACTTTGCCCAGTTGCTGCCGGTCCTTGTTATCTGGTTACCCTTCTTCATCCCTTCTTTTTCCTGCTAGGTTAGCAAATTGTGCTGCGTTGGTTGCTCTGAACTTTTCCTTTTAACACTTTTATAATTCCTCCATTGGTTCTTGTTTCTCCATTTTGTAAGACCTGTCTCTGCAATCTGACTTTGATCTACTATCTTAGAAGCGTGGCCAGGTCTTCAGAATAAATTCACCCAGCCAAAGTGGTATGCATAGGTTATAGCCTGCTTTGCAGTACTTTATTCCTTCTCATGCAGTCCTATGCAATGAGCTCTTGATGTTCCCATTTCTCAGATGGCAAGTTGAGGCTGTGAGTGTGTGAGCACACCATTAATTAAAAGCACATACCCCGCCCCCCCGGCACAGATTCTGGGAACTGTAGCCCTTACAGAGCTACAATTCCAACACCCGTAACAAACTACAGTTCTTATGATTCTTGGGTGGATGTTTCAAAAGTACTTTAAGTGTATGGTTTGTATGCAGCCTCAATCAATGGCTCAGCTAAAATGTTAAGACTTCCATATCCTATTTGTTATCCAGGTGTAATATGCCTACTAAATTCAGCTTAGAGTTTTCGGGGAAGAATCGAATATTTCTGCAGGAGTAGAATCTTTCTTAATCTTTCTGTGGTAAACTTTTGAGTTTCTTATTTTGTGAGGAGATAAAGAAATCTGACATTTCCAAGTGTTTACTGGTAATCAGGGTATCTTGTATGCCATGTGATCAAGTTTTAGGTCTCTGTGTTGTGTGGAAGTAACAAGCTTTGATATTCCTATGAGTCACTTCTAGTCAGCTTGAAGTACCTTTATATGTTTGTATGGTATCCCAAGGCCCCTCATAGGTTTCTGTTTACTGCTGGCAGGAATCCCGTACCTTTAACAGCTGCAATTCAGGCAGAAATTAAATAAGTGTGGCTTTCTGAGGCACAGGGAGATTGCCAGTTGAATTTCTGCCAGTCATGCACCCGTTAAAGGCACAAGAACTCTGCCAGAAAAAAGGGTGGCAACTGTACCTCCTAATCCTCATTTTACAGATGGAGGGCCAAGGCCTACAAGTGACCAGGGAGAGGAGTGTGGGTGAGGCCATTCAGTGAGATGAAAATCAAACCCACTTTTCTCAAAGTGTAGCTTAGCACTGTGTCATTTCTAGGTCACTCCCTCACCTGTTCTTTGAACCCAAAGTACACAGGTATGTGCGTAAAAAGGGGATGGCATATCAAGAAGTGGCAGCATCACCTGTTTTGCCACAACTAAAAGTGCATGAAGTGTTTTTCTCATAACAGGGCTGGCTCGATGTCTGAGGGGACCTCAGGAAGCTGGGGCCTCCCATTGGGTTGCTACTTTTAAAAATTTCCCACAGTTCTGCAGTACCCCAGAGGCAGCGTTTATTATTTAAAATGGCAGGTCGCTCCCACACACAGCCACCAACCATCCAGCAACAGTGGTGGGTCCTGCTTAGGTCCTAGCAGCTGCCTGGTGAGAATGTCACATGCTGACAGCCATATAACACACCCCTGACTGAAAGCAGAAACCCAGACTATACAGGTCACCCTGGACATGCCTCTGTCAGCCATACAGAGCTGGTGCAGTGCCATTGTTTAAAAATGTGAGTTGTGAAGTCCTTGGTTCTAGCTTCATTTTTGTCACAATCTTACTAGATGTGTTCAGCCCAACCACTTTCTGATTCGGCTTCCCACCAGCCCCTGTCTGCAGTAGTAAGATAATAATGCTGATCTACCATACAGGGTTGTTGAAAGGATTACTGAAATAATGTGTCTAAAGCTCTTGGGCATTTGACTAAAGCAGTGTATCCACACTATGTACAATGAACAGTATGGACTGCACATGTGCCATGCAGTGTGGAGGACCACTATATTGCCCTGTTCATATTGTTCTTGTTATTCATACCTTCCTTCAATAAAAATTGGCAGGATGGTTTACATAGGAGGGAAATATGTAACTCAGAGATTGCGAGTCCTGCAATGGTGCATCTAAGAGTCCCATAGCAGCTATCTTCACCCTTGTTCTGGCTTCAGGGCAAGCGTGCTGCTTTGTTCAGATGGAGATGGGGGGAAGGAGCTTGGCATATGTTCATTTATTTACGCATAAACAATTCAAAATAGCTTGGGACTGAGGCTCAGCTTTAAAAACCCAACCATAGTACAGGGCTGGGCAGTGCCAAGTTCCTTAGATCTTTTTTGGGAAGCCATGCGTGTTTAAGGCTATGCAACAAAGCCCATCTGTCCCTTCCTTGCCCTGTGCTGCGGAGCACGGTCCAGTCTTTCCCTTTGAAGGTCCTGAAATGTTTCTCAGAGAAAGGCTGGGGCAGTTTGGTTTGATTTTCCTCACCATAGGTCATGTCCAAAGAGCTGGAGTCAGCTTTAAACAAAGCCGCCCTTAAATCCCAAACAAGACGGCCAAGCCAGCTCCCTGGAATCCGTAGCATGGAGAGCATAATCAAATCAAATTCATCTGTGCTTAGGGCTTATCTCCTCCCACTACACTTGGCTATTTTGAGCTGCTCAGGAAGCAGCGCTGCCCTTTTCATCTCTTTGTATATGTGAGTGGGGATTTTTTGACTCACTCCTTCCAAGTTGCATGATGCAAGAAGCTGCCTTTCATTCTGAGACTGGACAATCGGCAACTTTAAGCTGCTTTTACGAGAAGGGAGTGTGGAGGGTCAGTCCTCCTGATTGACCACTTTGAAGTCATATAAGGACTGTGCTGATCCATTCCACACCAGGCCAAATAGCAGAGCAGGGGCCAGGCCAACAGCAGGGCTGGCCTAAGACTTTTTGCCACCTGAGGCAGAGAATAAGGTGGTTGGTGCCTTCCCCCTTTCACATACAGAGACTGGCTGGACTAAGAGATGGATCTTACCTCAATGTTCGGGGCAGGGCAGCATCCTGCACCGCACCTAAGGTCAGGCCACTAGCTTAGGGGGTGCAAGGCAAGCTGCAGGGCACACACAATTCTGCCCCACAACACTTCATTGACACTGCATGCCCCACAGCATTTTCTGCTTGAGGCAGCTGCCTCACTCTTCCTAATTGTTGTTCCAGCTCTGGTTAACAGGAACATGGTTCAAAATAGCAATTTATGCTAGTGGGCACTATCTCTTCTTCCAGTGTCTCTGCACTGTAGGATGATCAGTCAGGTAGGAAGTTGTTGTCTGGACAAGTACTAAGGGGCTATTACAGAAGCCAGTACACATGCCCTAACTGGTATGTTTACACTGTGAAATTCAGCATGAGTCGAAGCATCCCTAGATCTGCTGTATCGTATTCTAAGAGCAGCTCACCCCACATTTAACACACCACCACAGTGTGGAAAGTGCGGACTAAAGTCAAATGACAGAGTTAGTACACCGTGGATATGGGTTGAATGGAACAGTGCCAAGCAAAACTCTTATGAGCTAAAGTTGTTGTGGGATTGCTCCAACTCTATTACACAATCCACATTTGGCAGCTTTGCCATGGAGGAGCAACTATGTACTGAGTTGGGCATATGCTGGAACAATACGCGATGGGGTGAGCTCCTGTTGCTCTGTCCCAGCTTCTGCCAACCTAGCAGCTGAAAAGCATGCCAGTGCAAGTAGATAAATAGGTACCACTGTGGCAGAAAGGTAAACGGCGTTTGCATGCACTCTGGCACTTGTCACGGTGTCCCGTTATGCCAGAAGCAGTTTAGTCATGCTGGCCACATGACCTAGAAAGCTGTCTGTGAACCTTTACCATTATGCTAGAACAATGAAAACCTGGACACCTTTACAGCTGTTTGTTACATTTCATTTATTTCCCTCCATCACCACTTTGTGAACCATATTGTGTAACTTTAAATCTTGCTTGCATGGACAATTTCTAATCTGAATAAGGATGATTCTACAAATGGTAGCTACAACCTTGAAAGGAAAATATGCCGTGCCTCATAGAAAAGGAACTGTTGCCATGTGATTTCGTGCTATTGTCACTGGTTTTGTATGACTGGCTCTGTTCCCCCAGGGCTAGTTAGCAAAGCTAGTGTCTGGCTGGTAGGCATCTAGCATGCAGGCATGTCAACTTGTTGGTCCCTTGCTTAAAGATTGTCATCAATAGATAAAGCCAGTACAGTGGTACCTCAGGTTACAAACTCCGCTAACCTGGAAGTAGTACCTCGGGTTGAAAACTTTGCCCGAGGATGAGAATGGAAATCGTGTTGCAGTGGCGGCAGCAGGCCCCATTAGCGAAAGCGAGCCTCAGGTTAAGAACGGTTTCGGGTTAAGAACGGACCTCCGGAACGAATTAAGTTCGTAACCAGAGGTACCACTGTATTGGGAGTCACCATGCTCTGGCTTCCTTTCTCATCTTAGTACTCGAAGGGCTGCCAATAGCACTGGCCGAAGACAGCGATCGCAAACCAGCAGCAGTTTTCTTTATTTGTCACTGAACCCTGACATGAAAAGTTGCTTCCAACATTTTAGAGCAGGTTTGTCTGAGTCAGGGTAATTGTCTGACTTGCCCCCGGTTGCTTCTCGGTTTGAGAGACTAAGCAAACATGACTGTAATGCAGGGATGGGGAACCTGCAGCTCTCTCGACGATGCTGGGACTAAAGAGCCCATTATTCTTGACCATTTGCCATGGTGGCTGGGGCTGGTGAGAACTGGAGTCCAACCACATCTGGAGGGCCACAGGTTCCCAGTCCTTGGCTGCAGTGTCTTAACAGTGAGGATTCAGAAGATCAAAGAGGGGCTTTTGATGCTTTAAATAGCAAAACACACACACACTAAGGTAGCCAGCTCTGTTCTGTTCATTGTTTTTCTAATGCAGCATGGTCTGAATTTAGCTTTTTATTTTAAAAGTTTGCACAAATCCTCTTTCATAGGCAGACCCAAAAAGTCAGAAATGGAGTGGCTATGCTGGAATATTATATGGGATGACCCCCTGGTGCAAGCTTTGTTTTTCTAAATCCTAATCACTATTGAACATAAGTACTTTTATGATGTTGACTTGACTGTTCAATTTTTGTCGCTAGCACAAGGGCTGAATGGAGCTCAGAGGCTGTCACAGTGTGGTTTGGAGAGAAAAATGCTAGGCTGTCAATTCAGGGAGCTTTTCTCCTTCAGGAAACATCAGTTGTGTTTAGCTGGCTTCTTTGTGTGACCTGAGGTAGTTTTGAGACTTGAATGGGGAACTTTTAACTCTTCGCTTCTGCCCTTTAAAACAGCAATAAAAATAGTGGCACTTAGCCATCCCCCTCAAGGCTGAGTATTCATTCCTGGGTTGCAACAAGAGATAGCTCTTGCAAGGCAGAGAGGACAACTGGGGTGTTTGGGTTGGTTTGAACAGAGGCATAGTCAAAACAGAGTATATTTAATTTCAGTTTCTGTAAAGTTTTATTGTAACCTAAAACAGCCTTTAAAAAAACAACACAGTGAACAAATTTTGTCCCTCTTATCATTTTGGGAAGGGACGATGCCTCCTTAATGGAAATCTACAGAAATGGGCTGCCTTCCCGTGACACCTGGAGAGCCATAGGAGAGAAGTGACATCATTAACTTATTAGAGATACAGTGGTACCCCGCAAGACGAATGCCTCTCAAGACGAAAAACTCGCTAGACGACAGAGTTTTTCATTTTTGAAGTCGCTCCGCATGACGAATTTCCCTATGGGCTTGCTTCGCAAGACGAAAACGTCTTGCGAGTTCCCAATGCATTCCTATGGGAAACCGCACTTCAATGCATTTCTATGGGAAACAGCGCCATCTAGTGGTTCGCAGGACCGTGCTTCGCAAGACGAAAAAACTCGCAAGACGACAAGACTCGCAGAACGAATTAATTTCGTCTTGCGGGGCACCACTGTAGCTATATTCTTAACCTGATGTCTGCAGTGGGTATGGGGACACCCCAGGCCAGTAATTGGATGGGCCAGGGAGGGAAGGCCTCCAAGGTCAACTATTCCACTCCAGCTGGAAATAGTGCAGGAGGTCTCCTAGTGGGGATTACATTTGAGGCCATATTGAAGTCTTTACTTTCCAATTTGAGGGATTGCAGCCTTTCTAAATATAGTTGTTGACTTTTACCTCCTTCTGTATACTACAGCTCAATTCAGATGTAACAACCAACCATGGCTTGTTGTTCCTAGAATAAGCAGCACCATGGACCATAGATCAGACAAGGAGAAGGTTTGAGAACTTGTGGTTTGTGGAAACTTTTAATCTCCTTCCCTTGAGCATAAAGTGATGGGAAGGAGGGAACATGCAAGTCTAAGACTTGCTGCATATTGTTCTTATGATAAACCATGGTTTGATGTTTCATCTAAATTGGGCCTATATTTGTCCATCCAACAGATGTCCATCCTCTTACATGTCTGGGTAGGTTCATATGGAGAGAGGCGGTCCTTGAGGTCTTGAGCCGTTTATATTGTGTGATGAGCATTCATGTGTCTATTTCAGAGAGAACACATAATTGGGAAGTGTGTTTGGCCCAATATGTGCCCAGTGGTTACACGTCACAGATTTTAGTTGTGCTTAGATTAAACGCAATGAGATCAATAAGACTTGAATTAAGAGGAAATTAAGTGCCATTAATTGCAGTAGTCTATTGCACATAGGACTGAGGCAGGAAGACAGGAGTGCCTGGCGTGCTCTGGTCCATGGGGTCACGAAGAGTCGGACACGACTAAACGACTAAACAATAAATTGCACATAGGACTAAGTCTGGATCCGAACTGCAATCTGCACATGCATTCCACACATTCGCCTACAACTATGTGCTTCCTGTATAGGGGATGCTTAATGCTTGGGGTCAGATGTGAATGAGCCCCACATTGCTGAACCAGTGACAGCTTCCTGCCACCTAATGGTGGCACTTTGTGTGAGAGGCCTTACTTTGGAATGAGTGTGTGCACGCACACACATACATACATACACATACAAGTCTTTGCCTTTGAAATCCTTCCCCCAAAGCCTTGTTATGAAGAAATATGCAAATGATCCAATTAGTTGAGGGAGGGGGTCCCTAGGGCTAATAGCCTAAGGCCTGTACCAATTAGGAACAGCTTTCCCTAGTTCAGAAGCAGATTGCAGCTGTTTCGCACCATCTAGTCAATCCTCATTAAAGCCAGCGCCCAGTGGCAAACTCTCTACCGACATACTGGATGAAGAACCATCCTGCCATTTCCCCCTCCATGTGGCTCCTGCCTGAGGATTAAGTTGTTATGTAGGAAGCGGAAGGGGCAGGCTCAGTTATGCTGTCTTTCCAGAAGAACTCTCTGAAATAGCATAGAACTTCCTTTTCATGCTGTCACACACCCAAACCCACACCCTTTCACCCTGGCATCGTCCACCCACATCATTACATGAACTGGTTAGCATTACTGTCTGGAGGTTGGTTGGTATTTTCTGGCTTATTTGCCTTGACGTTGAGGTCAAGGCTGATGGGAAAATCCCTCTCTCCTGCTCTGGATCACACCAAAGACCCTTCTAGTACCGTATCCTCCTCTCCTCCTCGCAGTAGCCAACCAGGTGCCCACAAGCAGGACATGAGCACAATTGCCTTCTTCCACTTGTGATCCCAGCAACTCGTATTCAGAGGCATTCTGCCTCATTGCTTGGAGGTAATGGTGCCATCATTGCTAGTAGGCATTGCTAATTTTATCTTCTGTGAATATAACCCCCCTTTTAAGCCATCCAAGTTGGGGGTCATTGCTGTATCTTGTGGCAGGGAGTTCCATAGCTTAACCATGTGCTTTGTGAAGAAGTGCCTCCTTTGGTCCGTCCTGGCTCTCTCCCAGCATTCAGCTTCATTGGATGAACCTGAGATCTAGTTTTATAAGAGGGAGAAAAACTTATCTTTCTCCACAGCAAGCATAGTTTTCTAGACCTCTATCATGCCCACAATTACTTGCCTTTTGTCTAAACTAAAAAAGCCCCAAACATTGTAGTCCTTCCTCAGAGTTTCTCCAGTCTCTTGGACATTTGGGTTTCCCCTTTCTGCACCTTTCCCAGCTCTGCAATTTCCTTTGTCAGGTGTGGCGACCAGAAGTGAACACTGTATTCTAAGCATCCCTTTCCTAATGACCCTTAATGTGGAATCCACCATTGCGTGCCAAGACCCCCGTGACCCCGCAGTTCCCTAAGGGTGAATAACCAGACAAGACAACAGCATATGGTTTTATGGGATCGAATAGGCCACAACTTTTATTGGTTACAGATGTGAGAGGTTTGGCATAGGCATTGGGTGAATCCAGGCAATATCAGATGATATCACTGCAGCTCATCTGCTGAGAGTGCATCTAAGGGCAAACTACCATGAGGGGGAGTCCTATGACCTACATCAAATAGAAGTACCTCCTGAGGGGTTCCCGTTTGAGGAGTGGTATGGCCCTAGCCCCTGTCTGGGTGCCGGGACAGAAACCACTCCCCCCAAATCCCTTAACCAAGGATGGGCAGGCAGCAAATAGAGAAGGTTTCCCTAATCCCAACAAGTGTGGCAGTTGGTGGCGTGATTGTGGGCAAAGGCTTGTTGAGTGACCATTGGCAAGGAATGAGAACTCGGCCATAAGGTCCCTGTCAGATGAAACATGCAGTTCTGCAACCAAGTGGACTTCAAACAGATGAGAGCACAAGAGTAACCCTCAAAGCCACTTTGCGCAGAGGGATGATATCATGAGGCTTCCCTTGTTTTGACTTCTGAGTCTAGATGTCAGTTTAAAAATCAGATGAAAGTGTGACTCATCACGTTGTCTCCCTAAGTCTGGCACTGGCAGCACTGAGCCCAGGGCAGCGTCAGGTCACCCGATCGCAGAGTCACACCGGCGCAGAGGCCAGCAGAACAAAACACTTTCTGTACCAATATGACTTCATTGGTCATCCTTGCTGGCTGGCAAAGCATGAATGCTGCCCTTTGTCTTCTGCTTGCTACACACCAGTGGTTGCTGCCAAACACAACCTTCAGGTCAGGGACTGGATCAAGATCTCCAGGGAAGGGAGGGGATCCATGCCGCCCATCTGGCTTGGGACAGCTTGAGATCTAAGTGAATCCATTCCAAAGTGCAGAAAGGTCATTCTGTTATGTGGCCAAGGACAGACCACATCCACAATAGTGACCTGTGAGGAAATGTATTGGTCCCAGGAGTAAAGTCTCCATATAACAAAGGAGTTGGGCAACTGTGCTTGGAGAGGGTATCATCAATTTATTTATTAAAGCGTTGGCTAAAACTGTGGGGTTTTAGCCCTCACCAATCTGGTGCCCTCTGGATGCTAATAGGAGTTTTATAACACATTGAAACACAGAATTGTAGAGTTGGAAGGAACCCTGAGGACCATCTAGCCCAGCCCCCTGCAGTGCAGGAATATGCAGCTGTTCCATTCGGGGATTGAATCTGCAACCTTGGCATTGCAGTCCAAAGCATCCAGAGGGCACTGGGTTGGCAAAGGCTGATGTAGAAATGTAGTTTTCTGTGTTACCTTAGCAGGGCAGCCTTGGGGGGGCCGCAGTAAACCACATCCAGAAACAGATTAAATGCCATCATCGGAGAGAGGATAAAGAAACTAAGATGTAGACAATAAAGACCTAGCTAATGGAAAAGTCAACTTAAAATTGAAAAATATAAGCTTAGTGTAGGATTTCGTTTTAGGTCATGAAAGGCAGCACACAAACTATGTGTTAGTGCAGGCCTCAATCAGGGCTGGTAAAGAGAACCAGCAGCTCTTTCTCTGCTGCCCAGGGCAGCCATTTTGTGTTGGCACCCACAACACTTTTATCACTATATAATCTATATCACACAAAATAAATAATTAAAAAGCATTGCCTCAGCCTAAATTAAAAGTTTCAGCTTTTAGTTCAGTTTAAAACCTGTTTAAAACCTAGTTCCATTTTAAACAAGAGCAAACTTAGAATGTCAGTTTTCAGTACAGTTTTCAAAACTAGAGAATGTTAAAAGTAGCATGTAAGTTACTGCGCTTTTAGATTGTATAACATCTCCTGATATTTCATATGAAATGTGCAGTTTATGCATATTTAAATTACATAAAATGATGGAGCAAAGGACCCAAACCCAGTAGGTTCAAATTACTAGAAAAGGGATTTCTGCTAAACATTAGGAAGGCAGAAAAAGGCATAGACCAAGAGGACGGCTGTTCTAGTGTTAGCAGCTCCTGACCTACAGCTGTAGTTTATTTCTGATGCCACCATATTTAAGTTATTAACACGTAAGGAATATCAGCCATTTGACAATGTAGAGTGAGGAGTTCTTCTTTGTTGATGCTTGATTAGCTTCTGATTGGTCTTCATATAATTCCTTCTTTTTAATTATATTATTAAAGTAGAATGTTGAGGTTGAACCTTTCACCTACCACAAAGCTTGGAAGTTAAAAGGCAGGCCCTGGCGGAGGCCCTGTCATAGTGTCCATGGTCTCTGTTTAGCTTGTTCACCATCTGAGGGGAACTGGAACATCAGGGATTAGGTTTGTAGGAAAAGCTGCTCTGTGAATGTCAGAAAAAAGATGGGTTTGATTTATTCGAAATCCCGTAACCTTTGAAAAGTGCCTTGGTTAGTGTTTTCTGAGCTTGCACCATTCCTTCCCAAATGGTGCAATCTGTGCAAAGGTATGTCGGGAAGGATAACTGAGGCACGGGTTGGGTTTGGGGGAAATATAGTGGAAGCATATGTGCTCCACAGCAGTCTACATGTGCTGTAAACAAGAAAAGGCCTTAAGAGCAGTGTTTACTAGGAAGGGTGATCTGTATGGGCAGCCCAGTTGCTCAGCTTTCTTTCACAATGGAAGCTCAGGCAAAAGATGGTCAAATGCTTATCCAGAAGTGCCCCTGTAGAGATGCTGCTGCAGCTGTTAGAAGATAATTTACCCCAAGTTTTCTATTTTCACATATGATTCCCAGCTAGTGCTATGCTTAAAATCTATCCAACCTTTCTCTATCAATTAATGAGAAAAGAAATTGCATTCAGAAATTATCAAAGGGGAGAGAAAATATTGGTGAAATTCTCATCAGGTGAGATGCAGCGTTTTGGATGTGCTAACCTTATTTTTAAGGTGGTCAGTGGGTGTTTGTGAGTTCCTTCCTTCCTCCTCACCAGTGAGCTGCACTCTGCAGCCTTCAATCAAAGTCCAGTGGGAAACACACAGAAATTTGGGCAGCCAGGAAGATTGCAGAGAGCTAGAGAAATGTTTACGCAAAAGAAAAAAATATATGCTTAGTGCCCTCAACCACCTCACAACAATATTGTAAGCTCAAAGCCCTGCACTGACCAAAATTCTAAAGAAATTCTCAAATGCCCTAAGAATGGAGCAAATAAAGAAATGAAGTTGAAGCTTTTTTTTCCACAGAGGAAGAAAACTTTTTGAGAAACTGGAGGGCAGATTTCAGCACAGTGCTAGAAATAGCTGCTGCTTTATTTTTATGATCTTGTACTTTCAAACACAAGGACCAGGCTGATCATTCTCTTTTCAGTTCCCCACAATGGATGCCTTTTATGCTAATGGATAACCGTAACTGTGCCTCCATTAAGAACTTGCTTCAAGAAAGAGTTCAGGTGTCTATAGGCAGCACATAAAATACAGTGTGTCTTGTGGGGAACAGAGCTGAAGACCTTTTGGTCCAGAAATGAAGCAATTGTAGTAAAAAAGAAAGCTGCCAACACAGATGTGTTAAGGGCTTTGCTGTTGTTCTTCATCTGACGTTCCATTCTGCACCATTACACCTAATAGGCAGATATTCTGGGTCTTTATTTCATGCACTTGCTAATGCTCTTTGGAAGGAACTTAACAAAGACATAGTGAAGCAAACAGAAGTCCTTCATATTGTTGATATTATCTGATGGGATACTGAGAGATTATTTGGCTTCAGGTCATCATATCACTTGAAACCTGATGATCACTGATCCACAGTTGTTTCAGGCAGTCTACAGTAATTATTTCAAGTGTAAATTCAGATGAGAAAATGGGAAATTATGCACAAAATGACTACCCAGGGGAGGAAGATAAATAATTGCCACCCATTATTTCCACATCGGGAGACCTGGTCAAAATTACTGTGTAGAGCAAAGAAAGGCAACATTTCTTCCTCCTCCCACTCTTGTCCAGAGACAAAGAAAAATAGAGATCCCATAATTAAAGGTGCCCCCCCACTCCCACAAGAGGGATGTGCATGAAAGGGGATTAGGAGAAAAATAACAGAACTTGTTTTCTCATTTTTTGGCTAGAGGAAAGGAAAAGGAAGGACTCTAAATCAAATATTTAAATCTGAAAGCTGTTGTTTAGACCAACGGGGAGTCCACTGTTCTGAATGCAAGAGATCAAGGGCCCATGTAGAGTTGCCAGTGCAAAATTTCAAATATAAGGGATACCATGGAGTTGCGGCATCTGTTCCACAGAGTTTTATAGAGCTTTAGTATTCTGAAACAGGCAACAGCAGTGATAGTGTAGTAGAACTTGGATATTTTATTATGAGAGTCACTAAATTTTTACCTTTTAAGATGTACCTGTAAAATGTTTATGTGGACATCTAAAAAAAGTAATGTGTAAATCATAGACATGCCAGGGACCCAGGATTGCCTATGGCTCCCTACTGCATGTATCACAGAGTGGCAAACCTTAATTTACTGCTGTATAATGTGAGCTGGCCCTTAGAGACATCTGATAATCTTAAAGCTGCACAATCTCGGGATTGTTAAACACTTTGGACACAATCCAGCTGATGTTAAGCACTTTTGTGCCACATAAGAGAATTATGCACATAATTAACTCATCTGTTGAAATCAACGGGATTTAAAGGTGCTATAATGGATGTACTGAGCAGTGTGTCGTTTTCTCCCCAAAAAAAGCAGCCAAAAGGAATCCAAAGTGACAACTGTTGCCATCCTTACACACCACATTTGATAATACAAAATTCCATCCCTTAGACTTTTAATATCTTTCCTGTGTTCCTGCAGCCTCAGAGCAATGAGAAACATCCAACTTGGCAGCAATATGTGGAGAAGGGGGGGACATTTTAGAAAGTTGTGATTATTCTGGTGTGTTTATAGAGGCATAAGGGTGGATAACCATGGCAGACATGTCCAATGTAAGGTTGCCACTTTTTCAGTTATTAAAAGCATTTAATCAACTAAAAGGTGCCCCCTGTTTAATCCGACAGCAGGCTTTTCAAAATATGTCACCCATGCAAATACTTATGAAAACTGCAGATAAGGAAAAGGCGCGCCCCTTTTCTCTCACGTAAGAGCGAATGCCTCTTCTACAATGATGCTGCCTTCAATACGTGTGTGTATATTATCTAAAGAATGGTAGGGGTATTTGCACAACAGGGTTTCCCCTCTCTCTTTCCCTCATGTGTGCCCCATACCATCCTCAAATCTACTCCAAAGGGAACCCCTAAAGAGATTTAGGTGTGGTGTTTGGGGAGGAGAGTGGGAGAACATTCCACTGCGCAAGCAGAAATCCTTGTGCTGACGCAATGTTCCCCTTAGCACTATCTTGGGTTCCACCCACTGTTTTTTACCCAGACACAACTTTATGCAAACTTTAATAGATTTATCAGTTAACAGACTAAAGCTCATAAGATTAACTGCACAACATTTATTCAGTTGGCTTATAACTCTAGTTCAAAACTGCAAGATTCTGAAACTAAAACCTGTCTCACCTAACCAGGAGGCTACTGTGGTGTAGTGGCTATGAAGAGAGTGTCATACTAGGGCTGGGGAAATGCAGATTCAACCTCCCCTCATCAGCCATGAGGTTCACACTGGGTCTCTTTGACAAATAAATGTAATTAAGAAAGAAAGAAAGACCCTCTAGGGCTGCTTCTAAATCGGCATTTTCACCTTGACCATCATGTGGTGTGCAGAGACAATCCTCAAGACCCCCCAGGCCTCATTCTTCCAAAACCTCAGTAATTTCCAGTGCATTGGTCTGATCCTCAGGCCTTGGTTTAAGCCTCTAAGTCATCATAGATCTTAAATAATATATATGATGGTGATGGTGACAACAATTTGCATGGCAAACATGATGGCAATGAACATGTTGTCTAGGGGAGGTACTGCATTGTCCCATATTACACTTTGGGATATATCTTTTGGGGGGGGGGATATTACCTTGCTGGGAGACGTGTGAACTTTTTTGTGCAAAAAGCTGATTGAATCATGCAGAAAGGGCCTTAGGGATACCATGCCAGATGGGATCAATAATATTTTTCATTCCTTGCTGGGAAGCTACATATGCCAGGGTTTCTGCCCCTCCTGCATTAGAGATTTCTAATGCTTCATGGCACTTATCCGAACACCAGCATAGGCAGAGAAGGGGAGGCATTCGGACCACTGCTGCATCTTGGCTTTTCTCTTTAGAAGCCTTGATAGACCATGGGTGGATTCAGATGAACAGCTAACCTCAAGGAATGACTGCTAGTATGGATGAGTTGACACGTCTCTGCATCTAAGTACAGTGGTACCTCGGTTTACGAACTTAATCCATTCCAGAAGTCCACTCTTAAACTGAAACCATTCTTAAACTGAGGTGTGCTTTCCCTAATGAGGCCTCCCACCGCCGGTGCCCTTCTTCCATTCTTAGACCGAGGTAAAGTTCGCAAACCGGGACACTACTTCCGGTTTTGCGGAGTTCGTAAACCAAATAGTTCGTAAACAGGGCTGTTCTTAAAGTGAGGTACCACTGCAGTGAGACTGTAGTTCTATTGGTCAGGTATGCAGGTAGCAGTAGCCGTGGCAACCCTTAACTTAACTTGAAGAGTAGGGGATTAGCCTTCACAAAATGTGAAAGACATTACTTCACCTCATGCACACACAGAACTTCTCTGTGAACTACTGTTCTGGCCCTTCTGTCTAGTATAACATGTAAACACGATGCTTCTTGTTTTGTTGTTTCATACCCACTTCCAGACTTCTGTATTTTGCTTCTGGGAAAACAGCTCAAAAGCAAAGCCACATTGCTTAATCTGTGCCATACTTGGCCAGGGCAGGCCAGTATCCCCGACGTGACTCTGCTGCAAGCTTTCTCACGGTCTATGAAGAGAAAGAAGCCTGCCAAAGTTTGCTGTTTTCCCAAGGAGACTGCAATGAGGTTCGTGGTCACCCTTGCGGGAACCCTAGACTATAAGATGATGTATCCAGCTGCTGGGTAAGAGGTTTTACTGCTGCAGATTCAGTCTGGGGTAAAGATGGGAGAAAAATGGATTCAGTTCACATTTAAAGGCAAATCTATCAAATTTGCACTTTACGAAGCAATATGAGAACTGAAACACAGCCATCCTTCGAAATTCAGACTTTCAAATTCAAATTTTGCAATGCATTTCTCCAGTGAACCAATGCTTGTATAAGGTAAAAGTGTGCAGAAAAATGATTATATTGGTGAAATAGCATACAGAAATAGATTTTATTAGGAGAAATTGCTTGCAAAAATATGTACATTAGTCAGAACTGCAGACGGAAACATATTTCTAGCAAAAATTCACACTAAAATGCTGGCGAATCTTCATAAGGATTTTTTAAAAATTGCAGATTGCTTCAGAAATGTGGAGACCTGAATTTAAGATTGGAAAAATAAGAAACAGAATCATCTGAAATTGGTGGATCAATCCATCCCTAGTCTGGGGTATTTTCTTCCCCCTTCCTTTTTGTTCAGCACTGTCTGAAGGGGTGGGGCAGCAAACCTTTTTAGGCACTTAGAAACGCTGACTTTTTCTTCTTCAGCCCCAACACATTTAACCAGCTACCTTTCAGAATGGAATACTGAAGCTGTTGACCAAATTTTACTTTGGCAGCCCACAGGGGAACATGAGCAAATTAGTTCCACCGTCAGAAGACTTCATTTATACCAAAGTCAGGATTTGCTGTCCTCAGCCTTCCTCTGACCCCAGCACTTCCCTGTACTTTCCACGCAGGTGATCCAGCTTATTAAAGTACAACCAAACAGTCAGCCTCAAGGAAATGGACAGAGTCCTTTCTAAATACATTCAGGCTTGGCCAAAGAAATCAGCAGTAAGAGCCACAGTTCTTCCTTCAGTCCCTTTCCATGGGAAATATCTTTAGGCCTGGAAAAAGGGGGGACGAGAATAATGCTGAGCTGCAGCCTCTGATTCCCAAATTGGGAAGATTCAAAATAAGGTGATTTGTATACAAGATCTTGAAAGTGAAGCAGTGCTGGCCATTCTTACAACAGGAGTTTTGAGATTCGGTTGCTAGTTTTCCCACTGCAGATTATTATTAATATTTCACAATCATCCATTGTATGTTATCAGTGACATAGAGATTAGCTACTGATGCTAATCCAAGAGAAAACCCTCATGTCCTTTTGCTGAAAGGTATGCGCAGCAAAAGATAAGGAACCAGTTATACCGGCATCTTATTTTAAAATTAATACTAGCTGCCTGTAGGCATTTGGAGGTGCCTCAGTTTTCCTATGAAAATCTGGGTGCCAGAAGTGTGTATAATGGCACAAATGACTGACTGTGCTGGTTGGGGCTCATGGGAGTTTGAGTCCAATAATACTTGGAGGGCCACAACTTCTCTATCCTTGGCTTAAAAACACCAGCACAATAATACATTTTTTAAAAATAAAAAGTTTATTTTTGGAAATCAGTATAATGTGAGATGCAAACAAAAATAAACAAAGAATATTAAAAATCTAATCAAGAGATCAACTATGTTATCAAATGGTAGAAAGAAGCAAGGGGCGTGTATCTGTAATCATAGGGTACTAGATTTTTTTAAGCATCCATTTTTCAGAGCCATGTTTGGGACATCAAATGCAGGCCATCAACTCTCATCTGCTTCATCTCTATTGATATTAGGAACCAAAGTGTCTCACGAGCAGATCCATAGAAGGAAGCAGTTCTGGGGAACACCAGAAGGGCATTGAAATGCAAGGCAGCTACCGTAGCAACCATGTTGAGATCAGTTGCAGTTAAGGGTTGCACAGTGTTAAGTGAAGTTTGTTTGTTTGTTCCAGATTCTTATGACATCATTTTATAAAGTTTGCAGAGGCAAATATGCCAGTACGTGTTCTCTGAGAGAACAAATGAAGCAGAATAAAGAAGTCTATTCCATTATTATAGCAACACATAGGACACAAGCTGGGCCGGCATATGAGAAGCCAGAGTCCTGGTTTTTTAAGGAGTAGGTCAGCAAAGGGTGTTCAGTGATTTGGACCAAAATCTTTTTGGTCCAAATCACTGAACACCCTTTGCTGACTTACTCCTTAAAAAACCAGCCTTCCCAGAAGTTTTATGAGAGGGGAATTGTGAAAAGCCCATCAGAGAAACTATACTAATTGAAGAATTCCTTGGTTTCCCTGCAAATGAAGTGTACTTTGAACCAAGATGTTACATTGCTAGATGATTTTGAGCAGACTACCAAAAATTTCTGACATCCAGTTGCTTAACTTTAGAAGCAGCACAACAAAAACTCTTCCCCAGATACATTATGCTATTAGAAACCCTAGTCTGTGGTAACTCACACAGAGATTTGGCTGTGTGTTTGGTTTTATGCAGTTATCTTGGTATATGCCTCATGGGGTGCAGTAAGTAATTGGCTCCTCCCGCTCAAACCACCACTTTGCACTTGACTGCAGTTAGTGAGAAGGAGCATCTAATGGAAGCATCTGCCCACAGCAACTTACCCTAAACTGTGGAGTGACCAGGTAGAACCAGAAAGGGCGGTGCCTACTTGAGACCCTCCATGGGATCGTTTGGTAGGAACAAGGAAATTTGTCTAATTTTCACAATACTTTCTAGGCTGATTTAAGCAACAAATAGAAATTAGGGTGGGGATGATTGATCTTTTGCAGTGAAGAAGAGAAATATCTATAAGCTTAGATTGTGACCCCAAAGTAAAGTTCTGGGCACTCTTAAAAATTGGAAGCCTGTTACAGCAAGCTAGACAAACTTTAGCAATCAGGCTAGTGGGTCACATTGCTTACCCAGGACTATTGTGCAATGGTTAAAATGTGCTTCTGGCATTCGAGAGGTAGGGTGATTGTGTCAAAAGGCTCTCAACATCTGTGGAGATCATTGGAATGGAATTCCCCCTGCATGGGCGATATGCAGTGGCTTTGACACATAAATGGTTCCACGGAACTAGTGGCCTTGAGGCTGAGTTTTGCGTCACACCCCTTTTCCAAGGGGTGACATGCAGGACACAGGGGATATAATTAGGTGTCCCCATGGTTTGTGGTCACTTGCCATTTCTAATTGTCAGTTCTTATTTTTAGGCAAATTATAGGTTCCTCTCTAAGGAAAAAGAGCCAGTCTTTGTTGATACAATCCTTTTAAAATATATATATATATAACCCTCAAAATTGCTTTTCACAAATTTTGATATCTTGGAAATGGCCCCTTCCTGTTTTCAGTAATATATGATAGGTAAGAAATTGTTTCTGTGGTGAATACCTAAAAATAGGTGGAGGCACCATTAATTTTTCATGAATGATGGTTAATTATAATTAGCAATCTAATTACAAGCGACCACCTGAAATTTGCTATAGAATTTGAGAGTGAATGAATTTGTATTGAAAAGTGAGCCACTATTTTACAGGGGCATATTATGATCATCAGAAATAGGTGGAGTCATTTGTCCTTTTGTAATTGCTCGTGTTATTTATTGCATGGACTCAGCATACAGTCCGACAGCTGGTGTTGATTCCCAAATGAAAACTCACGTCTCATTATTAAGGCATATATGGTTGCAGAAATAAGATGGGTATATTGCTCAAGCGAGCATCTCTGCAAAAGATTTCAGTGGGTAGAGCTTCTGCACACACCCTGCGCACATCTGGAAGGCCTCAGGCCAGTGAAGGCTGCCGAATGGCTTCTTGTTTCTTCTTCATGGTTGCCATGATGTATCCCTCTCTCCACACACCTCTAGTATTATTTCCTCACCCACACCATCTCTCCTGCTCCTTGCAAAAAATGTTCTGGGCACAACCCAGCCAAAGAGCCAGTGTGGTATAGTGGTTAGGAGCGGTAGACTTGTAATCTGGGGAACCAGGTTCACCTCTCCGCTCCTCCACATGCAGCTGCTGGGTGACCTTGGGCTAGTCACACTTCTCTGAAGTCTCTCAGCCCCACTCACCTCACAGAGTGTTTGTTGTGGGGGAGGAAGGGAAAAGAGAACGTTAGCCGCTTTGAGACTCCTTTGGGTAGTGATAAAGCGGGATATCAAATCCAAATCCAAAGATAACAACTTTGAAATACCACCGATCTTTGATGGTAGATACTTAAGCATGTTTTTAATTCTACAGATGGTGCCTATTAGAGTTAAAGTAACATTAGTTTGCTGAATTTAGAGTTGCCAGGTCATCTTATGGTTTGAGCCTGAGTTTTACAGCTTTACTCTCCTTTGCGGCATCTCCAGGAGAAGTAGGGCGGAACCATGGCTCAGTTGCAGAGCACGTGAACTGCATGCAAAGGGTTGCGTGGCTGGCATCTCTAAACCTCTGCCAGAGACCCCAGTGAGTTGCTCAGTCAATGCTGATCAGGATGGACAAATGGTCTGCAGATTCAAGAGGGCACTCTATTTTTTGTTTCCCATTCCCATCCTTCTCTCCTCATTCTAAAATCCAGCTCATTTCTCTTTTCCCATTATGCTCTTCTTTTCTCTCTCTGTTGGGGTGATCAACCAAGAGGTAGACACAAGCATCATAAATTTGTTTGAAAACACAATGGAAGCAGGGTAATTGGCATTTTGGACCAGAGAGTAGCTAGAAAGAGATGCTTGAGACAACACACACACACACACACACACACACACACACACACACACACACACACACCCCTATCAGGTGACTACAGCCTCGGTCCTCCTGGGACCATCCTTGGTCTTTAAGGCTACAATCCCAAGTCTGAGGACCAGAACCTGGTAATCCAAGATGGATTGTACTCTTATGTTTGCAAGAACTCAAATATAGAGTTTAAAGTCAAGCTTTTTTTTTCAATAAAGTGAGCAAATTCAATGATTTATATGACATTTGCATCTCTGTGTATGTATGTACCCAGAAAAAGTATATGTGCAACTGTGAAATAATACTATGCCCAGTTGTTGGTGAATTATGTTTTGTTACACATAATAATCCTCTATTTTTGTGAGTTATGGTAGACTGGAAAGTGATCTTTTTCTAGTTTTATACTAGATGGGGAGACTTTTGTTTCCTTCCCTTCTGGTAAGTCAAAATAAGTACTGTGCTCAAAATGGGACACACACACCTTTTAAATTGAGATATATTGTGTCCCTTTATATGAATTGGTATATTGAATAGGATGCTTGTTTCAGCATTTTTCTCCAGAAAGTGCAGGATATTAGAGGTCCTTCACATTCTTCAGTGCTTTTCAGATCTCAGTATCCAAGGAGCAGCCCAGTACGGAAGCTCTTGATGAGTAAATTCAAAATGAATGCAGAAAAAGGCATTCTTGGTATACGGTTCATGTTGTTCAAATCCAATCCAAAGCTAGGTTCCTTCTGTACAAACAGCTCAATTTCCTCCCTATCCACAGTTGCGAGGGCACTCTGTAGGATAACCTCCCCTGCTTTTCTTCTTCCAGACTTGGGATCTGTTGATCTGGACCAGTTTGATGGGCAGACATTAGGTGAAATGCTCAGGCACTACCTTCAGGAGCTCCCTTGCCCCGTGATTCACCCAGCAACTTACAGTGAATTACTTTACATAGTTCAAGGTAAATGCCTGCTATTTCCTTTCTACCATTTTAAAAGCTTCGTATTCCAGAGTTCTGTTGTGTCACACTTTTCAGGAAATCAAGGAAAAGCTGCCTGACCAGATGCATCTGACTCAATCCTATTTTATTTTCAAAGGGGCTGCAGTTGGATAGTACTGTTATAACTTTACACGTTTCTCTCTTTAAATATTGCTGTGATAATTTGAATTAATGTGTGGAAGCCGGTTGTGCTCTTGTATGCATGGATCAGCGAGGGCTGGTGTGATTGAGGCAGCAACACTCTCACTAGTGCCTTTTAGTCTCTGGCTGCCGTAAGGATGTGGTTTGATGAAGGTGTTTTAATTTATCGATCACCTGCCTTTTAATGGATTAGCTTATTAATTAATCAGTTGCATTTAAAGAAAGCTGCATAAAACACAGTATAGGTATATTTTACTTAATGTAATGTAATATAAATTACAATCTAATAAACAAAAATCACCACTCATTGTTAAGAAGGAAATACAGTCTTAATGTTTTTAAACCCATAATTGCAATAAAACACCAAAACAAAAGTAACATAAAAAATAAACCAAAGAGCTTTAGTTTTCAGAACCACTAGATAAAAGTTAGCTCCCACTGATTAATCAACTAAAGCTTGAGTTGATTGATCTGCCAGTTAAAATGTGCAACTCTAATGCTGACTTGTATTATTAAAGTCACCCCATCCCAAGCCAACTAATAATGTGGATTTGGCATATAAATCAAAATGAGATCTAGGCCTGTCCTGTACAGAGTTCATGCTGCTAATGAAATGAGATGGGGAGGGGCTTTAACAGATTCAGTAGTAGGAATGCTGTGTTTTGGTGGGGGCGGGGGGCGGAATGGGGATTGCCCTTCCTTCCAGCACATAGCTTGGCTCACTTCTTAAACAATTATAGCTCAGTGATAGAGCATCTGCTTTGCAAGCAGCAGGTCTCCAGCATCTCTAGGTAGGGTTGAAAGAGAGCCGTGCCTGAAATCCTGGAGAGCCACTGCCCGTCAATGCAGACAATACTGATCTAAATAGTCTGGCTTGGTATAAGGCAGCTTCCTAGGTTTGTTCCTAGAATGTTTCGTTGTTGTGTTTTTCAGGTTGCCTGGGTAGGTCCACCTCTCATTGGGAAATATATTCCGAACAGCAAGGGTTAATGAGTGAGATGTGGTTATGGGTTAGTATATGGAGGAGCTTACCTTAAGGTCCAAACTAGTTGTGACATGCTATTACATGTATCTTTCTTCCACCTTTGTAAAAGAAAAAGAAGCAGGGGGGAAACAGACTTGGGAAGTTGCAGGTTTAAGCAGAATAATGGCAGGAGAAGGAGGACTCTTCACCTCTAGCCATTTCTCTGGTCAAACTCCCAACAAGGTATTTATTCCCCCCCCCCTGCAAAAGAAAGTGCTGAGCTTTCCATTGTAGGAGGCAGTGCATAAATTCCCTTTATTTTCCTTCGCCACCAGGAAAAGCAGCAGCATGTCCCAATGCACTGGACGCTATTGACAATTATTTCTTTTAAAATGTGCCAAATAGCTCCCTTCAGGTGTGGATTAGATAACTTTTTGCGTGTGTTCTAAGAACAAAAGAGGTGGTCTTGGCAAGCTTTGACTGCTGATTTGCCTATTATTTAGATTTACCCCACACTTTCCTGCCCCGATTCAGTTTCCATTTATTGCATCATTCCTGCCCTTTCAAAGAAATGAGATGGCAAATGTAAAATAACAAGGTGGAGGCTTCCATTCCAGTTCCAGTTCCATTTGAGTTTAATAGAATTCCTGTGCTACAAAGAACCAATAAAGGCAAAATTAATTTATTAAATGTAACTCCCCTGCCTGGAGCTTCTGTGATGGGTGCGGGACTGTGCGGTTGTTGGCTTAAGACCAGTGTTGTGTTTTTCAACTTGCCTGTATACATGGTGGGTGCTCTTAACTTAGTGCATGAGCATGTTGGTGGCGGTGACAGCCAACGGCCAGCTGAACATCAGTGTTGTTGTGCTGGAGACAGCCAGGAGGTTATAGCGTTGGAAGAAATTAAGGAGGAGACTGGAAACTGTAAAGAGCCCTGTCCAAATTCCAGTTCACATTCTTCCTATTCTTAGTAGTCCGGACACACCAGGAGACATGGTGCTGCTGCCTCAAGCACTGAAAAGGATATAAGCTCAGACCGTGTGTGTTACTCCAGGCCAGAAGCCCAAGTGGCTGCCAAGTCCCTGTGATACTGGCCTAGAAAGAAAGTGTTATTGTAATTTTTTGGCTGAGCTGCCTGGTAGGGTTTTAACTGCAAACGAGTCCTTTTTTGGCTTTATATGGGCATAGAAAAATCTCTGGGGCCTTTTTTAGTTTGACAAGTTGGAAGCCCCTCTTAGTTCTTGCGGGGTGTTTTTTTATTCTCCTCCTCTTCCTCCTCCTCCTCCTCCTCCTCTTCTCCTTGGTCCTATATATAAATAAGTTTCTGTGTTTAGATTTAGATTTTACTGGAATTATTTGTTGGAAGCAGCAGGCCAAATACTTGAAACTGTGAAAGTTAAAAGAAGCAGAACTCAGAAGGGGAGACTTTGACTTTTCAGTGTTCAGCAAAAGAATCTCAGCTACTTCATTCCAAAGCCCTTGTAAAATGCATGCGTTTTTAAAAGAATGCTATAAAAAATAGCTAATAATAATGCTTAATGATACTTTCTATTACTGTAGACCTATAAGCAGCAAGCCTCCTAAGCACCCTCACCTTCATCTATCTTATGTGTTCTGCCTCCTGAGAGATGCCAAAAATAATTCTCCAATTTACAAACAGGGAACTTAGACCCAGTATGATTAATGACATCCCCACATAAAATATGATGAGAAGAGACAGTTTGCCACTTACTTTGTATGCATTACTGGTAACCATCTCCTAAAAATGCATCTGTATTGTCCATCAAGCATTGATATAGACAGTTCTAGCTCACACTGCTCTGTATAAAAATCTACATGCATGAACCCACCAAACCAAAGAAGGTGGCTGCTGTTACTTTTGTCAGAGCAATTCACCTGTTGGAAGGGGAGCCTGGATTCCTTCCTTCCTTCCTTCCTTCCTTCCTTCCTTCCTTCCTTCCTTCCTTCCTTCCTTCCTTCCTATTTTCTAAACAGGTGACTGCTACTGGTCAAAACTGACAGGGCCAAAAACTTTTACTCAGTGCTGGGCCTGTGGCCCTGATCCAGCAACAGGAACTCTGTTTATGATACTAAGTGCTGGATGCAGAAATACAGCATGAGCTCTATGCCAGCATCCATTTGCAATCAACAGGAATGGATCCAGAAGTTGGTAAGCATACATAAGCCTGCTTTTGCCTACACATTGCTTATTTTGGATCATTTCCTTGCCCTGAACCAGTTAAGGGCAAATGGGTATTACTTCCAGCCTGTTGTAATTTTGTGATCATTACTACTGCCAACAGATTCGGATCAAATTTGACATATACAGTGGTACCCCGCAAGACGAATGCCTCGCAAGACGAAAAACTCACTAGACGAAAGAGTTTTTCGTTTTTGGAGTTGCTTCACAAGACGAATTTCCCTATGGGCTTGCTTTGCAAGACGAAAACGTCTTGCGAGTTTCCCTTTTCTTTTCAACTACAGTACTGTACTGTAATGAATTTAGCCCGTTAAAAACTCGGTCACCGGCGGCAACTCGGTCCCTCGGTCACCGGCGGCGGCGGGAAGTTTCCCGCGTGCAGCGCTCGCACGCTGTGAAGAGCTGCCCCGGCGGCAGCCCCGGCGATGGCCGCTCTCCCCGCCACCGCCATGGGCGGCTGAGGCGGGGAGAAAGAAGGGAGGAGAAGCAGCAGCGCGTGGAAGTGCGCTGTGAAGAGCTGCCCCGGCGGCAGCCCCGGCGACGGCCGCTCTCCCCGCCGGCTAGATTGCACGGACGCGAAGCACCACCAGCGGGGCTTTGCCGCCCAGCCTCAAGCCTCAGGCTCCCCGCAGGCGGCACGCTTTTGTCGGGCGCCGCTTTCTCCGGGGTTCTCCCCCAGTTCGCCTCGTCGCCCGGCGGCTGCTCCACATCGGCAGCTCCCGAGGGAGCCAGGGAGACAGCTGCCGCTGCCGCGCTCCCTTCTCCTCCCTTCGCTAGCAGGAGCTTCGCAGACCGTGCTTCGCAAGACGACAAAACTCGCAAGACGACAAAATTCGCAGAACGAATTAATTTCGTCTTGCGAGGCACCACTGTATCATCTTTGTTCTTCACCACAAGTGCACAGCCATTTTAAAGGTTTCCCTTATAAGTTATTTTGGAAAAACTCTGCCAGAGCGTAGGCATGTTGACTCAAGCTCCATAAAGCTGAGACAGTAGAAGCTAAGGCCGACGTCTTAGCAGTGCACCTTTGGATCAGTGATGTTGTCAGAAATGGACAATGTCACTTCAGCTTCTTCTTCTTCTACTTTTTTTAAAATAATTTTTATTGGTTTTTACAATTTTATAAGCACATAACATATCGGTTAAATTTTCATACTTCCCCCCTCTCAACGTGGAAAGCCCAAATCCATCCCCCCCACTCACAGAGGTATACACATTCATTATACATTTAACCTTGCTAATATTTTCCTGTAACATTGCTTGGTCCTGGCCCAGTTTGTAGGCCAGGCATTTCTAATTTTCTCAATTTCATATTTCAATTGACTTCCTCGCATCCCCCACTGTTGAATTCATGGTTACTGGCATGAGTGATGAATAAGGATTATTAATTTTTAAATGATTAAGTAAAGGAAGATAATATGGCTAAACACTCTGAGACCAAGGGGAGGAAGGGGGGAATAAAAGATGGGAAGAACATAGGGGGAAAGAAGAAGTATCTGGATGCTTAGGTGTGAATCTAGGATTAATAAGTAAATTTACCTATGTACTTGATGATGTATCAAAAGAAGATGTATGAACCTGATAAAGAGGATTTATTATGAATTCAACAATGTCACTTCAGCTTCACAACTTGTGCGTACTGTGGTTGGTAATAAAGTATGTCTCATCAACTGAATACATACCATATGTTTAAAACCCATTTCTCCCCCCCCCCACTACCACAATTATTCTGGGAACTGTAGTTTGCCCTGGGAACACAGTTACAATTCCCAGCACTCATAACAAAGTACAGTTCCCAGGATTATTGGGATGCATGTGCTTTAAATGTATGGTGTGTACACAGCCTGTGTCTAATCAGAGTTCCTTAAAGTTCTTACAGCAAAGTGGAGGAGAATTCCAACTGGAACCCTACAACTGCATGCATGCAAAGTACTGAACTCTGGTTGTCTTCCAAGTTGCAATATGTGTCTCCGAGGCAAGACAAATACACATCTAGTGATGTGAAGTTGTTGCAAGAGTTTAGTGCTCTTGCTGTTGCAGGTTTCAGGCATATGCTCAGCCCATAAATTTGCTTTCAGTGCCAGAACTGAGTTTACAGGTCTGTTACACAAAAATTCAGTCCTAGTTTATTATTATTATTATTATTTCCCCCCATCTCCCTCTCCCCTTCCACCAAACTTTCTTAATCTCAGCAGCCTCATTCTGTTCCTTTGTGGAGCACCACCAATCCAATGCACGATTCCTGTGTGGAAGGGGAGAGGGAAGAACATCACTTCACAGACCAGCAGTAGGACTGGCTTACATGGTTACAATTTGTTTCATACCACCGAAAGCTGCAGTTTTCCTCCTGCATTCCCAAGGTCTTTCAAAGGCAGAATCCTTTCAGCTGGGTCCAGCCAAAATACATTCTTTTAAAAATCTGCTTCCAACATCCAAATGTATTTATATGCACCTAAGCCAACATTTGGATACAATTTTTTTTCCTTGTCCAGAATTTTCCTGCTAAAATTGTCTTAATTGTTGTAATAACAAGGCTCCATCCTCTTCCCAAGGAAGATGAAAAACGTATTCCCTCCTTCATGATATCCATTAAAGATCCAATCAGATGAAAGCAAATGAGCACAGGGAAATGCTGTGTGGAGCATTTGCAACGTGGTACCTCTTTTGTTTCCTGAAAAAGAAAAGCTGGCAGTGATTCAAGCCAGCAGACAAATCTGCCTATAGTTGGAACCCCTGGCTTCTTTAGCCAGCCCAAGAAGACTGTGGGTTTGCCATGTTAACTTGGGAGCAGGGGCCTAACTTCTGGTTGTAGGTCTTCCCAGAGCACTGCTGCCGCCAGGAAAACCTAAAGGGGTCTACCAACAAAGGAGGGTGGCTACCAGAGCTCACTGCCTAAGAGCCTCTCAAATGTGGAGCCAACCCTGAAAGTGCATTTTCAGCCAAGTACTGCCATCCTTTTGACTACATGCTGAACAGAAGCTTCTGCCCTTCACCACGACAGAGCTGCTGTTCTGTTATTTCTCTAAAAGGGAAGATAGCAAAGTTGATTGGATGTAGATTTTATTTTATTTTTTGTTCTTGTTATGCAGTCATGCGCTTCTCCCTACCCCCCACCCCACTCGACGCAGAGAAGTTGTGAAATTTCCGTAGAACTATGGGGTTCTTTTCTTTGGTAATTCTGGAGAATTGAGAGCTTCATGCCACGGCATGTCTAAAGTGAAGCTTTCACAATGGCCAGACTGAACTCAGACAAGCTTTAGGTTATTCTTCTCCCTCCCCCTCTCCCTTCTTTGGCTCAGCCAATTTGAGTAACACAAGAAGTGCACACAAGGCAGGGATTTCCCTTCTGTTGGAATAGCTGGCACCGTAGGCTCTTGTTTCGCCCTTTAGCCTAGGGCTGAGCCCAACCACTGTGGTCTGGAAAAGTAACCAAAACCTCTTTCCCAGGAATGGAGGTTGTTTATGGCAGGGTGATCACAGCTCTCTCATGAGAGTTCCTAACGACACAGCTCCTGAGGGCCAAACTAGACATGCTAATGGCAGTTTCCATGTGATCCAAGCATGGAATTGCTCCAGTCTTGCGGAAAGAAAGGTTGGGTACCATTTGAATAGCAAAAAGGGGGGCATGTGGACGAGACGGCACTGAACCCTCCCCTCCACATGCAACTTGATTCTCCACAATCCCTCTCCTGCAAAAGTTCAAAATTTTAGTGAAGAAAACAAGTCACTTGGGGTGAGAAACAAGGTGAATTAAGTGACAGGCAGGGAGAAGATACAGAAACACAGACTTTCTCATCCATGCACACCTTCTGCTAGTGAAACCCAGGGCCAGACCAATGCAAAGGACAAGACGGCGGCCACCCACCCAATTCCACATGCAGAAGTTGATTCGTCTGACCATTGAATGTTACTTCAGCACTGGCACTAGGATGGAATCCCCTAAGCTTCCTGAAGGTAGCAGGGGCTGCGGGACACTCTGTGTGGCACAGAAAGCCTCATCTTCCAATAGGAGGGGATGCTGCTTCCCAGGATTTGGTACCTGAAGTGGTTGCCTCATTCCACCTAATAGTAAGTCTGGCCCTGCTCAGATCCCCACCTATTTCTGTGTAATTGGGGCAGTTCTATATGTTTCCGCATACGTGACTTGCCTTGGCACATGTCATTTGGCCTGCCCTTTCTAGAATGGGATAGCTGGCAATTTGTGTTAAGAAACAAACAGTACCTGTCAGGGTACAAATGTGGAACTAATTTATTACCTAGTTTGGCCCTCAGCAGGTCTTAAATGTAGGCAGGTTGTGCAGCATGGCTGGTTGCAGGAGACTGGAAAATCTGGTACCCAGGAGGAGGAGAGCAACATGGACATAGTGTTTCAAGTAGCCTCCCAACCTTATTCCTGCTTTTCATAGGCTTTGTTGGCTCATAGCGATGTTCTCACAATGAGGTGAGAAAATACTGCAAATACTGAGTATCTGGAATTCCCCTGGCGGGCCACAAATAGTCCAGGAACAGCATGTGCACCGTACGTTATGCAGGTCTGCAAATTTGTGCAGTCCCTTTTTATCCAGATCAACATATTTTGTCCTATGCCTGTTTTAGCCATAGTTACACAATCTCTTTTGCTTAATGCATTGTTTTGGCCTTCTGCACTCAAATGTCTGGTGTCAGCTTCCCTCGACCTCCCACATTAGCATGGCCCCTGCTTTATTCCACCAAAGCCCACCCACCCAATCCACATTGGAAATAAGTCTTTTCCCTGCCCCAAACTTTTCCAGAGTCAATCGCTCCATTAATTTTTTAGATTTCATCCTGGACCTGCCCTTGAAGGGAGTGCAGCACTGGGATTGTGTATCTCTGCTCCCACATTACTTACTCCAAAGGAAATCAAAGGGTGTCTTCTGCCCAAGCAAAAAAGGAAAAGGAAAAAGAAAAAGACTTAATTAGAAAGCAATTAGTTGGCCTTGCTCATTAAATTACTTCAAAGCAGAGCCATCTCCCCCTGCCCCTTCTTGCTCTCCCCACACCTCTCAGCCAAAGAGTTCCTAAAATTCCACGGTGGCTCTGATCTCTGTTCTTTTTGGAACGCAGGAAGGACGCCAGCGCCAGCAGTAAGGGGAGTCAAACAAGTGTTTCCAGCCGAGGCATTTAAAAGTGTCCTTTCGGGAGAGAATTTGAAATTAAACTGGTCTTTTTAATCTTCTGCCACAGAGACTCGGGACTTGGCTGCTGCCTTGCATGCTTGGGTAATCGCTTGGCCTGACTAGCGTTGCGCCTTGCATGTGGGGCTGCCCTGGATAACAGCTTGGAGAGTCAATAGATCGCAAGTGGTTCAAAGGGTTATTTATTTTATCTTTGTTTTCAGTGATGATGAATTTATGCATCCTTGCTTTTTGATTGGTTTGTGGATTTTAGCCATATGTAACATTCAGTGCCATTTGCACTAAGATGAGATCCAAGACCATTTTGTCTTGCAATAGACGCTAAGCGATCTGTCATGGCAGGTAGTGATGTCACTTTTAATGCCTTCTGCAAAGTTTCTAAGCAGCTGACAAGATTCTGGTGACCAACAGAGTTCATTACAACTTGCTTTTCCATAACTTTCCGGACAAGCTTCATGGTCTCTGTCCAAGGTCTACTGTTAGGGTTAAACTTAACATGAAGCCTTTCTCGAAGGGAACTCATCTTATTCAGTTTCTCCGTTTCCTCGGCGCCCCCTTGGGCCGCCTTCATCCCTCAGGAGCGTGGTGGGGTGGGAGAGGGGCCAGGTGCCCCCCTCCGCTCTCCCTCATGTGGAGGTGGGGGGGAGAGGGCCTCTCCCGCTCTGAGGAGGAGGAGGAGGCGAGGCCGGGGCGAGAGCAGCAGTTGGCCTGAGATGCTACCCCGCAGCAACCGCCATCTCGCGGGATTCGAAAAAAAGGACAAGGGGCGGGGAGGAAGTTCACAAGGAAATCCCCTATTTTAGCCATATTTCTCTCTCTCTCTGTACCACTTGAATAATTTTTTCCTTAATCAGTTGGTTTATGAAATTTCTAAATAAATAAATAGCTGCATTTGAGCACAGAAACCGTATCGCAACAATCCTGATATTTTGACCTAAATTCAAGGTGCTGATTTTCCCTTAAATGACTTGCATCTAGGATACAAGGCACGGCCCAGTGTACCTCGCTGGCAGCTGCCGCCATTTTCATTGGTGGGGGAATACTTCACGTTCACCTGCAAGCATATTTCCAGAGACAAACAGCTATTATACAACTGCTGTCCCCAGGGGCAGGACGAAGCTAGGCCATCGAGCCTTTTCCTATTTGCTGCAATCAGATAAAATACGGTAAAATAAGGAAGCAGTTCAGTACCAGTGTAGCTCAGCTAGCAATAATTGGTGTTTGTGCAGCCATGTGATTGCACAAAATTGGAAACATGCAAGCAGGACGCAGACATCATTTTAGCACGCAGGGCAAATTAATGTTTCCATAAACAATGACCCTTATCTGTACAAGCCCCAGTGGGAGGAATTGGAAGAGTGTCTTCCTTGCAAAATCTGGAAAAGCTTTGGTGCTTATACTTTTAACCACAAATAAAAGTTGAGAAAGAATGATTTGGAACTGACCTATAAAGACTGCAGAATATCTGGCCAAATACCCAGATTTTATGAATAATGCCTTTCCATTGTTTAAAAAAACAACCCATCTCTGAGGAAAGTGGTTGGGGACCATCACTTTTCTGCTTCTGGTTTTAGATCAATCCTATGACACACACACACCCAACTCCAGGCATCCACTGTATTGGCACCGCACCAGTGAAGTATTGTTACGGGGTTGGTCTAAATGTCCTCACAGGATCCCTTCCAAACTAGTGACTCTGGCTGTAAAAGATCCAAGATTAACAAGAGTATAAGGAACTGGTTTTGCAAGATCTTTGCCTGCGGCTTGTCTGCTACATTTGTGTATGGGCCAGAAAGATGGGAAGATGACTCACCCCTTTGTCCTTTTCCTGGCCAGGGTGTGTGTGTGTGTGTGTGTGTGTGAGAGAGAGAGAGAGAGAGAGAGAGCGTGCGTGCGTGCATACAAAATCTGCAGCTCTGGAGTTAGACCAAGTTGATCCTGAGGAACAAACGGCAGAGGGCTGAGCTGCTCTCTGTAGGAAATTGTGATGGTGCTGGCAGGAATTTGATGGCGAACAGTGAATTTAGGGGCACCCGTTGGGGTCTCTCGTGCTGTGAACGTCCACCTAAAATAAAATAATAATAATAATAATAATAATAATAATAATAATAATACTTTATTTGTACCCCGCCCATCTGGCTGAGTTTCCACAGCCACTCTTGTTTATTTGTAAATCAGTGCAAATGCTACAAAACTCCTGAAGTCTCTAGTTCCTAAGGAAACAGAGCCTGAGTGCACACAGCACCCCTGGAGTTCTCACCACTCACTCTCAGAGAATTGGGGTAGGGCGAGCATAACAGTATATTGTTACATGCACCCCCACTTTTCCCCAATTTCAGGGGGCACACTATTTACAGTACAGTACTTACACACAGGTTTGGTTTCCTTCGGATGAAAAGATCACTGGAGATTTATGGGGTGGTGTTTTTGTAATATTTATTTACAAATATGCCACATTGAGCTTAGATGGTAGCAAACACTCCAGCAGCACAGTCCCAAATCAGAACCCCAGAGAGAGAGACAGCTTTGAAAACCAGGGCTCAAATCTAGCCCTCTTGCCTCTTTCTCAGACCTCTTCAAAACAGCAGTCTTTGTTTCTCTCACAGACACTGATCTTGCTTACATCATCCTTAGCTGGGAGTGGGGGTGCAGAGGGAGAGAAAGCTATACGCTTTTTGCCAAGATAGCTCTCACCTTCCGGAGGAATCTCCAGCTGCTTCTTTGTCATTTTGGGCCGTTTACCTGTAATTTTCCTTACCAAAAAGAAAAAAAAAGGAGGGGAGGAAAAAAAGAACTTGACAACTTTTCCACTGACTATTAAAGGGAAAGAGGAAGGGAAAGGAGAATGTTAGCCGCTTTGAGACTCCTTCGGGTAGTGATAAAGCGGGATATCAAATCCAAACTCTTCTTCTTCTTCTAAAGAAGTTTCAAGCAGCCCTTTCAACTCCATTAACCCTCTCCTTTCTGCTAATGTGACCTGCTCTCCCAGCAGCAAAAATCAAAACCACGAGGACAGGAGAAACAAAAACTCACGTAGCAAAACCAACAGTTACTCTCACTATCTCCCTGGCAACTCAGCTGCCACCCACCAATCGCAGTAGCACTCGCTGCTTTAATTTCACCATGTTGGCCGTGCAAGCAAGGCACCACCGAGCCAGCATGTGGCTTTGGCCAGAAGGTCAGGATGATGTCAGAGAATTCACCCAGTGCCCCCTCCACCACACAAGACATAGGCAGGCTGTCGGGAACAGTATGTGTGCCTGGCCACGGGCAGGAGGATTTGTATGTAGAACCTGTAGTTGACCCAGGAGAAAGGTTGGAGTCCTGCTGTAGTAACAAGGAATCTGCACAGGCGTAGCTTGGGGTACTGCACACAACACTTTTGCACTGGGTGTCTGTGCGAAGGTAGTAAGGGAGAGGGATGGTGTGGGGCCACATTGCAAGGGCAAAGCTTTGAAATATGGCTGGTAAATCCAGGAGCATACATAGGGGTTGGGCAGGTTGGCCCCTGCCAAGGGTGTGGAATATTCAAAGGGCAGTCAAACCAAAAATTCAATTACAGGTAGATAGCCGTGTTGGTCTGTCATAGTCAAAACAAAATAAAAAAATTCCTTCCCAATGTTTGCTAGATAGGCACATGATAGGAGCTGAAGCTCTCAGAGTTTTCCTGTACGTTTGCTAGAGAGAACTCTGTGAAACACTCCCACTGTGCCCTGACAGGCATAGCCATATTTAATGTTCTTACCTGTGTGGGCACACTCCTCTTTCTTTCTTTCTTTCTTTCTTTCTTTCTTTCTCTTTTCACTCTTATTTCTTCATCTCATCCCCAAGCCCGAAATGTGAGAACAACTGCTAAGTATGAGCTACAGCTCCAACGCCATCTTAAGCTAAAGCCACCCGAGGGGTGGGGCGCACAAAAATTGTGCCTCTCTCCACTCTGGCTCAGAGTGGCTAAGAGCCTATCAGTGTGCTCCCTGGGCCACTTCTCTGCTGCCCTGGGTGACCAACATCTCCTTGCCAAGGACAGGAGGGACGTGCATGCACGCGCATGCAAGTGTGTGCTGATACAGCTCCTTGCTAAGGGCACAAGAGAGCCTAGGTAACTCAGTGGGGACAAGCAATGGAATAGGAAATAAGAGGTGGGATTGAGTCCCAGGCCTGGGAAATGCACTTATATTTTGGCTTTTCTGCCAGCAACAGTAATTTGGAAAGTGAAAGGAACTAGAACTTAGGACCCCTGTTCCAAAGAGCAACTCCTTAATACACAGTCACAGAAGTCACACCAATGAATTCTTTGTAGGTCCCTAGGAGCCTTAGCATTTGCAAGTTCCTTTCCATAAGATCAGAAGAAGTACCTGCTGTATCAGGTCAATGGATCCACTAGTCCAGCATCTTCTTCTCATCATAGGGGCCAATCAGATGCCTTTGGGGAATCTGCAAGAAGTCCCTGAGCACAACAGCACTCTGCCCTCCCACAGTTTCCGGCAACTGGTATTCAGAAGAATTACTGCCTCTCGGAGTCACAGCATAGCCATCAGGGCTAGCAGCCAGGGTTGACCCACCCATAAGGCAAGTTGAGGCAACCATGGCAGGTAGCGGGATCCACAGGGGCAGCAGATCCAGCCACCATGGAATGCATTGCCCGCTGCTGCTCCTGCCATAGTGACAACAAAACTGCTGGGTCTGCCTTTTCCTCAGCAGCCCTCCAAAGCTGCCTCTAAGATGGCCTCTTGGGGAATAGGAGACACTGCTTGTTCTTCTCCCACTTCTAGGGAGGAAATGGTGGGGACTGCCCTCTGGGGTCTCCTGGAGTCTGCACTCAACTGGTGTGATTCAGAGTGGACTCCCTCCCCCCCCTTCCTCGGCCTTTGATTCCCACCTCAACCATCAGGTAAGGCTGATTTGATACCCCCACCTTGTTCCTGAGGTAGATCTTCACTCACCCCACATTCCCTAGTGGAGGAGGTGCCATTTTGTGGTTTGCCTCAGGTGCCAAAATGTCTTGGGCCACCCAGCTAGCAGCCTTATCCTCCGGGGATCTGTCCAGTCCTCTTTCAAAGCCATTCAGGTCATCACTTGGCCATCACTGCCTCTTGCATGAAAATGCCAAATCAACACAAACACTGATTGCACATAGGCTGGTGTTTCTGGTGGCTACCTGTCTCACAACTGTGCAACCCCTTTCCTCAGATGCTCATCAAAATCAAAGTCTGAAAAACTTGCTGAAAATAGACATCGGTGCTGAAATTTTAAAAAGAAAGCACCAAAATTCCAGTAAAATATTGAGTTAAACATGGTGGTGGCTAGTTCAAACAATCGTGTTTTTGAAGGAATCATGTTTCCACCAATGAGTTTTATGTATTGCTACGCCGCCAGCAATCTCATAATATTTCAGTCTTTTTCTTCTTTTTTTTGAACTAAGAATTCTGCATTCTTGTGATATTTTGACCTGTTTTTACTGAGTTCCCCCTTCAGACTGGTGTATTATTACGGGTTTATGTATTCTGTAGGATGTTCTCAACACAATAGCAGTCTCCCCTTTCAAAAGCCGAAACAAACAACAATCAAAATTTCACATTGCACGCTAGTAGAACAGGAAAGGGGTGTAGTAAGTTGAATGGCACCTGCGCGTCTTTGGAGCCCGAATTCGAGATTTTAATTTACTTTGCGTATTGTATTTTATTTAAGGCATTAATGGATCCCAATCGCTGCAAGCTGACTCCAGGGAATGTATGATTCAGACGCTTTCTCTGTGCTCCCCCCCCCTCCTCCCCAGGTCGTGAGCATTTTGCAGCAAGGGACATTTTGAAAAGTTTAAAAAAAAAAAAAAACCAAGAGACAGCTGGCAACTCTCAGCATGTTTGTCCACAGTGGTAGATGCTCCACCGTAAAAGGTGCTACGGTGGAATGTTCTTTGTTGCTAGGGCTTCTTTTTCTTCGCCCCTTTAAATCAAATGAGCTCCTTGAATCCTTTGCTAGAGGAAAGGTCAGGCACACAGAGTGTTGCTAATGCTCTAATGAAGAGCTGGGGAGGGGAGGGCGGCGGCAGTGAGACATCAAAGGAGCCTTTACCAGTACTGGAGGGTCTGTGTGTGCGGAGCAATGCATAGCTGCAACGGCAACACAAACTCCAGCCAGCCCGAAGGCTTTGCTTTCTCGGCTGCTAAGTGGATTTGTCTCGATCCTATTTGCTGGGGAAATGTGGCTGAGCAGATCTCGGCTTTACCCTGGCGTTTAGGAGAGCTGCCTGTGAGTGCTGCTGGAATTTATTTATTTCATTGAAACAGCTTTGCTGAGTTTAATTACTACCCAGCATGGTGTAGACCACAAACTGGGGCAGGATGGCAGGGGTGGCAAAGGCTGCTTTTGCCCCGGTCACGACATCCACACACAAGGGCTTATATAGCTTAAGAAAACCTTTGCGGGATTTGCTTTCCTAGCTGTTCTCACTGGAGAGGAGGGTTAACAAGGCGAAAGAAGGAGCGGGAGATTTGAGATTTTTTAAAGCATGGATCCTGAACCCACTGCTCCTGGACTGTTGGTTCACAAAAATGTTGCCATAGATGTTGCCTTCTACCACTCCTTTCCAGTATAATAAGTGCAATGGGAGATAATTTCAGGTTGCCCGTCCCAACACATCACCTTGAAGTAGTAGTGCTGGACTAATGCACATGCTCTTGAATAAATCCTATAGAAGTTCTGCTCTCTTCGTCAGTTATCGCAGATGACACCAGATCTTGGTAAGAGTTTTCGAGCAAAAGCCAATAAGCCTCTGAATATGCTGTAAGAGTCCAATCGAGAGCAATATTTGGGCAAAGCAAATTACATAGGCAGCCAAAGGTGGAATAGCCTTTTCAATCAGCATGCAAAAGGTACTGGGTTCAACAATGCATGGCCCAGCCAGTTGAAATGATGAGTTCAGCTGGCTATGAAAAGTCCCCATGTCTGAGATCTTGGAGATCTTGGAGATCTGCTGCAAGTCTCAATAGACAATACTGGGCTCGATGAGCCAATTGTCTGGCTCAGTATAAGGCAGCTATCTGCATATTCCTATATGGAATGTCAGCAGGATTTTCAGTCCTTGGGGCACAAGAGGCAAAGTGTGTCTGAAATACTGCAGTAGCACAACCTTCCCATTTCTCCGATGAAAATAGCAATGTCCTAATGAAAAACAGTACATTCTGGGATCAAATCAGATGGCTTCTGTAAATCTGGGACTGTCCCTGGAAAATCGGAACACTTGGAGGGTCTGCCTTCCCTCTCTTGTGTCAGAGATTATGCAGTCTTGCAAGATACAGGTTCACCTTCCTCCTCGGGATTAAAAGCTGTATGGGGCAAGTTGCTGGGGGAGAAACCAAGCTTTTTACTTCTGTTTCAGCCAGTTTTGTGGGGGAGGGGGAATCCTAAAACTGGTCCACAGCTGGTATTACATGCTCATGACCCCAGCTCATATACAAAAATAAAACAAAACCATCAATGGAGTGTAATGGAAAAATTGTCAGGAAAGAGGCACTTATTGGCACATTTGGTGGAAGTACCCAGTGTTGGCACATTTGGTGGAAGTACCCAGTGTTGGCAAAGTTTTGAGACGTCGTCATTAAATAGATAAGCATTCTTACCAAAAATTAAATTGAGAGGGATCCTTGTCTGTGCCTTCTCCTGATGACTGCAGGGGATATTCTGAAATCATCTCAGAAGTATTGATACTATTAATGCTGCTTGCTATGTGAGAAGATGTGACTAGTCTTACTATAGGTGTTAGATATAAAAACCTCTCATTATTGCAGTATCTGAAAAGCTGACACACCAGTTGACCATATTGCAAGGAACATCAAATCTGTTTATACTTATTGTATTATAACATATTTCCTACACTTTTTTTTACCCCTCTCACTTTTTTCTCACTCCCCCTCCCCGTTGTCCGTCTATCTTCTTATAAATGAAATTCTTCTAATTAAATATAAATAACAAAATGGGTTTTTTTGCGGTGGGGCAAGATTTCATTTTTATATGAACAGAGCAGACCAAAGCAATCATATTCCTATTCAATATAACTTTATTTGGGGAAAATGTGATTTTTGGTTTTATTAAAGATTAGCCCTTATGTATACCTGCCATGCAGTCACTATGTTAAGACTGTGGTTAACTTGGTTTCATGCTATTTACATGTTATTGTTTACTATAGCATTAATAATTTTTAAAAAAATTGCCAGATGGCCATGCCACTAGCAACATTTGTTGTAAAAGTCTGGAGAGCAAGTTTCAACTCTTCTGTGGACAGATTATTAACAAAGCACCACCAGACTGAAGCATATTGATCTGACTCTAGTTCCCTACACATCCAGGGGTGCTGGTTAGAGATGAGAATTACAGATAGTTCTAGTTCACGTATTCGCACCTCAACCCATAATCCTCTTAGCGTGACAAAATCAGGTGAGACAAGAGGACCAATCTAATGTTGCTGTTTAATTTGAATCTCTGGATCAAATTTAACATGGTAGCTTTAGGCAGATCACTCTCTGGTTCTGTATATGCTCCCATTTGCTCAGCTTCCAGTATGCTCCCACCACTGGTTTGGGAACCAGTGTACACATAACTATTCTGTTGCGTCTTATGAAATACTGTGATTTTCCCCAAGCCAGCTTCCATCCAACCTAGCTGCAATTTAGGCCAGTAATGTGTATATAGCCTCCCTCAGCCTCTGCTTCCTGTGGGAGACCCAGACTCAAGTTGTGTGTTTTTATAACCTCTTAAATTTGTGCCCACAGTAGATTCTCTGTTTCAGATTTTTAAATTCCCCAAACCTCAATCATCTGCTACCTCCACGGTTTCTTTCAGCCTTCTAGCCATTTGAGGAATGTCTCAATTTCTTATATAAAGCCAGAATATCTGATTATCAGGAGGGTGTAGAACAGCAGAGTATTTGGCACATAGGGGTGTTCAGATCTTTAGCCATATTAATACAGTAGACAAACATAGATTAATTACAGCACCAGGAAATCAGATCACGGAAACATACATCATAAACATAACAGAAAATAAGTTGTTTCTAAAAAGTTCTCTGCCCAGTTGAGGGCAGCTACATAATTGCTTGAGTTAGAAGAGTCCATTCCCCAAAGCCAAGTTCCATGGCAAATGTGCATTATCCCAAGTAAAAAACCGAGGAACAGGAACGTTTTCCTTAAGCAAGCATCAGAAAGGAAGCTTAACCAATCTGAATTTGAAATCTGAGCCACAAAGGCATGAAGGGGTTTAGCACAGAATATCCTTCAGGATTGAGCAAAAGGATCTTCTCAGTGATCCTTCCCCCACTCATTGGACAGTAGCCAAGCAATATCTTATAAGTCTTCATAAGGCTGGGCTTGTGAAAAGTCCATCAGAGCAGTGGAAAGCATGAATGTTATTATGCATCTCTGCCAGGGCAAGATTCTCCTGCAGGGTAACAAGCTGGTTCACATTTGGGTTGGAAATTCCAGGAAGCATAGAACCCGATGCCAATCTGGGCAGCCTGTCGAGTAATTTGGGAAATTCCTCACAGGAGCTCAGGACACTTAAAGATTCGTAGTGCAGCCTGCATCAAAATGGTGGGCACTGAGTTTCCATGCAGAGTGTTAGGCCATGCAAAGGTTATGGCAACACTTCACCTTCTGTGGTGCCACCAGCCTATGGGCAGTGCGACATGATTTGACTTTCTTTACTAAGTCATGTGAAGTTTCTAGTGCCGTCTCCAGCTTGGGGTTGGCTAATTTGCTACTACTGAGATGAGCTGTTGGAAGGAGTTCTGCTAAGTCAGTAAGTTTAGCTGAAGTGTTAAAAGACTCCTATATAGAAGTCCAGGCCGGCTCTACATTCACTACTGGTGGCACCTTGAGTTATTGTTTGTCACACCAGAAGCTGAAGGGCAGTGACACATACTGGAGCAACTCCGTTCGCATCCACTAGAGGGAAGCATCGTGCACATCTTTTTGCTGGCTCGAAAGCATAACAAACCTGTACCTTGGCATACCATCACATGAACACTAAGAGTGATTTATGCTACAAAGAGAAAAAGTGTGCACAGAGAAGACAATGTAGCTTGGATTTATCACACATTGAATCGTTTTGTACAAAAGCTCTAGTACGGATATGCTGGTTCAAGGGAAGTTTGCATATCTGCCTTTTGATTTCAGCTGAGAAAAGATGCGACATCCAAGATTGGCAGTGGGCGGCTACCATTTTATTAGCAAAGAGCTAAGCTGTGGGGGGAGGAAGGGGTCCTTTGTTGGTCTCCAATATGGTTCCAAGCCTTCACCACCATCACATTGCAGATATACCCTTCATCCTCCCCCATAGGCATTTAGGGAGCTATAATAACCCAGATTTTCTGAGGCTGGAGCCAGTGCACTCCCCAGCCCCAAACCACATTCGTCTTTGATTTGATTCTCTCTTTGTCTGCCTGCTCTTAATTGCAGCTCTGTTTCCTGTAGTTCTGCTGCCTCCCACCCTCTCCCAACAGTCTTGTTTGATGGGCCCTTGGGTCAGAAGTCTTTCCCCACTGCCTCATTAGCGATGCATAGCCCAGCCCATTTCACATCCCAGCAGCCTCGTTAACGAGCTGCAGCACCACACCATCAAATCCTGCTCGCTAATTATTATCATCAGCCGTTCATGTTGCAGATGTGGTAGAGCCAGTGGTTGCGGAGTAAACTTTCTCAAGATCAGCTCCTTTTTTCCTTTTTTTTTTAAGGAACAGGTGCCAGCAACCTAATGAGAATAGCATACAGGCTACATTCAGAGGGCTGGAAGAAATTTGACAAATTTGTGCCAAGGCCCATCTGAAGAGACCCCCATAGAAAGAAAGAGTTTCCTATCTCAAAAGTGGTGTCGTTCTCAATAACCATCCACATTAGTTGTCAGACTACAAGCTTTAGGCTGGAGTCTTGAACAGGGAGGAAGTCCCATTGAAATTAGTGGGACTTATTTCTGGGTTTAATATTATGTTCTTGCACACACGGTATGCCAAGTCCACTGAGCAAATAGGTATCTCACAAAAAGAGATGAATTTTATGTCTCCAGGACCATTTTTCTTCTCTGATCCAATGCTTATCACAATATCTTGTATGTTATTTCTCAATCTCAGAGTTGTGGATTCAGGACGCATGTTGGGGAGAGGAGGATTCCCACATTGCAGGGGGTTGGCTTAGATGACCCCTTCCATCTCTATGATTCTATGAGAGGTTCACACACCTTGCAAGGCAGGATAGGATGAGGGCTACAACTTGTGACTTGTTCAAGATGACAGAGGTTGCCAAGGAAAAAGCTGATCTTCAACACTTTAAAAGCAGGAGTGGCCAGCTGGCAGTGCAGGGACTAGATCCAGCTTGCTAAGCAACTGTATCTGGTCCCTAGCAGCCTCAGCAAATTTTAATCAAGCTTGCGATAAATATTTCGCCCATCATTTTGCTTGTAAGGAAAATGCATATGTTTACAATGTTGTGAGATACAGATGTTTCTCATTTCACTTTTACATCTCTGGGTTTTGTATATAGTATTATCCTCATCGTGCCTGTGCATCTGGACTCCATAACTCCATAAAAGTTGGGTTTTTCCCCTGCTAGCTGGCATGTCTTTTATTATAGAACCACTAGCACTAGCAAAGGGTCATGTTGTGCAGCAAAGTAGGATTCCCAGTCCTGGGCCACTGGATGGAATAACAGCACCCCACCCCCCAGGACACAGAAGGTGTCTATGCCTGCTTTAGATCAAGAATGACATTTTGGTCATTATACAAATAGCCAGGTGTATGTGTGTGAGAGAGAAATAGTGTGTGCAAAAGAGAGCACAAGATGTAGTACTACATTATAGATTAATACCAAGAAGTAACAACTGCAAACAGAAATGTTATAGTTCACAGAGGTATTGCTCTCAAAGCAAAACAGTTTTTAAAAGTCTGTGTTGGTGGAATTTAAAGCCACTTTAGTTTATTCTATAGATCCAGTTACCTGAGGCCATATGAGTAGATTCTGGTTGTCTGTTTGTCAATGTATCTACCACCCGTCTTTTACATACTTGCGTCCTAAAACCTTGCAAGGTTTGTTTAGAAGTTCCCAGGGAAGACCAAAGAAGTGCCATCTGTTCCACTCCAGGGACAAACTTGGATGTTTCCCCGTATCGTCGTCTCTAGACTTTGTCGCGTCTGTGGGTCCCAGGAGAAGAGACTTCCGTCTGCTATTTTATTTGGCTGTTCCCATGATTACAACAGGGCAACTGGATGGAGGAGCCAACTGCTGCTCCAGCAAGATAGGAACTACTAAAAGGATAGCTAGGAGTCTTGTAAGGCCAAAATGAATGACACATATTTAGATTAACTAGCTCATATGTGTGAAAATCCACCAAAGCCTATATCACAAACTGATCAATGACTAAAAGAGTAGTAGGTACCTGCTCTTTGCAACAGCATCTTCCAATAAAATATTGATTGGTAAGCAAAATACATCTATCGGTTGGCAGAATTTCTAGTCTGTAGGCTTGTGCAGGTAATCTTGAAAACATAATGGTAGCTATATGTGCTAGATATTCCTAAACCAAACAGAAAGCCATAAAAAAACAAATATTGTAAATTGAATGCAATCAGCTTTCAGTTTCTAAGGCCATTTCCTGATTTCGAGAGGTAGGACTTGGTTTGTTTTCTTGTTTGTTTTCCCTTCAGGTTCCCAAAGGGAAATAGCACAGGAGTGCAAAATATGCACCAATTGTATATTAGCACCCACTACTAAGTACACCAACACAAGAAGTGTGTTCACTAGGGCAGCTTTTCAGATTATAATAGGAGTGAATAAGTCAGGATGTAGGTACTCCAATCACCCTTGACATCTGATAATTAATGGCATAATCTACCCCCTTACCCCCTGGCTGACTTTTGCTGAGTCACTGTGGCACCTGCAACCTGAGTGCTCATGACTGCCGCACCAGAAGGCAGAGGGTCAGGACATGCAGCTGCCTCACAACCTACTGGGTTTTAAGTGTGTGTATATATTGGGTTGAATTGGCACTTTGCTTCCCACTACTTGAAGGGCTCCAACTGGCAGAATGGAAGAGGAGGCAAATGTTCATCAATTCCCCCTTCCCCTGCAGCCGTCTATGCCCCCTGAAAATCTGCTCTGGTGGGCTGGGGAGGCATTCCAAAACAAGATTGGGGGGTTATTGGGGGCTGCAGGAGGAAGGGGAATTGCTTTCCTCACCACTACCTTTCCACCGGCAGATGCGTCCTGAGTATATTTACACTCAAGCGATGCCAGCTGTAGCAAACTCACGATCCAATCCACTGTCTGATAGCACTTATCCCAATATGTATGTATGCAAATTAAACTGGAACTCTATAAAACTTTCCCATGGCAGACGTCAGCAATGAGCAAGGTGCCTCCCAAGCCTGAAATAAACTAGCCAGATCCTGTTCAGCCAAGATGGACTCTGCATTCTAGAGGTTTCTCCAGGAAAATGCCAGCAGGGAACTGTGGAAGCAAAACCTGCGTGCAGTATGGAGAGTTGAGATTGTGAGTGAAGACAGAAGTTACCTGTCTTGAATTTTTACCTGTATATAAAAGCTATCTCATTTTCTCCTGTCTGTCTTCTGCAGAAACTCAGAGCCCAGAGGAGTGTGGTCAACAGATAAAATTGATCCTAGAATCTCCACGTCTCCCTCAGTGGCACAGACTCCTCCTGCAACACCTGACCAGGCATTTCTGTAAACTGTGCCAGAATGGCAGCAAGAATCACTTCACACCTAGGATGCTTGGAGAGGCCTTTAGTGACGTGCTTTTTAAACCATCCCCATCAAGGTGAATAATCTTCATCTGCTGCTCCTCATCCCTCGCGTGACTAATCTGGAACTCAATTTTAAAACTGAGATGTTAAAAATAAGATTTGGTTCCTGCCCACTAGCAAAGAGAGTTCCAATTGCACCTGAATTTCAGAAATGCCCCAAGTTGATGCCAATTATATTTCAGTTGGAGAGGTTTCCAAGACAAAGGGATTTAGACAATGGCTTTCAGTGGACCATCATACATATAACTGCTGCCTTGAATATTTGACAGAAAGATGGCATATCAGTGAAGTAAATAAATACATATAAACAAAGACAAAGAAAGAAATGTAAATCAATAAGGAATCATAATGTAATGAAGGCAAGCCTAAAACTGCGGCAGCTATTCAAGTAACTTTTAAACCAGGCACTGAAGTTGGGAGCAGCACTCATAGACCATAAATCTTTGTTTCCCATGAAGCTCTTGCAATGCGGGGACCCAAGTTGCACAGATTCTTGGATTGGCATGTCCAAGAGATCATTCCAAATCTCTGCCCTTCAGCATTGGGGCTTAATGGAGCAATATAGCCACCGCCAAATCCGCAGCCCCACTGCTCATGCCAGCCAGGGTAGAAGGTGAAGGCAGGAAAAGTAGCCTCCTCACTTGGTCATCTGCCAACCTGCCTCGGTGAAGAGGTCTGGATCAAGTCCATTGTAGTCACATGATCCTGTTTCCATCCCGTGATCCCAGTGCCTGCTCAGTTTCACCTTTTCCCCAAGCAGCCTGGTTCTTTTGGTTCTGCTCACTATTACTGGCAGTGGCGTGGCTGGGTGCATTGGGGTACTCATCACTGGCAGGACTGGGCAGGGAAACACCTCCACCTCATCCAAACTGCCTGCAGCATGGCGGATTATGGGTTTGGCTTTCTCTGCCTGGTCTCAGTGTCCGATTCCCTCTTCTATTGCAGGCAAACTGAGCAAGCAGAAGCCATGACTAATAATAATAATAATAATAATAATAATAATAATAATAATAATTAATAATTTATTATTTATACCCCGCCCATCTGGCTGGGCTTCCCCAGCCACTCTGGGCAGCTTCCAAACAAAATATTAAAATACAATAATCCATCAAACATTAAAAGCTTCCCTAAACTGGGACTTACATTGTACTAAGTTCTTTGTCCTTGTTTTCCTAGCATGGAACTGAATCCAGAGCACCATGTGAAGATTATTGAGGCTCTTATCGTCGCTGGTGGAGTGTCAGAGATCCAGGCAGCACCAGGTAGGAATTCATTGAACCTTCTGGCTTACGAAACATTATGGAATGAGGTTGGGCTGACTGTATTGTGTGACTATGCTGAATCTGAAAACTGGTCTTTGCCACGAGGCTATCTGTGCGATGCATTTGATTCATTGTGCTCCTAAGGACTGGATTTGGGGCACATGAAACTGGCCCTGAGCCTTTATGGAGTGGCAGGAAAGAAAGTCTGGAGTATGCATTCCTTTTGATGTGAAGAGTTTCCATGTATTGTGCCATGTATTCCATGTACTAGCTTCATGTATTGTGTTCAGCTGGGTTAGGTTGGTGTGCTTTTATTTCAGTTTGTACATATGGAATGTATGTGACCATAATTAGTGGCATTTGTGAGCATACCTATTCTATAATTGTGAAAGAGAATGGTGAGGGAAGTGGGTGACTGTCCCTTAGCAGTATGATACTTTCTGGAAGCTTTGCACCAACTGTTATCTGCTGTAGGATCAGCACTTTGGTACTAAATTGGAAGCAAAGCAACTTCTTAGAGAGTCTCCAGGAATAACAAGATACTTGTCCCTTCAAAGCTTCATGTGTTAGATGTGCTACAGCTTCAGTGCTGATGTCAGACTGATTTGCTTTTCTGTTGTAGGACATACAGGGAACTAACACCTTATCCCATCTATGTGCATGCAATGCAGAGTGCAGACATTCGTATAGTACTGCACCAAATCTTTGCTGTGAAAATATTCTCTGAAACATCCTGCTGGTCACTATCTTCATGACTTTTCAAAACTTGTTTGCAGGTCTGATCAGCAGCATTTTCATTGCCATTATTTTTCCAACCATGTTTTTCTTGTAGGATTACATGGCCAGGACCATGGTCAGGTTTGTCTATCTGGCAATATCACAAGGTCAGTTCAGAGTAAAGGCAGTGCTTTATGCCCTCACTCTGAATTAGCCCCAGGACAACGCCGTCAGATTTGGCTGTGTAGCATCATAACATCATTTCATTGAACAGAATTATTCCCATTTCTTTGGGATAATGTAGCCAGAAAGAACAATCACATTTAGCTAAGTGATGAAGTTGCAAAGTCAGATCAGTGTGAGGGCATAACACATTGCCATTGTGTGGAATGTGTATTGAGTAAGGAACCATTCTGCAAACATTTTCACCCTCGTGTGGAGGCCCCTCCTAAAGAATTCTGAAATGGGTATGCATTTCACAGGAGGAGAAAAATGTTCACCTCTCTTCTCAACACACACATTCATTTCAGTTTAGCTCTAACAAAATGCACTCCAGATTTTTTTTTAAAAAAAACTAAGGGTAGACATGTTTAGATACAGTGGGTGGGATCCACATAACAAACTTCTTCAGCTGAAGGCCTGCACAAAGGCTTCCAAATGTGCAATGAGGATTACCCCCTCTCCTTCCCCTGCTTGCACCTACGCCCCCCGACAGCTGCCTCTGCAGGGGTTGGGAGAACCCCTATAAGAGCATGCGGGGGGGGGGGAGGTGGGATTGTTCAATTTGGCAAGCTGATAAGCTTGTGCAGGTAGAATGTTTGTAATAGTATGATGTTGACTTCCACCCAGTAAGCTGGAGGAAATTATGCTGGGTATATTCAGCTAAGTTTTACTCATGTTGGACCCATTTAAATTAATAGACCTGACTTAGTAATTAATTTCAGTGGATCTACTCTGAGTAAAACTTAGTTGGGCAATAGTAGGGGAATCCACCATTTTCTATGTACTTCTGACAGCTGCATTAAAATTTTGTCTATTATTTGACTGAGTCTTTGAAACTGGAAAGGAATTCAGAAAAAATCCCCAAAGGTTCTTTTATTAAGCTTATAGGGGATTGTGCATTCCCTGTGATAGGTCAAACATGTAAATACAGACAAGGAAGAGAATGGGCTAGACACATAGGTCTTGGAAGAAGCATAAATGAGCTCTGAGTGGGGCTCAGCTGGATCTTAGCTAGACAAACTCAAGAATGGGACAATTCCCTTGCTCCCAAGTTACCAGTCTCTGCAGCCACAGCAGGAGCTGTGATTCTCCAGCGGTTTGACTTCATCCCTAGAGGCACACTCCATTGTCTCTCGAGGTAGCTGGATTCCCCCCCCCCCCTAAAAAAAGACATTGCTTGAAGCATCCCCCAAGTTGTGCCCTATGGGCTGGCTTAAGGACTGCAGTTGCCTAAAGTTTAGACATGAGTATTTCTGGGCTTTTGTATAACACAGTCTGCATTGCAATTTGTGTTCCAGACATGAAGGAAATATATTTGTTTGATTTGTTAAGAAGAAAATCTCTCCCCAGTCAGATTGCAAAACAAAAATGGAAATGCATGGAAAATTATTGTTTCAACTATTAATGTAATGATCTGTAGCAGCACGTGAGTCTGTTGTGTATCCACCGGCTGTTGCCAACAGTAGACCCCTATTGGGAGGAAGGGAGGAAGATTCTTTTTTCACACCAGAGTGACACCTGCCCTACAGCCTTCAGGTCAGAGGTTCACTGAAGTCCCCTGAGGCGGACCAGTTAAGACACTATTATGTAGCTTTGCTAAAGCTCCTCTCACAGGCTTGCTTCTGATAATCACAGAGGAACCCTAGGGAATTCACCACCCAACTGTCAGTTCTATGGTCACTTTCATGGCCCTGGTGCCTTCCGTCTTCCTGGCAAAAAGGTGTTCACCCTGCCTGGGGCAGGAATGGAAGATCCAAGTTTGTCTCGCCTCCTTGTCTTTGTCCATGGTCGTTAGTTTGATCGGCAGCACAGCTGGCAGCTGGGGACGGTTTAATTGCTCTTCAGGGAATCGCTGAGGTGATGTTACAGGAACGCCTTTGGTGAGGGTTGACTTTGGGAAGAGTCCAGCACACGGAAGGGAAGGGGAAGGGAAGTTGTGTTTGCTGTATTTTCCAACTCACTGTTTGCTCACATGAAGTTTATTGGCAGAAGCGATGGCTCCTGATCCTGTTTGCATTTATCATCTGACCAGCTAGGTTCAGCAAGGTTATGAAGAGGTAATTCTTGAGGCAGATGACGGGACTGAGGACTTTCCTCATGACTGCTCCATATCCTGAAGCCCTATTGATTCACTGTCTTGCTAAAGAAGACATTTATCAATAGAGTTATAACTTTCAGATGTACCAAATAAACTTGCTTAACCTATGAAATTCTGATGAGTGGTTTTTCCCCACATGCAGAGATTGTTTCCATTTGCTTAAAGATGGGAATTTAGCTAGACTAAACCATCTTGTTTGATGGTTTCTCAGTCCAGCAGGGATTAATTACCAGCACTGGTGACTTCTGTGTAGCTAAATAACAACAAACTAACTACTGGTAGTATTTAGTTGAGGCTATGGTGCCTATCAGAGGCATATCCTTCTTTGTTCTGCTTGTGTCTCAGTACTATTAACCTGTTGTAGCAGAAAAGAATGCAATCAATATTTTGTCATTTGGGGACTGAAGGAGCTTGCACTGTGGGCAGGCCGTCAGATCAACAGTAGGTGTAATATTTGCTGCTAGAAATTTTGTGAAGTGACGCCACAGGAGGCTGAAGTGTGGAACTAGGCAGCCTCCTGTGATGGCAGAATTCAAGAGGCACAACTAGGCCTAATGTAAAGCATGAGCTTGGCTACCACTATGGTGTATTTGTTCCCTAGGTGAACTGAAGAGTTTGTCATTTCCTTTGTGTATTTAAAATGTGGCTTTTCCAGTAAAAAAAACCCTGCAAAATATGCTCAGGAATGCTCTGTAAAATTCTGGGACACACGCTCATCCTATATAGGGACTTTCTTGCCTTGCTTTCAACCCTGCCCTGCCAAGAGTAGCTAAAATTTATGAGCCATTCCATCTACTTCCAGATGTTTTTAGTAGATTCTCTGCAATGCCACTGAAGACTAACAGCACAATGCTACCCATGTCTACTCAAACAAGTCTCATTGAGTTGGGCTTACCCCCAGATAAGTGGATGTAGGATTGTATTAATAGGATGTACCTTTGAGTAGAAATGGATAGGATTGCACTGTAAATTAAGTAGAAGTCAGCATGGACCAATGGTAAGTTATTAGCGTAAGCAAGACTTGAATCAGAGATGCTTGTCCAGTTTAACCAATTGAGTTTAGACGATGTGCAAATTGACCTGGGGGTTTATTTTTAGGTTCAATCTTCACTTATTTAAGAGTTCCTTTCAGCTTTCCTGCTACACTGACATGTTTTACTTTGTACATCTTGATTAGAATTGGCTTTTTATAGCTGTTAGACTCATCCTTCTGTGACAAAGAAAAAAACTTTGGACGTTGACTCTCTATTGCTAAAGATACAGCTTATGCTTATATTAACAGTAAATGCATCCAGAAATGACCACAAGTATGTACTTTCAAAATCATTCAGGCCAAAACGCTGCTTCAAGTTGCTGGCTCACATTGCTTATAATTTATTTATATTTGGTTGTCTTTTCCTTCTATCACTCTTGTGTTAAGAGAACATTCAATATCTCTTTTAAAAGTTTGAAGCTAAGGAATTAGCAGGTTGATTCATATTAATATCTGAAATTAAGTTTTGATCTACCTCTCTCGTTAGCTCCTCCTTGTCTCAGTCTCCATTTTCCTCCATTTCCTTCTACTTCAGCTATTTTCCCCTCAGTTTCCTGTTCCTGCATCAAGTCAGGAACAAGAAGAGTATGAAAAGTCACACGACTAGGTGAAGCTGTGGTCAAAATAAAATAAAGTAGTCCAGGATTAAGCACAGTCCAAAAGGCAGAATTGTTGAGTAGTGGTCCAGAGAGTACGCAGCGCAGGAGAACAGACAGCGTAGGTCAGTCAAGAGGTGGAGCAAGGCAGGTTAGCCAAAAGTCTGGTAGCTGAAAGGCATACATCATGTGTAGGGAAGCTAAGGCCCGGGGGCAGGATTAGGCCCAATCGCCTTCTAAATCCGGTCTGCGGACGGTCCGGGAATCAGTGTGTTTTTACATGAGTAGAATGTGTCCTTTTATTTAAAATGCATCTCTGGGTTATTTGTGGGGCATAGGAATTCGTTCCCCCCCAAAAAAAAATAGTCCGGCCCACTACATGGTCTGAGGGACAGTGGACCAGCCCCCTGCTGAAAAAGTTTGCTGACCCCTGGCATACATTGTTTTAGTAGCTACGAGACCTCAGCTAAGAACTGGTGTCGTTTCTGTCCAGAATCAGATGCAAGCATTTAATCCTGCTCTTGAGTAGTGTTAGAAACTGAGATAGAACCATCTACTGCCAAAGTGTGGTGAAAGAATATCTCTCTGCTGATGCCAGTCCCAGCACACATTTACGATAGGGCAAGTATAGCACTAAAAGTAAAGTACTGTTTGCTAATTGCCTTCAGAGGCCCAGAGATGTTCTCTCTCTCTCTCTCTCTCTCTCTCTCTCTCTCTCTCTCTCTCTCCCCCCCCCCCTTAGTCATCCTATAGCCATGCAATTTCCACATGTGTTTCTTCTGGTAAATCCTCATAAATCAACCTTCCCAGCCTCTATCTCACATTTATTGCTCTACTCAGAGCTCTCACCAATCAATTAAGCAAAGTTGGTATGCATCTTTTCTCTCTGGTTCAGCCATGTGTTAGGAAATCATAGGTCCCCCTCTCCTCTTTTTTTAAACTACAGGTTGGTATATGATTACGCTTCAAATCAGGTTGAGAGGCATTGCCATATTCTCTACTATAAACCTCTCAGATTAATAAATTTGCTTATAAGAGATGTTGGGGAAACAAGGATAAAGGGTCATGTAAAATGGAAGAACTGGAGGAGAAAGTCCATTTATTTCCTTCGGAAGGTTATTTGCACAAAACTTCAGTGGAAATGTAAATTGAAATGAAATCTCATTGCAAGTGAGATAGGCATTTCTCTGGGTGGGTAATCACAGACGCAAGTCAGTCAATTTGTATTCACTTTGATAAGATTCTGGACTTTTAGGAAGTTGTTATGCCAAGTCAAATCATTGGTCCATCTCAGTATTGTATCAACTGACCATCAGCAGTCTCCTAGGATTTGCCCGGAACTGATTGAACCTGGGAACAGCTGCATGGAAAGCATGTGCTCTTCCACTGACCTGTGGTCCTTTTGAAGAATCCTGTGTCCATAATCTACATTTATAAAATGCAGATATGTTCTTTGTTCATCCAGGCCTTAGGCTACCTCTCTGCTGAGGAACACATCTTAAACTTGCTCCTGTGAATGGATGGGCCATGTAAATGTGAAAACTTAACTCATCCCAATGTTTCAGGTTCTGAGTTTGGGAAATGTAGATTAACTCCCCATTTCTCAGCATGTACACACACACACACACACACACACACACACACACACACGTACACACACACAGCAAGCCAAGAGAGGTATGGGCTATCTAGGTTCATAGGGATGATGCTGGCATTGCTGCTGACTCACTGTGTGACCTTAGCTTGCCATTTTAACCTTCTGTATGTCTAAATTATTTCCATCACACCTTAGTGGTGTGAGGTTTCACTCCATAATTCTAAAGTTCTTTGGAGACCATGCTTGGCCGTAGAAGTGCTATATAAAGCTTCTGGTGTTAATATTAGTCTGAGAAGTGGATGCCCTAACCACTTTGCCATATCCTGTCCTATTCCCCACATACACCCTTGTCCCACATTCAGTCTTGCCTTGTAATTACACCTATATAAAATAGCTATAAATGCCTTGCAATAACAGAGACCTCTGTGCAAATAACCATATAAATAGGAGTCAGTAGTTGATACCAGGGGGAAAGAGAACATGACCTTGCTTTGACGCAAGAGTAAAATAGTCTTCTTGCTTAGTTTTTGTATCCCCTTTCGGAAGGCAGGAAGAGAAGCATTGTTCTGTGTTCATATTGCTGATGTGTCCACTGCTTCTGGCTGTGTGCATTCACATAAACAGATAAAGTCAGTAGTAGTGCAGCTCAACCCTGAATACAGTTTGTGGCCATGACCAAGTGGCTGTTCTTCAGCCTCAGAGCACTAGCTGTAAAATGGCGAGTCTAATGATCTGCCATTTGTCACAGGGCTGTATGTATGTGGGAAGGAAGAATGAGGTGAGGAGTGCAAAAACGGGAGAGGCCATAACTCAGTGGTAGAGGTCATGCCTTCTTCCTGTATTCTTCCTTTATGGCCCAGTCTTTACTAGACATAGAAGGATCTGACAATTTTTGTTCTCTCAGCCTCTCTTTTTCCCAATCTTAAATTCAGTTTTCCACATTTAAGCAGCCATTTGCAAATTTTTAAACAAAGAAGGAAATCCTCATGAAACTTCTTTAGCAGTGTAGTGTGAATTTTGTATCCAGTTTTGACTAATGTACACATTTTTGCAAGCCATTTCTCCTAATATAACCCATTTTTATATGTTATTTTCATGAATGTATTCGTCTTTATGCATACTTTAACCTAATGTACGCAGAACTGCCCCACATAATTCAGATAAGTGTGAGTTTCAAAGGATGGCTGTGTTTTGTTCTCGTATTTACTTTAAAACAGGGGTAGGCAACCTAAGGCCCGGGGGCCAGATGCGGCCCAATCACCTTCTCAATCCGGCCCGCGGACGGTTCGGGAATCAGCGTGTTTTTAAATGAGTAGAATGTGTGCTTTTATTTAAAATGCATCTCTGGGTTATTTGTGGGGCCTGCCTGGTGTTTTTTACATGAGTAGAATGTGTGCTTTTATTTAAAACGCATCTCTGGGTTATTTGTGGGGCATAGGAATTCGTTCATTCCCCCCCAAAATATAGTCCGGCCCCCCCACAAGGTCTGAGGGACAGTGGACCAGTCCATGGCTGAAAAAGGTTGCTGACCCCTGCTTTAAATGCAAAATGAATCAAATTCCTTGACCATTCCTAGTCCTTACAATTAAGAGGGTTATTGTACATGTCATTTACCTGGGAGATAACAGCAGCCTGGTGCTAGAATATATGTTTTGCACACTGGAGATACCAGGGTCAGTGCTTGGCACCTGCATCTCAAAAGTGGCAAGTAATGGGACCCTGAAGCACTGCTGCTAGCTGGAGTAGACAGTATTGGGCTGGAGAAACAAATAGTCTGATTTGGTATAAGGCAGCTTACACAATGTAAGTAATAAACAAGAATTTTCTACCTATTCGCATCTCAAATCATTTATGGTCCATTTGTACAATCACACTGATGTGCTGGCAATCCCGGCCTGGCTGATCTGTGCCAGTTACTTCTCCAGAAGAACCTTTCAGAATGCAACCCAGCATGCAATCCACACCCAGCAGGTGCCAGCATGCAATCCACACCCAGCATGCAATCCACACCCAGCAGCTACCACGACAGGTGGAGGGGCAGTGGGCACATCCTGGGGCAGCCATGTGACTGCTTCAACCCACGTGCTCTGCATGGAAATGCTCAGCTCCTGTTTTCAACATGCTGGGTATGGGCATGTGGATTTGATGCTATGACCAAAAAAGTGGGGTCACGTGCCAACATGCTGGATTGAGTGCATGTAAGGGGGTGGCCCAACTCCTGCTTGCTCCATTTCCAGTGCTGGGGCAGGAGGAGAAGTGAGTCTGTGTGGAAGAATGGATAGAAATACCAGCTTATGTAAATGTGGATGACATCATCCCTTCTCCATTCTCCTGGTGCTATTTATAGCTACTTTAATTTACTCCCCTTTGCTTTATTATCTTTCCACAAGCTCTTTATCCCCAGCATTTAGCATCTCAATTGGCAAGCAGCAGCCAGCTGCATGATACAGCAGGATGCTTTTTCTCCTGATGCAGCACAGCCTGCCTGTGTGGGTACAAACATGGAGGAAGATGAGGGAAGGGGGAAGGAAAGGTTGCCTCCTCCTCTCTCTGTGTATTCCCTAGCAGGGAGTATGTTCTGTTGGGTCCTGGGATGGGGTGGAGTTTGAGACCCTGTCATAGTAATCAGGGGTTGGGCAATTCCCTGGCCAAGGGAGCAACTGTTAGGCACAGCAGGAGCTGGAAGAAAATGAGCAGGTCTAGATTAACGGGTACTAGTCATGGCTGATTAATTTTGATACAATCCTATATAGCTGCCTCTTTGCTCTGCTTCTGAAGGCTTGTCTGAGGTTTGATCTAGTATAAGTCCAAAGTAACACAGACAAAATAGATAAGACGGTACATGTTGAGTGGTCTAGGGAAAACACACACATCATACCTACATTAAGACAGCTTGATACCTAAGGCAGAGCAAATTAAATGTGTCCGAAGCCACCATTAGAACATGAAACTTTTCACAGTGTTTTTAGCTTCTTGATGTAACTCAGTCAGTAGAGCATGAGGCTCTTAATCACAGCGTCATGGGTTTGAGCCCCATGTTGGATGAACTAGATGTTTGGACTAGATGGTCCTCTTGGTTCCAATTCTACAGTTCTATGATTCTATGTGCAACTATTATACCCCACCACACTAAGTATTTTCTAAATTCTAATGCCTCCTCCTTTCTATTCCCATTCCTATACAAGAATGCCCTCCCCCCAACTTTTTTCAGTCATCTTCTAAGACAGGCATAGGCAAACTCGGTCCTCCAGATGTTTTGGGACTACAACTCCCATCATCCCTGACCACTGGTCCTGTTAGCTAGGGATGATGGGAGTTGTAGTCCCAAAACATCTGGAGGACCGAGTTTGCCTATGCCTGTTCTAAGATCTCTCCCTTCTCCTTGCACCCCAATTTCAAGGTTGCAAAGAAAAGTAAGATTTTTTTTAAGGCCAAATGGCAAGAAGGACCTGGTCAGAATGATTAAAAGACCTATAGTGGGGAGAGAAATACAACCAGAGACGGTAACTATTTGCTCTGCAATGATGGGGTCTGGGGTGCGGGAGGATGCTCAGAGGAGGGAATGGTGACTACATAAAATCCATATATTGGATGCAGGTCTGCTTTCTCTGAGACCCAGATACCCAAATCATCATCCTCTTGCAACTCCCTACTGCTTTCAGCCAGGAATACGGATAAAGTGATTTGTTAGCGCCCTGAAGACCACAGTATGAATTGGTGGAACAGCTGCTGTGAAAAAGAGGCTGCCTGTAAATTTAAGAGGCTCTTTTATTTCTTTAGCCGGAATAGCATTTATGTCCTAGGAAAAACTGGGTGTGTCGAAGGTGACCAGTCCTGGACGCCACTCCTTCCCCCAATGGCAGACATTTGTGAGAAACTAGTTGGCTGAATCGCACCCACAGCATTCATGCACCCATGCGCACACACGGCTCTTCCCAGAAGAGATCCTGTGAGGTCATGGGCACCAGCTTCCCGTTAGCTTCAAACATACAACAGCTGCTATAGCACATTAAAATTAATTCGGCAAAACCAGGAAAGAAAGGGGAGGGGGACCATGACTGATGTGGATTCCCGCTTTCTGAACAGGCAGCTTTCGGTCATTATGGATGACACATCCCTCATTATAGCAGGAAAACCCCATGTTTTCTTCACATTTAAGTGGCTTCCATTGACTTCTGTCTGCGGAAACCCAAATGAAATTCTCTTTGATACAAACAGAGCCCTTGTGTACACGCATATGTACTCATGAGGATGTTTGTCTCATTGAGATCATTGGAATATACCCACTGAATCCATATACACTCCCATGTAAATTTGGGGGCACTCAGAGGTGCTTTTAAAGGGGAAGAAACTTATCGGGAGCTCTGGTCACAGATCTCAACCTAGATTCTCCCTCAAAGTCTGCTCTGCGTTTTATGATGGTGTCACTGGTGTGATAGGAGAACTGAGTGTGCATTCCTTCTGGACTAGTTCCACGTTTCTTTTAGTGTATCATTTTATTCATCTGTATTTCTTCTTCTTCTCCAAAAGCATCTGTGGCATGTCCCACCTAGTTCTCGTCTTCTCTCTTTCTGCTCTGTATTTGTACATGATCATGTGTGCTTATGTGATACACACAAGGCAACTTGCCCAACTCAGCGCAGGGGACTGATCTAAAAGATTCCAGATCTAGGTTTATGATTGGTTGCTGTAATGAGTTCCATTCTGAAATGAGTGCGATACTGTTAATGCCTCCAGAGTGTCTTGTCAAAACTTTAGTAAGTTCTCATCATACACTTTGATACTGGTTGGGAAGTCATGCTGTGTATGATTTATGTTAGGGGACCCAGGTGGCGCTGTGGGTTAAACCACAGAGCCTAGGGCTTGCTGATCAGAAGGTTGGAGGTTTGAATCCCTGCGACGGGGTGAGCTCCCGTTGCTCGGTCCCAGCTCCTGCCCACCTAGCAGTCCGAAAGCACGTCAAAGTGCAAGTAGATAAATAGGTACCGCTCCGGCGGGAAGGTAAACGGCGTTTCCGTGCGCTGCTCTGGTTTGCCAGTAGTGGCTTAGTCATGCTGGCCACATGACCCGGAAGCTGTACGCCGGCTCTCGGCCTATAGAGCAAGATGAGCGCCGCAACCCCAGAGTCGGACACGACTGGACCTAATGGTCAGGGGTCCCTTTACCTTTACCTATGATTTATGTTGTCATTGGCCAGCCTCTCCCATAGGGGCAGATGCCAAATTCTCCATTTATTTCGGCCTACAAGGCCTGGATTCAAGTGTTTCCCTGCTATGTCCAATTCACCTCTACATCCCAACTTGTAGTAATAGCTCAGCCTTCTCTTCTTCCAGATTTCCAGACTCAGGGGAGGAAACAACCAAGTTCTACAATAAGTGAGAGAACATGGTCCATCCCCCTTTTTTTTTTTGGATCACAATGCAGCGCAGCAGCAAAGCTTTGCTGCCCATTTCCTGTCAGAGACAAATAGCTTCCCTTCCCTTGATAAGCCATGCAGGCAACAGTATATGTATTCTCAATATTCTGCCAGACTTCCCTAATTTTTCCTCCCTCTACTCTCAGATGACCCTTCTGGTTACAGTGTGTTACACTCCTCTTTCTTTAAAAATATTTATGTGTCTCATTTGACAGTAAACTCATTTGACAATAAAACACAGAAATAATGGTTAAAATGTTGATAAATAAAATATTGGGAGGATACCAGCAACAGATAAAACAAGCAGCCCACCCACAATCACAACAATAGAATCAAAGCCAAGAGCAAAAGCATAATAATAATTGTAATAATAGTAATGATAAAAATCGTCAAAGTAAAGCTGCCAGGGGGGGCCGGGTAAAGTCTTATGATCTTTCAAAAAGGCCTGCAGTGTTGTGTCTGGTGGAGCCCAGTAGGCAATTGATTCCAAAGCCAAGGACTTCTGGGGTCCATAATGTGACTGTACGGTTCTTGCCTCCAGCCACAACGCCCAGCACTGACACTCAGAGTGTAGGGGCTTCTGCATTTAGTTTTCAGTGTCTCTGATGTAATCCATTGTTTATCAAGGATGTAGTCCTAGGCATCCTCTGACTTGGTCTTTAAAAAAAAAACATCTGAAGGGCATTCATCAGCCTGAAAATTCACAGTAAATATGTACCCAGAAGCCCTGATCAATTGTGTTTACTGTGTTATAACGGATATGCAAATGCCCTTCAAATGTAAATGCCCTTCAAAACAACAGAGGCATCATTACTGATGAAGCACCTAGCAGCCCATGTCCAGAGAGTAAGTGTACTTAGGATCGTGGCACCAGGTTCCTTTCTTGTCTAGACATGTAGACCCACATGCATTATGCTCCTGGTCCCCTTCACAAGACCAGGGGACGGAGACCAAGATAGGTGGAGTCAGGGTCTGCCTGGTAGGTTGGGTCAGCTTGAGTCACCCCACTTCCTTGAGTGAGCACTGTTAGGTTTCTGGGGCAGAACAAGGTTTTTCCCCCTGGTCCCACTACTTTCAAGAGAACAAAAAAATGGCATTTTCTCATCTGTATCACTTAAAATCTGTATCACTTATTCCCTTTCAAATTTGGCCACTCACTTCCCTTGATCTTGCACCTCTAAAGCTTCTGGCATAGCTCAGTGGTAGAACATCTGCTTGCATGTAGAAGGTCCCATGTCCATTCGTTGCCATCTCTAGGTAGGGTTGTGGGCTTATAACGCAGCTCCGTATGTTCCCATCTGCCTGAAAGGAGGTGAAATAATCCAGTTTAGAAGCAGTTGGGTAGCAACTCTACTCATAGACTACGGTTGCCTGGTTTGATAATTATAATTTAAGGGTTAAAATTGAGATCCATGACTCCTGGCCTTCCCCCACTTTTGTGCTCATGGCTGATATTTGCTTTTCAGATTTTGAAAAGTAGAGAAAGCAATGCCCTCTGGCTAGAAGGACAACACTGTAGTTGACAGAGAAGTGTGTTTTCTTTTCCATTGATTCCTCCCTTTTTGAGAAGGTGGCCTGGTTAAAGGCTGCTATTTTTTAATTATTTTTTTAGCCAAACTGTGGGTCACCAGATGTGGGACGTAACAACATCAAGAGGCTTTGATGCTTTCTTTCCTTCTCAGCTACCATGCTCTTTATCAGGCTAACCAACTGCCCTCCGTTGATCTCCTGGGGGCAGTGGTCAAAACCTTGGCCTGAGATCATAAGAGAAATATACACACACCTCACCCACTGTCCTGTCTCTGATCTCAGGAAGTGCTCAGTAAGGTTTTGGGAAAGAGATGGAAACATAAACATGCTATTACTCCCAAAAGTAGTGAAGTTGCTAATGCTGAAACATTTACCTTTTAATCCTCCAGAGATGGAACTGAGGCGTGTGTGTGTATGTGTGCGTGTGTGCACACTAAACCACTTGGAAAGCTTTCTTGAAGTTCCAAAAACACTTTGAATTAGATCTGAGAAAGGTCAGCGGCAAATGTGTGTGCTCATGGCTTCATTTTCTCCATCAAGTCACTGCTTACTTTATTTCCATTTTGCTTTGCTCTGGTTACAGTGGGTAGGAGCACAGCATAGCTGCATCTCATGACTCAGCATTTGCATTGGCAACAGAGGCATGCAGAAGGAACAAGAGACCATAATCTTGAATTGGCACCATCTGTTATCAACACATGCACTTTATTCATTTTATTTGTTAAGAGATTTATATGCTGCCCTTGACCAAAAAATAGTCACAGAGTCGTTTACCAGAAAAAAGGCTTAACACCCTCCCCCCCCCAAAAAACCTTGGTGAAGGGTGGGGGGACATCTTGTCCCTTTTCTTAAAGCATTTCCAGACAGCCTCTTTATTGAGCATTCATCTTGATTTGTTTGCAGGGAGGTTAGGCAATGCTGGCTGTTTAATGAACATTTATTCTGATTTGTTTGCAGGGAAGTTAGATGACGTTGCGTGTCAAAACAAGTAATGTCTCACACCTTCCAGCGCATTTGCCCGTCACTTTTACCTGCTGCAAAAAAGTCTGATCATTTGGGGGAAGTGGGCTGATTGTGCAAGAGCTCCCAATCAACTATGATTGCATAAGCTGAATTTGGCGAACTTATTTATATGTGGCATATTTAGTATCCAAGTGTGTGAGATGATTCTTCTGACCACTAAAGAGAAATGTGTATGTCAGGTGACTTACAGTTAGGGGTGTAAGGCGACAGCAATTTCCACCCTTTTCTGTGTTAATTGCAATCAGTGCTGTTTCCATTCCGCTGCAGTTCGCCTTCCATTGTTTGTCTCATTATCTGCTATGGGTGAAGCTAACACAATTAATTATGTAACTAATTATGTAAGAGGGACAGATAGCAGTGTTGACCACAGCACCCCTGATTCGAGGAACCCCTAGGTGCCACGGCACACTGGTTGAAAACCACCAATGTAATCAGTTTTGGTGCATTTCAAGGAAGACCCAGAAAAGAGATCACACACCATTTTAAACAGCCCCCACCCATCCAGCAATCATGACCAAGAGCCCTAGATTGCAAATCATAAAGTCCTTCATTTGGTAGCAAGAGGTTTCACCATTGAATATTGGGCATGTACTCAAGGATGAAGTCATAAGCTTATATTATTTTAGGACCAAGCTACACGTGATGCTCAGTTGCATGGTACTTGATGCTTCCTTCCTTCCCTTCACAGAAATACAGACACAGAGGCTGCCATCTGCAGCAGAAAACCCATGCAAGGGGTTATTGGCAATTCTTAGTCCTTTCCCGACTGGCAGTTTTTCTGCTAAATATGAGAAGCTCAGGTATTCATATATCTTCCCCTGCTGGTGACAGAAACAGCACAGAGGGCGATTTTAGTGGGAAAACCACTGGAAGTGGAAGGAGAAAGCTCAGAAAGCCCCTCCCCCATGTGTGTCTTCCTCTACAAATTACAGGTTCCGAAGCTGCAATTTATAAAAATAATACATGGGGGGGGGGGACTACATGTGACTGATGGTGCATGTGTAGTTTGGCCTGTAGGAGATTTTCCATGTAATTCCAAGCAGGCAATTAGAACCCCACATCCTGTAATCTAAATTGGAAGACCTCTAGCTTCCAGGACTCATATTTTGGGAGCAAAGGCAGATAGAGAAAATGCAGATGCACCTACCTACAGGAACCATGCACTGCTTTTTTCTGCTGTAGGCAAGGTCTACACATCTGTGCCTTAACTCCTGTGATTATACATGTGCCAAACACACTGATTTTCTGTCTTTCCCCATGCTTTAGGCAGGCGTTCTCTCTCTCTCTCTATGTATGTATGTATGTATGTACCAGTATGTATATGTTAGGGGCCTGACATGTTTATGAAGTTAAACATTTATCTGGCACTTTTTTGTTTTTAAACCAATATGAGGTGGTTTCTACTTTGAAACATTGGGGAGTAGCTTCTTGATTACCCAAAGGGCCAGCCAATCATAATTGTGAAGTGCAGGCTACAATGGGAGGAGGGAGGTGTCTCTGTGATGGTCACAAGGACCAGCCAGTTGGTACTTTGTACAGCCAGCTTCTTCTGGAAACAAGAAGAGACGTTTGCTTCTGAGTTTAGTTTTCTGAAGAACTTCATTCCTCTGACTAAAAACACAGGGGCTGCAGAGCCACAGCAGGCTAATCACTCAAACTACACATTTTTATATACAGATTTATTGTTTTTTTCTGATAGAGTTTAATGTAAACCTTTGGTATGAAATGCTACATTTTCATTTTCAAAAACTGGCTGTAGAAACTTCCCTCAAATAGCCATTAACAATCTTGTGCGCTGAAACCCAGTATAGCTTTGATTGTTTCAGTTTAAAACATTACAGGGTGGCTGTATTTGTTAAACAAAAATGCAAGCAGGCCCTAAGTCTGAGCACCCTTTCCGGGGCACTGAAGTCACCAGGAAGGCAATTCCATGCCCCTCACTGTGCCAATCTGCCAATTCCTGGAGCAGCTGCAGTGGGCGAGCACCTTTCCGTAACCTATCAAATGCAGGTGGGCCTTGGCCATGCCTCCCTCAAGTTCCCCTGCTTGAAAATCCAGAACCATCTGTTTCAATTAAGTCATCCTGTGCATCTTCCTTCATCTGCTGGTCAGCCGATCTGTTGCTAAATTGTTCCTGACAAACACCGCCACTCGGAGAACTTCTCAGACTTCAGACCTGATAGAGTGAGACAAGTGGAGGCACTGAGGAGAAGGAAAGGGTTGAATAGGGATGTGGGCATTCTGAGTGGGAATCTCCATCTGCAGCTGGCAATCCAACTTGCTAAGCAACTAGAATATTTTGAGCGGGGTTTTCATTGTTTGTTCTTGGTGACTTTTTGGTCCCTCCGGTGTTGTTTGTTGTTGTTTCAGTCATTTATATGCCACTTTTCCAGATATCGGGACCCAGGTGGCGCTGTGGGTTAAACCACAGAGCCTAGGGCTTGCTGATCAGAAGGTCAGCGGTTCAAATCCCCACGACGGGGTGAGCTCCCGTTGCTCGGTCCCAGCTCCTGCCCACCTAGCAGTTCGAAAGCATGTCAAAGTGCAAGTAGATAAATAGGAACCGCTCCAGCGGGAAGGTAAACGGTGTTTCCGTGCGCTGCTCTGGTTTGCCAGAAGCGGCTCTGTCATGCTGGCTGTCGGCCAATAAAGTGAGATGAGCGCCGCAACCCCAGAGTCGGACACGACTGGACCAAATGGTCAGGGGTCCCTTTACCTTTACCTTTTTTTCAGATATAAATCCTACCAAGGGTGGCTTACAAGTGCCAATATTCAATTCTGTATTTTTAAAATACAAGAATTAAAATCCTTTCCAAATGACGGTTGATTGTAGAGTGGTGGTGGGTGTTGAGGAACTGCCTCTCCCTCTCTCTCCATTGGAATCCTTCTCACAGAGCAGTTGCTGGTAGATCACTCTGTTTTTTGTTTTTTGGAAGATCTCTATACATTTGCAGAACCATCAAACCCATCACAGTGGTTGGGTGACACAGTGTACAATGTCCCATGAATGATGAACAAGATTACTAATTTCCTAATTAAAGTGGCATCTCAAAGTCTTTTCTTTGCAAGTGCCCGAAAGCTTCTTCTGCAAAAACTTTGGCTGCTCACGCTCCTTAAAACCCTAAAGTAATAATACCAAACAAGCAAATTATTATTATTATTATTCAAAAAGTTTATTGGTTTTTACACTTTTTTTAAGCACATAACATAGCGGTTAAATTTCCATACTTCCCCCCCTCTCACAGTAGGAAGCAAACATCCATCCCCCCCCTCTCACAGGAGTTTACATAATCATTGTACATTTAACCTCTCTAATATTCTTTAATATCATTGCTTGGGCCTGACCCAAATCTGTGGGCCAGGCATCCTTTCTTCCTCAATTTCATATTTCGGTTGACTTCCTCAAGTCCCCCTCTGTTGATTCATCATATATCATCTTTAACAGTTTCCATAAACAAGCAAATTAATAGTGGAAAACCTATGTACGGACTTGCTAAAAATAGCACCTTCTGAAGCATAAATGCAAGCTACAGAAATATGGGTAGTATGGGTCAGGTCACAGCAAGACCTCTTGCTTATATAGGTAGGTGGGAGACTTTTAATACAGTCACGATAAGTGAGGCAGGAATATGAGACGCATGTACTGCGTGATGCAACTCTGTGCTGCTAAGTCTTCATCTCAAAGCGGCTGAGATCTGGACCGCACCTCATGTTATGCAAACGGGTTGGCAAAAAGGCCAACAGCAAGACCTGCAGTGAGAGCTAAACAAGTCAACTGGCACCTTCTTTGTTTCTCTGTTTCTTTTATCTTTCTCAGTGATCTTTTATTTACATTTGGGCGTTAGCTGTGGATTCCTTTCAAGCCAGCGAACACTCTAGCACCAGGTGAATGTGCTTGAACAGTCGCATTTGATCTGTTCTGCTCAGCAAGGAAGGCGAAGAATTTTCTTTATAAAGGAAGAGAATAATGCCGCAAAATACATGGTTGGCTTGGGCATCGGGTGGTGGGAAACGAGTGAGCTGGTGGTGCATTTGACACCGGTGGGGCAGCTGCTGGAGGGAGCAAGCAGATATTTATCCTTCAGGAAAGTGTTAAATTGTTCTACACCAAAATAATTGGTGGAGGTGCAGACTTACGGCATGAGGAATGGAGGTGCATGAAGTCAGACCCAGTATTAGCAGTCAGCAAGGTTGAGCACTGGTTGAGGGCACCAGGGTAATGGAAGAGCCCTCCGGGCCCAGCCCAACCCAGCCACACTGCCATTCACTGCCATCCCTACCAGCTACCTCAGTGCTTTTCAAGGGGGGGGGGCTTTTGAATGGGAGCCAAGCAGCTTCCACCCAAAGTGGCCACCCACCATTTTTAAGCTACCCAAAATGTAAACGACGTCATAGATTTATGGAGGCTGCTGAGTGACTCCACCACCACTGCCAAAGCAGAGGCAGCAGAGAAAGTGTGGGGCAGCTGACACTATGGGCACCATAGGCAGAGCTGGACTCTGCTCCATTTGGAGGGGTGAGGGCATTGTTGGCCTTGTGCCAAGAGCTCACTGAGGACTGGCCCTGCAGGGATTGTTATTTTCTTTTATGTGAAGAGACCATAATGCCACTGATAAGATATATTTAGGATCATTTAATCTATTGAATTAAGACACATTCAACTCTTTGTCCTGGCTCTAGCAGTAATATTGCCAATGTTGTGCTTATTTGTTTATTACTCACCCTTAAACCTAAGGCCCCAGGGTGGGTTACAGTATCAAAACACCATATTGAAAACAATTTAAAACAACTTACCAGCATAAGGATAAAAATAGTTAGTATCCATTTACTCAAGAGTAGTTCCCACTAAAACCAGAGGATATTAAATTGCAATAGTATTATTTAAAAAAAAAAAAAATGCAAAGCACTGCATGTGTTTTTAAAAGTGGGCAAAGATGAAGATAATTCCACCCCTCCAAAAAGGGACGCGGGGGGCGCTGTGGTCTAAACCACTGAGCCTAGGGCTTGCCAATCAGAAGGTTGGCGGTTCGAATCCCTGCGACGGGGTGAGCTCCCATTGCTCAGTCCCTGTTCCTGCCAGCCAGTTCGAAAGCACTTCCGACGGGAAGGTAAACGGCGTTTCTGTGCACTGCTCTGGTTTCACCAGAAGCGGCTTAGTCATGCTGGCCACATGATCCGGAAGCTGTACGCTGGCTCCCTCGGCCAGTAAAGCGAGATGAGCGCCGCAACTCCAGAGTCGTCCGCGACTGGACCTAACGGTCAGGGGTCCCTTTACCTTTAATTTTACCCCTCCACAAGTATTTTGGGGGCACAAATGCATTAAAAAAGGAATGATACCCATATGTTGGGATGCTGGAGGACGCAGATAGCACTTAGTGAAGGAAAAGACAAAACTGAGCCAAGAACTGAGCCTGCCTGAAAACTAGCCAGAACTGCAAGGTCCAGAAGTCTTGTGATTTTTAACCCAAATGTATGCCTGTGGCGGGATCCCTTTACTTTCACCTATACCTGTGGTAAGAAGTCCAAAGCCTGTTTTTAGGACTCACTTTATTCTCTCTGCTTTAACTGGTCACCCAGCCACTGTTCTTGATCTGTTTTGTAGGGGCTGCACCTCTTTTTGTCTCCATACTGTTACATATTATACAGGATTGCTTTCACTTCATTTTTTAGTTATTAGCCACCTCGGGCACTTCTGTGTGGGAAGGCAGGATATAAATTTAGGTAACAGGCAAATAAATACTATCAAAAATTAGGCACATGAAGCATTCATTTGGGGCAGCGCTTAAGACCTAGAACCTAGCTGCCATGCTCATGCCTAGCCCTGTAATGGAATAGGGGAAGTAATATAAAGAAGAAAGCTTTTGAGCATGTTAAGAGAACTTTGCCCTCATAACAGCCACAATTAGATGCAACTCATCTGGAATTAGTGAATCGGGGCTTAGAGGGCAAACTCCCCTGCAGGCTCAAACCTCAGCACCTCTCTTCTTAGAAATTAAACTCTGCACATTGCTGAGAAATAAATCCTCCCTGAGCACTGCATTCCCGAACACTGCAAACGTGGGGCGGGTGGGGAACAAACAGATAACTGAGGAGCTACAGCTGAGCTCACAGCAAAATCCCTTTCCTGCTTGGGTCATGTGGCTGGTGCAGAAATGAGCCCAATAAGTCACAAATCACTGCTTCTAGAATTCTGGCGTTTGTGAAGAGCCATTGTGACATTCAGCCTGGAGGGAATGTTGCACGGTAGATTAATTTTTAATTTTTTAACATTATTTTTTGTTTCTGCACAAGGCTTTGTATAAGATTGGCCTCCAACCTCAACACACACACACACACACACACACACACACAGTCACACAGCTGATCCACATTCCGAGCCAATATTTTGACAAACTGGAGCACTACCCAAACCGGAGCTACCCGATTGACCTGCTGCCACTCAGATTAGAATTTTATCCTAGCCCGTCCCTTTTCCCAGGATCCCGTCAAAGCCACGAAATTGGCAGGATTAGAAGTTTGGCTTGTGATCTGGTGTCTTGCAGCAATGCCAGGTTTCAGTCCTCTGCCTCAAAGTGGGATTTGTGTGGTGCACTATATGAGCCACATGGAAGGAGCGCTGCAGGGGAGGGAAGGGGCTTTCTTTGGAGAGAAACACAGACTGAGTGATAAAACATCTGCTTGAGATTTTATTATTACTATTGTTATAATTATTTATATACCACTTAATGATGATGATGATGATGAAAGAGCTCCTCCTATTTATTGAGCATTTATCCTGATTTTGATGGAGGTTAGATTGCATCTGGTCTTTGTTGTTTAACCTCTCTGCAAACAAAACCAATAATGAGTATCCATCCCAATTTGCTTGCAGGGTGTTCACACATCTTCCTGTTGATCCCACACATGTCTGTGCATTCCCTTGTTGCTTCCCTGTATCTTTCTTAAAATGGACTTGTTGTGCCAGGGTTGTGCAAACCAAACAATGCCAGTGTGTGTGCTTCAATCCCTCCCTCAAAATTATGGCAGTCTGGAAGGCGCCCTATCTCTAAGCAACTTACATAAAACTGGTATAAAATATTGGTAAAGGTAAAGGGGCCCCTGACCATTAGGGTCCAGTCACGGACGACTCTAGGGTTGTGACACTCATCTCGCATTATTGGCCGAGAGAGCCGGCGTACAGCTTCCAAGGAGCTCGCCCCGTCGCGGGGATTCGAACAATACTCGGCAGCAATACTCGGATCTGGCAAGGGCCCTCAGGAGAAAGGACATCTTCTTTCGTTGGGAATCTCATCTCACATTATTGGCCGAGGGAGCCGGCGTACAGCTTCCAGGTCATGTGGCCAGCATGACTAAGCCGCTTCTGGCGAACCAGAGCAGCGCACAGAAACGCCGTTTACCTTCCCACTGCAGCAGTACCTATTTATCTACTTGCACTTTGACATGCTTTTGAACTGCTAGGTTGGCAGGAGCTGGGACCGAGCAACGGGAGCTCATCCCGTCGCGGGGATTCGAACCGCCAACCTTCTGTTCGGCAAGCCCTAGGCTCTGTGGTTTAATCACATTATTATATAATAATAATAATACACATTATTTTTCATTTCTAATATTACTTCCTTTATGTGTAAACTTGCACCTTGCATGTGACTCAGATGCAGCACACAGCAGAGCTCAGGCTTTTAAGGGCTCTGGTGAAGCTGCAGCCACTGTGCCTCTTCCTCCATTCCTCTACTTACCCTTGCAGTTTGAGATAACAAGTGGACCAATGCAGAAGGGTGCAGCGGCTGCAGCTTCATTGGGGGCTCTTTCAGGCAGTCTTCTTTTACTGAGCATTCATCCTGGTTTGCATGTGCAAAGCTTATGCAGAGGTTATACGATGCCTGCTCTTCATTGAGCTTCTATCCTGATTTATTTGCAGGAAAGTAATATATCTTCCAGTCAATCCACCATTAACCCACAGTTTTTATTGCATTCCCCCCCCCCACTTTCTATACTCCAAAAAGTCCATTTTAAAAAAATGTATTGTTCCTCCAGAACAACAGGTCTTTAATCCACTTTAATTGTGCAAACCTGAATTTCTGGTATGCAGTCTAATCCCTCCTGCAAAATCGTGAGTCTGGAGGTGCCCTTGGTGCCCTGGAACATATAAACATGCAAGATATATACCCTGGTTAAGAACCTGGCCACCTAGACTGCGAAATCTAGTTCAGAAGGGAAAGATAGAAACATGGGATTAGGTGAAGATCCAAGCATCCAAACCAATGTTAGGTTGAGCTGAGCAATGCGAAGAAACGTCATGGCTGCACAGAGAGCTTTTTGAGTGCCCATGAACCAGTGTGGACCTCCCAACTCTCCATATGGTAGACAATCCTGGGGTACATTCCAAGTGAGGGAAGGCATATGCTGATGCTGTGCAAAAACAAGAGTTGCCAGATTCAGTAGAGGACTGGCCTTTCCAGGGTGCTTCCAGGTGGAGGGCTTCATGAGGGAACTCACAAGCTGCATATCTGTGAGCTGTCCTGATTGCTGCTAGTCCAAACAAACCAGCAACTTAATCATGGATGGGCTATTCTAGGACTGTAGAGCCGAAGTCACAGCTGTAGCTCACAGGTTTTGCCTTGCAGGCACAGCCGCCAGCTTTAGTACCCCAGGAAGCCCCGCTGGGTTTGTGAAGACCAGATCACTCTTTGACTGTGTGTGCTAGAGAGAAATATGCAAAATTCAGCTAAGCATGTGTAAGAAAGACAAAAGTTAATTATTTATTTATGGCACTCATGTCCCACTTTTTTTCTCCAGTGAGCTCAAGGTGGTCTACAAGGGGGTTCTCTCCCCCTCCTCATTTAATCCCCATTTAAGCAACCGTGAGGGGTAGGTTAGACTGAGAGGCAGTGACTGCCCCAAGGTCACCCAGGGACCTACATGCCCAAGTGGGGATTTGAACCCTGGTCTCTCAGGTCATGGACCAACACTCAAACCATTGCACCCCACTGGCTCTGGATGAGGCACATGCAGAGAGAAAGGCTTTTCAGACACATTTACACATATGCACTATTCCATTGTTCGATACATTATGTCACAAAAATGTCTGACCGTACAAAAATAAGGGAGGGGAGAAAAAAGACATGAATAGTTTCAAAGTTTATGGTTCTCCTTCATAGGTTATATGAAGCAAAGTTTTAATTTAGAGTTCTCACTACTGAAATAGCAATAATTCAATATAATATGGATATATTATATGCTATTGATGGCATATAGGATAGTTGTGCATTGTAAATTTTGTATTGTGTGTTTGTATGCCTATTTTTAAAAGTAAAATATATATGCTGCCCTTCATTGTAAGATTCCAGGGCAGTTTACAAAATTAGGAACAATAACATTCGATGTAAAACAGCAATAGGATTATTGTTTCCATTTCAGAGCATTCCAGTTCTGTGGCCTCTTCAGAGCTGTGCCCAGACTCCTAGACAGGAGCCTCTGCAGCCCTCCTCTCAGTGAGCTGTTTGCCCACACAAATTAGTCCCTGTTCGGTCCTTGAGGTATTTTCCCTTCCCCACTCACCCCACCTTTCTAGTATTAGTGCTACAGTTACTGCTGGAAGCAGCTGTCTGGATACAACCTAATAGTTGTGTAGGAGGGGAGCTTTCCAGCAAGGAGGCCATCTCCTCCCACCACAGTGCCATGGAAGGGAAAATTCCAACTGCTGAACATCTCCTCTCCCACACAACTATTAAAAGCACAAAAGGGCCAGTCCTGTATCGTCAGGCAACCCTTGGAAAGATAAAATAAAATCCAGGCTGCCCATAGTTGCCTTTCCACTACCTAAAATTCTGCTTCCTCTTCCTGCCCTCAACCCCTTCCAAGCTTAGTGTAGGGTGGTCACCATTTGGAAATGCCCTCAGGGGCAAAAGGAACAGCAAGAATAGTTGAAACATAGGATTCAGAATGCTTGACTATCCTGCTGCAGCCAGAGATCTTGATCAGGGTCATACAGCAAAAGTGCTTTCTTTAAACAGAGCAACCTGGGCAGGCTCCAGCTCTAACCTTTCTGCAAGCCTCTATACATTCATTGGGAGAAAGTCTCATTGAATTGCATGCAACTTCATTCAGAGGATTGGGCATCATGTAGTAGAAGGGTGAAAAGAGAGTGTGGCTGCTTCATATTTCCTCTTTGGTCCTATTTTTCAGCTTAGTAATCATCAGCACCACTACCCCCAGCTCCACATCCCCTGAGATATCCCCCCCCCCCAGGAACAGGAAGAAAAAAACAGGATCTCCATAGCTTTCCTGTATCTCCCCACCTCCTAAAACACACATATGGATGAAAAAGATGAGCTGGAAAATGACTGGTTGTGGAGATTAAGCAGCGTCCCCTCAAGCAACCTGCCCTTCCGCCACTCGGGCACAGTCTATCCACACTGATTTGGTTAAAAATAAGAGCAGAGGGAAGAATTTTAAAAACTCTGCATGGCATGTCCTAAGAACTAGGAAACCCAGAAATGGGAAGCACTAATAGGATCAGGGCACAAGATGAGTGGCATGTTATATAAGCTATTCCTAGTGTTTTATAAGATAATGATAATGAACCTGGGGGGGGGGGGTTGTTGGTGTGTGTTTCCCCAAGACTTGACCATCATACTTGGTAAGTAAAACTGTGGTGCCAGAAACCCATTGTCACCTTCTTCTCCTTCTTAGAGCTACCATTTTATGTTATGAAACAACAAGAGTACTGGGAGTGGGCAGTATATATTAGCATAATGTTAAATGTTTTTTATTGCAAAATTTAAGTGTCCAAATGGGAAAATAAGCATCTGGAATGGCTACTGTGACAGCATGGCTCCTTCCCCTTTACCTATCCCACAGCCTGCTTTCCCTTCTGTCAGGTGGATCTGAGCATAGTTTGAGTAGTTTTCACCATTGCACAATTAACCAGTGCTATTTCCAAACTATGCACACACCTAAAGAGCAGCACTTGTACAGACTTGGGCGGCAACAAAATAGAAAACAGCAGCTGCTGCCCTCAGCACGACAGCCCCAGCAACCAACATTTCTGCTTCACCTGGCCTGTCTCCATTGTTCGGTTGGGATGCTTGAGCATTTATAATGATTCTAGTTATCTCTTTGCCTTAACTCACCCTACTCAGCAAAGCTCAATTAGGGGCTTCTGTGTCATAGATGCTAGGATTACAGGCCCTCTGAGCCATCAGCTAAGCAGTGCTAATACCCATGAGTTTGCAAACATGGCTTATTTGCATGGGAAACCCTTTGAGCTAAGGGTCAGTAGCTGTCAAGCTTGCCCAACAAGAAACAAGTGTGTGTTTTCCAAAGAACTGGGCTCTACAAAACACAAAAGGAGCAGTTGTTTAGGGTTGCTCCACAACCCTCTTTCCATTGCTCTGACTCCACATATATTGCCGAGAGAGAGAAACCAGCATGTCTTCCTAAGAATAACACAGAGGGCTGTAAACCTGTGGAAATGATTGTCCCATGCCACAGAACCCCTGCAGACTTTGGTAATAGAAGAAACATCTTGCAAATATACAAAAAGGAGAAACTTGGGGAGTGACCCTCAAACACAGGCCAGTAGACAGCATGTATTTAATTCTGCCAAGTATTCCCTAAGCTACTGGAGATCTTGCAAACCAGTACTGTAATGCCAAATGCAACACTCAGGAGGTAGCCCTATCCCCATCATTTCCATAGTGGTTCTCAGAAGAATATATTGTTAGGCTCATCTCACTTCATTGCAGAGGTGTAGCATCTGCCCAAGTTTGATCCGGTTTGGAAAGAGTTCACTGGAAGTTTAGTGGGATTTTGTAATATTTTCATTTATTTGCAAGTATCTTCCAGATGATGTTGGAATACAACTCCCACCATTCTGACCAAGGGCCATGCTGGCTGGGGCTGATGGGAGTTGGGAGTCCAACAGCATCTGGTGAGCCATACATTCCCCACTCTTAGATTAACCTATTAGATTAACCAAATGTCCCAACTCTGTGTAAAACCACAGAGCTCTTAGATTAACCAAATGTCCCAACTCTGTGTAAAACCACAGAGCTACTAAGATAGTTATGAGACTTAAAATTGTATCCCACTCTCTTCTTCCTATTCAGGAGGCCTAAAGTGGCATACAAAGCATTGGCATACAAAGCATAAATATAAGAAAAACAATTATCTTTAAAAAAAAACCACTCCACTAAAAACTCATCAACGGTATTTTTAAAGCAAAAGAATCCCCCAAAAGCCTACAATAAAAGACGTTTCTATTTTTCCCCCTTTACAATTTTAGTATTGTGCTCAGGTGAGGTTGTTGTTGATTGGTTGGTTTTCGTGGAAAGAAGTTGCATAGTAGAAATGCCACAAGCAAGAAGTTCCTGCTCTAGTTTCTATCCTCACTGTTTTAGTCTTCTAGTGAAATAGATCTTATAGTAGAGAATATCCAAAGTTTGAAATGGGGTCTTACGGGAAGGGTAGTACCTCTGTTCTAGGACATGTCATGCTACTTCTGGGGTATGTCTGTCCACCTTTGGTCCCCACCCTGAACTCAGCTCTCACCTGTGGCTCCTAGAAACTGTCAGCATGTGGCAGCGGCCCCACCCCAGGAACGGCCTCGACTGGCCGATTAAACTAGGTGAGGTTAGCCAATGGGTCTCAAGCCCTTGGTGATATAGGACTTCCCCTGCACATAAGGCTCCGGTGGATTGAGCAGACAAGACCAATAGTGGGTCCAACGGTCAAGAAGGCAGTTTCTGCACATTCTGTAAAAGGAAGTGAGGGGCAGGTGGGACTTCTCTTTTGAGACAGATGGATGACAACAACAAATGGGTGGGCAGGTTCACAAGGCAAGAGTGCAGGTAAATTCAGCAAGAAATGGATAAAGATTACCTGCGTTAAACTCTTCCACCTTTCAGTCCTCTTTTTTAGAGAAGATACTCCACTGATGCATCCAAAGGGGCAAACACCATCAATTTGCCTGGTAGCTGAAATGTTGGGAACTCTGTTAAATTCTGAAAGCAAATTGCAAGTTGCATTTGGCTTTAACACCCATGGAATGCATTTTGAAAAGCAATATTACAAATGCATGGTTGTGGGAGAGTTGACCCTAAGATGATCTTGTAACCTTTCTGGAGATCTGTCCACAGTTCTCTTATCTCCAAATTACAGGGATCATCCATTCCGGAATACTTATTCCAGACACAAGTGCAGAAACACAGCAAATTTGCAGCCTATGAATGTGAAACACCAGAACAATCCCTGAATACAGACCTTAATTTTTTTTCCGCCATTACAGCAGCCTGTGACCATTTGCTAGCTGAACAGTTGTCATTTAAAAAAAAAACTGTGCAAAATGTACTAAATCTGAAAACTCTAGATTGGCACTTCTAGATAACTTTGTTATGTATGCAGCTTTCTGTGAAAGTTCTGTTTCCATCTCATTGTTTCCGTATTACACAACCAGTGGGTGGCAATAGCCCCTGCTGTGACTGTTAGGCTGCCCTCCCCTCCCCTGGGAAAATGCTGCAAGGGAGCCTCGGGAGGTTAAATTATTGGTTGTTAGTAGTGATTAGCACCCACATTGCACTTTCATCTCCAGACTGCTTTATGAGCAGTTAATGAATAAGAAAGTGAGAACTGGGTGTCACTGCCCAGGGTGTGGAAGGCCCTCCAGGGAAAAGGATAGCATTCTATCAAACTGTTTATGTGAGTGGTTCTTTGTAAGTTATACTGGAGTCATTTGTGCTAACCCCATTGGCTAGACAGCTGATTCTTTTTCCCAATGGCTCAGTAAAAAAGCAAAGTACAGTGATGGAAGAAAATCCAGTAAGGTGGGGCAGGGGCAAGTGCTACTAGTCTGTTGTAAGGTTAGAAATAGCTCATCTGTGAGTGCTTGCTCTGGCAGCACATACGCTAAAAATTGGAACGATACAAAGGAGAAGTAGCTCATCTGTGCATAGAACGCTCCATCCATACTGCCACTTGTTCAGTAACTTAAGCATGGGGTGGGGTGTTGCAACAGATATATTCGGTGTAGGATTGGATGGATCCACTGAAGTCTGGTCAGTCCCAGTGCCAAGAGGGGACTGGACTAAGTCCATTTCCAGGGGAAATCCTTAAAGAAATGCACACATTTTTCATAAATACATTTAAAAACAACTTAGGATGTGGTATGAGGATTCTCTTTCTCTCTCTCTTTCTTAAAAACTGCTTGGAGCAGTTAGAAAGTGAGGGGCTTGGTGCACTTGCTGCAAATCTTTAGTATAAGGCGTGGGTTACAATGTGCTGCCAGTTCTTGGGCATGGAGGAAAATATGGCTTTTCCCATAAGGTGTGTTTTGATATTTTTTAAGGTAGGAAGGAGTGGACTGTGGTCAGAAGGGTCTATAGACATGCAATCTGATCCACGTGCCTACTTCCCCCCAATCTGATACAGTACTTACCAGTTCATCAGATGTGGACTGGGGAGATGTGCTCCAAATTGCAGAGTGAATCAAAATCCTCCCCCAACCTTAGTTCAGAGTCAGAGAATCGGGAGTTATGAGGCTATGTAACGGTGTCCCAAAGCCTCCTGCCTGTCGCACCTGTAATTTCCATGTCTGCCTCTAATATAGAAGAAACACTCGTTGCACCTAGTCTGTTGGCAGCTGTTGACCATAATGGAATAGCAAGCCCTTTATTTGTCTGTAACGGGATAGCAAGCCCTTTCTTTCCAACGAGGGATGGATACATGGTTGAAAGAAAGTACAGTGCTACCTCAAGTTACATACACTTCAGGTTACATACGCTTCAGGTTAAGAACGCCGCTAACCCAGAAATAATGCTTCAGGATAAGAACAGAAATTGTGCTCTGGCGGCGCAGCAGCAGCGGGAGGCCCCATTAGCTAAAGTGGTGCTTCAGGTTAAGAACAGTTTCAGGTTAAGAACAGACCTTTGGAACGAATTAAGTACTTAACCAGAGGTACCACTGTAAATGAGCAGAGTGTTTTAAGGGGTCTCCCTTCAGATATCAAATGGCAAAGGTTTTTTTTGTATCTCTTCTCCCCACAATAAAACAGCTGCAGGGGTTAAGTTGGTGTTCAGTTGAATACCACCCAAAATACATAAGATGGATGAGAAGTGTAGACTGAAAGTACAGTATTTAATTGGGGGAGACAAAGATGTTGCCAAAATGATGGTGAACAGAAATGTATTATTTATTATTATTATAGTTAGAGCACTAGCACTCTTTCTCCAAAGCTGTATTTTGCTAATATTTTGAGGAGGCTTGTAAGTGTGTTGGAAGTCCCCTTCAGACTTTTGTGCATAGCTGTCAACTTTCGGATTTGAAAATAAGGGATTTTTTCAAACTTTCAGATTTGAAAATAAGGGATGCCGCGAGGGCAGTGCAATGGCACCAAGTAGCCTCACCACCCTGCGCTCCAGAGGCTGCGCGCGAATGGGTGAGCAAAAGAGCGAGCGCATAGACGGCAGGCTGGCTGGCTGGCTGGCTGGGCGTGAGGGTCTGGCTGCACAAGGCATGCAAGCTCCGCCCCCAGTCAGTCTCAGACTCCTTATTGGCAGACAAGCAACGCAGCTGAGGAGCCTCCCTGACCGGCAGGGAGGGGAGAGGAGCTGCTTCCTTTGAAATCCGGGAAATTTAAGGGATATCAACAATCCAGGATAGCAGCGGGAAACGGCATTGGAATAAGGGAGTTTCCCGCAAAAAAAGGGAGGGTTGACAGCTATGCTTTTGTGGTAATTGTGGGAAGGTTGGAGGTGCAGTAGATGTGCCCATCAACACTGGGGGTGCAATGTGACCCGAAGAATTATGTTCAGATCGGCCACATCAGCTTTTCTTCTGATAACTCCCATCTTCAAAGCAGATACTGCACTGTAAATTATCATATATGTTAATAGAAATAGGACTTCTCTGCATGCTTCCTTTTGGTGTTTTGAAAGCACCATTCAATAGAACAGTTAAAAGCCACCTTACATTTCACAATGCATTCCTCTTGCCTCATGTGGAAACTGAGAGTGCCTTCTCTGGGAACCTGCTCTTGGGGAGTGCACATATGGCAATGATTTAACAAATACAAATGCTGTCTGCACAGAGTGCAGGTATGGACACTTGCAAAGCGATGTCTACAAAAGTGCTTTTAGAAAAACCCCAAACCATAGAGCTTCAAAGGCTGAAGTGTGTACACAGCCTTAGAAACAAATGCAGTGCCAAAATCAGCAAATGAAACAAAGGCCTCGCTTCGCTCAGACAACAAATGAAAGCGCCTTAAAGTTGTGCTTTTCTGTTTTTGTCTTAGGCCATTTTCACATAACATTAAAAGTGCCGTTTAACCTCCCACACACTGTTTGCATGGATGTGTGAATATTAATTGGGATAGGGATAGGGACAGGGACAGAGAGAGAGCTAATTTTTAATTGTTTGCTCATTCTGTCCAACGTAGCTTTTGCATTAACGTGAGAAATGCAGGCTTTTGACTGACACACGTAGTTGTGCACATATCAGCTGATTCCATGCATATTTACTCAGAGGTAAGCCTCACATAGATCAATGGTAGATGTGCATAAGACTGCCACCTAAGAAGCTTGATTCCATGTGCCTTTACTCAAAAGGAAGCCTGTGTTCTATATGGCACTTACTTCCAAGTAAACATCAGCCTGAAAATCTTTATTGGTTTTACGCCTTCTTACCTGTTGAGCAGTTGTAATAATGCCCCACCCCTGGGAAAAAAGTCTCCTTTTCTTCTCAAAATCCTTGGCGTTCTCAATGTGAGTGCTTGTTGAGAGCTATCAGGTAAAAAGGGGCATTACAATTGCCATAACAAGCAGAAAAATAATAATTAAGTGGTCTGCCAAGACCCTCAACAGTTTTCAGGGGGGGGGAGTTTGGGGACTACTGCCTTAATGGTCCCCCCCCCTAAAACATTGTTATGCCAATGCAATGTGCTTTTTGAGTTTTTGCATGTTGTAACTTGTTTCTGATAGATATAGATAGATAGATAGATAGATAGATAGATAGATAGATAGATAGATGCATCCTCCCTTTATAATCTTTAGTCACTGGGCATTATGCAAGTGAGTCTAGTTTTTTTAAAAAATCCATCAGTCAGCTTTGTACCTCCGATAAACACAGCTAATTTACCGGGTACAGCAAAATCCTATAATCTGTGTTTTTTCCAAAAGAGGATGGTGTTTGGAAAGTCAGGAACGGGGGGATACAACTATAGAGGTGAGTAGACAGATATGCACACAGTTAGATGGGGGGGGGGGACATAAATATATAAAATCCATCATGGAGTATGCAGCCTGCACTTCACCTACTGCAGCTTCTGATCCATAACACATTGCTGGACAATAACATTTTTCTAGGCATTTGCAGACTGGAAGAGCAATCTAACCACCACCACCCTTTGCCTTGTAGTTTGGATTGGGCAGAAGTGACCTCTCTGCCCAGCCCTCCCAGTCTCCATTGGCCTTTCACTGGCTGTGGAGATTCCAGTATCACTCCAGTGGAATGGACTGTCCCTCGCTTCTACCTACCAAACATGCAAGTGAGTGGAAGTGCTGTCACTTGGATCTCCACCAGCTGCAGCCAGTACACAGCCCCCAATGGGCTTTCCAACACCAGAGCTGTGCCAACCTAAGTCAGTCTCATTGACATCGGCTGACAGGATCAGACCCACCCCAGCCACTATGTGAAGCAGGGCAGCGGGTACAGCGGTACTTCATTCAAATAATGATATTGTATCCATGTTAACTTTCCTGATAAATCCTTAAATTCTTTTAATTTAAACTCTCCTCCTGCTTGTTTTAATAAATTTCTATAAGTTGTCCAACTTTCTATCATATTCTTTTTCTTTACCGCTATGGCTTCCAACGGCGAGAGCCAAAGTGGTGTTTCTGTCTCCAGTAACTTTTGGTATTTATCCCATATTCTATACAATTTTTTCCTAATTATGTGATTTGTAAATCCTTTGTGTACTTTCACCTTTTCATACCACAAATAGGCGTGCTAACCAAAAATATTACCATGACCTTCTAAATCTAAGATACGTGGATTCTCCAATGTCATCCATTCCTTCAACCAACAAAGACAAGATGCTTCCTAATCTCATATCCGGAAGGGAGAAATCTCCTCTCTTTTTTGCATCTATCAATTAATTTCATTGTACACAGGTTGTACATTGACAATAAAGGTATTATTATTATTATTTCATATTTTATTCTCGTTTTTCCCCCCTTGCCAGATATATTTAGAAATATCTTTTTGCCATATATTGAAACAATCTGTCTTGCCAATCACCGGAATTGATAGAAACAAAAACAACATTCTTGGTAATACATTCATTTTTATAGTCGACACTCTACCTAACAGTGAAAGTTTCATTCTGTCACAAATTTGCAAATTTCTTTGAATATCTTCCCAGGTTTTTAAATAATTATATTTGTACAAATTTATATTATTTGCTGTTAACCATATACCTAGATACTTGACTTTCCTTTCAATCTTTAGACCTGACACACCTTGTAATTTATTTTTACTCTCATCATTCATAATTTTTACCAAGAGTTTGGTTTTGTCTTTATTAATCTTAAGACCTGCTACATCTCCATTTTTTTAAATCTCTTGTAATACTTTTGGGATTGACTCTATTGGTTCTTCTACAGATATCACCACGTCGTCTGCAAATGCTTTTAATTTATATTGTCTCTGTCTTACTCTTTACCTTTAATTTCTTGATTACATCTTATTCTTTGCGCCAATACGTCTAAAACTAATATAAACAACAAGGGTGACAACGGGCAACCTTGTCTCGTTCCTTTAGTTATTTTGCAATTCTCAGTCAATACATTATTTACTATCAATTTAGCTGACTCTTCAGTATATATTGCCCTGACTCCTTTTATAAAAGTGTCTCCACAGCTCATATATTCCAAAACTTTAAACGTAAAATCCCAGGAGACATTGTCAATCTCAGCATATCTTTCATGTCCAGTAGTCTTCCATGACTGTTCCAGTGCAATTCAAGCTGCCTAAAGTAGCTTTGACCACATGGATTTCCTGTTTCGTGACTGTCTTCTCACAAAACCCAGAAATGGGTTTTGCAACACTCATGGTCTAATTTTAGAAGTGGTCACTAGAGCAGGATGGTTACATTTGGTTCCTGTACTCAGACCCAGGATCCCCATCACTTATTGGCACACAGAAGAGACTTGTGTTTTGGATCACTGACACTGTAACATGTTGAAAACCGAGCTCACATGCTGTATAAAACAGCAGTACAGTAGTAGGCATCCAGGCTGTTCTTTAAGGGCTATGCAACCCTCTTTACAATGTCAGCAATTCATTTTATGTGGCATGATCTCACCATTAAAATGTACAGCAGGTAAAGTGATAAGAAGGCATCTTAAGCCTTCCCGATTTAAAGTAGCCACCTGAAGATTTAAGTTGATAGGAGTGCCTATCAACTCTAGAATTCTATGATTTTATGTTGCCATTTTGAGAATGGTAACCCGTTTTTACCTACGCAAATTAAAGGAAGAGGCTGCAGAGTGTTAGTCCTGCCATTAAGGAGCCCAGTTAGTTACACGTTGCAAGCATTCATGAGTTAATAGATCTAGGCTTCTCAATCACAATACACAAAACAGGGTCCATATTACTTTATTTTTATTGTAACTATTTCTGTTTGACTCCAGGCATTATGGGGCTGGAGTTATTTTCATCCCGCCAATGATGACATGCATCTAATCCCAGGGGCTGCCAGTCAGGATAAATGAGCCCTTCTGTAAGCAGGAGTGTATCTTTCTGCTGCTGTTCCCATGCAGAATGAGGGCTGTTCTGAGAAGGAGCAGCTAATTCCATTAGCTGGCATATTTGCCAGCCAAATCTGGGTATTCCCTAAGCAGCATCTAACAGTACACTGGCTTGGAGAAGAAATGGTTGCATAAGCTTCTTTAGTTAAAAATGCAACAAATCCATTTTGAGACTTCAGATAGTCATGTGAATGACCCACATTTGCAATACGTGTGTGTGTGTGTGTGCGCGCGCGCGCATGTGTATCTGTATCTGTATCTGTATCTGTATGTGTGTCCCCACCCAACCAAAGTTCTGCAGGAATTCTGCACATTTTGGATGCACTGTCATGGTCCTAGTGGGGAGACCTGAAAATGTTACTTAACAGGTATGCATCTGGCTGCTTCAACCACTGCTGCCACTGCTTTGACATTTCTGTAAAGTTTGTACACGGATGGCATGCATGTCCAGAACTAATGGAGCACTGCACAGACATGTAACAAGCCAACATGCTAGCTTCTCTGAGCACGCATGGGTGAGCACGCATGCCCACACTGTCACTATTAATGAAGTACTGGGCACAATCAGTGACCACTCTTCTATTGGACATTTTAGAACTCTGGAAAACCAGGATTCTAAAACAGACAGGGAGCCTCCATGAATAAAGGCTTGCAACCTAACACAGGTGTCCCTGGTGGTGACAAGAAAGATAACAGTGGCGGTGTCATCTCTTACAGCCCCCTACACATAGTCAAAACATTACAGTTATCACTAGAGAAGCTTTCTTTACACAGGCATTTGTCTAAGAACTGAATCACCTCAGAGCTGAAATGGCATTTTACAAATAGTGAAATAGTGGTGATGTTTCAGAAGCCAACATTTGGATATTTCTCTCTCTCTTGGCATGCAACAGTCAAATTTCAGAAATGAAACTTGAGGTCAGATTTGGAATTCATGGCTTGTATCCAATGCAGCTGTAAGTAAGTGCCCCATCAGTCACTGCCCAAAATGGCATCTGCCTCCCCTCCAGGGAAGAAAGGGTGAGGGAGGATCTACATCAGGAACTAGGGTGGAGGAAAGAGCAGCATTAGGATCTGCTGTCTCAATGAATCCTGCCGCCTGAGGCAGTCACCTCACTGTGCCTTATGGGTGGGCCAGCCCTGCAATCAGCATAAGGATTTCCACTTGTGCAATGGGACTTTCTCCCCTTTTTCTGCCCCACGCACCCCCTAAATTTGCTCTGGGTTTCCCCCCCAACCCTCTGGAGCAGATTTGGGGAGGGTGCAAGGGGGTGGGGAGAGTTGGATATAGACAGAGGACGGAGAGGAGCTGAAAGTTTGATCAGAGTGCTACGTGAATTTGCTTCCACTCTATGCAGTGTGTGCAAGGGATTCTGGCCAATTGATTTTTCCAGTGGTGTTCTGCATAAAAAGTGATCAAAACTGACCAGGTTTCTAACTCTCTATCATCTACAATCTGAACTGCAGTGTAGCCCATAATGTGTGAGAAACATTGAACTTTCATAAATGAACACTAACTAGCTACTACAGTTGAATAGTCTGCTGTTCAGTATGACTGTTTGGACATTCAATATCTTCATCACTCTGGAGCAGTGTTTCCCAACCTTGGGCCTCCAGCTGTTTTTGGACTACAACTCCCATCATCCCTCGCTAGCAAGACCAGTGGTCAGGGATGATGGGAATTGTAGTCCGAAAACAGCTGGAGGCCCAAGGTTGGGAAACACTGCTCTGGAGGACAGAAGTCTTTTTTTCCTAGATCAGGAAAAAGCCAGCATGGGCATAGAAAGAAGTGAGTGGCATGTCCTGAGTTAAAAATCATGGTCCTGATCCTGGCATTGTCATAACTTAGTATTGCTGAAGGCAATGGAATTTTAGCTAGTCATAGCTTTAGCTGAATCAGGTCCCATATCTCTCACGGCAGAGGCCTTCCTGTTTAACCAAGGTCAGGGAGTCTTGAAGGCAGCATGCTTCAGACAAGAACGGTTGCTAATGGCCTGGATTCTTAGAATTGCTGAGTGTATCAAAAGAGACTTCCTTAACATTTCCGGACATTGAGGAGATGCTGATATGAGGGGGGGCGGTGGAATATATAACTTATTTCCCCCGAGGGTACCCCTCCTGATTAAGTTATGTGGGTGCAGGAAATCCCTCCACCGTTCTGACCCTGATGAAGTTGAAAATCTTCTACTGCAGCCCTGGAAAAGGACAGTGACTCAGATGTATGTATCAGAGTGCAAGGCCAGTCACACAAGGCCGGGCAGGAACCAGTGCTAAAGCAAGGGACCTCGTCATGGTCTCTCTGGGGTGCGCTTCCATAAGGAAATCAGAAGTATTTACAGACGATAAAAGAACGCAGTGCTGCCAGGAACAGTTTAAAAGCAGAATCGCCTGCCTATAAATTCTCTCCTTTACTGCAAGCAAATAGGAATGAGATCCCAGCAAGCATGTAAAGGCAGCTGCACACTGAGGGAAAGGAGCTCCCACGCTGCGGGATGTTTCTATATTTGTCTTTTTAAACTGATCATTTTAAATAGGAAGTGATTTTAGCACAAGCCAAGAGCGCCTTGCTGCCTGCTCAAGCTCCCGGTCTTGCATTAAGGGATTTGAATGCATGAGAGTTGTGCATAGCAAAGAGACAGCCTGATCATTGGCTCCAGAATCCTCCACAAACCACCACTCATTCTGCATCCATAAATCTGATTAAATTATGTATAAATCTATGTAATTTTGCATAAGATGCTGGACTGGGAACGCTGGTGGGTAAATTCTTTTTTGAAGGCAGGCTCACATGGAAGGATAGAGAAATAAGTAAAGGAAGGAGAGGCTAACCCAGGCTTCCTCAAACTCTGCCCTCCAGATATTTTGAGACTACAATTCCCATCATCCCTGACCACTGGTCCTGCTAGCTAGGGAGTTGTAGGCCAAAAACATCTGGAGGGCCGAGTTTGAGGAAGTCTACATGGGAAGCTACATGTGACCTCAAAATATTGACTGGGCATTGCCTTTATTGTTTTCTCAACAGCTATGAGGATTAGAAACCTTGCTTGCTTTAAAATTAAAGTAAATATTCTTAAGATCTTGAGGGGCATAAGAATCTAGATTCTGTAAATGATAGCTGATGCCTGCAAGTGACTTGTATCTGTAAACACTTGTGCAAATCAGAGTCCTGAAAGAAAGTTGCCGCAGCTCCCCCCCCCCCATTTCTCTCATGGGGGAAGCCTGTTTCATGGACCCTCTTACATTTGTCCTAAACAGACTTCCGTAAATTTTCTTGTTATTTATATTTATACTCCTGACTTTATTGACATTCCAGTAAAATAATTCAGTCGGGCATCTCAAGAGAGATGGCAAAATCCAAACATGTTTGCTAGGAATCTACTGTAGAGTGTTGGTCATTCCTATTTAGCTTTGAAAATAGGTTTCCAACTAAAGCACGTTTGAAGAGAGTGGAACTACAGGCAGCAGCTTGCAGTTCTATAGAGCATATACTGTACATACCTATTCTTTAGAGAATATAAATTTGTTTCTGAAGCAAGTGGGCTAGAACTGAGTTCAATATTTTTCTTCCTGAGACTTCAACATAAAACACTTCCTTCGGTTTGTATAGTGTCAGCTTCCTTTATCAGGGGGCACAAGTTGCATCACAAGGCTATGGGTGCCCTTGGAACACCAAAGAAACACCTATCTTACCAAGGTACTTGCACAGCCGCCCACAGATTGGATGCCATAAATAATTTCTGTCTCATCTGCCATGGTGTTTTTCTTTTCAACTGGGAGCTCAGCTGAGGACAATCCAAGGATATGCCTGCACATGCAGCTCTTCCATTTCTGGGCCAGCCCAAGATGTTTTTCCGCCTGAGGCGGAGCAACAAATGGAGCCTCCCTGCCACCAACGAAAAAGTCAACATGCATAGTTCCCAAGGTCAGCCAAGTTATTCTGGCACCTGAGGCAGAAAATCCCACAAGTGCCTCACCTCTCCTTTCTGGCAGGAAAACTAAAATAAAAATAAATTGAAATAACTAACTGTTAGCTGCCCTTTCATCACACCCCAAATCAGACTGCCTGAGGCAACCATCTCAGGAGCCATCCTCACTCATGCCCTCCTGGCTTGACAGCACCAAACCAAAGGTCTTACCATGTGGCACATGGGAACCCCATGCAGAAAGCTCACGTTGGCTCATACAAGCAGTGTGACCTTCATTGGGTCAACCTTTGTCTGCCATGGTAGAGGAACACATCTCAGCTCATGATAGTGTAGTTTGGATGTGATTAAGCACCTCCAACCCATGGGGAAAGTGCCATGCAGACAGGCTGTGATTAAGACTTGGGCTGGATCTAGACACATCAAAGAAGTGTTTCTGGAAAACGCGTTGTAAAGTTTATACAGTGGTACCTCTAGTTACGGACTCGATCCGTTCCAGGGTGTCGTTTGCACCCCGAAAAGTCCGCAACTAGAGCACCTCTTCTGCACACACACGCGGCGTAATAGGGCGCTTCTGCGCATGCACGCGCGGCAAAACCCGGAAGTATACACTTCCGGGTTTGCCGCGTTTGTATCCTGAAAAATGCAACCGGAGACTGACATAACAAGAGGTACGACTGTATGAGAAATTGCGTTGGCAAAAACGGAACTCCACATTACCATCTGGTGTCACAGTGCTATCATACTTCTACAACGCATATAAAACGCTTTTTCTTTACCAATCTAGCCGAGTCTTTGGAGTTAATATCTCAGACAAAAGAAGTGACAAGTTCAACTGAATGAACAAAGCCATTCTACGAGGATGCTCTTTCTCCCTCCCTCTCTTCCTTTAAGAGCAAAGGAGGTGATTGCTTTTTATGCAATCTCTTCTTAACAAAGTCACACTAATCCCCACACTAATCCTTAATGCTTCTTGGAGAACCCCACAAAATAAAGGAAGCACGTTTACAACTGCAGAAGAACCCAAGAACCTTCTGGGAGCACAGTAGTATCTCAAAGATGCACAGCCAGGCTTTTAATGGAGGGCTGGATAGTTTTCCCGCCTGCTAATTAAATGACTCTGGATCATTACAATCCAGCCTTGTAATTTAGCTGTTCAGGGAGGCAGATGCTGGCATATCAAAGCAGCATGGCCATATTTTTGTAGAGTGTACCAGTTAGCTATCTTTACTAAGATGGATTCTATAGTATTCATGTTGAGGTCATTCATACTGTGTGAAATATAAGAAATCCCAAGTTTAAAAAAGCTCATATATTGGAGCAAGCTCTGTTTCAGAATACTTTTTTAGTCAAGGAGGGCAGCCTGAAAGTTCCTCCTTTACTGTCTTGTGCACTATTAGAAATCACAATATATATTTGCCGGTACTTGGAATATACATTAGTCTGGATGTGTTGAACATCACACATACAATATATATATACACAATAAGTGTACATACAAAACTATCCTGAGTAAGAGTGAAAAAGTCACACATCCAAGACATAACTGCTTCATAGTGTGAGAGAATGGCTGGTTTTGGGGGCTCACGTATTTAACACAGAATACTTGACTATGCTATGTTTGTGGTGATAAGTTAATGTGGCAATTATTTGAGTTTCTAAGTAAGGCTAGTGATAATTCATTGTCAAACTATTTTCTTCAAACATTTATTCTAAAAAGAAGCCTAATTTTCAGATGTAGAGAGAACAAGGTTGCTCAATATTTGTTAATCCATCTCACCTATATAGCATGAAAATTGAGGTAAGACAGGAAAGACCACAGGGATTGCGTCAGATCGTGGGCCATCCCAGTCCTCTTCCTTAAGTTGGTTTGTTTGGATACGGCTGTGGAATGGCTCCTCCATACAGCTTCATTCCATAAACCTGGGATGGCGTCCGCAATGTCTCCTGGGCTAGTAACATGCCTCACCAACCCTGTGCTCCTTCTCCAGTTTTCTGATGAATGGCACATGTATCTCTCTGCATAGTGTTAGCCTAGGATATTTCCACATAAGAAACAGAACATCAGAATCCCAAACACAGAATTGACTTCCATTTTTTAATAACATGCAAAGGGCCAGGTTGCAAGCAGGAAAGTGGAGCCACATCTGGAATCTGCCACCTAAAATGACACCTAAAGGTTGCTTAATGGAAAACTAGCTTCATATTCCAGATGGAGAAAATCTCTCTCTTTCTGTTCATGTTGGCCTACCATCTTATTGCACTTTAATCTTTTTTCCTCGTTCATTTTTTGTTCTGCAAAATGTGTATTTGTTCATCGAATTTCCTAAACAAAGTTTGAGCAATTAAGGTAAGCTTTGCAAGAGATGAACTACTGGGACAAAACAGAACTCCTTGCAAAGTCATCTTCTGTCCAGGGTAGCTTGATATAAAATGGCAGCCCAATCCAAATTATGCTTATTAAGCTCCATTCAGTTCAGTAACATTTTATCCAGACTAAATGTTCTTAAGATTCCAGTCTCAGTTTTGCCAAGAGCTGAATTGTCTGGTGCAACCAAGAGTCCAGGCACAATTCTGCTCCCATGCAAGTTAAAATAACCAAGACAGACTAAACAGCTTAAAAATAGATTTCAACAAGGAACTAACTGTAAAGCCAATTCCTGAAAACATAACCTTAAGGCAATACTTACTAGAATCGTAAACCTGCTGTTCATCCCTAAATGCTTTTACTGATAATATATACTTAATAATGCACTATGATGGAATGTTGGAATATTGCTTTTACTTTAAGTAAGGACAAAGGATTGTGAAATCCAACCCCTCATGTTTTCCCTAGTGCACATAGTCTTGCAGCAGTTAAAGGCACAGGAGCTCTGCCCTATGCCCCCCCGCCCCCCCAATAAGCAATGGGTCTATTTTCAAATGTTGGCTATCATGGGGTTATTTTTTGCATGTGGCCCCCTTTGGGAAAATTCTTCAGGGAGGGTGCAGCAACTTCCAACAGAATTATTGCTGCCTCCAAATAGATAAACCATTAGATAAGATGGAATAAGGCAGTCACTGCAATAATAAATGGAAGTGATAGACCAGCTCTTCAGGGTGAGGCTCAGGCTTCTAAAGCTTAGAAGCAAATCATTGGATATGGAGGGTAGGTGGGGAAGTGTAGCATTTAACTCCCCTCTGCCACCAGCCTCAAAATTATGACCTCAAGCAAATTGATTAATTTCCCCTTTGGAAGGAACTCTCATTATTCAGCTCCCAGAGCTCCGCATGGAACACTTGCTACTGTGACCAGCTCAGCTGATGAAGGGCTATGGAGTGCTTGGTTCCCTCCCCTCTGTCCACAACTAGGCAAGTGGGGTCTGGTTTGTTGCAAGGAAGGTAACTGCAGGTTTGGGAAAGGGGCTTGATCCCTGGGTGGTGTGCATCACATGAGCTGGCACTATGCTGAAAGAGCCTGAGCCTGTTGGGGAGTCAAAGTAGGACATTAAGCAAGACGGGAGCTGAAAATGCTAGGCTCTCCTAGTAGTAATTTAAAGTTGGGTGACAACTTTAGGGAAGGACTCCTGTACCTTTATAGAGTATTGTAGAAACAGGAGATTTTGCAACAATAGCTTGTCGTGTAGAAACAAGAAAAGCTATGCTGCTGAAATGGTTTCTGTAAAACTATTTCGGGTTTCTGTGTTTGGTATATTTATTACAAATACATATCTGCACAAAAACATGCTGATGATGACAAAGAAAAACTCTTACAAATTTATACCTAAATTGCATATTGTCTTCATAACTTTGATAAACTTTGCTGTGTGCTATCGCTGTGTCAAATATGTTCTGGTTAATTTTGAGATTTCAACTAACTTGCCACTTTAACTCACAATATACATCACAAATCATCAGATCAAATTAATACTTCTAGTATGCAAGTAGGAAGTTAATAACCAAGATAGAAAAGGAAAACAAGAGGTGGGAGGGTGGAATGGAATGGCATCAAGGAGTCAAATGATAATTTCACAACATGCTGGTTTGGGGGCAATATTGATGTAGTTCAGGGCCCGCGGTGGGAAACCCATGGCCCAGAGACCCAAAGCAGCCCCACATTTGGCCCTCGGGAGTCTCCCAAGGCACCTTTCCTCAGCTACACCCCTCACTGGAGCTGTTTCCACTTAACTTGAGTTAGAATGTGTCCTTGAGCTCTGATAATTCTTCTTGCTTGCCTGGGAAAATGATGTTTGTGTAGAAAGAAGCCTACTGTACAAAGGTAAAACTAACATCAGTTGCTCTGCTTTATTTTACTGCTGGCCCCAGCCACCATAGTTGTGTACTCCCCCCACACAAAAAAGGTATTCTGGAAGGGAACGTTGCCTTCAAGCTGAAAAATGTTCTGCACCCCTTTAGTACTCAGAGCACTCCAGAAAGCACATCCCATTTGTTATTAAATTTGCGTAAGGTGTTCCTTCATATGTAAGCCACTCATCTCAAAATTTCAGTTCTAAGAGTTAATTCAGACATGCATGCTCATCGTTCAGTGACTATAAGATAGTCATGCCTTGTATGTATGAAACAGCCATCACAGATCAGTTACCACTGAACTTTCATAACACCTCAAAGACGATATTTTTCAATGGAAGCCATTCATATATTCAGCTGCAAGTTATCAATGGGAACAGTCATCTAGTAACATACATACATAAATGAATCAGCTCTTAGCTCGTGTCTCTGGGATGCACAGCTGTGTTATGTTTGGCACAGAAGAGGTAGACACTGATCTTCTTCAGGAGGTACCACACCAACACTTCTTTGAAAGCAGTGGGGATCACTCCTTCCCATAATGAGCCACATGCTACTCCCTGGACATATCTAGTGAATCCCTTCCTGCTATATGTCACAAGCCAAGATGGGCAACCATCAAGAGAACAGATGGTCAGCCTAACCACTGCAACCACCCAAAGGCCACAAAAACCAAAACTGATCCCGCAAACTATTATCAGATGGTGCTCTAAACCAGTGTTTCCCAACCAGTGTGCCTCCAGATGTTTTGGGACTACAATTCCCATCATCCCTGACCACTGGTATTGCTAGCGAGGGATGATGGGAGTTGTAGTCCCAAAACATCTGGAGGCACACTGGTTGAGAAACACTGCTCTAAACACTTCAATTGTGGCATCCAGTATGGAAAGATGGGAGCAACTTTACCTTCAAAATGTTTCACATATCCATTGTGGTGCACCTCTGAGTAATTAGCTGTATCTACCTCCAGAATTAATGTAACCTGCTTTTCCTCTCCCGGGCTAGATCTCAACAGCCCATTCACCACTCAGCAACCACTGGATGGTTCACCAAGGACTGCTGCCACTGCCACATGGTAGGCACAATTATGTCTTTAAACCAAGGAGTCTTCTGGATCATTATGTTGATAGCACTACACATCTCACTGTTCCACAGCAAGACAAGGGCATTGACAGGAGTGACAACCAAGTCAGCCATAACATCTCCCAGAGTACTCGGGAATCCCTTGAGTTCCATATGTCTCCAAGGGTGGACTATCTTAATGGGTCTCCTACCATTGCAGGGGACTCAACCACAGCCAATCCAAACTTAACCAGGTGCTGTCCATGAACAGACCACCTGCCCATAACAACAGGGCCATTCCCACCTTTTGAATCACTCCCAGCCCACTCTGTAGTGAAGACCAGATTGAGCATATAACCTGCAATGGTGAGGCAAATGATCACAAGTTAACAAACCCTAAAAAAACTATAGAAAGCAATCTTTTTGCAGGATGTTTCATGTTGTCGTAATGTAGTGTCACTTTTGCAAAACCAATATGTGAATGTTGAGGTGGTTCTTCCACTTTTGGAGGAAGAAGTTGTTGCCTGTCTTGGCCAACACAAAGCCCCTCTTTAAAACAAAACACAGCTCAGCAAAAACAGATCTAAAACGAGCAGAGGTGTTTGCATCTGCTACCCATTCATGTTTTTTGTAGCAGTTCCCCTTGACCATCATGAGAAAATCACCCTGGATTAGCAGCCAATGACCCATGTGAACATGCCAGTCTGAATTTTGTTTCCAGATGCTTTGGACCATTACGAAAGGGAATGAAGTCACACCTTTTTGAGTGACCTGATCTCTATGATGAGTGACACTTCTAAAGACATTTCAGATGTTCATTAAAACCAGAGTCAAGATTAAAAAGATACCCGATGAATAATCCAGCCAGGGACTGCCTAGAAATGGAAATAACAGGGATGGGTGACTGATCTGCTTGCAGTGAGGCGATGGGGTGATGTCATCATAATGCAGTCAGGCGAAGGATAATCTGTTCCATGATTGGCTGTGATGAAGTTTTGTTCTGAGATCCTCCTAGCCTTTCGCTGCTTCATTAACTCTCACAGATTCCTCCTGTCAAATAGGATTGGGTTGATTCAGGAGGAAAGCAAGGAACAAGGTTATGGATCGGCCTGCACTTTAAGGACTTGAAAACTTTTCCATGGTGTTAACTGAAAGTTAACCCTTTAGCTGTTTAAAGTTTAGCAGGAGGGGAAGTTCTGCATGGCCTAATACTACAACAGCAGCTCTTGTTGGCCTGCCTTGGGAATATACTGCAAGGCTGTATATCCTGAAGTCTCCTCTTTGAATGGAGGGCAAATTCAGAATATTTACATGGAGGAAAGGATGATTATGAGTTCCAGCAAAGAGTTCTGATAAAAATGCAAAATTGATACAGTCTGTTTGACTTCTCTTCAAGTCCCTTAAATAGAGTTGGATGTCACTCCTTTGCTCCTTTGGAATGATGAGCACCAAATATTGCTATAGTTCAGGTGTGGGGGAACCTTGGGCTCTCCAGATGTTGTGGAACTACAACTTCCATCAGCCCCAGCAAACATAGCCAATGGCCAGAGATCCCAGTGCTTGCTATAATTTATGTGAAAACTTTTGAAATTCTGCACTTGCACACATTTTCACAGAATTTAGCACTTGGAAGTTATATATGATAGCAGAACTGTTGCCAGCCTATCCTTGTCCAGAAAAGGTGGAATTTGGTCAAATTCCTCCTAAGATTTATGCCAGCTGTGCTCTAGCCATCATCCTTCTTGCTTCATTACCTGCAGCTCCCAAGAATACCAGAATACAAAATCAGAAGAGGCCCCAAGGAGTGATACTGTTAAGATTCCTTTCCATATTCCTGTTCCATAGTGGGACCAGAGCATCAACAGGAGTGTCAACCATGTCAGTCAGAAAATCTCTGAGAGCATTCAGGAAACTATCAAATGTCATAAGTCTCCAAAGGTGGACCATCTTAATGGCTCCCCCACCCCTGCAGGGGCATACTGCCATTATCAAACCAAACCTCACCAGGAAATGGTTCGTCCAGGACAGCAGACTCACCAGTGGGATACTGCTTTTAAACCTTGTTGCAAAAACCAGATCAAGAATATGTCCTGCCACATGAGTTGAGTCTCAGCCCTATGGCAGCCCTATGACTGCCACGACTTAGGAGCCCCAGCGTGAATGCTAAACTCCCCCAATACCATGATGAAGGAGTTCTTCAACACACACACTCCAAAAGCAGCTTCACACCAGCTCAGCCAGGAAGGCTGAACAGAACAGACCCAATTCAGTCTGAGGGCAGATCAGCTTCCTAGTGTGGTCCATTATCCCTTTCTCCCATGATTAAAGTGCTTTTTGGCCTAACACGTTTGTTGTCTAGCTGGTTTTCTTGTTTTTGTTGTTGTATTCCCCAGTGTCCAGGCTTTCTGCAGTACTCTCCCAGATTCCACTTTTCCCCTCTCTGACTCTACTGTATGTAATTATTATGAGTTCATTTTATTATACCCTCCAACCCCCAACCCAGCCACACACACAAATATATATACACATATATATCTTTTAAGGCCATCATTAACTATAATTATCAGTCTCTGTCAGTCATCTTCTGCAATTCACAATGTGCCTGAAGCCATAGGAATAACTTATCCAACCATGGGTAAAATAAGCATACTTCCAAACATTCCGGGAAGATAATAGGCCTTAATTGAAAGATTTTCCCCACTCCCTTTGCTCTCCAGCGTCAAGCACCTCACGTCTTTCGGATTTCTTTCTTGAGGGGGTAGAATGTTTCTAGATGAGAGGCTTGGTAAGAATACACAGAATATGGAGCCTTAGATAAACTTGGAAAAGCTATTTGTATTGAATAGCCTGAAGTCAGTAAGCAGAGTGACCTTACAGTGATGCTGTCTGGGAACCCTTCCCCATTGAATCATTTCTGGTTGTGAAGAAGGTTTGTGGCTTTGGGCTCTGAACTAAAGTGTAGCATTTGGAAGGTTGCACATTAAAAAAAAAGTTGCTGCTCTTCATGTATGGGAATGATGTAAATAAATTAATGAGATCAAAGCAAAGCCTGTTTGCATGAAGCTTTTTGCCTTTGCAAGATTGTGCGGTCTGATGGCACGAATGTCTATGGATCAGGAGTTCTGAATTCACTATCTGAACTTGCTCTCACTCTTGGTCATCATGCATGGGCGAGGAAGCAGTTTTGGTTTCTGTTTCTCCAAAGGGTAGGATCCAAACCAATAGGCTCAAATTATAATAAAGAAGATTCTGATTAAACTTTTTGAAGAACGTTCTGATGGTGTAAGCTGTTTAACAGTGGGACAGGCTGTTTTGGAAGGTAGTGGGCTTTCCTTCATTACAGCTTTTTAAGGCTGGATGGCTGGCTATCAGAGATGCTGTAGCAGTGGATTTCCCACATCAGCAGAGAGCTGGACCTTGTCCCTGTTGCTGGCATGGCCTTGGTACCCCAGCCTGTCACATGTGCCCCCCTCCATGCCTGGCTTGCTGGAGAACAAATGGAGAGTGGCCATAACAGGCATAAGGTAAAAGGATCGTTTTTCTTGTTGCACCAAAGTCCACATCCAGGGACTCTGATGTTGTATCTTTCATGCTAGTACCGGTAAGTGAAAACCCCAACATTGCTAAGTCTGTGATTGTATGTGTGCCTACTTGAGAGTAAGTCCCATTGAATTCTGCAGGACTTGCTTGTGAGTACTTACACATAAGGTCTGACCATAAGGCTGCAATTTTGCTCCTACTCGCTTGGTAGCAAGCACAATGCATTACTTTTGCATAGATACGTATAGACTTGCACTGCTCTAATACAACCTCTAAGATTAATAGCCCTGTTGAGAGGAAAAAAACAATGAAGAATCTTGATAGTACCACCCTTTCACCAGATTTGCACGTAGAGAAGCTTGCTACTCCACCATAATGAAACCCCCTCCGAAATCTTGCCAGTATCGAAACTTGAGCATCTTTCAGACATGCTGTAAATGTGGCCCACTTTCTAGTGACTGGGATAGGGAGTTAAGTCAGCGTGGGGTACTTTTCATCTTGTATCAGCTTTCATTTTAGTGGATACTAGGATGAAGCAGGTTTTTTAAAAATCCTAAACACAATTGATCGATAAACATTATGATGGTTATTTCTATAACACTTCTCCAAAGTACAAAGTGCTTTCCCTGCAGAGCTCAAGATGCCCCCTTTGTTGGATGTGCATATTGCTCAAGAGGCCTTGTCATTCATCTCTTACTGCTTTGAAAGTGTCTGTCTCTGGAAGGGAGGCTCTGCGTGTGCTGTTGTAAATGCCTGTCCTTAATGAGCAAGCTGTAGAGTCCTAGGTCCACTATTGTGACCTTGCCTCCCACCTCATTGCCTGCTTTTCATGCAGCCACATAATAATGAACACTCCAGAGGAGCCAGAGAGAGGGAGAGGGAGGAAACATTGTCCCGAGAACAGTCCAACTACTTAGACCGCAAATTAAGCCAGATAATGGGATGTGTTTTAAAGCAGCATCCCTTACCTTTGGGGTATAGTCTAAATGGCTGGCTGTGAGTAAGACAAGAAAAACAAGGCACAGAAAACAATGCTGGAGCGGGGGTAGCACTAAAAATGGTTAGCTGAAAGAAATCCAAATGTGCTTTTGTGTCATCTCTCTCGGAGCGCAAAATTATGCTTTCCCAAAAACTCAGAGCAATGCCCCATTGTTGCAGATCTTAACCTGTTTTTCCTGTTCTCTTTTCTCCCCCATCGTTTTGCATTTCTGCCGTCCATATGTGATCCTCCTCCTCCTCTCATGTTTAGTGGGTTATTCTTTAATTTTCTACAATGGGCTTAAGGCTCAGGTTGTTACTTCTTGTAGATTTCCATATCACCAGCTGTGTATCCCCCACTGACACTGCACATTTTTGTTGGGAGATGTAAATTGCACAGGGGTGTGGGGAAAGAGAGTCTGCAAGCTAGGTTCTGAAGTAGCCAAGAACTTTGCTGAGAATGTGGGGGTGGGGAGTGGAAACAATGAACGGGTGCATAGGTGGAGGTGCACATGATCAGATTTAAAAATAAAAACTTTTTAAAGGGTAAGAATCATAAAAGAATATATAGAAAAGTAGGACATTTGGCCAGAACGAAGTGTTGTTAATTGGGATCCTGGAAGAATGCAGTTTATGTGAATTCTGCTACAAAACTGACCTGATCTGCAACTCCCAGAGTAATATGCAGATTGAAACATAATTATCCTTAAGATTTCACACTTCTCTGAATTTTCTGATCTATAGTTTGCACCTGAAAAAGTATTCAAATGCATATTTTTAGAAAAAGTTCATTTAGAAATGCATATTTTTTGAGACTGCATATTCAAAAATATGTATTTAGATGTAAATTTTCACGTGGAATTTTTTAAGAGTTACAGAATAATGCGGAAATGGGAGACTAGACTAATGAATGTAGGAATGCCAACGTGATATAGGCCACACAGAAACTAGTCCAGTCATCCTGCTCACATTAAGATACTGCTGATAGAATTCCCTTAGACAAAAAGCAATGATCAGTGCTATTCTCAAATAAATAAATATATTGAGTCACTTACATGCTTATGGTTAGCAATCCTACAGTGCAATCCTTTACAGGTCTACTCAGAAATCAGCACCACTCAGAACAATGGGATTCACTTCAGCCTTACTCCCCTGAAAGGCATCAGTCCTAACCATGACTACCCATTAAATGTACTCCCAGGTAAGTGGGGTTAGAACTGCAACCTTAAAGTGTGAAAGACAACATTCTAATAATATTCTAAAATGCAAGACTAACTAGATTCACAGGTAATGCTAACTTGTATCATGTTTCTTCTTTACTCATTCATCTCCATTGACTCGTGGCCCTTGTCAACTATGGTTATCCAGAGACACATTGTGAAAATGCAAGACTAACCAGATTCACATGTAATACTAATCCAAACTGACCATAGCACGAACATGTGAATGTGCAGACTCCCCAGTTGTTCTGCTACTATGCTGCTTTGTGTTGAGCTAAGCCAGGCTTCCTCAAACTCGACCCTCTAGATGTTTTGAGACTACAGTTCCCATCATCTCTGACCACTGGTCCTGCTAGATAGGGATCATGGGAGTTGTAGGCCAAAAATATCTGGAGGGCCGAGTTTGAGGAAGCCTGAGCTAAGCCAAACCCAGGCATGTGAAGTAGCTCTCCCGGATAAACCACAAGCCATAAACCATAGAACAAATCTTGGTTACAGATTGTCGTTAGTCAGTTGAAGAACTAAGCCAAACCATGGCTTAGCACAGTGCGGCAGCAGAATGAACAGGGAGGAGTAAAATGGCTTCAATCTCATTTCCCGAGGCCTGCACATCACCATGGCTTGGTTTAGTGTGATGTGTGAACCAGGTCAGTGTGTTACCACATCCCTTGCTTCAAGAGTTCGAAAGTACCCACAGTGAAACATTTCCAACATTCCTAAGGAAGAAGCTCTGTCGATAATACAGCCTCACTACCCATCCAAGACAGATTAAACTTTAGCATTTGTCAACAAGAAGCAAAAGTCTTCTGATGACACATCATCCTTGCAAGAGAACTTACTGAGTCAAAATTGTATTTGATTTGGCAGAATGGGCAAATTATCAGTGGGCAAATGACATCCCCCAGTCATTTGTCTGATTAGTCAGCCTATTCCTCAGAAGCACCTCTCGGACGAACTTGCCTATAATGTGATTCAAGGCACAGGAGGTAAAAATTGGTCCTCGGCTCAGCACTGGCTAGCTGGAAAGTGGCCAGTTTAGGTCAGCATATTTTAAGAATGCAAGCAAACTGGAAAGGATTCAGTAGGGAGCAACTAAAATGATACAGAGTTTGCAATACACATACAAGGAAAGGCTGAAGCAACCGGGTATATTTAACCATCAAGCGTGGGTCTTAAACCTTAAGACATCAGATCAAACATTTTGGGTGTGTTTGGGGTTTCTTTTCCCCCTTTCATTTTCTAAATTGGGTTTGTTTAGGAGTGGGAATGCAGTTTACCTTGACCAGGAAGAAAGGTTATAGGAAAGTCAAAAGCTTGCATGGTTCTTCTCATCAGTCTTCTGTAGCATGAAGTCCACTTCTGATAGCAGGGTGGTGAACCTGTAGCACACATAAACCCACAGTAAGCCTCCTTTAGCAAAGGGAGAAGGATGGTTGACAAGTCAAGTAGCAGTTGCTTCCCAATAAGCAAGTAAATTCTGCATTGGCTATCAGCTGCAACAACAGAGCTTCCAAAAGGAGGGAGCCACAGGCCAGACACAGCATTGGGACATACTTGGGCATGCACATTTGAGCTTTTCTTGACCGTTAAGCCACAGAAAGACACACCCCTCCATATTTGTCCTGTGAGAATTTTTGTTTAATTAAAAAAACCCTGCAAAAACGGCAATTATATCTCCTTGTCATTTGCTAAAAGGCATTCCCACAATCATTTTCCCCCACTTTGAGAGGCCTTTTTACGGTGACCACATGGGCCACATACATCCTGAAATTGTGAATAGCTGGATGTGTATGTGGATTCCAGGCCAGTATGACTTGATCAGACTGAAATTTAGCAGTTTATGGCCTGTATGTGTGTGTGTGTGTGTGTGTGTGTAAGTAAGTAAGTAAGTAAGTAAGTAAGTAAGTAAGTAAGTAACTTAACTGGTTTCCCACCATAAACAGAAGGAAGCCAAAAGATATTGGCATACTTTGGGCATTGATTACCAGTCTGCTAAGAGCCTAGCATAGATAAAATGGTGGCACACCAGTAGACATATTGTCAGTTGCGTGGGGATAAGAGGTTGGTGTGAGTTTTGAATCCTCCCCTCCTGCTTCCCAGTTTCCTCTGCTGCAAAGAAAACCCACCTCCGCACAAAGCTTTTCTTTCAGTCAAGCTCTGTGATCAAAAGTAATGCCTGCCAGAAGAAAGGCAGCTTTGGGTGAGGCAGTTTTGTGGGGGGAGAGAGTGCAGGCAGGCCGAGGTCTTGGCATCCTCTTCTAGAGTGGTCACATGCATTACCAAAAACAAAAACAAAAAGAGGAAAGACAAAATAAAAAAAATCCTTCCAGCAGCACCTTAGAGACCAGCTAAGTTTGTTCTTGCTTTGAGCTTTCGTGTGCATGCACGAGGAAAGGTTACTGTAAAAAGAGGACACTGGTTTACATTATATTTGCATGTGCTGATTTATATGTGTAGGTGCGAATTTAGAAGTAATTGTTGTCTTTGAAATATAAATACAGAACATATCACTGCAGTGGGAAAGATTGTGACCAGCTGACCTGTGTGCCTGCTGAGTCTGCATTTCAAGTCCTTCCTGCTGACCCATCTTATGGTTCATTTAAACTTGGACTAGACAGCCTTTAAAATGGAGGGCTACCTTCCCTAAAGTAGGCCACATGGCCACCCTCCCCTCTTCCCTCCTGCTGCTTTTCCACTTTTAAATCACGGGTCCTGTTTGTGTGTTTTTTCATGGGATTTACACAAGTCCACATTTTCTAAGTGAAGTTCTGCTTCTGTAACTCATCTTTCTATCAGCGGGCAGCTTTTAAGTTGTAATGTTCTGTTGTCCCAGAGCTGTTTTCATTTCCTGACCTTCTCCAGTTTGTTTCTGCTTTTTAGCAATTCCAGGAACTGGCAAAGAATTTTGGTGCAAAACCTCTTTGCCCCAAAAGGTGTTTTTCAAACAGAAATCCACTTTCCAAAACATCCAAGAGAAGGGGAATATTTCCATTTCATGTCCTTTGAAAGAGAACCATTCCTCACATTATGAACGTCAGACTCTGAAACAGAGTGAAAAACAGTCCTGCCAGCTCTCCCTTTTCATGCCTTCCCAGCTGGCGGACGATCGGACCAGCCCAGCTGTGTCCTGTTCCCACTTTGTTCCTACTGCAAGAGTTTTGGAAACATTTGACACAGCAGAGGATTGGGAATTGAGAACACGCCGCATGCCTGTAGCACAGTTGACTCTGCGGAAGAGAATTCGCTGGTTATAAAATTCCCCTAGTAGTTCCTTCTGCAAAAAAAAAAGCTGCAAAATGGGCCTAGTTTTGCTAAACAACATATGAAGGACAGTCAGGGCCAGCTCCAGGTTTGTGGGGGCCTTTGGACCCTCAGACTGCCATTTAAATCCAAACCCCAACCCTGGCAGTGCTCCAGAGGACCAGATGCAGCGTCATTCTGTGCTATAGTGGGAAAGTAAAATGGAGGCTCACAGAGCCAACTACCCTATGTGGAAGGCATGGGGAAGGTGACAGTGCTGGCGGCATGGTGTGGGGCACAGTAGCTGCCCTAGGATACTGAGCCTACACTGAGAATAGGCCTGTTTCTGGGTTGTATTCCTTAAGAAGGCAGGTGATGGCTCAAACAACAGAACGCTCTTCCTTACAAATAATAATCCATTCTCTTTATTATGTTAGGGCTGTGAGCTCCATTGCTTGTGTGGCCAAAAGGGCGTGGCCCAGGGCCTTTATTCTGCCAGAACTCACAGGAACTCAGTTCCAGCACCTCTCTGGTGGGTGCTATTGCCATTATAAAAGAACAAGGGAGGCGTTCATGGTGAGTTCTGGCACCTCTTTTTCTAGAAAAATAGCACTGGCATTGCCTATTTACTGTTCTGGGAGTTCTCCCACCACCACCACCACCCTCGAGCCAGTTTTGGGGCTGTGCAAGGCCTACCACTTGTGCAATGGGCCTTGCACAGGGCTTTCACTAACATGGCTTATTAGGTGAATCCTAATAAGGGTGGCGCTGTGGTCTAAACCACTGAGCCTAGGGCTTGCCGATCGGAAGGTCGGTGGTTTGAATCCCCGCGACGGGGTGAGCTCCAGTTGCTCAGTCCTAGCTCCTGCCAACCTAGCAGTTCGAAAGCACATCAAAGTGCAAGTAGATAAATTGGTACCGCTCTGGTGGGAAGGTAAATGGCGTTTCCGTGCACTGCTCTGGTTTCGCCAGAAGCGGCATAGTCATGCTGGCCACATGACCTGGAAAAACTGTCTGCGGACAAACGTCAGCTCCCTCAGCCAGTAAAGCGAGATGAGCGCCGCAACCCCAGAGTCGTTCGCGACTGGACTTAACTGTCAGGGGTCCTTTACCTTTACCTGTTACCCATAAAGGCTAAATCTCAGAGGTTCTTTGAGGCAGAATATGAACAACCACGTCGCTGTGAAATTAGTATCTACACTGCCTTTTCTTAATCTGGGATGCAAGAAGAGCCCTCTGAAACATACCAGTGCTCCAGGCATACAGTGAGTATAGCTTTCTTAATCTGCTCAGTGTCAAATTCTCTTCTCCAAAACCCTCACCAAACTGCAATTTGCCGGGTACAATTCTGCTGAACATTCCAATCAGCTGTGGAAACTGTGAGTGACGTGTGCTGTGCCAGCTGAATGCAGGGTGCCAAGGTACTCATTCATGGGTTCGATCCCCTTTGGCAAAGCCCACACAAGCTTGGTCTTAAAGGGGCAGAACTAGATCAAAACAGGAAATGTTCATGTCATAATTTCCGGAAATTCAGGTGAAGTGCACTGTTTCACTTTACCTGAACAAAGGAGTCAGAAGAGGAAGCCTAATATAAATGATATAAACATATTTTTTTCATGTGTGTCTTAATCCTAAATTTCTGTGGATTCCAAAAAGATACTCTAAGCAAGTACAGTTTCACTGTTGTGAAGATGTAAGAGGCATCAATGGCTGCAAAAGGGGACTTAGTGCATGAATCACAAACATCAAATTTCAGTTCCATTAATGCATATTTGTACTATAAAGGACCATGTTTTTTGCCAATCCTTCCTTGCAAATTCGTACAGCTTCAAGTCTTCAAGTAATATTAAATTGGCGTGTTTACTGTATATTTTAAACGCATAGGTCTCACTTGTGCCCAGTTGAGCTTACTCCCAGGTTAGTACAGGTGCACAAAGGATTGATTCCTAGGATTGATTAACTTAGGCCTGTAACCACTGGGCATAGGGGACTGTGGAAAGCAGTGTGAACTGCTTTCATTTTAGTGATGATTTTACTCTTATAGGTAAAATAGTAAGAAAAAGCACAGTCAGAGTTTTCCTAACTTCTCAGTACAAAAAAAAGACAAAACCTGTTTCCACTTACTAGTGTTCTTTCCCAATGGCAAAATCACTGAGATAACGAAAATGGATTTTTAAATGTTATGGAATCATTTTTATTCTATTAATAATAATTCAGTTGTGTTGGAATAGTTTGATTTTGCAATCCTGTCCTTCCCTACGTCAAGCTCTACTAAAGACGTACTTAGGAGCAGACATGTTTACCATTGCATTGTAAGTTAACTTAATGAGTTCCTGGAGTTCATCTCCTACACAGCAGGAGACATCTCAAAGCCCCTTTCCAAATTTTCACATTTTGCATTTGTCATTTGTGGGGAAGGAGGATTATTTAACACCCATTTGCACTATTGTGCAATAGTATTTGCTGAAAACACTGGCAGAGGAAGAGGGGGGCTGTGGGAGTGCACCGCCCCCGGCAGCGCGATCCCGGTGGGGTTCCATCGTGGCTGCCCCCCCGCCCTCAGAACGCATGCCACGCCCCTTTGGGTGGTGCGCCACGCCCCCAGAATGCGTGCCAGCCCTGCCCCTGCCTGCTCTCTGCCCCCGGTGCCGGAGCATGAAGCTCCACCACTGGCTGAAAATATAGGGTGTATGTGATATCAAATAAACCCACCACAAGAAATGTGAATTTTGGTTGCTAGAAAGAAGGGCAAACTACAGCAGTTTCAAAGACTGGAAAATAAGCAGGAATAGTGTACTAAAGAGCAAGGGAAATAGCAGCTCTTTAGGACCCTGGGGATTCCTGTAGCCTGGCATTCAAACACTCATCAAACATAATTCAGACTTTACTCATTGGCTTAAAACACTGAAAAGTATGAGCAGCCAGACTGGCTCATCTTCCAGAAATGGCTTCAAAAAGTTGGCTGCACATTTTGCTTCATAACTTTACTTCCTGGAGATCTAGAGACTTACTTTTAAAAAGCAGAAAAGATATAAAGTTCAGAGTCTGCAAGCATGGTCTCTTGTGTAATCGTTCCAACTGCCCTATTATAATCTGGCCATGTCTCCTAGCCATCCTGTCATTCAGCCCCTTTCCTTGTGATCTGAGCTCACAGACACCTATTAGGTGGCTGACAAATGCCCTATTTTTTCCATTTATCAGCCTTACAGGGGCATGGTGCTGATAGTGGTTAATTTACATACATCCACTGCTAGCTGGAGGTGGAAATGCCAGCAGCTATCCTTCCTTTCGGTTTCATTGTGGAGGCAGTAGTTGTGGTTGATGCAGAAGTCAAAGTTGTGATGTTGATTCAAGCTGACATTGCTAGAACTGTACATCAAAACACCCACCTGCACTGGAGATTTATCATGTCCTTGTAAGTGTCAGTTTACTGTTTTAGGGAATGTACAGGTTGAGCAGGCCTTATATGGACACAGAAGGAATTGCATATGGGCAAATGATACTAGTCTCAGAGCAATAGTAGTTCTGACCCTCAATCCAAAGGAAGCTCTTTCCCAGATAGATCCAAATTGCTCCCACAAGTTTTGAACCCTTTGTCCTGGCAGATTAGTGTGTCTCACACATCCAGTCATGGTTATATATCCAGCCATCTATAATTAGAGAACACGGAGCATAATATAGTTTATGGACTAGATCCTACAAATTTAGTTAAGTTGTTCCCCTGCTTTCATAGGGTTCTGGAGTGTGAGCCCACCATACTATGTGATACCTAAGCTGAGACAACTTTATTGGAAAGCTGATTGTAGGATACCTCTAAGCATGTTTGGAGTGCCTATGCCTCTCCACTCAGTCACTACAACTACCGTAGTTCCCCCATATCTGGAATGAGGGTCCAGTGATTAAGCCAACAGTAGTGAGATAACTGTATGATAAACTACAGCACAAAGTAATCAGTTACTGAACTGAATGATCAATTATTTCTACCTGCTCCCTAATCAGTCTCCCTGGGACTAATATGCCAGATAATTAAGCTTCCTTCAGTGATAACTTGTTTATTTGTTTTTTGTTTTTATGTACCATTTGTAAGAGAAATTACTCTCTCTTTTCCCCCAAAAGTCATTGCCATCCTCAGAATCATGACCATCTGTGGCACAGAATCAACCATTGTGCTACATCAACGTCAGCATCCTAACCACCTGTAATGACAAGGTCTCGCTTCCATTGGTGACAGGTGTCACAACTCTCCTGGCAATGTTTTTCCCCACTCCCTGGTCTCAATCCTGAATCTTTTCTACCAAATCTTGACTGAGCCACTTCTTGTCATTCCCTTTGGGTGGCTCCTGAGGAGCAGCCAAAGGGAAGATGGCAGGGGTGAAATCAAGTAATCAAAGTTCCTAGGAGCACAGGAAGTTGTCTTGTACTGAGTCAAGTCCATCTAGCCCAATATCGTCTACACTGACTGGTAGTGGCTCTCCAGGGTTTTGGATAGAAGTGTCTCCCATGCCTACTTGGAGATGTCAAAGATTAAATCTGGGACCTTCTGTACACAAGGAAAATGCCCTGCCACTGAGATACAGCTCTTCATAGCCAAGCTGTGACATGTCATAGCCAAAGTGTAAGAGCACAACTTTCCTCTTCCTGCCACACCACACACCTTGCAAAGGAATTCCATGAGGTGTTGTTTGGTAGCGCCAGGCAAGTCAAATGGCTGGTTCCCACACTCAGTGACCGCATCACTCAGATGTTTGTCTGAATCCTTCTTTTACAGTCCTAGTAAAGAGCAACTATACACCCACCCACACACTCCTTGATGCACGGAACCGAGCCAGCCTTTGGGAGAGCCACAGTGATGTAGTGAGTAACCTTGTCTGAAATCACTAGTGTCCACACATTTTTTGTACCAAAGTGTTAACTGCACGTCCTTCAGTGTTTTCCACTGTTCCACTATCGGGGTTTTGGCTGCAGCCAGCATCCATGTTAGCAGGTCTTTTGAGCATGAATTACACACATAGCCATTGCAGAGATTTAACTATGAAAATTGGGCAGGTTATTACAATATCATTTCTACATATACTAGAGATCTCCCTCTAAACTTTAATCCAAATATATCAATCAGCAGGCAATCCCAGTATAAACCGGAGGAAATGTACCTCTGCCCCCACGCCAGTAATATGGCAAGTGTCCAGATGTTATTTTAGAAATCTGTATAGGTGTGTGATGCCATCTATGTGCTATTTTTAATTAGCATTCCCTTATATGTGTGGATACTGATTTATATATATGGATACTGATTTATACTGTTATCAACGTTGAAGTAAGAGTCATCTGTCAGTTCAGTTGACTTTCGTGCATTGAACAGAAGGGAGGCACCATCTTATTCTTCACTTCAGGCATGAAAATGCATTTGTCAAAGTCTGATGCTACCTGTCTGGTAGCAAAACTGCCCCCTTGCCCCCCAATCCCTGTTGACCTGTTCTTCTCATACAGTGTGCATGTTCTATTTGATGCTTGTTTTTCATTCGTGGCTCACTGTAATAAATGTTACAATGCCATTGCTCTCTCCCCTGTACATGTATGCTAATCCACGGTGCTGTGTGCTATATAGATTTTATCAACAATTCATGTTCGGGTTGACCTGCACAGCTTTCCCTTATCTTTGACTCTCAGGGGTGATGTATATGCCAAGCCAGCATTCACTTCATATTGGGGGGGGGGGGGGGAGAGAGATGTCTGCTATGCTTGGAAGAATTTGCCTAGATATGCATCTCAAACTGAGCTTCTGCTGCCATTAAATAATGATTGTCTGCTCCCTCTAATTTCCTGCTCTTGTGAAAATGTAAAAAAAGAAAAGAAAAATAATCTAAACATTGACAGTATGTCAGATTTATTTCCATATATATATGTTTGTGTGATTCTAATCGGAGCTCTAAGCATCTGCATTCTTACAGCGGAGCAAAGTTTTGTTTTCAGGATGATCCTATGGTCCCTCTATGCTAGGGCTAATGTTGGCATAGCATAAATGTGGTCCTATGTACTCTCATCAGCAAATTCCATGCCACAACAATAGCTGTAGAAACAAAAGCTAGCACAGCACCCAGCCAACTCCACAGCCCTCCAGGGTGGTCCCAATTGGTGGTCCTCCAGGAGGTCCGTGGCACATATCTATCAACTGTCCGGGACATCTCGCATGAGAACACAGAGCCCAAAAACGTGTGAAATTGCAGCCAGATGTGCATCTTTTTGGTGCCGTGCTCTTGTGCGGGTCACATAACTCACATGGGAGCACAGCCTGATTTTGCGCTGGGACATGTTGGAGGGTATGGTGGCACCATTCACAGATCAAAAACTACCACAGAGGTATCAACATTTTCAAAAGTGGGGGGTCCATGGCTTGGCTTCTGGAAAACAGTACTTAGCTAATTGGGAACCACTGCTCTATAAGATTGGTTCAAGTCCTGATGCAATATCAGTGCTCCCACAAAGGCAGTCATCAGAATATTCCTGCTGCATTAGCCCCTGTATGAGGTGAACCATCAGCCCTGCTGCACTACCCAGGGCTAAGCCATGGTTTGGCTCAGAAACACCCCCAAGTCAATGCAGTCTGTCAATCAATCAGTCAATCAATCAATCAATCAATCAGGGGAAGCGGTACAAATATGCAGTTGCTTCATTCAGATAAGAGTTGGGCCCAATTATATTCCAATATGCTTTTCATTATGTCCAGACTTTTTCATGCCATCCAACTCAGCTTCTTACCATATTAATTGGTTTGGTTGCTAGTGCCTGCTTAATTTTTCTTTATAGCAGCTTTTAATATCAGTCTCCAGCCCCACCCTACACATAGCAGAAACACTGCTTGGCTTGCTACCATACCACCAGCAACTTGGGGGTTGAGACATGAGAATTGTGAACTGCAGGGACCTCTTCTTCTCACTCGCTCATTCCCTAGTTGACAAGGCCTTGGCTAAGATGCAGACCACCTGAGCCAACCTCCATGCTCAGTTCTCCCTCCAAGCTTTTTACCACGATAGCATATGCCAAATAAATATACACATATAAAATTTAAAACTCTGTAACAGTGTACAATATTTACTGTTTTCTTCTTCTTTGAATGCATGTGTGCGTAATATATATTTGGTAGAACTATATAATTTCATACAATGGTGACCCATCAGAACAGCAAATATTGTTTGCTGTCAAATCTCTTGGAGTGCCCACCTCCCTCTCTCCTCTATCACTTTTCTGTTAGTTCAGTCTTCCTTATCTTATTCTTACCAGGTGATTCCCTGAATCCAATAAAATGTGATTGAGTTGCTGTCTCAATGAAGTTGACACTTGCAACAGACCTCAAGGTTTCACAGCAGGTCCATGAGCATCCTTCAAATGAGTCAGCTACCCACTTGTCATATCCTCTGGCTGCCATTGGCTGAATTTCTCTGATGCCATAGGGAGTCATGTGCTGTGCTGTGGTAACGCGATATCTTTGATCAAAAGGCTTCCAAACAACCCTTTTCTGGTGCAGTTATTGATTGAATGAACTTAGACATTTGCCAGAAATGGAGAGACTTCTCTAGCTTTTTGCAAGGGACAGTATGGCACGGTCAAAGGAAAGCAAAAGCCACAGCAGCTGTGGATATTGTATAAAGGTACTTGGGCCTCATTAGCTGACAGAGATGTAAACATGGCTAGCATACTTCCTCAACTGATAGCTGAATTTGCCACTTTTCTCTTGCTCTCTGCTATAGCCAAGCAGATTAAAAAGGGAAGGTCATGTAATGTCACAAAGCCTGTTGCCTACAAATTTCACTGGCCATCCCCTTGGTCTTTTTATGTGCTGAAAAAGTAAATATTCTTATCAGTTATTGTTTTCTTCCCTCCTTCTAACCAATCCTAGATTATTTGCCTTCTTTCTAAGATATCAAATTGACATCGCAGGTGGCAGCAAGACCAGATAAATCAGGCTGGAGTTTGTGTTCTGGTCCAGTCTTGTTTTGAAATTAAACATGCTACAGTATAAGCAAAGAGGAGGTTAAGCCGCACTTTCCTAGCTGAGTTCTCTAATGAACAAAACAACAAAGTCTTCCTTTTCTCTCTCCCCCCCACCCCCATGACTCTTTTCCCAGTACGTTGCGTATACCCCATCAAATATTCTTTGCTAAGAACAAAACTCTTTGCTGTTAGAAGATGTTATAAATCTATTTGGCTCCATCAAAGGCAAGCCTGGTGTCCTCCAAGGCCCACCTTGACTTTATTAAGTTTGAACTGCTCCAGGGCATGTTGCTGAAACCTTTCATGTGCCCCCAGTATGAATAGCTCCTTGGTATATTTTTAATTAAAATGACGTGGCTACAGAATATACCATCTTGTTTGAAAAGGCTTGTCTTGGAGAGGCAAAACCAATACATTCATCTACTGATACAGACATTGATTTCTTCAGATGGAGAAAATGGACATCAAACGCATCAGGTATCGGAAAAGAAAAGAACTTGTGGCAATTTTGCATAGCAGTGTTGGCTAGAAACAGGGGAGTGAAAACACTCAGAAAAGCATTTGAGAAACAAACCATTTGGATTAAGTCATCAGTCACTGGCTTTAAGAGACTTGGGCTATGTACACATTAGCAGCTTAAAACACAGCAAGGTTGCGCGCCCCCCGACGCCTTCCCATGCTGCATTTCAGGTCACATTTGCACATTTCTGCACACCAGAGATGAGGCAGGAACGTCTTCACTTGCTGCACATTATCTCTTTGGTTTTCCCACACCTGCAACCCCCCAACTTTATGAAGTTGTCATCTGCGAAGTGAATGTGGCTTATGTTTTCTAATCAGGTGGAAGGTAATTTGAGGGGAAAACATATCAAACAGCAGTATTTCTCAAGAACCTACAGGTTTGTTAGTAATATTGCTCCAAACACCGGCAGTGGGAGTGCACTGGTGCCAGAGTGTAAGTGGCCTTGGAACCTGCCATCTTGGAGGAAGGTGGTGTCTTTGTAATCCTTTAAATGGACACTTCCTAGAATTCTCTCTTAAACTGACCATTGTTCCTACTCCTGCCCCACTAACTGTCTGCTTCAAGCCCAACTTCCTGGTACGCAGAAATCCATGCTAATATGCAACAACAAAGACTAATGCAGACCACTAAACCCAAAATCAGTGCCACCCTAATTCTGTTACCAGAAGCAAAGCAGGAAGGGAAATCCAGACTCCATGCTATAAAGTAGGTGCTCAAGCTGATTGGCATTGATTAAGGGCTAAACTGGGAATGACATTAATTGCATGAATGCAAATAAAATACTTTTCTAAAAAAATAAAAAAGGTATAGCAGCTGTAGGCGAGTCCTAACATCAAGAGCTCAGAGAGTGCAGAGGAAGAGCTTAACCCTTTCCTCCCCTGCCATAGTCTGGAAAAATTGCCACCCCTGCTGCTGTTTGCAAGTCTGAATGGGATGATCACAGTGAAGAGAGAGAGCTAATGTCTGCCTCCCTGTTTCCTGTAGTCCTGATACTGCTTGGACTTGTTCTTTGCTGCTATTAGGAATTTTTAAAAGCTTTCATATTACTTGTACTCACATTTAGTTTAGCTGGAAGTGTAACACATTCCAACCATTCATACAATCAGAGAGTGGTGTATTTATCAGCCTTCTGATGCACTCTGTCAGACATATTCTGACAACCTGGCATGAGCCTGTGTTGATTCTATCAAGTTCATTATCCTGGAGTTTTGTCACAACGGCCAATGCAGATCAGAAGATTTCTAAACCTCAGTGAGGTCAAACATTTTAAATGGTCTTTCTCAAAAAAAAAAAAGTCATGGGACTCATTAGTTTTTTAAACTAAACCATGTTGCTGCCTCCAAAACTGAAGCAACTTCAGAAACATCCTGCTATGAGGCACAAAGACCTGTTGTCAGGAAGAAGAAGAAAGTGGGAAGCACTGCTGTGTACACACAGGCACCTTAAAAGACGCTCTTTGTAGGCACCTGAAGGAGTTTGGATCCCAGCCATTGTGTGGAATTACTTGTATCAGAGGACTAAAAGCCTGTTATCACAGAGAGGCTGAAAAGCAGAGCTGAGCAAAAATGGCCCCCCAATTTTGCAAAAACATTTGTAGGCAGCCTAATGGGGGAGTAAGCAATTTAGGGGGGTTGAAATTGGGAGGTGGGGGACTCAATGTTGTCCTCACATCTCCCCTCCCTGAGCTCTTCACGGCAACAACCAGCTGATACCTTAATTCCTACATTACTCTGCCAGGGGATTCTTGTTGGGGAGGCAGTGGCCCAGAGCTCAAGGGGGTGGGCAGCACGAGAGCAGAGATGAGTTTTGCCCACACCGGATTTCACCTCGACAGGGAACTTTGGACTCTGTGTTACTGAAAAGTCCATGACTGAACTCCATTCTGTTTGGGATATGGGGTGGCTAGTGGCTTGAGAAGACTTCTGCTTTCTCATACTGAATATGCCAAAAATTGAGTCATTTGAATTTATTTTACTGATCACATTCCTTACTTTGCACACATCCCTGGCATGGCACACCTTAGTCGCTGTTGTCTAGTGCACTTTTATTTCTTTTATGAGAGATAGGACAGCGGCTAAAACAATGCAGAACTTACAGAGACTCCCCCTAGCATTGGCATTTTATGTGTGTGTGTGTGTGTGTGTGTGTGTGGCCATGGCCCCAGGTGCAGAATTATGAGGGGATGCAACCCAGTGCCCCCACAACAGGATGATGATAATGATGATGATGATTCCTTGCTGTTCTGCACTCTGGCTGTGACAACCTGCCTCTTGCCTTGGTCCATCTTCCTTCCATTGCTGAACAGCATCTCCGCCTCTCTTGGGAGCCTGTGAACTGATCCACTCAGTTGTAATGGTGGTGCATTCCTTTTGTCTTCTATTCAGGCACTACCTAACACAGAGATGGCAGAGGGCATGCTTACCTGGAGATCATCACTATCTTTACATTGCTATGTTTACTAATCTTATTGGACTTAAATATTTCTATGCCACTCATCCAGCATTCAATTCACTGTACAAGGTTTAAAAGTACCACTATGAAATAAAACCGTAAAACAAAACAGCAACGGCTCTTCACCAACCCAGTCACCAGGACCAACTGCTTTAGGCACCAGTTGTTTCTGGCCACCTAAATTTTTGCTCCCTTATTACAGGAGATCTGGCTTTAGAGACACCCATGATTTATCTCCTTGGTTAATTGACCGAAGCAGTGGTTCACATGTTAAGATGAATGCCTTGCAACTCTGGCCATGCCTGGAGTGCAGTTAATCATGCCTGCACTTGGGTTGAAGCAGCAGCAATGGGAATAGAACATGTGGCTCTTGCTTAAACAGAATGGTGTGTGGCAACTATAAGTTGATGCTATTCCTCAGTACTCCCCAATGTGCCAACCCTGAATCCGAAACTGTCTGTAGAGCAGATGATGCCTGGGCTGGTGCATGGCACAATGCAGATTGCACGCTACTTGCACATTAGCGCATACCAGATCCCCAAATCTGTAAGGGACAGACATGGAAAATCACCTGCTGCATCCTGCAGAGAGCATTAGTGCATATATAGCTCACCAAGCTTCTGTTGACATTGTTCAGAAACTTATATCCACATAAGAAAGGAGCGGTGGAAGCCATGCCCATGGAATCAGGATGGCTCCCCTTGTGGTGAGCCACTGAACTGCATGTGAATAGCTACTCAGCGGAGTACCCTCGGGCCCTGAACTGACTCTGCCCACCCAGGTTGGCCATTGGATCTCCCTGAACAGGAAGGCGCAGTCCTTGCTGTGCCAGTTGAGTCTTGCTTGAACCTATTTCTGAGCTCTGGTGTGTTCATATATTGTCCTTTGGTTCTGACCTCTGGCTTGCCCCTCAATCCTGTCTTCTGTGTCCTCCAGTTCTGACTTGCTCTTCAGTCTTGACACCTGGCTTAGCTCCGTGATCCTGCTTACTGATTTTGTCCTTTGCTCCTGACTTCTGGCTCATCCCATAGTTCCTGGCCCCCAGCTCACCTCCCACAACCCGGCGCTGACACATGGAGATCAGTGGCTGAATGGAATCCATGGAAGTAGGGACAATAATTAGAGCTGCTTTTTAATTTACTTATTTTTTAAAAGGAGGAAATAAGAGAGAACTAGGGGCAGCGAACAAGCTGCTGAGGCCTTGGGCAACACATGGGAGCATTTTCTTTGAGACATATTAATGCTAAAGGCAACGATAATGAATGTGCTGCACTGGAATTGATTACATGGAGCAGTAAGTGCTGTGCGCTTAGCTCATCTCAGCGCTGGATTACAGCCTAAAGAGGCCACATCTATTTAGCTTGCTGCTTAATAGTTTATGCAAATGGATGATGGTGTATGTGTGGAGACAGAGCGGGGAGTTGTGGGGAGGCGGGTGGAGAGAATTTCAGCCTCACCATATCCAGATTGCAGTTGCTTACATTCTATTCTCTTTCAATGAATTTGGTGCAGGTACCAGGTTACAAGAATGTAGAATGTAGGAAAGCAGGAATAGCAAGGAGGTGATGTGGCAGATACAGGATGTCTGCCACTGCAGAGCAGGAACCAAATTGTGGGTGGGGAATAGACCCCCATTCTCTTAATGGCAGGAGTCTTGTTGGAGGCATGGGGTGGCTTGATCAATGCCATGGTGTGTAGCTGATGACTGGCTAGTAGCTCCTCACACAGGTACATCCCATTAATATCATTAGCAAGTGGCTGGAGGCATTACTGGGGTGAGTCATCAACTGTGCATCACCTACCACCATGCTTCCAGCATCCTCGTCCAGTGCCTTTGGTCACAAAATATACTACCTGGTCTTATTGGCCATTGCTGTCAGAAACAGAATATGGTTACTTGTAACAGTGTTGTTCTATGCATCTATGCATTGCTATGTGTCCCCAGCTGGCTATAAATCCTTTGCACAAACTGGTCTGAGCATGAGACACATTCAGAGAACTCACAGATTCAGAGGGGCCTATTGCAATACAGTATAGATAGATAGATAGATAGATAGATAGATAGATAGATAGATAGATATTCAGATCTATCTATCTATCAAACATGGCTTTTAAGGCTCATTTTGCAACTCCATCTGAGTTAAGGTGCCACTATTTAGGTGCCACTATTTGCCCTTACCATAGTTAAGATGTTGGTTGACAAATAACTCTTATTTTGACTATTCCTGAGACCATCACAGGTGTCTCTTACTTCAGAGCACTTCACTTCCATAAGTATGCAGACCACAGCAGCCCCTCATCTCCTCTGTTGTACCTTAACTGTCCACTACCCAATGGCCTCTATCCATCCCTGTCATGCCGGGCTATTGTAGGCTGCAAGAACTCTCAGCAGGCTCTGTATGATTTCTGTGTTCTGCACAGTGCCTAGCACAACACTGATACGAGATGTTAATGAGGAGAAGTATAGTGAAAGCACTAGCAGACTTCAAGTGTCCTCTATGTTTTACATTTTGATTAGTCAATCAGAAGGTCTCACTGTTGTGAAGATACTGTGCCATTGTGGATTGCCAAACATATGCATACACACACAGATGGCTGCTCTTGTGATTTTACTGCAATCATGTGAGGCCCAAATCACAAGCTCTGTAATGAAATGGTGAAGCTGTGTGCTAGTATTGTTAGGCAGCTGCTGCCCTCACACTGTCTTGCGTTGCCTCCTCATGCTCTGCTCCTCTCCTCTTTCTGCCCAACCAACTCATGATCTAAGTGCAAGAATAGGTTTTACAAACAGGCCTTGGGAGCCACAGAATAGAATTATCAGTGAGTGATTGAAAAAAATAATATTGTATCTCACATAGGTGTTCTCCATCACCATAATGTTTGCTGTGAATATGAAGCTATTCATGCTCTGTTGGCCACCCTTAGGAAAATACAACATTTCCTAGTGCTAGAGACCTTGTCCAGTTTTGGCTAAAGTCAACGGAACTTTCCACTGAGAGTGCAGTGATGACATCATCAAACCTTCGGAGGCAGCATTTGTCAAATGCACTCCCTGAAGCATAAGCAAAAACATGCATGCTACAGCAGCCTCCCCACAACCTGGTGTTCACCAGATGTTCTGGAATACAAGTCCCATCACCCCCAGGCAGCATGGCCAGTGGTCAGAGATGATAGCAGTTGTAGTTCTACATATCTGTAGGGCGTCAGGTTGAGGGAAACTGGGTTAGAATGTTGGGTGTACACTCAGAAAACAACAAGATTTGTGGTGGTGTAATATTGGAAGCATAATCTACCGGTACGTACTTTAGAATTCCAGAGAGAGTAAAGTGTGAACATTCTCTCAAGAGTTTTGCCATATGGACATTGTCTAAGGCAGACATACGTTATAATTCTTATGCAATATTTTCACAAACTTCCCAGAAAAATATATTTGTGTCTTTCAGAGGTGGCTCTATCACAAATTTGATTGTAAGAAGCTCAGGTTCAGTTCCTTGCTCATGCAAGAAGCTCACTGAATGACCTTGGGTAAATCATTCCTTAGACTAACCTTCATTGCAGGATTGTTAATTGTTAGTCTAATTTCCTTGGACTAACCTACATTGCAGGATTGATAAAATGAGGTCCACATGTGACCTAGGGGCAGAATAGGATACAAACTACATAGGCAGACAGCTGGGAAATTACTTCCCCAGAACTGTAGGGAAACAGAACATTTTTTCCCCAGCGTCTCCAAGTATGACTGGGAGAGACCCCGGTCTCAAATCCTGAAGTGTTGCTGCCAGTCAGCATAGACAATGCTTTGCTAGATGGTCTGACTTGTTATATACATAAAATCATATAATTCTAGAGTTGGAAGGAACCTTGAGGATCATCTAGTCCAACCCCATGCAATGCAGGAATATGCAGCCTGCAACCTTGGTGCTATCAGCATCACACTCTAACCACCTGAGCTATGTCTAAGGCAGCTTCCTATGCTCCTATCAAATAAATGGAGCAAACTCTGTAAGAAGCCCTATTGGGAATGCATGCATTTTCTTTAGTGATTAGCACAGTAATCTCAACTGCTTTTTAAAATAAAATGACCATGGCAGTTCATCAGAATAAAAAGGTGCAGCCTTGCCTTGTATGCAGGCTTTGTCCAGAGGAAATCCTTGCCTTGTATGCAGGCTTTGTCCAGAGGAAATACGCTCCTGTAACAGAGAAGAGGAATCTCACGTTACTTTCTTGGGGGGTTGCTTCTGCAGCTTGTGCATAGTATTTTGCATCTGACTGTAAATGCTGTGTAGTGAAGAGGTGTGGGGACGGGTCCATCCACTAGATTTAGCTAATGTTTAGAAATTCAGGCTCCCAATCTTTTATCCTTGCCCGAAGGAGAATCTTGGAAGCAAACTAAACAGCAGCTCCTGCACAGAGGGGGAGGGGGAGGGGGGAAGAAAAAGGCTGTGTTTAGTTAAGGACAAATTGTTCTCCTGGCATTTTTTTCTTCTCCCATTGAATTTCAATCAGGCTCATCGGAGGGAGAGAGGTACTTTGGGTCAGTATGCAACAATAAAGATGAATGCCTGCAAAGATGGATTTGTGCAGCACGCCCTTTGCTTTCCTGAGTGCCAACAGGGAAGCAGCCAGGAGCACAGACGCCTCATTAAGGGAGTTTTGCACAAGGCCAGGAGGGGAGGTCGCATTGCAGTTGAAGATGACATCACTGAGTTGGCAGCAACCAGGGTAGCGCTCCATTGCCGGCATTCGCAGTGAAGGAGATGGGCAGCTTTATTCCCCACGGTGTATCGGAGCTAATGGAGCGAGAGCATAGCTGAAACCTATTCCTCTGATAAGAATGAACGGCGCAATCCCCATCAATAAAGAGAAGACAGCATTCTTTGAATGGAGTCAAGAGAAATCGTCATCCTCAACCCAGAGAAGCGGGGGGGGGGGGGAGAGAGAGAAGATCGGTGCATTCTCAAGGTTGAAATTAAGTAAGGAGAAAATAAATATGCTTGCCTTGTCCCTGAATAAAGGGCTCCCACCAGAAGTGCTTCGCATTCACCCTTCAGCACCCAGGCTTGCATTCGGATCCTGCCAGAATGTGGATTACTCTAAAACAAATCCAAAGCGTGGATAGGAGACCTATGTTGCTACTGTGAGAATTGTCAGACAAGAAATGGGCTGAAAGCAATTTTCACACTGAAGCCACAGCCTTTCTGCTTGGCTGGTGTGTGCAGGGCCAGCTCTACCATTAGGTAAAGTGAGGCAACTGCCTCTGGAATCCAATGCTGTAGGGGGAGCAGTGACAGCAGCCTCCTAGCTATTGCCCACTGGCTTTTCCATTACCTTGAAGGACAAAGCTGTGTGTTACATGGCCAGTCCTGACTCTCCTATATTACCCTGCTGCCTCAGGTGCAGTGGAAGTTACTGTGCTGTTGCCAGTATTGAACTAAGATTCATCAGCTAGTCAGATCAGTTTTTTTAAAAAAATGGGGACAAGGGAGTGTGTCTGTGTCTCTGTGAGGATGTTTGTTCACTACTTAAGGTGAGCACTGCAACACTGCAATCTGGATCTGTCTCTGAAAAGTATGGTGCTCTGGAATCACCACCTTACAGGCAAAATGCCTCCCTTTGGCCTTTTAAAGCTAGATGGGATATAGCAGTGAAGCACATATGCAGCTCAGTGGAAGCGTACTGATTTGCCTGCAAGAAATTCCAGGTTTGACCCCTGGTGTCTCCAGTTGGGACTGGAAAAGATTATCATCTGAAACCCTGGAGAAGTGATGTCAGCACATGCAGACCAGGGACATAGGGACATAAGAAGAGCCTGCTGGATCAGCCCAGTGGCCAACCTATTCCAGCACCCTGTTCTCACAGTGGCCAACCAGATGCCTGTAGGTAATCTGCAAGGGAGATTTGAGCACAAAATACTGGTGGTTTCCAGCCCCCAGTATTCAGAAGCATTACTGCCTCCAGCTGTGGGGGCAAAGCATAGCCATAATGGCTTGTAGCCTTTGATAGCCCTCTCCTCCATTAATTTGTCTAATTCTTTAGGGCAGCAATGGGGAACAAGCATCATATTTGCTCGTAGGTGAGTGCCCATCCAAACAAGCACCTACTGTTCTTGAAATCTCTCTACTTTAGATTATTTGAGCAGATTTAATTTGTATTTATAGACATGTTAGATGGCTGTCCTCAGTCCTACCCTCCTGCTTCCTAGATGTTGCATAAAGGAGTTTCCAAAACAACTCCCTGCCTGCTATGGTCATGGGGGTGAGTCCATACATCATGCCTCCAATAGCCACATGCCACATGTGTGTCACGATCGGCAGTGTAGTGTTGGATGAGTGTGTGTGATCACATCTTCATCTCTGTGGAGAAACCGCTCCCCCCCCCATACCTCAAAATGTCATTGCTAAATCGGGAATTATTTGACCTGTATGAAAGCATCCTTAGTTCTCCACCCCCTTTGTTTGTACAGTGCAGCACTGAATAATTCTTTCGAAACAGGCAGTAGTTATGGTGGCAAAAATACATCTGTCTATCCTGAGCAGGGAATCAGCTTCATTATTTTGGTAAGGTGTCACTGCACATCCCTGCAGTGTTACATAAAGTAAAACAATATCAGCCAGGAAGTGCTATGTTTTCATTTGTGGTTTGTAGTGATGAGGAGGTGCAGAGATGCAGGGAAACTGGTCCACATGCAAGGAAAGGCAGAAGTGACTGTCATCACAAGCAACAGTGGTGGGATTGTTTGACAGGATAGAGAAGAACTTGCGATTCCTGGAGGCGTAGAAAGACAAGGGCTATGAAACAGGCTGGAGCAAGTCCTCTGGGAGAGTCATTTTAACTGGATGGAAAAGAAGCATTTTTACAAAGGCACTGGAACAGTAGCATGAGAGTGACCTGATGGGTTTCAGTGGAGTGCTATCATGGTAACAACAACAAAATCCCAGACTTGTGTCACTTTCAGAACATCGCTGGGGCTAGATAAGCAATCCTACAGCAGCTTCAGTTGATTACCCTGAAGGTTAAGTAGCATTTCAGGAGAACGGATTATTTCCAAAGCAAAATAAAAAATAAAAAAATTCCTTCCAGTAGCACCTTAGAGACCAACTAAGTTTGTTCTTGGTATAAGCTTTCGTGTGCATGCACACTTCTTCAGATTATTTCCAGTCTATGATACATGCTCCACCAAACTACTCTGCAGCTTGTCCCAATGACAGAAAACTATTTCTTCTATATAAATATAATAATAATAATTTTATGGGTTAATGAATTGTTAATGGGTTAATGAATGGGTTAATGAATTGTGCTGATAAAAGATTTGAAATGGGAATGCTACTTGGATTTCAGCTAGAGCTTCAACTCCTGAAACTGTATTCTGGGGTAGTTCTACCCCTAGAACTATATTCTAGCTAAAGGACAGAACACATGCTTTGAATGGAAGATTCCAGGTTCAACCCCTGGCTTCTCCAGTGCAAAGGTTCAGGTAGCAGGTCATGTGAAAAGTCTTCTTTTTCTTGAGACCCTGGCCAGCTGATGCCAGTCTGAGTAGACAAAATGGGGAGAAGTGGACTAATAGTTTGACTTGGTGTAAGGCAACTTTGTCTGTTCTCAGGAGCTCTGCTAGTGGGAGAGGTCATTCTGGGGTCATTCTTTCTCTCCTTATTTTTGGGAGTGGGGAGAACTATACGTAGGACAATGCAGTCAAAATGTTAAGAAAAAAATCAAACTCATAAATAAATATAAAAACAAACACAATTTCAGGTTATAAAATTAGCCTGCTTTGAATGCAAAACCATAATGATTCTGAATATATATACACATCAGTAAAAATTATTTGCCATCAGAAATATAATTCAGAAACTTGAGGGAGAAGACTAGCATGTACACAGTTGTTTCAAGCACAATACAGATAAAGTAAGGTGTGCTCAGTGGGTGAGACTTTAGCAGGACTAACTTTCTCTACAACTGAGGCTAAGATTTATTTTAAAAACAAGCAAACCACAGTCTTTTCTGTAGGGATAATCTGTGGCAAATGTTTCTAGTGTAACAAAGTTAAAAACAAATACACTGATTTTTAAAACAATTCTGGAGGTAAACCATAGTTTGCATATAATGCAGCCACCTTGAGTTCTTAGGAGGAAGAGTGGATCAAAAATGTGATGAATTAATATGGGGAAGGGGCGTAGCTCAGAGGTAGGGCATCTGCATTGCATGCGGAAGGTCCCAGGTTCGTTCTCCAGTATTTTCAGGTAGGACTGGAAGATAAGCCATTGCGTTCTGCTTCGGCACCCTGTAGCCCCGCATTGCTTTTTCAAGCAGCACAGAGCCTGCGGGGAGTCCACCCACTGCCTTTCCCTCAGCTGGCGGGCAGCTGAAGGGGAGGCGGCGGCCAGAGGCCAGCCCCATGCTGTTTTTTCGGGCGGCACAGTGCCTGCAGGCGCCTGAGCTACCGCATCACTCCCAGGAGAGACGCCGTGGCTCAGGCGCACTGTGGGCCCCATGCCCCGTGCAGGGCCAGCGCGTGCTTGTGTCCTTCTCAGCCCCCCCTCTAGTGGCTGGGGGGACGCAGCAGCTTGGCACCCTATGAATACAACCCTGGGCCACACTATGGTACTTTGAGGAGCGGTGCAGCGTGCTCTGGGGCGCCTGGACTGGGGCATCACCTTGGGCCAAGGTAAGTGCCACCCAGTGCGCCCTGCCCCCTAGCTACGCAACTGCGTATATAATTTAATAATTATTGGAGTGTTGCTACTTCCTCCCACATCCTGTGACTGGGTGCAGACTACATCAGGCAAGCTTTTTCTTCCCACCGCCCCACACTTTTTCTTCCCACCGCCCCACACTTGCTAACAGTTATATGGCACAGACATTTAAGCTATCTTCTTGTCTCTCATTTACCCCCATCTATGTGAGGGTTACTGAATTAACCAACCATTTATTGCAACACTTTCCCCTTGGATACCTCCCTGGGCTGTTTTCCCATCAAGATCAGCCTCAACGTTTTTATTGAGGGGTGTGGGTGGAATTGGGTGCCCCCCTCCCGTTGATTAGCACCTTTCTGTGCAATATAAAACCAGGGCTTTTTCCCCAGCCAAAACTCACTGGAACTCAGTTCCAGCACCTCTCAGGTGGGCACCATTGCCATTGTAAGAGAATAAGGGTGAGTTCATGGTGAGTTCTGGCACCTCTTTTTCTAGAAAAATAGCACTGCATAAAACCATTCTACTAACACCACCACGATTTTCCTTGCTCCAAGGCTAGTACTTAAATAGTATGCAAGGCAGATTTGTCTAGTATTACACGGATGTTGCCCTGGCTCTGTGATTGCTCTCGTAAACAGGGCAGATGAACAGATTATATATATGGCCTGTCCAGAGAAAGGTCTGAAGGCAAGTGTGTAGCTCAATAAGGGATAACCATGACCAGTGTCTGTTTGGGACAATATCCGGTGACCATATGCAAGCCACTCTGAGGGAGAACATAACTATTATATTACTCTGTATTTATATTATCTATCTGCACACACCTATGTACCGCCACTTTATAAAATGAACCTATGAGTGCAAAATGATATTATCTCCTTCTGTGTTTCATTCATATATGCAAGACAGGGAACACACCAAGCATTTGGTTTTTCTAGCTTTTTTCAAAGAAGGAAGTCCTGGAATTTGCAGGATGACAGGAAAATCCATAACAGTCTGCCGATTCAGTTACCCACCTACACAATATGAAGGTCTTTTAATCTTTCTCTGTTCCCAAAGCTGAACTCAGAACAACCCAGAGATGGAGATCTCAGACTGACTGGCAGCAGCAGCCGGTCAAACCCACTGGTGCTGGCAGCTGATCCGGAGACACATTGTTTGGCCGAGTTCATTTGCATTGAGCTGAGTTTCCGTCCATTGTTTCAGGAGGGGGATACAATGAGGTGTGTGACAGCAGAAAATCAGCTGAGTTACATTTTAGCTGCATTCAGTATTCTTAGTTGATGTTTAGCTTAAAGATCATGTGAGGTTTTCCTCCTGATGTGCTAGCTAATGAAATGAGTTCTTGGAACACCAGACTAGATACTTTCTTCTTCTATTACTCATTAATATCTTAAAAATGAAAGAATTCTGATCTGAGGAATGGATTTATATTATCCTAACTGTGGCTTTAAAAAAGTTGAGTACTGTTACACGTCACCCCAGTCTCCACAGCAGTGCAATATTCCACTGGTTTAGGTGCTTACCCCAGGTTTGTGTTTCCTTTGCAAATGAGGCACAGTGGAGACTGTGGTGTCTTTATGATTTATGGTTTATTTACACACACACACACACACACACACACACACACACACACACATAACCGTAGCCTACGAAAGAGGGGCTTATAGCATTACCCTCCAAGAGGAATCTGTTTCTCCCATTCCTACAGCCTTGGATTCCAACTATTAGCCCACATTGTGCTCTGACCCTGCCCTCTTGCTACATTTAGCAGACTGACACCTTTTTCCCCACAGCCAACTGAAATCCTAACAACTACTCTCCTTCTGAGAGCCAGTGTGGTGTAGTGGTTAAGAGCAGTGGACTTGTAATCTGGTGAACCAGGTTCGATTCCCCGCTCCTCCACATGCAGCTGCTGGGTGACCTTGGGCTAGTCACACTTCTCTGAAGTCTCTCACTCACCTCACAGAGTGTTTGTTGTGGGGGAGGAAAGGAAAGGAGATTGTTAGCCGCTTTGAGACTCCTTTGGGTAGTGATAAAGCAGGATATCAAATCCAAACTCCTCTTCTTCTTCTTCTCTTTCTTCTTCTTCTTCTTCTAACTCTACTTCAAGGGCTTTGCCTTTCTAGCTAATTTTGAGTCGAGGGAGGAGCCCCTCCTATTTGCCCTCTGGCACAGAGCCACTCCCTTTGTTCCAGCTAATGACCCGTCTTTAGGGGGCCATCACAAGGCTGGTAACTGACTTGCATTTTAACATGCTAAATGGCACCCAGGAATTAGAAGGGGAGCCTAGGTACCCCATAAACTCATATAACGGTAAAGGTAAAGGGACCCCTGACCATTAGGTCCAGTCGTGACCGACTCTGGGGTTGCAGCTCTCATCTCACTTTATTGGCCAAGAGAGCCGGTGTACAGCTTCCGGGTCATGTGGCAGTCATTGAGGGGCAGTATTTCAATATGAGTAGGAAAATGGGAGTACCCCTAAACATTTTTTTAGAAAAAAAGCACTGGAACTACTTATCTACACAACTGTTTTGGAGAGAAATACATGAACAATATACAATTTGGCTGTCAAGCGGTGGTGGTTTTGTGTATGTATTTTTTAAGCAGATTTGTTGCTTGGGAGCACTATCCAGTTGCTGCTGTTAATTGTAGTATACCTGTTTTTTGCAGTGGGTTATGAAGGTGCAGTCTTACTATGTGAAGGACATATACTGCATAAAACAGACAGTGTGAGAGATCCAGACTGGATGCACCCATGCAACAATTTCCATGTAACCAGTGGAGCTATTGCCTGTTGCGACAGAAAACAGGAAGACCCAACAGTAGGTGGAACCAGAGCTAATGGCAGGGAGGCAACTAATTCCAGTTTTGTCTACATGCACCTCTCTGCAGTGTTCTATGAGGGCAACACTGAGGCTAAGGATGAGGAAGGTGTCAGCCAATGCCACCCCTTGGGCTGGTTATAAATAAGAGGGCAGACAAGTGGGAAAAGGCTGAGAGCAGAGTGAGGTTGATGGGGCAATTGACTCTAATGGACCAGCCTCTACTGCATGTAACTGTTCCATCTTTTACATCTCCTCTTTGAATGACAGCAGACTATGCTTTGCATTTCAAGTTGCTTGCAAAGACTGAATGGACACATCTAACCCGCTCTCAACAATGACACATGCTCTCTGGCTCAGTTGGTACTATTGGCAGGTCAGATCGGCCTAGGAATGAGATCAGATAAAGTTCACCTTTCTTATGCATATGATTCCCATTGACTACATTCGTTGTTCCACAGTTCAAAATAGATGAGTTGCTATGGGTACCAAAAACGTAACAAGATTAGAAAGACATTCCTGTGACAAATTTAAAAAAGAACATTTCCTTGCCAAAAACTGCTTCCTACTTACCTTTCAAAAAGCACCCTAAGAGACTGTCAGGTGTTCCAAACTCAGCATTTACATAAATGCTAGGTGAGGGTGGGAGATTTCTGTGCTTTGTCAGGGATTCTCAGTTCCGCGCAACATTATTTGGCCCTTGTAAAAAAAATCCCCAATTTGCAAAGATTCAGAGAAGTGTGAATCTGAAAGGAGAGCTGTGTTTTGGCTCATGTATTGGTTTGGATACTGTAGGTATGCATTAAATGTTAACTAAAAAAATTCCTCTCCATTCCTCATGTCAATGTGTTTTTCAGCCAAGCAATACCTCATGCAGTGTCTTGGCATTTCAAAGCTAGCATCAAAGCCTGTTGGGGTAATATTGTGGGGTATGGAAGTGGCAATGCAGCTGCCTGATCAGAATACCAAACTAAGTACTTCCAAAAACATTCACAGAATCAGAATGCTTCATACTTTGCTCATCGTGTGAAACTGCAACAAGACATGCAATGTTTAAAACTGACCCCAGTGAGGTAGACTTTGAGAATATTCTAATACTAAGTCCTCCACCCTAATAAAAATGTGGACCTTTCATCATGCTAGTCTTTAAATCTTTGTTCTTTGGACCTTCTGAGCTCTCGGTTTCCTGGAAACATTTGTGTAATCCCATCATTGACCCCACTTTGTCAGCTGATTAACTTATTACTGCAAAATTAGTTCTGCGTCTCCTTATCTATCGCCTTGAACTGCTATGTTGCCCTTGAGAAGATGGAGTGGTAAATAAGTGATATCTCCATCCCAGGATCTAGCCATCACCCTGGCAACTAGCCAGGAACCCAATGGCTGCACGGGTATGAAATCAATCACAGGTAGACCCAACTTTTCATCTAGAAATGCAACAGTTTATATTCCACCTCCCACCTCCACACTGCTTCATGTAGAGCCAATAGAACCAGCTTTGACTGAAGGCTGTGGCCCTCTTGGCATTTAAAATATGGAACTTAAAAAAGGGCTGCATATGAAAGAGCAAGCCCCAACAGAGATGGGGAAAATATAGAGCAAAGGTGTTCAGATGTAAGAGGGCTTCTGCACCCTTTTCAGTTATATAGAAGGGAACACTTCAGCAGGTACAGTCTGCACCGTATGTGCACTTTACAAAGTCTTGTTGCAGTGGTCAAAATCTTGTCTTCATTCCCCCCCCACCTCGCCCACCCTGCATAGTGTCATTGGAAACAGGCCTCTTCACTCCTCTGTATGGCTCTTCTCCTCCTCCTCTTCTTACTCCTCCATCACAGAAGTAGTCCAAGCTGATGACAGGTAGGGGACCTTGCTCTTTCTAGTTCTATAATGTGCTATTAATTTGGGTTATCATGTTTCGCTATATGGGCTGTTTCTGCTCTGTGAGACATAAAAAGGTAAAGGGACCCCTGACCATTAGGTCCAGTCGTGTCCAACTCTGGGGTTGTGGCGCTCATCTCACGTTACTGGCCGAGGGAGCCAGCATACAGCTTCCAGGTCATGTGGCCAGCATGACAAAGCCGCTTCTGGCGAACCAGAGCAGTGCACGGAAACGCCGTTTACCTTCCCGCCGGAGCGGTGCCTATTTATCTACTTGCACTTTGATGTGCTTTCGAACTGCTAGGTTGGCAGGAGCAAGGACCGAGCAATGGGAGCTCACCCCGTCACGGGGATTCGAACCGCCGACCTTCTGATCAGCAAGCGCCACCCTCTCAAATTCTGGTTAATTTAAAAAAAAAAAATTACCCGTGATTCAGTCTCTTCAAGGTCCAGGCATGTACACAAGGAATAAAGACTTTTGGTAGAGCAACCCATGTGTCTGCCATCTTTGTGGGTCAGGACATAGGACAGCATGAGATAAATTGGAAATGTGGAAATGGAAGGGCAAAAGGTGAGGGACTACTGTGACTCTTGAGACCATCTGGTGTCCAACAGACTGCCAAAGTTATCTGGGCTTATTGGCTCTGCTGTCATTATTGTGTAGCACATTTGGCTCTCTGACTATGACATGTAATGATCTAGATTGTGGGGGGAGGATCTATGGGATGGTCTAACATGTGGCAAGTGTGGGCCTCTTGGTTGGCTCTAGCTCTTGGTCATGCTGCCAAGAAGATGGGCAGAAGGTTGCATTTGTGGCATGATGGATTGAGACCAATAGGCTTTATTTGATTGGCTAACTATATAGCACAAGAGAGGGGGAAAGCATAGCTTTCAAAGGAGTTGCTGACAATTAATCACTAAAGGAGTACAATATAGCCGGTATTAGTGGCTTTGCTACTGATAGATGATAGATAGATGATGATAGATAGATAGATAGATAGATAGATAGATAGATAGATAGATGATAGACAGATGATAGATATTGCTGGACTCCGCATTGGGGTGACACAGTGGAGAAGTTGAGGTTTAAACAAATTATTTTTTTACATTAAAATAATAATAAAGGGTGTCACAAAATGTTGCAGGCACAGCAGAGGGCTGTATGGCTCATCATTAATTTCATCACTGGAATACCCAATAGGTCTCACTGCTAATCGCAATAGCAATTAATGTATTATCTGGGGGAAGCCTTCTACTTTCCCAGGTACAAAATACTGTGCTTTCAGTGTCCAGAAATGTTATATCTCCACAACTGAAGATTTAAGAGACGATATGCTGACTGCGTTCAATTATTATAAATGTGCAGAAAGGCCAAATTTCAGCCATAGCCATTGGCCCAGTCAGTTACATATCTCTTTCCTTGTTCATCTCTGTAATTGCTCTGGGTTCAATACAGTAACAACAAAAAGCACAAATTCCATCTCAGTAAAAGCTCCTCTCTGTCCCCTTCAGAACACACACTTCAGGAAGTTAGAGGAATGCCTTGGTTTGATTGGTCACATTCAGCTTTTCACAGTGCATTAGAAGTACTGATTTCAGCTGTCTTCACTATTTCTCAGGATAATATCTTTCTTAATTCCACTTACAAACAAGCTAATTTAAATTCCGGGGGGGGGGGGAGCTTATATTGACAGTAATGTGTAATGTTGTTGTTGTTCAGTCGTTCAGTCGTGTCCGACTCTTCGTGACCCCATGGACCAGAGCACGCCAGGCACGCCTATCATTCACTGCCTCTCGCAGTTTGGCCAAACTCATGTTAGTAGCTTCGAGAACACTGTCCAACCATCTCATCTTCTGTCGTCCCCTTCTCCTTGTGCCCTCAATCCTTCCCAACATCAGGGTCTTTTCTGATGTTGTAATAGCTATACCTTAAAAACACACTCAGACAACTGCTCCTATTTGAGTATGTAGGCTGAGGGGAATTTCCCCAACCAAATTCTCACAATTACTATGAATATATAAATACAAAGTTTAGTGCACTTTTGCACCATTCCTAGGCCTACTACATGGAAATATTTTCTACAGCAATGAAGACTGCTGCAAAGAATTTACTCAGCTTCTCTGTAATCTCCACATCCTCCTTCAGTAACCCTTTTGCATTGTTGTCATCTAACAATATGACCACTTCCCTGACTGGTTTCCTGATCCTTGCGTATCTAAAGAAATGCTTCATGTTTGTTTTAATGTTTCTAGTGATAAGTATTGCCAAGGTTTGTGCTTCTTTTTATATTCCATATTTGGACAAGATAGACACTTATTCAAGAAACTCACCTTCCCTTTTATGGCACGTTAACCATAATGGTTATGTCTTGGATATGTCTCTGCTTTTCTTAATCTCTGCTGAACATTCTATCTGAACTTTGATGGTTGTGGTTTTAAATAACCACCAAACATCTTGAAAAGCTTCGGCTCTTTTGATTCTTCCTCTCAAGTTCCTTTTCACTAAATTATTGTTTAAGCTGTTCTCTTGCTATTTCCGAGCAGTTTGACAATACTTATATCCCACACTAGATCCTGGTCACCTCTCGGGATTAAATCTGGGTTTGTCTCCTCTCTGGTCAACTCCTTGACTACCTGTTCCAAGGGATAGTCATTTATCAGATCTATAAGCTCTGTCTATTACAACCTGAAAGGTCATTTATTCAACGTGAGAGTACACCAACAGGAGTGGGGAAGGTTTAGACTCTAGCACTCCAAAGCTTTGGGCTGATCTGTGCTGTGATTCTCTTAAAGCCAGTTCACACTTTACTTTTCAATCTAGGGTGCAAAAAGTAGCAAGTTTTAACGATATCTGTGAATTGTATCATTGTGAATGGTAGCATTTGCATTTCATACAATAAACACAGAAGCAATGGCTTGACCCTTTCCTGATCGGCACTAATACGTTTCATGACAGAGAAACCCAACCATTTACATACCTGGGCACTATTCACAATTCTGGTACTTTGTGTATACCTACTTAAAAATAAAAGTGTAATTCAAACTGAGTGCATGGATAGCCTCTACCTGGAGATCCCGTTGCTATTCTGCAACAATGGCTTTCTGTGTTGTTACAGACAAATATGGAACAACTGTGGGGGTAGCATATATAAGCCATTTTTGTCCTTTTCTTTTTCCTGGTGTGATGTTCATTCCCAAATAACTTTTGTCTATTACACAATGTTTCTTTTCCTTTCCTCCAGTGGCAATAAACCACTAATTCTGTCCAATGCTGCTAAAATGTTGTAAAAGGCAATTATAGCTATTCTGTTCTTTCTACCGAGGCACCTGAGAAAGAGGCAAGACACATTAATGAGAAGTAATGTGGCGGAGTCTAGATGGCCCATCTCTTAACCTGAACCCCCTGTGCCGTTTAGGAACCAGGCCAACATGACTCACTTAGCCATTGTTAAGGCAGAACAAGTATTTTTTTGTGTTGGCAGCAGAAACATAGAGGGCACAGCTGCAATTTACTGTAAATCCGCGAGGCTTGTTTGAAGTACTGTAGGCGGAAAACTAACCATATCCCACTGAAACAATTGGACTCTGCTTCCTGTGCCTGCATGTGCTCTCCGTGAAATCTCCCTGAAGCCTGCCTTGCCTTGCCCTTTGTAGTTCAAGGACTGTTAACACTGTGCTGATTTCAGAACTTGTATCCTGAATTCCCAATGATGTATGGCAATTGGGTTACGTTCTGTAATATAAGTAACCATGATCAATGGTCTCATCATGAATGCCTCTCAAGTGCTTATTTTGAGGTTACCTTTCTTGTCCCATGATAGCTGATGCCAGAGGTGGATCCTCTCAGTCACATGTGTAATTATCCCTTGACAGTGACTGTAGGAATCTAATAGCAACCCATGTTTCTTCCAGGTATTGTTGCTCTTTATTCCCAGATGCTGAGAGCTGCTTATTTCATTATTTGTCCATGGTAGATTCCAGGCCTTCCAGGTTGAAGTCAAGCTCTTCTTTCCTCCTCCTAGGTTGCAATGCCTTCCTCATCTGTCTCTTGCCTCGAGGGAGGGAGCCGCTTCTTACCACTTAGCCCTTGTAGGATGCACATTGTATTCTTAGGAAAGTTACCACCTCTACTAATGCAGAATCGAATGTTGCTCAGAGCACACCTAGAATTGCCATAGGTCTTTTTGCAACATTAACAGTATTCAAAACTGGCCACACTTTCCAGATTATATATAAATGAAAATATTGGATATTCCAGAAAACCAGCAAGCAAGATTTACATAATGCTCAACATGTTCCACCTCCACACAAGTTCCTACGCAGTTACTGAACCATTGCTCATCTTATTTTTAAGAGTTTTCCAGTGGCACCATAAGTTTGCCAGCTAGGGCAGAAACAGTCAGCCCAGACAGTTTGGGAACTTTGCCTCGCTCATTCCCAGAAAAGTGGGGGGGGATGCTAGGTTTCCCACTCACAGTTTGTTTTCCTGTGCTCAATTATTATTATAATTATTATTTTGCAATAATTTATTTTTTATTGCTTTGGGGCATGTGAGAGCTGCTCACATTTACTCTGGGCCATGTGGGCTGAGTGTAGAGCACCAGCCAAGGAAACATGTGCCAGATGTATGGAAGCATTTGCTTGACCAATCAGTGCTTGCCTTCTTCGTCAGTCTCTTTGGAAAATCAGACTGTTATGTCACCTACTGATCTGTTTAGCTTTGGCTCCGGCTTCTGTTTCACAAACTCATACTTTGCTCAGGAGGACCCACTGGGAATTGCTGATTATACCAACAGATTTTTTTTTTTTTTTTTTTTTTTTTGCTGTGTGCCTACTTCTGCTGTTTCAGTGGAAGCCAAGTCATGGATTAATTTTGAAGACTCAGCAATGTTCAGAAGCTGCCCCTCTGACATGGCAGATCAAGTCCCCCTTACCCAGTTGCCAGCAAGTCTATGTAACACATTTAACAACTAGTAGAGTATCTACATAAAAAGCTGCACCAGTTCAGTCACTTAAACAATTCTCTTAACAGCTGTCTGCATTTGATGTATTGGGCCTGGCAGAATTCCGTTCTGTTTGCACGTGCTATAGATGAAAGGAAAGCATTGTCTGAAGATTTCGAATGACGCCAGCTATGCCAAAGCATTGGACTTGGTTTTTCTGTTCTGCAAAATCACAGCCACAGCTTAATAAGGGTTTACGTGGAATGAAGAGCACAGGAAAGTTAGTGTGAGATACGAAAAACTTACAAAATTATTTTTTGTTATCCACTTTTCATTAATGTTGGGCCCATTAAACCACAAGAAGAAACACATAAATTCATCTCTACATTCTCTCTCCTCCACACATCAATATTTAGCTCAGAGAAACTAAGTGGCTAGGCTTGCCATGCTGTAACCTGGAGATTTCCTCCATAAAATGAAGCAGCAATAACACACACACCCATTTTTCCTTAGCTTCACCCTCCTCTTCCTGTGTGGCATATCTGAATTCCTGCCTACTACAGCAGGTAGAGGAGAGGACACATGAAAGAAGTGGGTGGGGTGGAGAGATGCCACTATTGCAACAGAGGATAAAATGAGGAGTCCCTGGAATTCAATCTGGGATCTATGATGTCTCCTTGTAGCAGGCAAATTGGAACAAAGATTTCCTGTTATATGGTGGTGACAGTCAAGCAAAGCAATTTATTTGCATTTCTTTCAAATGGAGTGTGTTCTTTCCAACTCATCCATATTTTCTAGAATTTTGGTTAATAGAGGTTATTTGTTTACTTTTAATTGCAAAATAGGTGAGTATCATTATGTGATGTTGGAATTTTTGAGCAGAAATGGTGGGAGCTGAAAACTGAACAGTTACACAGCAGTGCTCACTGCTTGCCATGCATATGATTTGGGGAGGGGATATTTCATACTGCTTTTTCCTTGAGATCCTTTGGAGAGTATACGTATTGTGTGAATCCTGCCTAGTGTGGTTTTGTAGGAATTAAGTATAAGCAGTTACTCTCCTCCACCCATCGCAAGAATGGGCAAGAGAGAATGGGCAAGAGAGCACCCTCATCGTAAGCTGTCCCTTGAGTGCAGGGAAGAACCACAGAGGTATACCCTGAGTTTCTTATAACAGAAGGAAAACTTAGCAGAAGAAAGGCTGTATAGCCCATGGCAGAATAAGAACCAATAGCTGGAGGTTAAATTTGAACCAATTAAAATTATAAATCAAGTATATCTTAAGCATTTTGTATGAGATTATCCCTAGGAGACGCAAATAGGAGTGAGAGAATTTAGGAGACACTTAGATTAGAAGCAACATTACTGTATTGTTAAAATTAAACAGAAAAGGCACGAGTTAACATATCAGAGAACACTGAATGCCAGATAGAAAGGCCATGGAGATGCCATTTAGATTTAAAGATAGCAGATCAATAGAACTGTGGATAGCACCAGGGAGACATGCTTGAATCCCCATTGTATCTTCATTGAAGAAGGGTTGACATTAGGCTACACAGCCATTGCTTTCCATGCTCGGGCATTAGATGTGCATTTGCCTTATGTATTGACATAATTGAAGGGAATTCTTCTTTATAAGGCAGCATCTGTATATATGGGTCAAGTAGGTTACATGCATATTATCCTGGACTATGAAGATTGTAGTTAAAATTTCTACAGCAGTTTTAATTTCATTATCCTTCTCCTTTGTATGTCCGCACTGCTTTGAAGCCCTATATAATTAAATCCCTTTCTTCTGGTTCTTTCTCCCAGTTTTCTCTGTTAAAAGAACTAGGCAATTCCATTTTTGTTTAATTTGTACAAAGGAAAGCTTCCAGCTGCTGCAGCAGGAAATGCCTAGATTGTAGCTGAGATGGTGCCTAGTGTTGTTACTGGAGGATTTGTAAAGGGAATACAAGGATTTGACCCCCTCCCTCAGGCATATTACAAATTAAGCCTGGGGTCCTCTGAGGACTGGGTCCAATTAGTCATGGGCTTGAATCAGAGCCAAATCTTCCTGCTATCAGACTTCCCATTCCCAAACCTAGTCTTGCTAGGAGGATGGGTGGTCAATACTGGGAGGCATCACAGCAGCAGAGGTCTCGGGTTCAAACTCTGGACATTCCCAGTGCCATTAGGAAACTTGTCCTGCCTTGGTCTGGTCCTGGCTTGACCCTTGAGCTGGAGGTGAGAGGGAAGCTAGGCCCCAGGACAAGAGCTGGCCAAACTCCAGAGGGTTACAGTATTTATTTGTATTTAACAAAATGTATAAACCACTTAATCAAAAAAGAAAACTGTCTAAGCAGTAGCAGGGAGATATCAGGGCACTCAGAAGCAGACCATGCTGCAAATGTTTATCTCAGCTTTCAAGGTTTCCTTACTCCAAAGGAGGCCCCTTATTCCAGAGGAGCCTAGCATCTCTGGGCATGGAAGCATGCAAACTGTCAACGGGTGTCTGCCTGTGCTTGCAGTATCTGATGCCAGCATTCCCTGGGGCTGAGAGTTGGTTCAACCTCCCTCTCTGATTCCATAGGCAAAGCAGCTGCTGACAGTGAGTCAGGAACCTCATTCATGGGTCGCGTCAGGTCCTCTGCTGCAGGTAGGCCTGGCATCACTTCTCCAGAGATGCTGCAGGTGTACAGTGTAGCGCTGGGGTCAGGAGCATCCATAAAGACGTCATGCATCATGTCAGTGAGGTCTTCATCTAAGGGGGTCATGCTGGCTCAGCCCTGGCTAGGACATGACAGAATCATGGAAAATCAGAACTGGTTCAATCTATTTCTCATGCTTCCAGGCAACAATGGGAGCCTCCAGGTCTGACGTTTGAGGTCATTGCCATGATACCTCCCTGTTGCCATGCATCCTCTCTCCTCACCAGGGTATGTCCATGAAAGGAAACAGCAGAAAGAGCTAGTGGTAGAGAGGCCTTGCTTGGAAATTTCTTGCCAAGCTATATTCTTACTCATCAATAGCCTTTTTTCTGGGAGAAGAATAAGGTACAGGTGGCTATGAAATACCATTTTTAAAAAAGAGTATTTACTTACATAATATTTTTATGGGCAAGCTCTCATAAGGTGGCTTTCAAAAAAGGAAATACATAATACATAATCAATAGCTAAGAGAGAAAATCTTTCTGAGGAAGAAATACAAATAAGACTCCCAATTGTCTTCCTTTTCTGGACCCTGATTCTTTGAACCTCCATTTTAAGAAGCTGCTACCGTCTTAAGTAGTGTATTATAATGCATGTCTTCTGCCGCTGTGTTGACTGTGGGGTAAACTGGATACCTGTATAGTTGATAGAAAAACTACATAATTGCTCTGATTTTCCCAGAGGAAGAGTAGGATATAAATAAATACATTCTTCACACAACATATAATACTGGACATATAAATCTAAATAAATTTGCATGTTGTATTCAGCTCACACTGCTGGGAGGTTTGGCGTTTCTGCATAAAGTAGAAGAATATCTGTGTCCATGTACTTTTATCAGATATCCAAAGTGATATTTCTGTTTCCACTGAACAGTTACGAAATCACTTTGTCACTTTGCACTGCCAAGATGTCATTTGGAAGTTCATGTCAGGTAAAATATACTTATGCAATCTGATTTACCAAAACTTGCTTATTGGCCTTGTAGTTCAAATTTTAAGCTTTTAAAAGTCAACCTTTAGTGTTCAGCTCCAAGCTTATGGCTGCCCAAGCCATCTCTGACTTCAGAGCAGGTAAACTAATGGTAGCCAGAAAGTAGACAGCTCTGCCAGCTTGAGTACCCTCTGAATATAGCAGAATATTGGCTACTTGTTGCTAGATAACACTTACAACTTGTGAGCTAAGTACGTGCTAATAAATCCAAATGTGGAATGTGCACGTATCTGAAACATCTGCATTTTGCCTTTCCAGCATTAACTTTCAAAAAACTGTACGTATGGCCATTTTAAAACAATAAATAGACTTACAAACTTTCTCTCTGCCCTTGTATAATTTCTGCATAAACTAATCTGATTTCAGCCATGATCGGAAAGCAGCAGTATCTCCACTTGGGTGCTGAGGTCAAAGAAGCCACTTCTCTGAGGTCTCACAGCAAACTCATTATAAGACCTGGTTAAAAGATCTGCTCAACCAGCTTTGGGGACATTTGCTTCAAGCAAAAAGCTGCCTGTCCCTTCCTTTTGCTTGATCCCTCTATGAAACAAAGAAAACTTTGATCTGAGCTGCTCCAGAGGAATTAACTCTAGTGCTAGCACTGACATTAACACCCTCATTAGCTGGATTAAGTCTGGAGTTGCCAAACATTAATCTAGTTAATTAATGTATATTTTCCCTGCCGCACATATTATATTGGCATTTTTTAGTTGCTGTTGTGAAGGCTGTGACCTGGTGATTGGGGTCCTGACTCACATGCAACTTTATTACACTGCTAAAAAGGTAAAGGGACCCCTGACCATTAGGTCCAGTCGTGTCCGACTGTAGGGTTGCGGCGCTCATCTCGCTTTATTGGCCGAGAGCCGGCGTACAGCTTCCAGGTCATGTGGCCAGCATGACAAAGCCGCTTCTGGCGAACCAGAGCAGTGCACGGAAATGCTGTTTACCTTCCCACCAGAGCGGTTCCTATTTATCTACTTGCACTTTGATGTGCTTTCGAACTGCTAGGTGGGCAGGAGCAAGGACTGAGCAACGGGGAGCTCACCCCGTTGCAGGGATTCGAACTGCCGACCTTCTGATCAGCAAGCTCTAGGCGCTGTGGTTTAACCCACAGCACCACCTGGGTCCCTACTGATTTTGCAAGGCACCCCAAGGCAGTTAACATGAGACTTCCAGAGGACCTCCCATCCAAGTACTGGCCAGGTTTCAAGCTGTTTAGCTTCACAGATTAAACTACAGCAGCAACCTCCCAACTACTGCTGTTGGCTAAATGCTTTGCAGGTTATGCATGCTTTTAATGTCTAGGGCTTGAGCTTTTACAGTGAGTAGACATCCAGCACAGGAATGAGGAGATCCCTCATACCCTCCTTTAACATGCAACACCGAAGAATGACAGACCTCTAAATGTCCTATAACCTTAGTCATAACATGTTGAAGGCTTTGGATTGCAGAGGTCTCCCCAGATGGTTGGCTAAGAAGTTAGCCTGCTTAGCTGTTGGTTGCTTGTTAACTGTTTTGCACCAATGATGGATGAAATAATGGGAGTGGACGTGCTTGGGATCTATGTGCACTAATAGAGATTCCAACACTTTCATTCTGTTCCCCTCAGATATTATATGGCTGTGTCCATCTCAATGCACCTGTCAAATTTTGTGCCATTTTACCTCTTTTCCTTTTTGTACTGGTCTGACATAATAATGGTGCATTTTTCATAGATATACAATACATGTTCTCCTCCCAGATTTTCATGCTGAGGGTTATGATTCTTACTGAAATGCTGGATTTTCCTAATTGCATCAAGCTCTCCTATGTTTTGTGCTCAAAAAGAAATGGGCCTTGATCCAGGAGGCTAAAGTTTCTAGCTGAATAAGTGCACAGAAGCAGCACACATTAAAAGGGGAGAAATAAGAGATTCAAACTGCACCAATCACATCAAATGCATATGCCAGTTCAATGTTGTATGTTATTTTGCACAAGAACAGCAGATGTAGACAAGAAACCCTGAGAATTCATGGTCTGCAGTGCAGGATACAGCCCTCCTTACAGGAATATCAACAATGGATTACAGGCCTTATGTTCAGTGTGGCAGCATTACAACCTGTGGTCTGCAGAGATCCCTGTTCCTTTCCCCCCACCCCACCCCCACCCCACCATCTCTCTGCTGTTCAGGTCAGTTCAGTTATGACCTGAGCCAGGCCTTAACTCGTAGGACTCATCCACACTTCCTTTTGTGCTGTGTTTCTAGGCACAGGCCCAGGCTTTAAAGATTCAGGCCCAAGCGTGTTTTTTGAGTGATATTTGGTGAATATTGGTTTTCTAGTGGTCAAGTGATTTGGAAAGTTCAACTCTAGCATGTTAAAAATGTTACTAGCTGGATAAGCGCTTTAAAAAGTGTTGTTTCGAGTGACGATAAAGGCAGTAGCAGTGGCGTAGCGTGGGGGGTGCAAGGGGTGCCGGCTGCACCGGGCGCAACATCTGGGGGGGCGCACTCGCACCTCTCTGCCCCTGCCTGGCTCACTCACTCTCTCTGAGCGCGGGACAGAACTGAGCGCGGAGAGAACTGAACGCGGGAGAGAACCGCGGCAGTGGCAAAGAAAAACAGCTGAAAGGGGGGGGACAAAGCAGGCACTTTAAAAGCGCCTGCTTTGTCTTCCTTTCACCCCCTTTCAGCTGTTTTTTTCGCCCCGGCATGGAGGAGAGGGGCGGGCCAGTAGCATGGAGGAGTGTCAACCCCTCTGGCTCTGGTCCGCCCCTCTCCTCCATGCCGATGCCGTAGCTCCGCCCGGGAGCACAGCGGCGAAAAAAACAGCTGAAAGGGGGGGGGGACAAAGCAGGCACTTTAAAAGCGCCTGCTTTGTCTTCCTTTCACCCCCTTTCAGCTGTTTTTTTCACCCCGGCATGGAGGAGAGGGGCGGGCCAGTAGCATGGAGGAGTGTCACCCCTTCTGGCTCTGGTCTGCCCCTCTCCTCCATGCCGACGCCGTAGCTCCGCCCGGGAGCGCAGCGGCGAAAAAAACCCGCTGAAAGGGGTTTTTTCAGTGGCTTTTTTTGCCGCGGCATGGGGCAAAGGAGTCGCTCCGTGCGCATGCGCGTTGTGACGTCATGCGCACGGAGCGACGCCCCACCCCCAGGGGTGCCGCTTGGCTTGCCGCACCGGGCACGCAAGTGGCACGCTACGCCCCTGGGCAGTAGGTAGGTTTGTGTTTCGGGAAAAGTCCAAAAAGGAAAGCAGGCAGGGGTAATTTACTATCTTAACCTATTCTAGCTTTCAAGATCCCTTGCTGTTTTCTAATGGGATTGTTTTTTGGTGTCTTGTTCTCATTATTGTAAGCTGTTTTGAGAGAGAGAGAGAGAGAGAGAGAGAGAGAGAGAGAGAGAGACAGAGACAGAGACAGAGGCAGCAAACAAAGTGATGGTGATGATGACATTGCTTTTATTGCAAGTGTAGCAATACTTGCCACACTGTGTAGAGAGCCAGTGTGGTGTAGTGGTTAAGAGCGGTAGACTCGTAATCTGGGGAACTGGGTTCATGTCTCCGCTCCCCCACATGCAGCTGCTGGGTGACCTTGGGCTAGTCACACTTCTTTGAAGTCTCTCAGCCCCACTCACCTCACAGAGTGTTTGTTGTGGGGGAGGAAGGGAAAGGAGAATGTTAGCCGCTTTGAGACTCCTACGGGTAGTGATAAAGCAGGATATCAAATCCAAACTCTTCTTCATAGAACACAATTAGGACTGTCAATTCGATGAAAGACCACTTTCTTTTAACCAAGTAATATATTGCTTAACCTCTTAAAATTAATATTATAGTGTCTCAATAAGGTGATAGCTTTAATACTTTCTACAAATAGTAAGTTTCAGCTAAATTGACACTGCAAACAATATATTTTTGTTTGTAGTGCCTAGTCAAGAGATGTATAATGATGGACATCGGAAGCAGCTGCCTTATACCAGTTAGGTCAGAATATTAGGCTATTCAACCTAGTATTGTCTACTCAAACTGATAGCAGCTCTCAAGTCTTAGGCAAAGAAAGGTATTTCACATCACCTGTTACTTGATCTTTTTACTGGAGGTGCCAAGTATTGAACCTGGGACCTTTTGCATTCAAAGCATGTGCCTCCTTAGAAACTTTATCGGTAAGATAATGAATAAAAAACTTTTATGCAGTAAGCTAATGCATATCTTTTCACAGGTAGAAGTTCTAGTTAAAATCCAAGCAGAACCCTCATTTTGAATCTTGGTTCAGTCTTTGCAATTCATTACTCCATTCAATTTTATTTATATATTAAAAAATAATTTTCCATGATTGGCTCAACATCTAAAATTTAAAGAGTTTTCGATTTGAGGTGGAGCATGCCGCAGGCTTGAAATAGTCTACTGTCGTATTTAAAATCCTCTTGTAAGTAATCTACTGATGCTGCTGTAGATTGCTTATCCATCCAAAGTGAAAGTGGGCTTTTTTAGTTGTTGTCACTTGAAAACCATCAGTTCATTCTCATGCTACTATTCCAGTGCCTTTGTAAAAACGTTTTCCTTCCAGCTAAAATGACTCTCCCAGGGGACTTGCTGCAGCCTGTTTCCTAGCCCTTGTCTTTCTACGCCTCCAAGAATTGCAAGTTCTTCTCTATCCCGTCAAACAATCCCACCACTGTTGTGCATGATGATTGTCACTTCGCCTGCCTTTCCTGGCATGTGGACCAGTTTTCCTGCATCCCCGCACTGCCTCACCACCTCCTCATCACAAGAAACCACAAACGAAAACATAGCACTTCCTGGCTGATAATTGTTTTACTTTATGTAACGCTGCAGAGATGTGTAGTGACACCTTACCAAAATAATAAAGCTGAATCTCTGCCCAGGACAGACAGAAGTCTTTTAAGGCCAGGCTTCGCCACCCATAATTCATGCTGACTGCCTATTTCAACAATGTCAAAAGAATTGCCCAATGCTGTGCTACGGTACTATACAAACAAAGGTGTTGGAGAACTAAGGATGCTTTCATACAGGCCCAATAATTCATGGATGTAGCAATGACATTTTGAGGGATGGGGGAAGTTTCTCCACAGATATGAAGACAAGATTGCACACACTCGTCCACTGGCACTAACATTGCCAATTATGACACACACACGGCACATGGTTATTGAATACATGTTGCATGAAATCAGCCCGCAGAGGGCCTCATTTTCAGGTGATTCAGGATGATGCAGGAAAAGGTTTCATATGTCATAGAAACACAGAATTTGTGAAAGTTGGCATGTTCAGGACAATAGCCTCACTTGCTGTTCTTCAGGGTTAAACCAATGCACATGGCTAAACCAAATCTCCATCTATCTCAGAATTTTGTGTCTGACAAAGGATATCCAAATACTGTGGGAAGCTGTCAAGCAAGGCAAGGAGGCGAAGTCTGTCTTTTACAATTCAGAATGGTGGGTGGGTGGAAACAACCTTCTGACCTTGTTACTATTTCCATTGATCAATATACAGTTCTGCTGGAATCAGTAAGGATATTGTGATTCTTGCTTTGGCTTGAGAGCTTGGATTTTACTGCATTTTGTGTAATTTTAGAAGGCTGTTGCACATGTGCACATACTACATGGAAGTGTGCATGTATAGGCATGCCTGTGTTCCTCACCGTGCACACAAGTGCCCCCAGGGGGTACTCAAGGGTACATAGTACCAGCACCTCTTTTTGTTGTTTTTAAAAAGTGTGGCACTTATTGTAACGACTTCATGGCGAGTACCAGCACCTTTTTTTCTAGAAAAAAGCACCTCTTTAGTGTTGCAATTTAGTAGTCATCTCCCATCCCTCCCCATTGTTATTAACCCTAGAAAGCACAGGTTGCTTGCCTCCAAGGTGCTATCAATGCAAAACGTGTATTGTTTGGATTTCTGTTTGACTAGGAAGGGCAAGAGTTTGGGAGATCTGGGTAATAAAAGTTGCTTCTTCAGGAGCTGGCAGCTTTTACAAAGCTCTTACTGTTTCAAAGGGGGAGGGGGAGAATTATGTGTTAACCTAGTCACTGTGATTTGCATAGGAACAATTCAGGTTTTCATTTTATGGCAGGTTCTTGGCCTAGAAACTGTTGTTATTAAATGTTGCACTGGTATGTTGGTCCATTAATCAGTGCTGCAGTGTTTACCTTGCCTTTTCCCGCTAGACAATAAACATCTCATGATCACTCAGTGCAGTGTAGAGCCAAAGCTAACTTTTTTGTGGTTTCATAATCCTCTAAAACCATAGATCTAAAAGCACGAGGTAGCCCTTCCTACTGGAAGTGCCAGCAAGGTGAGCTCCTCTCTTAATCACATGCACTCATTCACTCATTCGCTTTTCCAGTAGCCATCTGGTAGCCCAGGATGAGAATTGGTCATCTGAATACCGGTAGTTTATCACAAGCTGAACCCAATCTACATTTTGAAGGATTGCACTATTGGGCAAAATTGCAGCCTCTCTGCTGATGGCAAATGGTTCAGGTGGGTCATCTGCCATGCTCATGGAAGTTCCAGAAGCTAGGGATTTGAGCTAGTAGCTGCAATAGGAAGAGCTACCATGTGTGTGTATCATTACCAATTTAATCTGAGAGGGTCAAATGAATCTCAAACTTGAGCCTGCATCTCCTAGATTTAAATCTAGCGCTCTGTCTTCTGAACCATTCTGGATAGTGTCCAGTTTCTAAAATGCAAGGTTTCAAGTCTGTATCAAAGCAGCACCCTGCAATCTGGAAACTTGGGTCCCAAACATGTGAGGCCTGGCTGTGATTAATTCAGTAGCAGAATTTACAAACCCTTCATGTGATCTTAGAAACAGGTTCTGGGGTCTAAATGTAATCAGCTTAACTATGATTCTTGCACTGATAACAGTGACTGATTTGATGAGAAACCCCATTCCTATATGCCCCCTGCCCTTCTAACATGTTTCAGGTCTTTAGAGGAAGAGAAAGGAGAGGCTGTCATTCTCTTTCCACACCATCATCCAATTTATATAAGATTTGAGGTTGTCTTTGGGATATATTATCACTTCTATAGTAGAATAAGAGCAAGGAGGAAGAAACTGAATGGAAACACACCATATATTTTAAAACGGCTGTGTAGGAAAACTTGTCACACCTAGCTAAATGCAACCTGCTTCTGTGTAATTCCTACATTTTATTTTATGTTTTGGAAAAGTCAAGGGATAAACTGAAAATGCGGGGGGGGGGAGAGAGAGACAAAAAGAAATAACTGCTCAGTGGATTTCATCCTGTAATGAGCAATTTTTCTTTGTAGAAAATGTGGAATTTAATCGAATAACAAATTTGGTAAATTTCTAATGTATTTTTGTTTTGTTTTGAGTTTTAAAATTAAAGGTGCTGGAGCTCAAGTCTGCTTGCAGATTGTAGTCCCAAATGAGTGGAGGCTTGTTGTAGTGCCTCATTGGTAAAGAAAAGGCACCCAGTATTTGCTTAGTTTTCTTTAGCATTGGGGAACATGTGCCCTGGCGTGTCTCTGTTACTGGTCCCCCATAGCTCAGATGAATGGCTTGTATCCAGCAGAAACCCTACATTCAGCATGGTGGACCCAATTCTGCCCCCCCCCCCCCGCTGAGATTAGACAGGCCCCCTCCTTGTTGAACTTGAGGCACTTGACAAAGAACTTTCTATTTAAGCAGGCATTTTAAATAAGTTTTCTGGGTTTTTGGATTAATTTTTAAACACGGCTTAAAAACTACAGTAACTAAGCAGTATATAAATAGCATAAATAAATAAACAAACTCTTACATTCTACCTTTTCTCCTTCCCCACCACTGTCTTACCATTAAAGTGGAGTCATGTTTTCATGGCTGCTCTTCAGAGTAAAAAAATAAATAAACTTTCATATAGCAGCTGCAATTTTTGCCTGATGCTAAGAGGTTGCTCTTGTCCCGTGTGTGTCCCTTAGGGAAGGGAAGCCAAGAAAAAGCAGCATATTCCAAGCAAACATAACCATGTTTCCATCTGAGAAAATGTACAAGGAGAGCGAACGTAGCCAAGCAACCATGCATTATGGTAAAATGGGTCATTTTGAAGGCACAAATTGCATGTGTGCTATTGGAGGGAAATGATACCCCCAACAAAGATTTGTTTGTGGTGTCTGCGTCTGAATGTTTAGTTCAACTTATTAAGAAATAATGTGGCCTTTTTAAATTTTTCATGCCTTCAGGGCCTCTCCTTCCTTTTCTCATCTTTGCCATCACCCTCCACAGCTCTGAGTCCTGGATCATAGTCACGCACCCTTTTTGCTGGTGAAGACAACAAGATTACAGATCTGCCAGTGGGATCTGCATGGCACTCCTCCGTTCCCACACCTCTAGGGAGACTAGAACTGCCTCAACAACATTCCTAGTAGGGGCAGGAAAGCCCCCAGCCTGAAAACCTCCAACAAGGCCATAGAAAAACCTTTCTAATTTTCACTGGAAATGGCATTTACTATAGAGACTACAGGCTACATTCCATGTCTAGAGTCACACTCCAGCTTGGTATAAACAGATGTGATCCCACTGATAGCTTCCTAAATACAATATCCAAAATGCATTATTATTTAGGAAGTCCATATCGTCCTATTTAAAAGACAGGGTTACACCCATCAAACCTGGACTCTAAAATCAGATGAAAGAACCCTCAAATGTAGAATGAACAAGGATAGCCCTCCTTGAAATTAAGCACAAAAAGGAGCTTTTTTGTGGAAACAATGAAATGAAGCAGCATATTATAAAGAACTATAGATCTTTTCATATATTGCAAACATAGTAGCCAACTCCTAGGGATTCAGGTCCTTTCGACCCCCCCAATAAAATATTTGAGGGGTCCCCCCTCAAAGTGGGCATTGCCATTCAAATGTTGTGCATGCGCCACATCTTGTGATCAGTTATGTTTAACTACTCCCCACATATTTTACTCAAATTGGCACCCCTGAATTTGCAAACTTCTTTGGAAGAACTGAACATGTGAAAAAGTCAGAGTGCCTATAAAATTTAACGTGCAAATGGGGATATTTTTTATTCTAGAATAGGGAGTTTTTGAAACAAGGAAGATTTCCTAAAAGCATGTGATTGAGATGGGGTCATGCAGTAGTTGGGGTTCTTCCAATGACATTTTTATTGAGTATTCATCCTGAATTGTTTGCACAAAGCTTACATGGAGGTTATATGATTTCCAGTCTTTATTGAGCCTTTGTTCTGATTTGTTTTGGGGGAGGTTATACAACAGTGAGCATTCACCTTGCATTCACCCCCGTTTGCTTACGTGGTGGTTACACACCTACCCGTTAATCTGTCATTTATCCCACACTTTTTAGTGTATGTCCTCTTCACCTTCCTCACTGCAGAAAGTCCACATTTTTAAAAGTGGATTTGTTGCGCCAAAACACTTTAATCCATTTTAATTGCAAAAATTTACAGTATGAGATTGAATCCTTCCCACAAGGTACTGACAGTCTGGAGGCAACCTTAGTGAAGAAACTAGGCGTTTTTATGAGACGGGAGTTGTAGCATTGGAAAAGTGATGACTGCTTGTTCCTTATAACATAGCAGAAGGACTGCAAGGTTTCCTTCTCTATGTACCAAAATTATGCTGTCAGGTTCTTTTTTTTAACTTCTGCTGCAGCTTTTGCTTGTCCTTGTCTGTTAGATTGAACTGAGAAAAATAGCTAAGCAAAGATCTCTTCCTGTTAAATGAGTTACTCACAGACATATGGTGAGAGTCAGGGACTTTGCAAGTACAATCAAGGATGAGAGACAACATACCGGTAATTGGTTACAATCTGTACACAAGATGAGGTATGGATAGAGCAATTGTGGACAGGGCAAGAGCTATACTTAATAGCCTCTAGCCCTATGGACATACTCTTCCAAGGACTGCAAGTATTCACACAGATTTTAAAGAAAGGTCCATGAAAGTCCATCCTGTTCCAAAATAGATTGGAATTCTGTATTTTAATGATAGTATAATTGAGCTCATAGAATAAGTGGTGACTCAGAAACCTATCCTATACTAAAAGAAGACATGTTTGTTTGTTTTTTGAAATAAGGGATATCTGACTACATTATTCATCAGGCCCACTTAATAAATATACATAAATACATTTTCCCCATGGAAGAGAGGGGAGGAGATAAAATAATGCATGTAGCCTAGCCCAAATCCTGCTAGATTTTTCAAGTTTAGTCAAACAAATTACCATGACTGCTTTCATGAGACACAAGATCAGGCCCCTCAAGGAACTGGGGTGAGGGAAGAAATACAGTAATGAGGAAACTCCTCACACAGTAGAATATTAGCCAAGTTCAGAGCTGGGCAACTGTCTCTGAACTCTCCAATCCACCACTTGAGGGGTGGAATGGTTAGCTTGCCCTGACTGTATAGGAGAGTTCAGGAGGAAATTGGCATCAGGGGATGCCTAATGCTCTAGCTTCCTCAGTATCTCCCCTCTCCCAAACCCTTCAAACTGTTAGGAGGCATGTAGCTTTTATAGTTTAAATAGTCCTTTTTATGAGTGTATATGGGGAAGAGTTAATTTGGATCAGAGGAAATATTTTCCTCTAAATCAAATTAATCACTTCCAATAGACCCTTTAAGCTGCAAATGGGATATGCTCCATAATAAATTAAAGGAACCTAGAGAGAATCGGGGTTCAGTGATGCATTAGTTCTAGGTCTGATGGTCACCCAGCACAGAGACTGGTTGCTCCTGCACTCTGCTCTCATGGTGTCAGGGTTCTGTGAACAATCCTCAATCTTCTCATTTTTTTAGTTTCTTTCTTTTTAAATGGAGTTTTTCTGCAAACCTAAGATGTCCCCTCAAGGATGCAGGAACTACCATCACCTGACCTTGGGCGGCTCTGTTTCACTGCAGCATTGGTTGATACAAGACAGCTCACTTTGCTGTTGTGACTGTCTTGTGCAAGTGATATTATTCCTTTTAAAGGTGGCCAGTCATCTTTATGTATTATGGAGAGTGTTTGCTATCTGTTGGGGAAGGGGATGGCAGCACTCACCATTGGAAAAAGAACACTCTGCCACTGCCATCACTTTGTTACACACCAGCCGGCACCAATTTGGGAGTCTGATAAATTCCAGTGAAAATATGTCAAGGAGGGCCACAAATCAAATTAAGTGAACAGGCTTGAAATCATTTAGGCTACTCACTTGATAGGATGTCCCACTGAACTCAGTAGGGGTTACTTCTAAGTAGACATGTATAGGATTTGCACTATTAGCACCTGTTTTGACTAAGGGTTTGTTTTCCCATTTCATTTGCCTTTATGAGCAATGTGTGGCTGTTTCTCATTTTATTATACAATCTGCAGTCACAAAATATATGGGTACTTCACTATGTAAATGCAGTTCTCTCTGTGCTGGGTGGCTAACAGGGCATGGTAACATTTCATTTGAAGCTTGGAGCAGAGTGAATAAGTAAGACTACCATCTTTATTTAAATCTTCCAAAAGGAAAAAAGGGAAGTAACAGAGTCACTCCAAAAATTGGCTATTGCCATTCTGTTGATAAGCCATGACAAAGGCAGGCAACTATCGCTTCAGAAAAATTACTTGCTTGTGCTCCTCACCACTACCACTGACAAGATGACCATGGATGGCACTGTTGTGGACTGCAGCAAGAACTGCGGTCGCTGAATGAGAATAAAAAAGAAAGCTTTTTCCACATATCCTTAACAGCTCAGACATGCAACACAGAGCTTGTACCCACAGAATCTGCTTCGTCCTCTCTCCCCTCACTTCCCAGTGTTCCTTTGCAGTGCCACCACTGCAAACAGAAATATAATATTGGAAGACGTGGACAATTGTTGCTGTACTGCTTTGAAAATTTCCACTGGGGATGCTTAACAGTCCAGGCTTGCTTTCACATTCAGAGTCTGATAGCCATATTTGTACACAGGAAGGAAATTTATCTGAGATCAGATCAGTTTGGTCTGGTCCTGAGGGAATTTTGCTTTCCTCTGTGGCGTGTAAAATGGTTTGTCTACTTGGTGGGTCAAAGTTAGAGTATTTTTACTGCAGCACCACTGTGAATGTAAGGCAGATTGTGCTGGAGTTTTTCAGAGAACAGGAAGGGGGGAGAGTTGAGGAGATCATGACTGAACTGTGTGTGTGTGTCTATCAAAGAGATGGTAAATACATAGCATATATGTATACATATGCACACACACATACTAATGCATAATATCTGCAAACACATAGGCTGACCAAATTTTGATTAATTGCATAAGGAGATTAATTTTAACCTCTCTCTCCAGTTTTTCTCACCGGAGTGGTACATGCTCTGATTATTTCCCTCTTGGATTACTGCAGTGCGCTCTACATGGGGCTACCTTTGAAGGTGACTCAGAAACTACAACTAATCCAAAATGCCTGCCACAACTAATCCAAAATGACTGGCGACTGGGAGTGGCCGCCAAGACCATATAACACCAGTCCTAAAGGATCTTCACTGGCTCCCAGTATGTTTCCGAGCACAATTCAAAGTGTTGTTACTGATCTTTAAAGCCCTAAATGGCCTCAGCCATCATTCACCTCCATCATTCAGCCCGGACACTGAGGTCCACTTCCAAGGGTCTTCTGATGGTTCCCTCACTGTGAGAAGTGAAGTTACAGGGAACCAGGCAGAGGGCCTTCTTGGCAGTGGCACCTTCCCTGTGGAACATCCTCCCATCAGATGTCAGGGAGATCAAGAATTACACAACTTTTAGAAAACATCTGACGTTTTTAATTCAGTTCAGATAAGTTTTTAATGTCTGGCATTTTATTATTTTTTATATTCTTCTGGAAGCCACCCAGAGTGGTCACATGGGCGGGGTATAAACAATACAGTAGTAGTAGTAGTAGTAGTAGTAGTAGTAGTAGTAGTAGTTGTTGTTGTTGTTGTTGTTGTTATTCAGTCTCCAAAGGGATCCTACTGCTTCCATGGTGGGAAATGTCACTTTGGGGGGAAATGGGCACAAATGAGGAAGGAAAGGAGCAGCATTCAATATAAAGATAATGTTTCATTACTCATCACCTCCTCAAGAGGTTAAATGAGCTGCCCACTGAGATCAGCTATCCCAATTCTAGCTCTGAGGTTTTAAATGGGTTTCAGGAGGGTAGGACTCAGGGCTAATCAGAGTTGCAGTGTTGAATGAAGCTTCATCGACCTTCCACCTTTGCAAAGTTGCAAAGGGTACAACCCATGTTCTGCAAGCTGTGCCATTTCTGCCAAGGAACCCAATCTGGAAATGAAAGGACTTTTGCTCTCTTTTGTGCTCAAGAGGGGCTACATAACCCATATCTTCTCCTATGGGCTCTGTCTTGATATTCTTCCACCAGTGCTAGGTGAATTGCAATCTCCAGGGAAGTGGTAATTCACCACATACTCTCTCCCTATATAGCTGTAGAAGCATGTTGGAACCTAAATCAGGTCGCTGGTTATCACGTTTTCATAGCATTGCCCAAAAGAAACCCAGCAGATTGGCTTAAATGGCTTTTCTGTGTTCAGTATATTCTGCTGGAAGTTCTTCTGGCTTTTTCCAAAACACATGAAAACACTCGGGTCTTTAATATTTAATCCTGCCTCAAAGTACAAATTGTCAAACGCAAGGAAATGAAAGAGAGTTTATAGCAGTTGACAATGTGAACCTTTGTTGCATTGGAGAGCAGGCAGAGTGTTGGTTTCTAAACTTTCTAGTGTTTTAAGATTGTCATCATATTATCACCTTTATTATATGGGACCAAAGATAATGGGACCCTGCAGCAGTATGGGCTAAGAGGGAATATGGCATGTTTGGGGGGGGTGTAGGACACATGGAGAAAACCTTCTATTAAAGCAACTATTAAACATTGTGTAGTGTTATCTGGCCTAGCTATCTAGCTATCTCTATATCTATATACAGTGGTACCTCTGGTTACATACTTAATTCGTTCTGGAGGTCCGTTCTTAACCTGAAAACGTTCTTAACCTGAAGCACCACTTTAGCTAATGGGGCCTCCCGCTGCCGCTGCGCCGCCGTTGCCCGATTTCTGTTCTCATCCTGAAGCAAAGTTCTTAACCCGAGGTAATATTTCTGGGTTAGCAGAGTCTGTAAGCTGAAGCGTATGTAACCTGAAGCGTATGTAACCGGAGGAACCACTGTATAATGGAATTAATACATACAAGTGGGACCTGCAACAAAATCTTGTAGTGTGGAGTGCCCCTTTTCAGAATTCCAGATGCTCTATTCCATCCTCCTCCCACACTCCATTAGTCAAGATTATTTGCCAATAGAGCATGCTCAGTCTGTGGGCTTTTTTGCCACCCTCCCTTAGGTTTTGTTTTTAAATGGGGTTGGTTTTTTTTTGTACTTCTGAAAACTATTTCTGAGTAGACATGGTTAGGATGACACATGATTCCCACACACATTTACACTGAATGTCAATGCCATTGCATTAAATCAGGGGTGGGGAACCTGTCACCCAACAGGAATTGCTGGACTCCACTGGTCATCATTCTTGACCATTGGTCATGTTTGCAGCTGAATGGGGCTGGATGGAAGTTGGAGTCAACAAGAACTGGAGGAACCCCCCCCCCCCCAGTGTCTCATAATATTCTTCTGGGATTCACTGTTTCTGTTAGAGGGTGTTAAACAGAAACATGCTGAAATAATTTCTAATATTTTTTATTTAAAATGTTAAAAGAAAGGGGGCATATATTCCTATCATAGATTAATCTATGAGAGTGAATATGGATATAAAATTAATTTATCTAGAGTGAATTACTTGAATGAAAGATACGCTTTTATGCAGCACTCTCTCTCCCTCAAGGAATCTGGTTACTGTAGCAGCAGCTTTCTTTCAATTACTTCCTATAGAGATTATTCAAGCAGCAGCAGTAAACTTAAAAATCTCTATTGCCATACTTCTGTAAAGTGAATGTAGGCTTCTAAGTATTCAACACTATTTTATTCATTCTTAGTATTCACCAAAACCCCCATCAGCAGGGGGATTGGTTAACTGGCACAAATATTGTATCATCTGAATGTATAATATGTGTTGCTATGGATGGAGAAATTATCAGTTGCTTGGTTTTCAGAGCAATGAACAACACCTTTAAAAGAAGAAAAGCAGTCTCTTTCAATACTGCTTTCAATGTTACATTTGAAGCTGTGGTTTAATTAAGCTCTGTGTCTCAAGATGTGTGCTGAGTTCACGGAGGAAGGGTTACATCATGAACATTCATCAAAACTGTGAAAGTTGTGAAGAGAATCAGTGACATTTTACAGGCAGAAATGTCTTTTTCCGTGAAATAGATAGGTATATAACAATTATTATGTCAAATTTGTGTGTAACTTCAAGCATCTGTGAGCTCCCCCACATCACCATTTGACATCAAATTAATTCCACCCATCACCATTCAAGTAAATGTGTCCTTCCAAGCCGTGCTCCTGTGACCCTGCCATTGTTTTAAAATTTCTAGAAGACTCTTGCTTTCTTTACTTAAAGAGATACTCCTTTTCTCTCAAAAACTGAACTTTGTTGAAGCCTATCTATTACACTGACTTAAGGTAGTTTCAAACATCTCATTGAAAAATGATTGCAAAGTGCTGTTTCTAGTTTTCTTGGCTTGCAGCCTGACTATAGCATCACATTATCTCTGGTTTTGGGTCAGCTGCAACAAGTACAGTAGTGCTGCATAAGCTGCAAATTGTCCTGAGCCTACTTCCTCAGAAGCAAGCTATATTGAACTCAGGGGGGCTTACTTTGGAGTAAAAAGACTTAGCATCCGGTTATGAGGAAGCACAACAATGTAATTTAAAGGTGTGTGTGTGAGAGAGAGACTGCAATTCTTGACTTTCTGAGAAATCATCCATCCCACAGAATGCAGTAAACTTTACTTCTGAGTGAACATGACTAGGATCATGCTGACAGTCATTGGAGTAAATCTCAGCTCATATCATCTGGACCTGTATAACAGATATTTAAGACAGAGGCAGCTAACTTGTGGCCCTCCAGGTGTTGCCCCCCCCCCAACTCTGTAGCCAATGATCAGGTATAATGGGAGTTGTTGTAGTCAAGCATCTGCAAGGCCACAGGTTAGCTATTCCTGATTTAGATGCAGCGAAAAATACAATCTCTGCCCCCTTTTAATATTTGTTTCCCAGTTTCTAAAGGTTGCTCTTATTACCTCGCTATCTGGCTGTGGCCAGGCATCTCTTTCGATCTGACGTTCATTCAAAAGGCGTGATTAAATAGGAACATGTAGTTATAAAGTGCCTTAAGAGTATCTGACTAGAACTGAACTCATTATTACTATTATTTGTAAAGTCACTCGAAATCTTTTGAGTTGTAAGTGTTAAGTTCCAGCTCGCCTCCATCTCTCAAAACAGCTGGAAAGGGCACCGGGGTTACTGGGCTGAACGCCAAAACAAGGAAGCAAAGCGAGCGAGGGAGCAGAGCAGCGAACGTTGTGTGCAGTTTTATCCACGGTGCGTTTGAAATCATAGCTCTCCTTAATGCTGCATGTTGGCTCTCAGTTATTTTCAAATATTCTGTATGGGACGGCAAGATCTTGAGACATCTTCAGCCGACCCAGGAGGTGCCCAGATTTCATCGATGGCATTCGTAATGCATCACTTGTGTCTATTGTTCATGTGAGTAGTAAAACACCATTTAGCGAAAGGAAGAAGCGGGGGGTGGGGGTGGAGTCTGATGGGGAAGAACGGAGGTGGGCACTGCAAGCTCTTTCATTCTCCACTCCAGCTCCCCCCTCCCTTTACCCTCTTTTCTTTGTCCCGCTTAGTAACTGGGGCTTCCAGCCAATCGCCATCCGGCCGGCTGGATTTCTTTCCTTCCTATTGGGTAGTTCTGCCGAGGGCCGTTCAGCCAATCCTCAAGCTCAATGCTTCCTCTCAGACAAAAGACAAGCAAAGCGGCTCTCGCAAACTGGGCTAACTAATCCGCGCTCTCCTCCCCCCCCCCCCGCCACTTTCTACCCGCCTGCCGAGCTGGCGTGTATCCTGGCAGCAAGCCAGAGACGTAATATGCGACTTCTTGCCTTAAAATAAGGAGAGGAAAGGTAGAAATGTATGCATATATTTTACACTGGCGACAAATAACACTGTTTCTGCAGCTATCCTAATCAAAGCACTCAGGACCTCTCATGCCACAAAGTTCAGAAACATACCCTAGACCATTTATTTGTCTTGTCACTTTGCCACCTGCTTCAATAACTTGCCTTCATTTGCTGCAGGGTAAAGAAAGAAGCTCAGCCTTTGAATAAAATACGCAAACTCCTGTGCCCAAAACTAAACCAGTTATGGTAGTTTTGTCTTTGAAGACAGAGATACTGAAGAATATCCTAAAACTACTCCACCATTTTCACATGTGCAAAACTTAAACTGACTCATCAAGAAGATAACATGGGTACCGTAGCTCCAAGCACAAAGCATGTTTTAACTAGGAGAGTGAATGTAATGGTCTTGTCCATACATTAAACCTCAGTTTGTCATTAAAAACAATAGTTGCTAGATGGAGGGTACCCACAGATTACTAAGGCAGTGGCTTCTCCACAGATGTGAAATCAGGGAATGGTTGGCTTTAGCTTTCCCAATATATGTACACAACATGAACATGCAGCAGTAAGGAATGTGTGCAGTCATCAGATATGGCAGTGTACAGTTTTTCCAATATGATATCCCTAAGGACAACAATGTTGTATGGCTAGGATATTTAATCACAAATATAATTGTAAATTACCATTCACATAAGTGGATGCTGCTTAAAACCAAGTTTTCTCTTATTCATTGATTCCACATGTGCATAGTATATTACAAACAACTGGAACCAGATTATCTACTATCCTGAATATTATGGGATAACTCCTTCAATATGTTAAGGATTGTGTGAACACCAATTTCTGTGAATAACCATCACACATGAACATGTTAGATTTTGAATACTGTAGTTAGGGAGGTGGGAGCAGAAATAGCACTGCAGCCTAGCATTTTACAATCAGTATTTGGCAAGGATGGGCAACAGACCTAGGTTGTTTCAGACTTCACATGTAGGACCTGATCCTAACTAGACAGGTTAAAACATACATGTTAAAAGTATTAGATGAGCAGCTAATTCTACGGGAGTCATTGTCTAACATGTCCTGCCAACAAACTACACAACATGAATTTTACAATAACAGTACCACCATCATAAAATGCATATAAAATAACATTGATTAAGCACTCTTCCAAATATTACATCACACCGAGGCACAGACACCGCATCACCCACAATCTGGCACATACACAAATCTGGCTGCAGTCCTATGACTTCATACTTGGAGAAGTAAGCCCCAGTGACTCCTAAGTAAACATGGCCACAATTGGACTGCATGGTCACAAACTTTCAGACAGTTGCCCATAATTAGCCACATCACATTATATGCACCAGGCACATATGATTAAACACTTCCCATACACTCAGTCACAGATGTTGTAATATTCACCTATATAAATTTCACTGAGTTTAATAGAGTGACTGGAGCATATTGCTTCTTATGCATGTAACAAATGTACACAACCAACCAGAATTAGATGTGCCTAGCCACTGTTATGTAGAAGGCACAGATAAAGTGGGCTTGGTACAGTTTCTCTCTCTCTCTCTCTCTCTCTCACACACACACACACACACACACACACTCCAGACTACAGTATTTTCAGGGTTCCCTCCCCCAGTACATGCAGCACCCTACATTTTTGTTCCCTTTGCTTCCAGTAGCCAACCCAATTCATGCACATGTAGAAGAATTTGCTGTGCAGGACCAAGAATGCATGCACTGATTCCTTGCTTCCATTCAAATTAAGTTTTTATAATGTATTAGATACTAAAACAGTTATGACTCTTATATCCAAGCTGGCCATTTCACATCCCCACAAGTTCAACCATCGTATATGCGCCCATTCACAGCTCTCCATAAACCAGATCATGTACACATGACTGGAGTCTCCACATCCTACCAAATTTGGAGTAATCCCATTGGAGACACTGGAACTGCTCTGTAGTTGATGGGCTGCTGATTATGGCTTCAGTTATGTTCATACACACTTAGCATATTATATGGCTGCACATCAGCACAGTGAAACACCATGCATATATTAAGTCTGACGGTGTCAGTTTCACACGCATCGCACATTAAAATATATAGTCCCTTCACACAACACAACCGCATTATCCACAAACGTTCACAGTCCCGGTGCAAGCAAATCCAAAGATGGACCATACCAATAAAAAAATGTAGGAAGTACCGGTATGTGGTCAACGGTAACATACCGCTTACTCTCCTGTGCGTTAACCCATGTCAGTCAGCAAGTAAGCACATACTTTCTTGTGCATCGTCTCCTGTGTGCCGTTTGGGAGGGAAAGGGGGATATAGACGGGGCGGGGGGAGTCGATCCTATCTCTCAATGGTCTCTGAGGCTGGCGATTTACCTCTGTGCACCGGGGTCTACATTCACAGGGTGCAGGCGAGCGATTGGGCGGGGGAGGCACCTATCCATCTTTTGCTGCTCCCTCATATCGCTACGGTGCCCACCCCACCCTCTGCTACTTTCAGTATGTGTGTGGACTCTCAGAAGAGAGGTGGAGGTAAAGTTGGAAGCAAAGTCTCCCCGGTTCCCGGCTTCGGTTTCTTTGCACGTTCAGACTACGTAGGTGAAATACCCTTTCAGCGCAAGCATGAAAGGGTTAACCGAAGTGGGGGCGGGGTTCTCTCCCCCCCCCCGCGCGCTCTGCCCCTCACCCACTTCTTTCTTTCCCCCCCCCTCGGGTGGGTGGAGCTTCATCCCCGGCATAGAGGCGGTTGGCGGCGGTTGGGGCCTCCTCAGAGCCTCTTTAAAATGAATCCGAGTGGGGTTGGGAATAGCCGAGCACCAGAAAGCGCGCGGGGGCCGACGCTGGGCTTGTGCGCGGCGGGAAGCGGGTCGGGAGCTGCTGCTGCTGCTGCTGCTGCCTGCAGCAGTGAGCGCTGGGCTTCGAGGGGGGCAGCGGTACTGCTGGACTGGCGGCGCTGGGCTCTGCCCTGAGGCGACAGAGAGAAGGGAGACGTTCCCCTTCACTGGCGCACACTCGCTTTGGGGGAAGAGCAGAAGGATTATTAATATTTTAATATTTTTTTTTAGAGAGAGCGACATTCAGTTTCCTCAAACTTTTCTTTTTAACCAACACAAAACAAAACAAAAATAATCCTCCTGCCTCCACGCACACGCATTTTTTTTTATTTTTATTTTTTTTGCATAGTTTGACTAAGTGGCTTCTTTCCACCATCAGTATCCCCGAAGCAAGGAGGGAATTTAAAAAAAAAGAACATTTCTTTTGGTTCCTCTCGCTTCCTGAGAGGGGAGTGGTTTTCCTGAAGAGGAAGCCATCGAGTTATTCTTAAATAAAGTTTCTCCCACTCACCCCCTTTTTTTGTACGTGCTATGGGCGGTTAAGCTTTATTTTGTGGTGTGCTGTTCTATTTATTTAAAAGAAAAGAAGCTCACAAAGAGGGATCCCAGAGATCGCCTATCTGCCTGTTTGTCACAATGTACAATACAGTGTGGGATATGGATCGCGATGACACGGACTGGAGGGAGGTGATGATGCCGTATTCAACTGAGCTGATATTTTATATCGAAATGGACCCACCAGGTAAGAAGCAATACCTACTTGGTTAAAAAAAAGTTTAATTGTGTTTAGGTTTACAATCGTAGTGGTTCTTAAGTGTCGGGCATCTGTATTAAAAGTTTATTGTTCTTCCCTCCAGTGGGACAGGCTTTGGTTCTCTCGTTTTCTCTCCTGGAGAAGCAAAGACTATACTTGGAGGGGTGTAAACTTTTGATCTTACTGTGTTCCGCTGTTCCCATTAAGCGAGTCGTTTTTTATAAGGCTCCTTTTTGTTAAGAATCGAGAGCTACCTGCTATTAGGCTGCAGAATCCGGAACACACGTTTTCCTTTCCCTTTCTTCCTTTTGTAAATTCTTTGTACCGTGTATCTGTATTCATAAACTCACCTAAACTCATCTATTTAAAAATGTTACCTTCTTTATCGCTTTCTGACACTAAATGTTTAGTTAATGTTTTTGGTCCTGATGTTTTTGAACAAATTCTTTTAGCTTTTGATTCTATGTTGGCTTCTGTAAGAAAACTTGCAGCCCAGTCCTTTGCTTGTGTGCTCAGGAATAAAATTACACAGATTTCATTTCAGCTTCCTATCATAATAAGCATGCATAGGATTGTAGCTTAAGTACTATGCATTATTTCCAGTGCTGAGAGGTATTGTCCCTACTTTGTTCTGGCGTAGGACTTCTTTTGTTTCTGGAGAGGAATGAGATGTGAGAAGAGCCAGAAGTTAGGTGAATCAGAAAAGGAAGCTGGATCCATTTGACATCACTCCTAGTGAAATTATAGTGGTTGGTGTTTGAAATTGCTGCAGGCTTGTGATCCTAAAACCGTGCTGGTGATGGTTTTAATAAGGAAAAAAGCTACATTACATTCTGATTAAATTTAATACAAGATTGTTGTGTGATGTTTTTTGTTTTTAAAAAAATGAATTTAGGAAAATACACTCCCGTCCATTACTTCAGAGTTCTGGTTGTCATGCAGATATGTGATTCTTTGTGACCTAAGGTGTTTAGGCTGTGCCAGCTGAATCATAGAAGTAAAAGTAACCTCAGAGATAATCCAGCTCAGCCAGATACAATAGCATAATTTCTTGGACTTTATCCACACCAATGATGCTCATTCATGCTTCTCTTAAATCTCCAGAGTGTTCCATAACTTCTTAAGAAAAATTATCCAAGAGTCTTGTCGCATTTGAAATGCTAACAAATTTATTATGGCATAAGCTTTCATGGACTCAAGCATACTTTGTCAGCTTGAGTTCACAAAAGTTTATGCCATAATAAATCTGTTAGTAAGGTGCCACAATATTATTTTGCAAGAGACTAATATGGCTACTCCTCTGGAAATTCTTCAGAAAACTTATTGCTGAATGCATATTGATATTAGCAGCTTCAAATATCAACCTGAAGTCTGTGAAACTGCAGCTTAAATACTTTTTTAAAAAGTTCAGTCCTATCTCTTGGTGCATGTAGCAACCATTCTCTATTTCCTTTATGATAGCAGTTTTCAATAATCCAAAGAACTATTTTATTTCCTCTTAGGCTGCAATCCTCTACTCACTTACCTGGAAGTAAATCACATTGAACTCAATAGGACTTACTCCCAAGTAGGGATAGGATTGAGCTGTATAATCTCTAAACTAAACATGTCCAGTTGGTTTTTTTAGTACCCCCTATGTTGTCATGACCTTCTAATGGCTATCATATTTGTTTTCTGAATTGCTAAAGCATAAGTTAAATGAAAAGTTGGTAATGAAAACTGTGAACATTTCCTGTGAGGAAGACTGAAATCTGATCAGGGCTATATGTTATGTGCACAACAGAGAAAAAAGAAAATTCTGTACTTTGAATAAACTATGCAAATGAAGCAAACTGGTATAGGTCTACTTTGCATAGTTGTGAACCCAACACTAAGGCTTTCAAGGATTTATAATGTTTGCTAAAGAGAGAGAACATAGAAGCTGGGAATGGAGGGTGACATTAAAATTAGTAATAAGTCGATAGTAGGAACTGGATAAGGCTAATAATACAGTAGTTATACAGTAGTTATAAAGAGGGGAGCATATGCAAAGCATTAGACCTCTCCTCATATCCATTCAGATTTCTGATGCTTCATCAGACAGTTAAACTTTTTATCAACCACCATGAGGGCTGGGAACTTGATCCGGTGTAAAAAAAATTTAAAACTGACCTCTGCGGATCTGATGTATGTATAAAATAGCATGCAGCCCTTAATACATAGTTATTTGTACTTTTATTATTTGGTTAGCTAGCTGTATTAATTAATTAAACAAATAAATAAATAAATGTGATCATGTGTGCATATCTATCTCATTTTAAGCTATTTAACTTGTAGAATAAATTTTAAATGCTATTTTTCTTACACATTTCTGTTCTCAGTATCTGTTTAGGTATATCTGTTCCATGTAGCCTTTTAAATTTTGAGTTGTTTTTGGATTGTATTCAGGAGATTGCTGCAGTAGATACTGGCCATCCTATTATCCTATTCCAATAGATTGAAGTACATTAGATACATTTATCAAATACATTTGTGAGACCCCAGAATTTTCCATTCTTGTTCACTGTTTTTCCAGGAAAAGTGCTTGTAGGTTATGTTGGAATGCTTTCTCTAAGACTTCAAGTATGTCTCTTGACCCAACCAGGAACTCTACGCCCTGTATTTGAAAACCATTGGCGTTCACTCAATTTTTGAAGATACTTCCCTAGGTAGTATAGTGCAGGCAAATTCATGAATATGGAAGGAAGACCTTCATGACTCTTATCTCACCACAAACTTTCAGAGTGCTTAGATGTGAGAGAGATATCAGAAGTAAGTGTTAGGAAAGAAAAACGTTTCAGAAGTAATACCGTAAGTATGGCTATTGCTAAAAATTGAATTTTCATATGTAAAGAATGCCAATGCAAAAAATCTTGTCTAATTTAATATCCAAACTAGATGATCATTGTTTTATTTTCACCAAAATGTTTATTATAATAGTTGTCATTATTGAGTTCCTTTACAGAACAACCATGTTAATGCAGTATAGCACTGAATTGATGCAGGCCTCCTAATAGCTGTTTCCAGGATTTTGTTTGAATAACTTTTGGGGTGTATAAGTAACCTACTACATTTAGTGTTGATCAAGTATCTCCATTCACTTCAGTAGCCCGCTGCTAGAATAATAGTCTAGATTGCTGCTAGTTTACTAAATCATAGTTTTGTAGTGCAGTTTATGGGTGTCAGTCTTAGTCTTCAGTTGTCTAAATATTTCATATTGATGAATTAAAGGCATAGTTGGCTTGGCAGGTGGGTGAAATCCGCATGTCTTCCTCATGAGGAACTTGGATCTGGAAGTAACGATATTAAGCAACGGGCAAGCATTGGATATTTAGTGGAATAGGTTTGTTTTTCTTATGATGGTCAAAATCCAGACATATATATAGCTAATCTTACAATGAAAATAAAAAAAATAGAATGGGAAGATAATTTTTACCCCATTATGACTCATTTAGACATACAGTAATTGAAAATTGTATATGGGTACTTTACCAATGAGCTCTTACACTTATCAGAGTATATTTAAATAGAGGTACATACCATGGTTTCTCTGGAAAGCTTGTGTACATACTGAGGGCTCTTTCTTTCTTTCTTTCTTTCTTTCTTTCTTTCTTTCTCTTTCTCTCTCTCTCTCTCTCTCTCTCTCTCTCTCTCTCTCTCTCTCTCTTCTCTCTCTCTCTTCTCTCTCTCTCTATATATTGATAGGAGCATAGGAAGCTGCTTTATATCAAGTAAGGCCACTGGTTAGTCTAGCTCAGAATTGTCTACCAGTGACTGGCAACAGCTCTCCAGGGTTTCAGTCCGGAGGCTTTCCTAGCCTTGTCTGGAGATGCCAGGTTTAAACCCGGGACCTTTTGAATGCAAAGTGTGTTCTGAAGTACGGTCCTCATGTATGATAAAGGGAAGCTACCTAAATTGTCAAGAATATCTCCTCTTGCTTTGCTAGCACTTAATAAGAGATCACTAGCATAATGTATCAGCATTATTAATGTGGTCTGTGGCAGTGCACATTAGTTGAGTGAGTAGATTACATCATCTCCAGTGGCAGTGAAGCACAGTTGTGGAATGTTCAATAGCTTAGAAACCTATTACCTATTATATGTGAGAATGTATAAATAGGCAAGTTGGTCTGCAAATTTTTAGATCATGTTTTTTCTTTTCAATTGTTAATGGCAACAGTTTTCAGCATTTTTGTCTAGGGAGATCTTTTGTGTTGCTTAGGAGTGCTAGAACATTATTTTATGGACTACATTGCCCTAGCTGTTCAGCCTTAGCAGAAAATTAACTTCTAGCCAAAGTGTAAGCTTTTATACGTGTGTCTTGTGCTGATTTCAAGTTGTTGAAGCAAATTCTTTAAAGATGCAGTAGAAATAGACTATGTAAATTCAGAAATACATTAGTGACAGAACTTTGTGAATATGAAACTTTATATTACCTTTTCAATCAATTATTGAAGGAATGCAAAAGTGTATCTTCCCAGGGTGAAAAAAAATAGTCATGTAGGTTGGATTTTCCAGAAATCCATCATAATTATTGAATACTTATTAATTGGAAGTTGGTCAATTAGATCAATATGTATTCAAAATAACATAGTTGAAGTTGGCTTTTTTCTCCTTTACATTTACTGTGCTTCAGAGGTATAAGCTGTGAAGCAATAGTCTGCATTCTCAAACACACACACCCCTTACTTTGCAGTTGGTTGTCAAGTAAGCTCACTTGACAGTGTTATTCCAAAGTGGAGAGGAGCAGGTTTATAAATTCTTGAAAATATTGTTAATGTTTAGCTTTTTAAAATATGATTCTGCAACATCTGAGACTTTGTAAACATTCCCAGTGAGCTATTGCTTTTAACATGAAGTGCTGCAGTAACAAACTTTGCATTATGTTGAATCTGATTTTGGAATGGGTCCTTCTAAAGTACATTGACATCAGTTCCTTTTTGACTGTCCATTGAATTATACGACTTACACTTTTTATTGACTAGCAAGGATTTGAAAGAATATGTGCTTTCCTTGTCTTCATTTCTATAGGGTGTTACCTGCTTAAAGTATTTCCAACATGCAAATGCTAATTTTTGTTGTTGGAAATCTTACGCAAAGGGGAAGGGCTATAGCTCAGTGGTAGAGCATCTGCTTTGCATGCAAAAGGTTCCAGGTTTAATCTCCAGTATCTCTGTGTAGGGCTGGAAGATACCGCTTTGTGAAACCCTGAAGAGCCACTGCTAGTCAGTGTAGAGAATACTGAGCTTGATAGACCATTGGTCTCACTCGTCATAACTCAGCTACCTGTGTTCTAATGTATAAAAATTAAATGGTCACACACTAAACCACATTTGGTCACAGCTTCTGAGTGTATGCACACTGCAACAGTACCCAATATAAAATATACATGTTGAATTGTCTCATAACCATTTGTATATATGTGTGCTTATGCATGTGCATGTACACCAATGTTATTACAGAGCAATCCAGGCATCTCTACTGCCGAGGACCTCTCTTTGTCCCCTTCCATGGGTCATTTTTCCTCTTACTCGCAAAGTGTTTATCTAAGGACTAAATGTGGAGCAGTTTACATGGATTTGTAAGTAAGCAAGTGACACAAAAATAACCACGAGAAAAAGCAAAAAAAAAAGTGCAGGTACATAGGCAGCTTTCATGCACTAATTTAGATTATCCAGTGTCCCTGAAGGCATAACATAAAAAGGGTCGTCCCCCCCCCCATTTCTTAAGATGCTCACAGCAGAGGGGCATCTACTCTGGGGCATCGGAGACTTAAAAAGTGACACAAGAGGGCAGGAATGGGAAACTTGTAGTACAAGGTTAAGAGAAAAATTTTAGAGGTGCCATAGGTAGGATTTTCTTCATTCTTATGAGTCGTATCATATTGGTAAGGAAAAAGGAACTCTTTTCTCAGACCGGCTGTGATCCTGTAAGGTCTGTTGCCTTCTTGTTGCACCCGTCTCCCCCACATATCTAGCATAAGGTGTCTGAATTATTTTGCTCATTATTTTTCTCTTGTCAACAAGTGCTTCTCACATGGGTCATTTTGTTAGATTTTTTTTTTATTTGCTACTTTCAGGCTGTAGTATAAGAGGATTTCCTTAAATGAGGCAGCTATGACTTAGCTATTGTTGAGACTTGCAAGCACATCTCTAGCCCCTCCTGGAGCCATTGCTCATATGTACGTAAGTGAAAAGTCTGAATGTAGGGCTTTCCCATTGAGCATCCTAGTGACTGGGGAGTGGAAATGCTGAGGGGAGTTGCCTTTGAATATTCGCAAATGCCATAGAAATAGTTCTGTGTGCCACATCTGGTCCATGGACTACTAATTGATCATCTAGAGGCCATCTGATTAAAGCTGGAAGCAGAGGAAATATGTGATTTGTCGATTAGTACTTAGAGGGTTCTGCTCTGGAACCCCTTGGGTTAGACTCGACAACTTTCATATTCTGTTTGTACTTGATGCTATGAGTTGTAGGAGGAATAGTTGAATCTTAGCTGTTTTATCTCTTTAATACTGAAAATAAGAGTGCTATGGTATATTTATATTGTGGAAGGAACTGTCGAATCCTGAAGAAAACAACAGACTTCAGAACTTAAAATGCCATGGGCTCCTTAACAAAACTTAATTCAGGTCATGAAGGCCTATCAGTACTGGTACTTCATCTTTCCTTTCTGTTGGAGTTTAAGAGGGTATAGTGGGGAGTGTCTGCACATTTCACCAGAACCCCTCTGATACAGCAGAAATGAATGGAAGGGTCACTAAGTACTTTGTACCTCTCAAATCAGGGATGGTATAGGACACCCTATCTGATGCTGCTTTGAAATTATGCACATGCTGGGATAGAAATTGCAGTAACATCTCTGTGCTGCATTGCGGGCCTCCTGGCTCAGTTGCACACCAGCAAAAAGATCATATGGATCAGTTGCACATCAATGTGCTGTTGCTCTTAAAATGGATATGTATTTCTGCACTTGTATAACTTGGCCTTAGTGAATATTTTTTTTTTTACTAAGTTCTCAACTGCTTGTTCTTTAAAAGTTAGCAATGGTATATTCCATTTAATATGTGATAAACTAATGTGCTTGATAGTTCCACTTCCTTATCTTTGAGGTTTCAAATGGCAGAATCAAAGCTGGTACATTGTACTTTTCAGGCTTAAGCTCATAGTAATGTAATAGCTATGTGTATTCTGTTTGTTAAATAGAACATTCATAAGTGCATGTGTTTCCGAAAAAAATAATGTTGTTGCAGTAAGAACCTCTTCACATGTTTACTTAAAACGGTCTTCACAAGCCTGGTGCCCTCCATGGCAGTGCTGACTGGAGCTAATGGGACTTATAGTCCAAAACATCCGGAGAGCACCTGGTTAGTGGAGTCTGACTTAAAATGTTTTGCGTTACCTCACTGTACCTTGCTATCAATTAAGCTTACAAAGCTTACAGCAGGGATGGAGAACTTGTTTCAGTCTGAGGACCAGATTTGACCCTGCCCAACTTTTATGGGTCTGCGTTCCAACCTCTGAAAGAAAAAAAAGAAAAGTGTCTACCTCTTTTCCCTCCCTCCATTGCCAAACACACTGCACAAGGCATGCAACACACAGTATTCCGTACGTACCAAACAAACACTCAGCCACACATAGAGAGAGTCACATAGTCTCACAGACTGGACACACATACTCAGCATTTCCAACCCTTACTCTCCATTGCTAGGGTGAAGGTGACTGGAAAACTCTCCCTCTTTCTTTCCTTTAAATAGGATCTTTAAAGCACAGGCATCTTATCTCCCAATTATAGCATTAAATAGCACAGTGCTAAGATGGGTTGGGCAATGGGAAATGCTGCCTTTTATTTATAAGGAGGAGGCAGAAAGCTTATTTCTGATCTCAGTGCTATTGTGTTTAATGCCAAGATCAGACATAGATAGATCCCTCTAACTGCTTTTTAAGGGTTAAGGGTTTTTAAGGTAAGCCCTACATTATCTGATCTAATTATTAGATTCTAATCAGAATATAGTACAGGGGTCGCCAACCTTTTTGGACCCACGAGCAAATTTGTAAATCAGATAAACTGTTGTTGGCACCACATGTGAAGGAAGTTGAAGGAAGCAGTGGTGCATCCGCTCTTAACATCATTAAATCCTTTAAAGGTAAAAGGACCCCTGACCATTAGGTCCAGTCGTGTCCGACTCTGGGGTTGCGGCGCTCATCTCACTTTACTGGCTGAGGGAGCCAGCGTACAGCTTCCAGGTCATGTGGCCAGCATGACTAAGCTGCTTCTGATGAACCAGAGCAGTGCACGGAAACGCCGTTTACCTTCCCGCTGCAGCGGTACCTATTTATCTACTTGCACTTTGACGTGCTTTCGAACTTCTAGGTTGGCAGGAGCAGGGACCAAGCAACGGGAGCTCACCCCGTCGCGGGGATTTGAACTGCCAACCTTCTGATCGGCAAACCCTAGGCTCTGTGGTTTAACCCACAGCGCCACCCGTGTCCCATTTAGATCCTTTAGATCTATCCAATTATCGCCCGGTTTCAAATCTTTCGTACCTGGATAAGGTAATTGAGAGAGTGGTTGCTGAACAGCTTGGTAGGTTTCTGGAGGAAACATCAGCTTTAGATCCATTTCAGTCCTGCTTTTGCCCTGGTTATGGGACCGAGACGGCTCTGGACACCCTAACAGACGATCTCTGTAGACAGCTGGATCAGGGCGGGGCGGGACTGCTGATTCTTCTAGATTTGTCAGCAGCCTTCGACATGGTCAATCACAAACTTTTGGACCGCTGCCTTTCCGACGTGGGGATTCAGGGCACAGTCAGATAATGGCTGCACTGTTGGGGACAGAGGGTGGCGCTAGGGAAGGAGTTGTCATTGCGGTATTCCTTGGTGTGTGGAGTGCCGCAGGGCGCAATCCTTTCCCCGATGCTTTTTAATATCTTTATGCGCCCCTTGCCCAGATTGTCCAGAACTCTGGGCTGGGTTGTCATCAATATGCTGATGACACCCAGCTTTATCTGTTGATGGACGGCCATCGTGACTCGGCCCCAGACACACTGACCAGATGCTTGGAAGCTGTGGCTGCGTGGGAGCCGGTTGAAGTTAAAGCCTTCGAAGACAGAGGTCCTCTGGCTGGGTTAGGACGACATGGGGTTGGGGGACCAACTCCCATCTCTTGCGGGGGCTCAATTAGTGCCAGTGCCTTCTGTCAAGAGTTTGGGTGTAACCCTCGACGCCTCCCTCTCTACGGGGCCGCAGGTTGCAGCTACAGCAAAGGTGGCATTTTTCCATCTCTGCCGTATTAAGCAGTTGGTCCCTTACCTTTCTCGATCTGGCCACAGTGATCCATGCGATGGTCACCTCCAAGCATGATTACTATAATTCACTCTATGCAGGGCTGCCCTTGAAGCTGACTCAGAAACTCCAGCGGGTGCAGAATGCCGTGCGAGACTTCTTACAGGGTCCTCGCCGCAGGATCACATTCATCCTGTGCTTTACCAGCTGCACTGGCTCCCGGTGTAGTACAGGGTCAGGTTCAAGGTGCTGGTTTTGACCTTTAAAGCCCTATGCGGCCTAGGACCCTCATACCTCCGGGACCGCCTCTCCTGGTATGCCCCGTGGAGGTCCATAAATAACAACACTTTGGAAGTCCCGAGCCCCAAGGAGGTTAGATTGGCCTCAACCAGGGCCCAGGGCCTTTTCAGCTCTGGCCCCGGCCTGGTGGAACGCCCTACCGCAGGAGATCAGGGCCCTGCAAGACGGAGCTGTTCCGCCTGGCCTTTGGGCTGGACTCAGTCTGACCCCCCCCCCTCTTTTCTTTTCTTTTCTTTTCTTTTTTTGATGGAACCCCTTATATGGGATTTTGTATATAAATTTACCTTCGGCTCTTTTTGCTGGCCCATGTAGGACCAGCATGGATAGTTTGGCCCTGGTGAATATTTGACGTTTTCTCCCCTTATGATCTTGATTTATGGGCTACCACTAAAACGAGGCTGCATTTTAAGCTGTATTTTAAACTGTATTTTAACCTATATTCTAATCAACTGTTTGTTTGTTTGTTTGTTTTTTGTTTTTACTGTATTTTATATTTGGTGTTAGCTGCCCTGAGCCCGGTCTAGGGCAGCGTATAAATAAAAAATTATTATTATTATGTGTCACAACTCTCCCCTCCCCTGGTGTAGCAACCCTAAAATTTGTCCTGTACCACAGTTAAGCCTGGGGGGGGGAAGCATTCCATTGTTTTATTTGAAACCTAATTTCAGTTGGGGGATAGGGCCCTGTGAGCATCAAAGAAAGCCTCCATGGGCACTTGTGTATCTATGAGCATCCATATTGGTGACCCATGATATAATAGATGTTCCAGTTGAGCCATTAGTCATAGTAAGGTGACTAATGACATGAAAAGTCGCTGAAAATCCCTTTTCTGAAGACTAATAAAGAAGTGCCTATACATATTGATAGAGAGTGCATTCCATAGCCAGAGGTTACAGATTTAGGTTACAATTTAGGACAGAAAATGAATATATGTACACTTACGTTTGTAGTATCTCTTCAGTCATCTGCATGTAGCAGAGTGTGTGTGTGGTGAGATAGGTATGTTTAGCTATTTTAGTGGCACTCCTGATCTTTAATATAAATTTCTTAACTGAGTGAAATTAACCATTTGTGACACATTCAAAACCACTAACAGGTATACCCGCATTAAGGCAGCCAGTGATCTTTGGTACTTTATATGTGGTAAAGCTTTAAATGAAAATGAGAAGTAGCAGGTTATGGCAAAGGTCTGTGGTGAGTTAAGTGGTCTTATGTTGGAAACAGTCTACTGACTTCATCTGCATAAAAAGTTAAACTGAGCTACCTACAGTAGTTGTGAGTTTTATTTGGGGACATTTAAATATATTAGGTAACGGGTTGCCAATGTAGTGCCCACCACCAAGGCCTTCATTGGCACCCATGGGGAGGGCCCCAGACTTTGAGCTTTCATTAAATAATAAAAAAGTAAGTCTCTAGCCCTCTAGAAAGGAAGCTATGAAGCAAAATGTGGAGGTAACTTTCCAAGTATTTGCTAAATACTTGCCCCCATACCTTTACATACACACCTCAAACCAGCAGTGACGGTAGTGTTATAGCAGGTCCCATTTATATGTGAAGACTTCAAGAAGGTTAAACTTGTTTAAATAGGCTTACATTTTTTCAGAAAAGTGACAAGTTTTGAGAACAATATGGTTTCCCATGTCCTTGGCCCATTCTATCATAAAGATCTCATTGATATTATTGTATTACTGTGATGTTTGTATACATATTTTATAACTGATGGCCAAACCATTACTTTGAGGTTGCATTTTTGGATGGTAGCACAGCTTGCCTGGTATATGCAAACTTACAGGAAGAAGAGTTACATTTTGTTAGAGGGAAAATAAGAGAAACTAACAAGGACTGTAAATGTAGAATAAATAATTAAATTCTGGAAATCATGGATTGTATCCATCTGTGTTGCACAGATTGTGGGGGGAGGACGCGGTGGACAAATAGTGAAAAATTGCTTCCATCCCTTTTCTTACAACGGAAGCTTTATTGTCAGTTGAGCAATGCTGTTGAATACATGCAACCCCTTATCTACACATCTAAATGATATAAATTGTTGGCAAACTAGTTTGAAAAGCAGGATATAAACAACTTAAATAAAAATCAAGTTATTGAGAGTTTTTCTCTCTGGCTAAAAAGAATAGAACTCCTTAAGCTGAGTTTGGGCAGCTGCTAGTGCTGGGCCTAAAGCTTCAGCTTCTCAGGCAGAGAGCACAAATTCTTGCTCAAGTGTGACATGAACATCATAGAGCTCCTTCAACCCTCTCTGATAATAGCAAGCGCTTCTGCTCGAGAAATATTAGGGAACTTCCTGCTATAAGGTGTATTCTGGTTGTGATTTCTGTACCAGTCTTACATGAAGGAAGTTAGTTTTGGTGCATGAGTGCAATAGAAAAGTACGCTACTTATTGAAATGTTTGGTACAACAGAGGAGACGGTAGCTGTGTGGTTAGCCAGCCACCTACTTGGTTGGCCAATTAGATTAGTGAGTGTCAGCTTCCCTGCACCCCTTAACCCTGTAAAGCAGGGAGAGGTAGCCACAATAGTGCTGCAGCATTCTTCCTGCACACTGGGAAAAATAATGCTGCAGTGCTGTTATTTTTGCCTATGTCACTTGGGAGGGGGGTAGCAGAGCAGAGGGAAGAGCCAGTATGTACAGTAGCAGTAATATCGCAGCACTCTGCTATGATACTAACTTGACTCCTGATGGCCAGGTACTGCAGAAGGAAAGGAGACCTGGCTGGAAGGAGTGATGTACTATTGGAGTACCGGTATATGTTGGTGGCAAAAGACTGAGAGATGAAGCTGCAGCAGTGATGCCCCAGTATTCCATCGCTGCAAAAAGTGTTGTGGAGATGGGAGGAAAGCCTATTTTTCCTAAATTATTTGTTAGGTTATTATAGAATAATGTGGAAAACAAAATAAAATGCACAATATAGAAAGGAAGAAATTGTGGTTTTATTAAAGATTTTCAGAGTCGACTGAAATAAAGAAGGATTCTGGGTAACTGCAAATTAATGAGACCATTGAAACTGTTCTCTTGAGGTACAACAACTGTAGTTCTTTGGCCTCATTATTATGCCTTTCTGTAGCAACATTTTGCTTCTTATTCTGAAAATGTTTATAGAGCTATCACTTAAGAGAACTGGAATATGGCTTGTACATATGACATATTATTTTGTAACTTGTAATAATTGCTTTTTTAAAAAGTGGTATATTAGCAGTGCAGCAAACAGCAGACTTTCATTTATATACACGTGACTAAATGCTGTAGGCTTCACTCCCATGCACACTTATCTGGTGGGATTATTGATTTGTATATCAGGGGTAGGCAACCTAAGGCCCATGGGCCGGATGCGGCCCAATCACCTTCTGAATCCGGCCCATGGACAGTCCGGGAACCAGCGTGTTTTTACATGAGTAGAATGTGTCCTTTTATTTAAAATGCATCTCTAGGTTATTTGTGGGGCCTGCCTGGTGTTTTTACATGAGTAGAATGTGTGCTTTTATTTAAAATGCATCTCTGGGTTATTTGTGGGGCATAGGAATCCGTTCATATTTTTTTTCAAAATATAGTCCGGCCCACCATATGATCTGAGGGACGGTGGACCGCCCCACAGCTGAAAAAGGTTGCTTGCCCCTGGTGTATATGATGGTTGGTGGTGAATCTCCTTGACATAAGGTGCATTACTTCTCTGGTCTCTCCTGGTGTAATCATTTTTGGCTAAGGGTTTGGGGTTTGTTTTTGCAGTGGGGGAGTGGTAGGGGCTGATATCTTCCACCCACCCCACCAAGTGGTTTGCAGTTTTCTGGCTGATCTTGGCTATATTTGTTAGAAGCTACAAAATCATATACACCCTCACTGATTTGAAAACCAGTGTTCCTTCCCCAGGTCATGGAAGCAGTAGCTAATAAAATTGTCACCTGTGTTAAACTCTTAAAAGGGGGGGGGGCATTACTGTATTTTTAAATAAACACGTCTTCTGCACAGCTCTTCAAATACCGTAGCTACCATACTTTATCTTTGAGAAACTAAGAGTGCCTATAGGATGCATATAAGGATGCAGATCTGGAAGAAGAGGCTGAGTGGAATCCACAGCAGACTTGCCACTCAAGCTAAGCACCAAATTATAAATTACTCAGGATGTCTACTATTGCCTCTCCCAATGTTTTCTTTACAAATGAAATGCCATAATGGGTTGTCCATTTGATTATAGCAGTGTGTGCATTTAACAATTCTGCATGCCACTAAGCCTTCCAAAATGAATGTCCCAATTTAGATTGCTCCTCCCCAAGCACCCCTGCTGAGGTAGAGAGGAAAATGAAGTAACACGCAGTTTGGCCCTTACAGGCTTACAATTTCTAAAGATACAGGCCTCTATCTAGCATCCAGATTATTTCTTTCCTCAGGGAAAAACAGGCAGTAGAGACTAATTAGTATTATTCTAGATACTCCGGTATCTCCTCTTCCTCATTCTCCAAGGACTTTCCGCTTTACATGAAAACAAATTACAGCATCGTTCAATAGAGATAGAGAGTGTAGACTCTAACTGACTCGTAAAGAAGATGCTATTTCTTATGGCTGCTGCAAAAATTGGTTAGTTTTATAGGTCTTGGGTTCATAGTCTACACGTAGTATTATCAAGTTCTTCATCACCTTTGCTGCAGTTCTGGTCAGACACTTGTTGTAGAAGAATGGGGTAACAGTCTACCAGTAAGAACAGAACTGAATCATCCCCACCAAATGCTCCTTTCAGTTGCAAAAAATAATAATAATCAAAGCAATGGAAAGAACCCAGCTTGATCTGTCTTAGGAGGACACAGAAATAAAAGGGAATGGTTTTTTTTTATGTGATGGAGAAAATGTGCTTCCCTGCTGGAAAATTAACTTTAAGATGAGTGTTCAACCTGATAACTGGATTACATCTAGTTAGTCTGCCTGTAACCATCTGATCTCTTTATTTCAGCTTAATACTAATATGAGGACCTTCTCTCTGGCTTCATGTTGTTCTGAAGGCAGCCCTGTTTAGGGAAGTTTTTAATGTTTTAAATTTTATTCTGTTTTTATTGTTCTGTTGGTAGCCGCCCAGAGTGGCTGGGGAAACCCAGTCAGATGGATGGGGTGTAAATAATAAAATTGATTATTATTATTATTTAATTTATTGTATCCTGGGCTTTAACTTTTCTCCTCAGACACATTCTGATTCTCAAAAGTCCAGAAAGCATCAAAGACTTTCTGAATTATGCACCAAGAGAGCCAGGTCTTGGTGTTCTAACAGTTTTTCTTCAGGGGAGAAAAACTATGACACTGTATGGCATTCTACAAATTGAAAACAACTGACAGACCTTTGCTGCAATCCTATATATTTATAGGATTGAGCTGGGAATAAGCTCAACTGAACATACCATAACTTCTTGCAGGGGGGGGGGGGACATGTGTAGAATTGCTCTGTAAGAATGCTCCCATCCCCATATGCATTCACACAGATCTAGCAAGGGGATTTGCCTATTTTGTGGTGGTCTTGTTGAACTGGCTGGTTATGTCTTTTGATGGGAGATACACCAAGGCTAGATGCACATGATTACAGCTAGAATGTACCTGTGAGTCTTAATTCCTGAGTGGTTTGGGCTGCTGCTGATGATGATGATGATGATGATTTTATTTTTATTTTTATTATTAGAATTTATATACCACCCTATACCCAGAGGTCTCAGGTCGGTTCACAGAATAAAATCAAAATATGAAATCACAAAATACATAATCAAAATAAAAACAACAACCCAATAATCCCCCCACACACACACCTTTTAAAAGCATATTAAGCACACAGCACTTTGGCCCTCTTGGAAACATGGTTACTTCTGTTGTAGATATTGTTATAGGTTGGGGGGACCCCTCTTGTCTTTGCTTTTAAAGAACCATCTAGGCACAAAACTGACAAGTAATATGGTAGATAGTAAAGTTTTCACCACCTTGGGAGCTTTCTTGTACCATTCTAATGTATTAGGGCAGTTCTCAATTTATTTATTTATTTATTTAATTTCTATACCACCCTATACCCGAAGGTCTCAGGGCATGAATTCAAATCTGAAACTAATAGTGTTAGTATGGGAACAAGTGGGAGGAGGCAGAAATAAACATAACAAAACAAAACACCACTGTGAATTGTTGCACAATGTTTTCCAGAGATCCACAACCAATAACACCACGTTAAGTGAGATAAGCTCTTAGATGTAGCATAGCCATGCCCTGTACAGTTAGTTGCCCAAATAGATATTTCTTGAGTTAAGGAGGCTTGCTGTGCCAGTGCTTTAAGAATCTACTCCAAGAAAAATGCATACCTATATTAAATTAAGTTAAATTAACTGGACCTTTTTTATATTGTAATCAAATACTACTATCAGACATTCTGGCTAAACAAGAAATAGTCATTTGATGTAATACTGCACAAATGCTTTCAGTTCCCGTGTGTTTTGCTTATGCTATGAAAAAGATCTGAGTAACAGCCAGGCTTTATGTTCCCAGAAATGGGGATCAGCCATTGCCTGTGTATCTCAGGATTCTAGGTGTAACCTGATACCTGCGGTACCTAGCTGCAAGTAATCTCCATCTTACGGAATCATAGAATTGTAGAGTTATATTGGAGCTAAAATATCTACCTTAAGTTTCATGTTTATTTTTAAATTCCCCTGCCCCAGTCTTTCTCATCCCCTGCCTTATGTAATAGCTAACCTGACAGATAAGAGAACTTCTGGAAATTATTCTGTGAGATTTTTGTTGGTCCTAATAAAAAGTATTGCCCAACAGTGGATTTTGGGGTCTTAACTGTTGAAAATAATGTAAATTGCATTAGAAAGAATGTAACTGAATTGCTTCCACTGTCTTGTTACGGATGAGTCATGTCTTTTTCTTTTCATTGCCTTACACATGACTCTGAAGCTTCAATTTGTAGTGTATTTTGAGACATAAAATGTCTTCACACAGAGAGAGGTTTGGAATTTTGTAAAGCAGAAAAGGAAAATCATTTGCAAAAGCTGAGCAGCTATACTGAAAGTACCTGCTAGAAACTCCACAGATACAGTCTATGTACTGACGTCACCAACGTATGATCTCAGTACTGTGCTTCCATTGGCTGAAGTGCTATTTCCTTTCAGAGTCCAGTTTCTCAAATCCCAATCAGAGTTAGCTGAATTCTGAATGCAGGTTGGTTGGTGGTGCTGGCTTAGAGTGGGAGTAGGGTTACTAATAAGCAGGCTTTCGAGAAACCATTCCACTGTGAGAAATGGTGTTTATCTTTGCCTTTGTGAGAAATTGTGTAACTTAGCAGTGCATACCAGCTAGCTATTGAAGTCTAGATCTGATCATGCTTATGTACAAATACAGAAGAAAGGTTTTGTTGATTCACTCATTTTTTAATCTTGAGGAAATGGCTAAACATAGTTTTTTGAACTGGTTATGAGTACTGCCATTAGTAGCTGTTTCTGCTTCAGTGAACAAATAAAATCTGAGCCTTCTGCGAAATCCGGATTTTATTTTATGGTTTGGGGTAATTCAGGGGATGTGCAACTTGCTTGACAATGAAATATTGAATATCAAACATAATTTTATGGAGGAAAAGGCTAAAAACAATACTTTGAAAAATGAAAGCTGGGGTTTCTAGGATTCTATCAAGAGCACACAAGAGGCAGAAAATAACTTTGAGGAGTAAAAGGTGCCATTTAATTTGTTAGTGCAATTCAACACTAAGTTTTCTAGGTGATTTGGTAGCTCTTGTATTGCTTCAGTAAAACATGGGGAAATCCTCATTTTTCGTAGTGGACTGTTTTAAGTCTTTATCATTTTATTCCCCTCTCCACAGTAATGCATTAAATTATGGTATGCTTTGTGGCTGTAAAATTAAATTTGGGGGCTTATTCTAAAGTCCATGTGCCTATGTACATCCTTACATAATGTTATTTTAGAATTGTTTGAATTTCCTTTTTGTATTTTATTTCTACTATAAACCACCTTGTGTGCATTATATCCCAAAAAGCAGCCTATAAAAACAATACTAAATAAAAAAATCAACCGTTATGCTCCTGCATCTCTAGTACTGTTTTGATACTGTCATTTAATATAGTTCTGCAATTTACTATTATGCTAGTACTGTTGGAACAGGTGTGAATAGTTCATGCAAGTGACCAAAGTGACTTGTTAAATCAGAAAATTAAATACTTCACCAATTGTGCTTTATAGGATGAAGGATTTGCATTTTTATATTGCAGCTTCGTTCCAAATGGATACTAATTTACCAAGCAGTTGCTAATTGACCATAGAAGCTATTGTGTTATATTCGCTGTACAAATAATATCAAAAGGTACAAATGCCTTATAAATGTAAGGACCTAGTGCCAGTCTTGAGGTACCTTCATGTGACTGTTCCATCTTTCCATGAATAGTACCAGTGATTTAAGAGAGCTTTCAATGTAGCAAATAAATTAAGATATTTTAATGTTAAGGAAATATAAGCCTTCTGCAACCAGTTCCTAGAGCAGTTTCCCACTCATTTTCAACAAGATACATTCCTTTATAAACAAGTATTTTTCAGGTTCAGAATCATTTCTCATTCTATCCCTGTGGTATTCCCCACCTCCTTGCTTTGTGGCGTGCAGACCACAAAAAAGGTGGTTTTGAGGTTCCTCCCACCCCCAATATACAAAATAAGTCTTACTTTGCCTTATTTTGTCTAATGTCTCTTTAAGTCCTTGATATTTAGGCTTGGTCTTCTTTCTGCCCTTGTAGGTAGGAAGGCATTCAACGCTGGTTTGGGTCCACTAGCAGGGGTAAAAGGCTTTTTCTGAGAGGCAGAAACTTCCTACCAGTCCCTGATGTTTCCAGCCTGGGGCAGTGGACAGGCTTTTATGGGGTCCTGAAAAGAGAGAGAGGCAAGAGCAAAGAGGGCTTTCTAGCCTCAGAACTGTTGGAGCCATTTATCGCTCCCTGCAGTTTACTCCCTGTGTGCTACCAGTAGTTCAGTAAGAAAAACCCAGGAAAACTGCAGGAAGTTGGTCTCCAGCACTCTTTTTGTGCCGTAGAGACTAGCTGGATTCCTCAGCCTCCACTGCATCCAGTCTGGCAATATAGAAGACTGTTTGGGTAGGAAGCTTCATCTCAATTTGCTTCTTGGGGAAATGTGCTACTGCTGCATGGCAACAATGGCCAGTGGGGAGGGGATTTAAAACCATTAAATTAACAGGAGCTTTTATTTTTTTTAAAAAAAAACACCATAGAATATCCTGTAGAGCTTAGTGAAAAATAGGAATACGACAAAGTAAAAATGTGTGGTCCTTGGTCTACTTCCAGTAAAATGGCAATTTGGGGGAGGTAATTCTGAGCCAGAAAAGGTATTGGACAGGAGGGTGAAGCAGTGACCTCGTGACCAACTGTCCATGTAGACTACCCAGTCTGTTTGGGATTTTTTTTTAAGTACTGTATAAGGAAATATTTCAGAGTCCCATGATGTGTAGTTTACATTTTGGTTCAATATGTTTGTATTCTGTTCAACAAAATAGGGATGCACATTTTAATTTGGAGATAGGGGATGCTTCCCTTCTGATTGTCAGCAGCATTTGTTATTGTGGACCATAGTATCTTACTGCATCATCTGGAACATCTACTAGAGGTTGGCATCTCACTGATTTCATTCTGTGTCATTTTGTTAGAACAATCCCAGATGGTGGTTAGTATAGAAGCCAGCCCATCCTCAGGGAGATGCAATACAGTAGTGGGTTCCACTGGCGTCAGTTTTATCACCTATATTACTTAATAAAGCCACCAGGAGAGAAAATGTAGAGCTTTGTGGTTAGGTATAATCAATATACTGCTGTCACTACATCAAGGTTTATTTTTCTTTAAGCAACTTCTCTGAATTGGTTGGTGGAAGCTCTCTTAAGGTAGGTGTCAGTTAACAAGCAGAAGTTGAATCAAGACAAGGTGGAGATTATGTTGACTGGGAGGCTTGAGGCTCTGAAAGTGTGAAGTATACCTATTATCAGTAGTAAATTTGTTGCTTTATTGGAGCAGGTACCGGTATGCATCTTGGATCTATTTCTTCCCATGGAAAAGCAGTGTCCTCTCCAACCACCCCCAATTGCTTCTGATAGGCTGTTGTTATCCTTTTTTAGTGGAGGTAGAGAACTTGCACCAAGTTTATCTATACCTTTGTAATTTCCAGGATTCACTACTGCTGTGTGCCATAAGTGGGGTTGCTGAAGACTATTCAAATACTGCAGTTAGTGCAGAATGTCATATGCCTGCCTGTTTGTGGGGGATGGCAGATGGAAACATAATTGACTGTACTTTGCCAGTTGCACTGCTGCTGTTGAAGTTCTTGGCCCAATTTCATATGCTGATTTTTGAATTTATGTATTTATAAATGTATTTGTCATTATTGGTATATGAATGTTGCAGCTGGAGAAAGAAGGGTTAACTGCCTAATTGTTGCATGGGTGATTTTCCTAAAGGGTGCACCTGGAAAGGAAAGGATTAACTCTGTCTTCCCCAGCTGCAAACTCCTCAAGCTCACCCTCCAGCAATTGGACTTGAAAAAACCACTCCCCATTACAGCCCACTAACTTTTTAAAATCTTCATTGAGAACTTCCCTGTTGCTCTCCTACCAGAGAGGTTATTTGTTAATGGTAAGCAGAGTGTTGTTTGGGCTGCACCAGCTTTGTGGAATAAATGAACATACCACCACCACATATCATTTTTCTTCCTTGCTTGCCTTTAGATGCAAGTCCCATTTGTTTGGGAATATTAGGTGGAGGGAGGAATTTGATTTGGATTTGATGTTTACTTTGAATGATATGGTTTTAAATTGAAGTTGTCAGTGGCCTTAAGCAATTGTAGAAAGGTAAGATATAAATATTTTAAATTAAGAAATAACTTGCGTCACAGTCCAGATATCTGTAATGTCCAAGTCAGACAGTGTGGAGTAAGGGAGATTGACTGAACTAACACCCTTTGTGTGCTGCTTGTTATTCAGGCCATCTTTCCATTCTTCCACATGGAGTACTGAGCACTTCAGGCTTGTACACAAATATTTTATTCGAGTTTCTGGGTGTGCATAAACTGCACAAATAAGCCTGAGTTGCTAGGTGCTCTATGAAGTGGAGCAGAAAGCCTTAGGTTGCCTTCTGTTTAGCTTGTGCATCTAGTGGAAGTGCAGCATTGCAAGAGCAGCATGGATTGATCCTCCAAAAGGTCTAACACTCTCCTCTCCATATGTGTGTGTTCAGGCACCCACAGATCAACTGTTTGGCAGGTGTATCTGGTCTTCTGAAAATGCCCAGCTGCACACAAGTCCACTCCTGAGTTATTTACAAACTGCAGAGAACTCGGGAAGGACTCTCAAACATGTGAAGGGGATGGGCCGTACACAGCCAGCCTCATCCTCAGGCACAATGAAATACTTACCCTCATGCAGCAGATATTGGGGGAGGGGCAAGAAATGGCAGCAAAGTGTTGGAAGACAGAGCTGGGTGCCACACAGCCTGCCCTCCAGCTCCTATGCTGGCATTCTGTCCTGAGGTGCAATGGAGGGTCCACTTTTGTTATTCTTGAAATGAAAAGCAATATATAAATTATTTTAATTGTGAATAAATATTTGCAAGCTGACCTATGTGTGACAAAGACTAAATCTCACTGACAAATTTAACAGCTCTAAAACTGAACTGGCCCCTCAAATGATAAAATGGGTGTAATACTTTCAGGGTGGAACTGCATGATTCAGGGGTGCTCTGTTAGGGTGCTGACTGTATTTGGTGCTGACTGTTGGATGACTCTCCCCCCCTATATGAATGGTCCCCCCCCATGTATTGTCAGAATAAGAGTCAATCTAGTGGGTGTCAGCACCCCTAAATGAGAGGTAGTATTGGGGTTATAGTACCCCAGGTGAGAAGCAGAGATTTACCTTCTCTCATTCTCTTTTCTCTCCCCTCCTTTCCTCTGCCTTCCCCTGTGTAGTTTTCTTTCTTTTTGTACTGGTTGGCTGATTGCTATGTTGAATGTTCCAGCTTTTGCTAGAGATCTTGTTGAGGTGGCTCCCTTACTATCTGCAGGGTTTTGCCCAAAGAGTAACACTGAGAATAAGCTTTGACCCCTGGTGTTTAACAATCTTGTACTGGCTTAGGGTGCCTTCTAAGCCCTGACTGGTGGCTAGGGAGACACACCCACCCACATAGGACCATCTATCCAGCACAGGAAAGTCACCAGCTCCTAGATCAGTCATACATCCCATTCTCAACATTTGTCTTGTCTAGATTTGGCTTCAGTTTATTATTCAATCCATTACAGATGCCAGGAATCCACTCAACCAGCTCACCTTGTTTTGCTGGAAAAGGAGGAAAAGAACTGAGTGGCATTGGCATACTGATAAGCTCAACTCCAAATCCTTTGATAAAATCTCCAGTAGTTCTGAATAGATGTTTAAAGGGTATGGGGAACAAGGCTGAATTATACAGCACTCCCTAGCATAGGTCTAGCCAATGTGGTGTCCTATAGGTGTTATTAGACTACAACCACAATCAGCCCCAGCCAGCAGGTCCAGGGATCAGGGATGATGCAAGCTGTTGTGCAACTGCATCTGGAGGACACCATATTGGCCAGCCCTGCCCTAGCACAACTCAAGCACTACCTTGAGGTCTACCCAACCAAGAGTGGAACCAAGATGCAATACTCCCATCATGCATCCTTGGTAGACAATATAATCAATACCGTCTTTCTTGATTATCAAAAATGGCATATAGGTTCAAGAGAATTAAAAGGTTTTCATCTCTGCATGTAGCTCGCAGCATAGGTTCTCCACCAGGGTAATAGCAGCAGTTTCAGACACAGGGATTTGTAGATGTGCCCTAGCCTCTCAGGAGAACACACATGTGCAACCTCTTCAAGCAAGATAGCACCTTCATTCACATGATTATATGCATGTGGTATATAGTATGTTCTTTATATATGTGTGTGAAGCAGAGTGTTATCCTTTTGTTGATGCAATCTGATATCTCTGAAGTTCTTAAAAAATCTTAAGTAAACTTGAATAATAATTCTTAATGTTAGTACTTTTTTTCACTTGCACTCTCAAGTGTCTGTAGTGTAGAAACAGGCAATGTTTTACATTTGAGAATGTTGCTAAGTCCAGTAGATAATTCATTAAAATATTCTTCCTGCACACTTTTTTCCACAGTGTTGAGAAAAAATAGACCTTTAGAAAACTGAACAGTATGTTACAAAAAATGTGGATTGATACTTTTTTACAAATGAAGAAACAATATTTGGTTATTTAGCATCATAGTACTTTGACACAAATTGAAGTCCTGACACTCCGTCAGTAGTCAATGGCTTTTATGGCACGGAACTGCAGTGCAACATAAATTGCCAGGGTGGCTACACAGACATATAAAGCCAATCCAAAAATGCCCTGGTCTTTGCAAGCATAGCCTTAGGCTAATTTTCAGTAAAATAGTTTAGAGCATGGCCAGTCCTAGGATCAAGGACTGGAATTTGGATTATGTACTACTCTCTTTATATATTTGGAGGGCCAGTCTTCTCTGGATGCAGAACATGGAAGTATGTTGCTGTAGTTTGAAAAAAGTAGGATGTGTTCCCTAAGCACTTCACAGTCAACTTCAGAATTGTTGCCAAGCAACTCAATGTGTTACTTTCCATCAGCCCCACTCTTGCTGGGCTCAAGTATTGTATTGTCACTGAAGGCAGAACTGTGACTGGTGCCCAAACTTACAGTGCCTTCTGCAAGACCAATGTCCTACAGGTATCCAATAGATGGCCCAATCCAAAACTTTTTTCATGCTTAAAAAAAATAAAAGTTCCAAAATCTGTTCTAGGTGTGGTTTTAATTTTATGGCGTCCAACCCACATAAGCAAACAAAACAAAACCTTGTGGTTCCATGATGGAAGAAAGGTGGGCTATCGATGTGAGAAATGTGAACGTGCGCAATTTGAGGAGGACCTAGCAAAAAACCAAACCTCTGTCCTGGAATCTGGCTGTTTTGTATGCTGCCAACTGAATCTGATGCTTGATCAGCAACTCAGAGTTTGAATGACTAGGTTAAAGTTCAGCATTATTTAAATTGGCTTGATTCAGCATGTGCAAGAACAGTGAACTACTGTACTTAGGGCACTTAAAAGTAGCCTTTGAAACAGAAGTCAATGAATCGTCTTAACTACTTTAGTGTGGTAGGCATTGTAGAAGTACAGTAAATAGAAAAATATTTTGAGTAATTGATTATTCCTTGCCAAATCATCTTTCATTTAAACCAGACATTTTAAAAAAACTGAACTTTCTGTTTTAGTATCACAATCTCAGATGAAAAGGGATGTCACTTTCCCATTCTTTCTTTCTTTTCAGTTCTCACAGGTCTTTAGTACCATACAATGCTTTACCTAAAATGTATTTTTTCCTGATTTAATCCCTTGTTTAATATTTTGAGACATCGTTATAAAGCCAAAAAAAGTAAACCAGCAAAATCTCTCTTCCAGCTCTTCCTCCAAAGCCCTCCAAACCAATAACTCCAGTAAATACAAGTGGGATAAAAGAGAATTGCAGTTCATCACTGCAGGATGCCGAATGGTACTGGGGAGACATTTCAAGGTAATATTTTTTTTTCCTGAAGGAGAATGTGGCTTACTTGCAGCTTTCCTTTATATCATAGGTTGGGTACAATTCTCAGCCCAAGGGCTGTGTGTCCTCTTGGCCAGCCTTCTGGAGGCTGCTTGCCTTCCCCACATGCAAATCACATGCATACTCCACATACCATACCCATAATCTTATATGTGCATCATTTTAACTTTATTGAAGCCGTATTTTTTTGCAGGGAGTATTGGAGAGGGAGGGCAGGTTCCCCTTCAGCTATACTCTCTGGGACAAAAATAGACTTTTAATTGCTCCAATAGAAGGCATTTTAGAAGCTTGATTGTGATGTGTGGAGGGCTCCATCACACATGGACGGAAAAGATCCTGAATAAAGCCATTTTACACATAATTGCAGTGGGAAATGGACAGAGCGAGGCGGGGGCAATGCAGGCAGGATCCAGAGGCCCAAGGAGTCACATCTGGGTCAATGTTTCTATACACCTGCTTTGTATATACCGGTACATATTAAAATGTATTGTTATTATCCAGGTAACACTGTGAACAGATTAATCTTCAATTTAGTGCACATATATCATTTTCTAGGCTGTGTTGTCACCATTTTAAAACAGTTAAGAAATCTGTAATAATTTTCACTATGAGGCCAGGGTTAAGAACATAAGAAGAGCCTGCTGGATCAGACAAAAGGTCCATAATAGCCAACAGCCAGTTCTCATGGTGGCCAACCAGATGCTCATGAGGAGCCTGCAAGCAGAACGTGAGCACAATAGCACTCTGCTCACCTCTGATAACCACCAGCTGCTATTCAGAGGCATACTGCCTACAACAGTAGAGGCAGACCCTAACCATCATAACTAGTAGCCATTGATAGACTTATATTCCATGAATTTGTCTAATCATTCTCTAAAGCCATCTAAATTGACCACCACTTATGAGAATGATTTCTGTAGTTTAACTATGCATTGTGTTGTCTGTCCTGAATCTTCCAACATTAAGAATTGTTGGATGTGCCCGAGTTCTAGTGTTATAAGACAGATTTTTTTCCCCCAGTCTACTTTCTCCACTCCTCTATCATGTCTGCTCATACTTGCCTTTTATCTGAACCAAAAAGCCCCAAGTGTTGTAACCTTTCCTCATACTAGAGTTGCTCCATCTGCTTGATCAATTTGGTAGCCCTTTTCACAAACTTTTCCAGCTCTACAACAGCCTTTTTGAGATGAGGTGACCAGAACTGGTACACAGCATTCCAACTGTGATCACACCAAATATTTGTATAATGGCATTACAATATTGGCAATTTTATTTTCAATACTTTTCCTAATGATCCCTAGTACGGCTGCCTCACACTGGGTCAGTATTGTCTACTATGATGCCAAGGTCTCATTCCTCATCAGTCACTGGTAGCTCAGATCCCATTGCCGTATATGTAAAATATGGTCCCAATGTGTACCATTTAAAACTTGCTCATAATGAACTGCATTTGCTATTTTACTGCCTGTTTACTAACTGCAGAGAGATCCTTTTGGAGCTCTTCACAGTCCCTTTTTGTTTTAACCACCCTGAACAATTTGGCAATTTTAAAATAAAACCATTTATATTAAGTGTCACAAATAAAAGGAAACCTGAGTTTAATTATCTTTTCATACTGAATCCATGACCATCTGTCTAACACATTTCAGTTTAACAACCTCTTTTCTATGTAAAAGGAGAAACCAGGGATAAAAATGGCACTTTTGAGAACAAACATTATAAATATGATACTCAGGACATGTATTGTGCAAATTACAAATATTTTGACTCTGCTAGCCAAGCAGCAACTTCTTTTTATCTCATGAAAGAAATTCTTCTGCCCAGTAACTGCCAAGCATTGCTTTTAGAAAGTTATCAGTCTTTGAATAAGTAATCTTTCATGGTGCCCTTGGATATGTACAGAGAGCCAAACAGAAATCCTTAATTTCACAGTTGCTCTCCCGTCTCTAGATAGATAATAAACCTCTAGTCTTATTTTGAATATCATCTTAGGCAGTATAAAGTTTCTATTTGCTTGTAAACCAATAAATTTTAATTGTTTATAATAAACAATTACTATCTTGTTATAAAATAAATGAAATACAACTTCTCTATGGGACATTAGGGCAGTATGAAGCAGCCCTTTATTTAATCAGATACAGTTAAGTGTTGTTGCTCAACTATTGGCCTCCATTTAAAAATGAGGCTTCAGGTGCTGCTGCTTCCAGAATCTAAAAGTTCAAATTTACCTTTGAAAATTCATAGAACAGATTACAAATATTATGTATTGGTCAACATAAAACTGGAATTAGACAGTTTTAAAGAAAAATAATTTCAGAACTAAAGTAAAGGAACCCCACACACACTTGTAACAATGAGTGGTGCTGTTATGAATGAGTAATACTTTGATCTACATTTTGTTATTCCAGGGAAGAGGTCAATGACAAATTACGAGACATGCCGGATGGAACATTCTTGGTGCGGGATGCATCCACAAAGAAACAAGGAGACTATACACTGACATTGCGGTAAATAATTTTGACTTTTCCCTCTCTATTGTCCTGCACAAATTGTGGGTAGTACCTGCTGATAAATTTGTCTAGGTGTTTGTAGCTAGTGTAAATACAAGCACCATGTTTTCATTATCTTGGAACTTTGTTTACATTTTCTGCTAGGCTATACAAAGAGAGCGCAGAGTGAACAGCTTTATGTTGCATCAAAGAATTTGCAATCTGTAGTGGACTTTGGCATCATGAGAATTATTAGCTTTTTCTGTTTAAAACCAATTTTGTGTTTAGGGGTAGCTCTCCTTATATTTGGGACTACAACTCTCATCTCCCCTGATCATTGGCTATGCTGGTTAGGGCTGCTGGGAATTTGTAGTTCACAACATATGGAGGCACCATGTTGGCTACTCTTGTTCTAGCTTTTTTGACAATAGAGAGGCTTCCGTCTGTGAAGGTAGAATAGAGTGGGCAAGGGTAATGTGGCTTCAGGACCTTGCACAGTTCCTTGTTGAACCCTACAACTTCTCTGTAGCTCTTCGCATTCTTTTCTTGTACTCTCCTCTCCTGTCCCCAGTTCTTGCTAAAAAAAACTTGAGTATTTCAATTCTGAAGGCAGCATAAAATAAGCAAACTAAGGATCTCGGCCCCTCTTTTTGAGGAATTTGTCTTTCCTTGGCAGGACATTTGGAATGTCTTAGTACAAAGTGTATATAGCCTTCCCCAAATGCTGTAATTTCACCAATGGCTAAAAGATGGGAAAGGGAGGGATGAAGAATCTCAACCCTTTCCCCAGTTCTTCCCCCTATACTTCTCTCACAAAGCTACCCATCACTTAAGACTGTTGCTTCTGCCATGTCAAATCTTAATCCTCCTCCCTAAGTTAACATAGGTAGAAGTAAGGAACACTTTCCACTTATCCCAAACTGGAAGGAGTAAAAATATTGTCCTGCTTGTACCTGCCTCCTAATCAGATGGGAGATGGGATATCATAAACCTTTCCTCTCCCCAACAAGCCTAGATTTGCTTTTTGATGGAGTTCTTAATGGCTGTGTACGTTTGGTATCGGAAGTGATAGGTAGGTCTAGCTTCCCTACAATGTTTTCCCCAAATGTAGTGCTTTATTTTTCTCAGCAGAAATTAATGGCATTTATCATCGCGTAAATGTAGGCTGTCTCTTTTTATTAATACATATTTCTACTGTGAAAGTGCCTATGGAGGGAGTGCACAAGCCCAAGGCTTGTTCCTGGACTCATTCTGCATAGAATTTTAGGGTAAATGGTGACCACATTGCACAAATGTAAAACTTTGGTTTAGTGATGTGTGAATGAGCCCAGGTAATGCATTCGTCTCACATGCTTATGCATAGTCTGGGGACTATGAGTTTCATTTCACTTACAGGGAATCTTCACTGGTTATAACATTTGAATTGGGTAACCTGGCTTAAAAGAAATTCTGCTTAGTTTTACAAGTCAGCTTTGTAACACATGTTTTTACTTAAAGGTGGCTGATTATGGAAATTACCAGAGTTTGTTTTATATCAGGATTCTGGGTTTAAGCATAACAAGCCAGGACTCCCTGAAAGTGAATGTAAACACTGCTGAAGTCTTCCCTCAACTTCATAGGGGAGATGTGGTGCCCAGCATTTCACTCCAGCTCATTCACATAGCACTAACCATGATTTAGTGTTAAGTGCCAACATTGTTGTTACCTGAGTAACCCACAGTCAACATGGTGCCTTCCAGATGTTGTTGGACTGCCATCAGTGCAAACATCATGGTCAATGCTGAGGGATGGATGGAGGTTGTAGTTCAGCAACATCTAGAGGCCACCACATTAGCTAACCCTGAGTAGCCCCTTTGTACATGTAGGCAAGACTCACGTAGGCAATGTATGCAAGACTGAATCCAGAAGAACAGCTATGGCAAACCAACTGGTGAGGTATATTAGTGGCCACCTAGCTTGTTGGGCATGAAGTTTTGTAGGAAACAAGTACTATCAAAGTAACTGGACCATATGATGTGCTAAAAGGTCAAATATTCCTTTATACAATTCCTCAATACTGAAAAAGGGTACCCTATATACTCGAGTATAAGCCTAGTTTTTCAGCACATTTTTTGTGCTGAAAAAGCCGCCCTCGGCTTATACTCGAGTGAGGCAGGCAGTGGCTCCTATGAAGCTTTCCCAGGTTTTTTGTGGTAAAATTGGGTACCTCGGCTTATATTCGGGTCAACTTATACTCGAGTATATATGGTAATTCTTGAACTTCCTTTGGAGAAATTCTAGTTAATCCTTTTACAAATTAGTGAAGCCTGTGACAACTACAGTTAAGATGTTTTTTGACTGAATATCAAATTACAGTATTGCATGGGATGCTACATACAAAGTCAACAACATGTAGTGCAAAGTAACTATGCAGGAGTTTGTTTGACTTTTTGGTTTAGCATACTTATAGTATGCAACATGAATGCACATAATGATATGCTTGTTTTTTTTAATTCTCTCTCTTGCAGGAAGGGTGGCAACAATAAATTGATAAAAATTTATCACCGGGATGGGAAATACGGTTTTTCTGATCCACTGACATTCAATTCTGTTGTGGAACTGATTAACCACTATCACCATGAGTCTCTTGCCCAGTATAACCCTAAACTAGATGTGAAGCTTATGTATCCTGTATCCAGGTACCAGCAGGTGAGATTTTCAAAGAACCCTGTATTACCATTAAATGTGTGTTTATATTGAGTTTTAATAACATTTTTTTTGTAAAGACAAGGTTTTGTATGATATTCATCACTATATTAGGAAGTAGCTGGTCCCTAATCTGGCATACACTCCTTTAAATTCATGTTTGTCATAGTCTCTCATTGGCTGTTTTTTAGTAAATCTGGAACTTTGCCTGCTATTTTTTTCTGTCATTATTGGTATCTCTTCTAAACTATAAAGTTTACAAAGGCAAAATAGTATAAATATTTTTTGTAGAAGAAACATTAGAGTATTGAAAGCCTACCATGCTCTCTAAAAGAAATATTGCTGATTAAGCAAGTGCTTTCTCAAATAAAAGGTCCCAAATCTAATTTGTTAATTCTACAATCTCAAAAATTTATACGTATTTCCTGAGTAACAGGAATAGTCAGTGTTCAGAAGTTAGGGATAATGTCTTGATAGATGTATAGAGAGGCTTTGTTTTTCAGGCTAAGACTGTCTTGTGTTTCCATAAGGGTAGTTCTGCAGATAGGTCAGCACTTGAATCTCTTTCATAGAAAAGTATACTTATTTTCTTTTTGTATGTATGCAGGATCAGTTGGTAAAAGAAGATAATATTGATGCTGTGGGCAAAAAGCTTCAGGAGTACCACACCCAGTATCAAGAGAAAAGTAAGGAATATGACAGACTATATGAAGAATACACCAGAACATCACAGGTGTGTTGTTGCATTGTGTTCTCATGGTAACTTGGGCCTGAACTAGAGTTTAACAGCAAATATACAATCTCCAATCCAAATTGGGGGGAACAGTGTTTGATTTGTGCTCTTTTGCTCACAGTAGTGAGAAACCTGGTGTTGGAACCAGCCTGGAGCAAAAGCAGCTAGGAGGAGAGGTTGCAAAGATAAAGTAGCTGGGAGGAAAGCTCAAGACACATACACACTGCCCACCTACTTTTTATCCCCTGCATTGTATGTTAGAGGCCAGCATAGGAAAAGGAATCTGCTCCCACCTAACATATAGCTAGAGCAATGTCCAGCCAGAAGGGAACTGTTACAGATTTTGAATGAATGGCATTCTTGAGTGTATAGTCTTGGATGCCAAGCTATCATGAAGATCATGCTCTGCTGTGGAACATTTCAGCACAGCATCATGAATCTGCTAAGTGGTAGTCTAGCAATGGAATGGCAGGAAAATAAAAAAAAATCCTCCAGTCTTTAAACAGTACAGCTTACCTCCTAACAAAATTTTCCATGAAAGCAAAGCATTTTGCACTAACAGAAACAGAGTTCAAACTTGATGGAAAGTGTTTGCACTGAGAAACTGGATAATATTCTGAGTAAAGAACTGTTTGTGTAAGCCATTATGCTGGTGTGCGTTGCACAATAATTTGTGCAAGACTGGCTTGATTCTTTACGCTGACACTTTGAGGAGCCAGTCTGTCTCATAGTTACTGCTGCTAAAGCTGTGCTCACAAATGATTATTTCATCAAATGAACTGCACACAGTGCATTGGCTAAAATATTTTTTTTTATTAAACTGAAATATTAAATTAAATAGTATTGCAAACAAATGAGCCTGCAAACAAACAGGAAAAAACCTGAAATGCACCCTAGAAAGTCTTTGAGGCATGTATTCCATCACCATTGACAAGAGTTGGCATGGTGTGTTGTGTAAGAATATTTGATTCATCTATTTGGAATATATTTTGAATGTACTGGGTCTCTGTGTTGGTTTTTTCTAACGTCAGCACAAAGAGTTAAATAAAATATGGACCTTGGTGTCTGTATGAAAACATTCTAAGATGGTGTAAATACATTGTGTAAGGCTTATGCTACCACAGAATATTTCTTTCCGAGTCTCTGTTTGTGCAGTCATTACTGAAACACTATAACCTCAAGGTCTTGCTGCATTTAATGGGTCTCAGGATCCAAGTCTGTGACTTCTACAAACTGCTTTGGCTAGCTAGGAATTACTATATAGTCATTCCTTGATATACCGGTAGTTTGCTATTATGTCTGAAGCCATGGTTATGCAGATTCAGAGCAACAAAAAATGACATGTGAATAGAGGTCACTAGCAAAATCACCACAAGTCTCCCCTTCATACCTATAAATATACTTGTATGTGTGTAACTTTGCACTTGAAATCCATCTGTGAGTGCTCTCAGGTACCTGTATTAGATAGAGTAGATGGTTTGTATAAATGAGGCCCTGACTTCAATCCTGACACTGCAGCTGGTCACCATGATTGGAGCTAGTTTCACCCAATTCTGTATACTCAGAGTTGTAATCATGTTGTTGCACTCCCAGTTCCCATCAGCCCCTAGCCATCATAGCCAATCCACAGGAGTGATGGGAACTGGATAGCCACAGGGTCCCTATCTATGACCCCAATTCTTTTTAACATCTGTATGAAGCCTTTCAGAGTGGGCATTAAGGAATTTGGAGCAAAGGGCTATTAGTATGCTGATAACACACCCCAGTGTTTTTATGTAACATCTGACGTGGGAGTGGCTGTGCAGGCTGGACCAGTATCCATCTGCAGTGGTGGGTTGGATAGCAGCAGATAAGCTGGGTTTAAACTCTGACAAGACATAGGTCTTGTGGGTGAGTGGTCCCCATGTCTCGGAGATAGGTCAGTTACATGTTCTGAATGAGGTTGCACACCCTCTGAAAGAGCAGGTGTATTATCTGGAAGTGCTCCTGAATTCCTCTTTGTCACTTGAGGTACAGGTGGCCTTGGAGGCTACAGCTAGTAAGACACCTATGACTTTTCCTGGACCAAGATAGCTTGGCCACTCTACTAACCTCAAGGCTGCATTCCTGCAACACACACACTATGGGGCTTCCCTTGGGCTTACTGTGGATCTTACTATGATTTTATGTGGAAATTGTTAATTAGGTTGTGTACTTTTTGATGAGTTTTATATATTGTTTATGGCTATTTTTGTTATATTTGTAATTACGTAATTTTTTTCAAGTTGTAAGCTACCTTAAGCATGGTTTTATCTATGGAAAGGTGGCGTAAGAAAAAAATGATGTGTGTATATGCCCTAGAGGTGCACTTAGCTTGTACTAGAAACTGCACTTTTAGTGTTGCAGCTCTAGCTCTTTAGAATCTGTTATTAATATTACACTTTATTTATCAATAGCCTTTTAAACCACCATCTCAGGGCGATTTACACGTAACATAATTAAAAACAGTTAAAAACACAAAGTCAAAAAATACATTTAAAACAAGATTAAAACCCTAACATGTAGAGACTCATGATAAAGACGTGTATACAGCTGGGAAAGCTTGTTGGAACAAAAATGTCTTCAACTGTTAGCAGATTGTGTGGGCACCTGTCATATCTCAGTAGAAATGCTATTCCACAGAACAGGGGCAGCCACACTAAAAGCTTTGCTCTGAGTTACTGCGTAGTGGGCTTCTGAGATGCTGAAACTTGCAGGACTCTCCCACAGACAACAGCAATCTGCTGGGTGTGTTTGGCATAACAGTCTCCCAAGTAACCTGCCAAAATTAGACAGGTGCCTTGTGTCATACCGTGTAGGTATGTATTGAAGACATTTTTGTTTAAGGCGTTCCCTGAGGTGTGTAACCAGTCATTTATGAAACAATTGCATATCTTTAGAAATTGTTTTGTTTTTAGTATTTGTTGAAATGATACTGTTCTTAGAACTTGTTTTGTTTTGTTTTGTTTTGTTTTGTAAACTGCTTTAATGGCTTTATTTTGTGAAATGCTCAATAAAGTTGTACGATAACAACATGGTCACTTTTTTCTCAAGGTGAAAGAAGGCAAAGCAGGCATATCTGACTAACGAGAGGGTCTTGTAGATTAGATACTTTAAATTGGTAATTCACTCAGTGTTTGGATTATACACTTTTCAGTACTGAATCAAATCATATAGACTCAGACCTATAAATTATCCTCTTTGATTTATGTAAAAATAATAATCAAATAGTTCTACAGCTTTGTGCTTCTGGTGAGTAATGATGATTTTTGAAATTGGTTTCTCTGTGCAGGAAATTCAAATGAAGAGAACAGCAATAGAAGCTTTTAATGAAACAATTAAAATATTTGAAGAGCAGTGTCACACCCAAGAGCGATATAGCAAAGAATACATTGAACGATTCAGAAGAGAAGGAAATGAGAAGGAAATTGAACGGTAGGTCTGCCCAAATGACACTTCTGTTGCCAGTCCTTGCCTCAGGTAGTAACTGCATTTGTGTCCTCCATAATTATAATTTCTCCCATTAACCCCCACTGTACACTATAATATCATATTTAGTTACATAACTACTGTGCTATCGATCAAACACCTTTGTTGTAAGCAATTTCCACACTCTATGAACTTTACAAGGAAACTCACTGCATGTTACCTGGTGTTCTGTTGAATTTAGATAGCAACTTTTTCCATGTTTAAAATTTAGTAAATCATGGATTGAGTTGAAATTACCGGTACTCAAGAAGCACAATCCCAAGCAGGCTGAAGAGCTCCAGATCGACTTCTTCTGAAAAAGGAATGACAGAATTTTAATAGAGCTGGAAAAGGTTTAGGAAAGGGCAGCTACCTAAATGGAAATCTGGTTGATCACTGTTGGAGACAGTTTGCTAGACTTAGGTGGTTATTCTTAAAAGTGTTCTTAACAGCATAGATTCTCAATTAAATAATTCGTTAGATAATGAAACAACATGAACAATAGTATGGATGCTTTTTCTAATACCTGTGAAAAGTATTAGTGTAAGGTATCTTATCCAGGCAAAAACTAGCAATATTATATTAAACCAGCAGAATCTACACAGGAAAGGCAAATTAAAAACCCTCGTGCCCAAATGTTAATAAAGCAGACTCTGCAGCACACCCTCCCTGTTTTAGTCAGCAATCTCTATGCCATTATGTAAAAGGTCCTGTCTGCCGTGGCCACCTGCTTTATCTCTGAATGAGACAGATGCAGCAGAGTATTAGTAGAAGATCATAAGATGCAGCTAGGATCATATCTGATGCATGTGGTCTCTTACTTTGAGACTGAAGAGGTATAATACCATATAAGAAAGAGTGCTCAAACTTTTCCATTTTTTCTTCAGTTAAGCTCAAATCAAGAATCATGTTCTGTTAGCATAATTTTAGTCATGAAAGTCTTCGTCCAAATAATATTTAGATAATAGGAAGAAGTATTGTCCAGGTGCTTTTGCTAGAATGTTCTGTTCTACATCTTACAACTGCTATTCCAAGGTAGACTTTCTGCACCTGTGGTTTAGTGCTTAAGTTGTAAAACAGGGTCAGGAAGTTTGTGTGGAGACACTTTTAGTCTGAAGGTGTGATGAATGAAGCCAATGTCTTCCACAGTGCCTAATACAGTCACTATGTACTATTTAGTTGTAGATGAGAGTGGTTATTTGTGTGTGTAACTTTTACCCTTTAAAAACTAGTCACTTCTTTACAGCATTGCGATGAATTATGAAAAATTAAAATCACGTCTGGGTGAAATCCATGATAGTAAGCTGCAACTGGAACAGGATTTGAAGAAGCAAGCTCTAGACAACCGGGAAACTGACAAGAAAATGAACAGTATCAAACCTGATCTTATGCAGCTGCGCAAAATCAGAGATCAGTACCTTGTGTAAGTAATAGCCTATCTGTGAGTTTCCAGTATTCTGGTTAGGGTCATTCACAGAATTAGCAATTGTGTTGATGTCATTTTAGAAGTAATTAGAGTGGGCCTGAGCTAGATTAAGACCCTGGTGGGGGTGGGAGCGTTAACCCTCCACTTGTGTCCCAATCCAGATTGGGCTCTTCATGTCACCTAATGATTAAAGACCCCTACTCTGGTACAGATGCAGATCAGGTTTGCTGTACCTATTCACTTATTTGTTTTATTTATAACCTGCCTTTCATCCCAAAGGTTTTCTAGGACAGTACAAAAACTAGTCAATATACTCAACAACCATAAAATCATTAAAATGCATAAGCATCATAAAACAGTCAACGGCTAAAAATAAAAATCCTTCATGTTTGATATGACAGGTATGTCTTAACTGGGCATTTGAGAATAGATAACATGGGGGACAACAGCATCTCCAACGGGAACGAGTTCCATATTCAGGGTGCCCAAACAGAGAAGGTCCTACTTCTTAAAACTGACTTCAGCTACTGTTGGAGCTACAAGCAGGCCTTAAAGCACAGATGGGCGGGTAGTGGGGGAGATGTTCTTTCAAATTACTTACAAAAAAAACATTCACACAATTCCTATTAATTGTGTGAATGGTGTCTCATCTAATTTGGCCCAAATATATTAATGGAAAGGAAGCTGAGTACTTAACATGAAAGGATGTTAACAGTTGGTTAGCCTTTTCAGCATTCATGTAATAAGTGCTTGGCTTAATAATAACTAATCCATAGTATGTCTTGTATGGAACATTTCTGGTTCCAGCTGAATTTTCTTGTTAGCTTTGAAGTGAAATAGAGCCTATACTGAATCCACACTTGGTGTACCAAGTCAGCAGATAACTAACCAGCGCCCTCGTAGATAAGCTGCTTTTCTGAGCATTAACTGCTTACCCACTAAATGGAATTGGGATATCCAGTGAGCAAATCCCGTATCTTGCTAGGAGCGAAGGAAGGGATGTGAGTGAAAATCTTACATGGAGGAGGTCAATTTTCCAAAAGGCTCAAAATGTTGTACAATGTGCAGCCATATGCAGTAAGTACAACTAACTGTATATGCTTTTTCTAATTCAAGTTTTGGTATATTCCTTCAGTAAGGACACTGCTATAGGAAGACCAATTATGGCCTCAGAATGTTATGAATTGTTGAGTGTCTTTTTTGTACAGTATATGTATTAACTATTAGACCGTATTACAGTATATTGTCTCTCATTGGCAGCTGGCTTAATCATAAAGGAGTGAGGCAGAAACGAATAAACGACTGGCTTGGAATAAAAAATGAAAACATTGAGTAAGTGTTTTTGTACAACTACTCTGAATTTTGCAATATGGATAATTAAAGTGCATAGAAATAGCGCATGACAGGAGTGTGTAGCTCTGTGTTGGTGTACATGCATGTGGCTGCCATATGACCATGTACACTTTTTCTTAATCATGTGACAATATCTGGTCATGCATATAGATTTTCAGTTAACACCAAGGGATTTTTCTCTTAGTGGTGTACAGTTCCAGAGGAATCATTCAGGAAAAAAATAACTATCCATCCCTCTAACATATTTACTACTAGTGATATATAACTAGTACAAATTAATTTTTTAAAATCTTAATATCTGTTATCTTGCATGGATGAAATGTAAGCATCTGAGACAATGGAAGTGTTTTCTTGTGCACCATAAAACTACTGCTGATTTCTCCAGGGCTTAGTCCCATATACACAGGAATTAACAGTAGTATAATCATATGAGTTAGGCCTCTGTTGTTGTTTGCATGAATTGCTTCATGCAAGAACAAGTAATCCTAATACAGAAATATTCCTGCATTAAGGAAATAAGATTTGTTGTCTCTTCCTAGTACATACTTTACAAATGAGGAGGATGAAAATCTGCCACATTATGATGAAACATCTTGGTTTGTGGGAGATATCAATCGCATCCAAGCAGAAGATTTGCTTTGTGGGAAACCTGATGGAGCATTTTTAATTCGAGAAAGTAGCAAGAAAGGCTGTTATGCTTGTTCTGTGGTGTAAGTAGTGATTCCCTGGATTTCCTTTAGGCCAAGTCCTCTATGTGCACTTACAGGGGAGTCAGCCACATTAAATTAAACTAATAAATTCGGTGGGACTTGCATCAAAATAACCATGTATAGAATTTGGCTGCATAACTTGGATAGCTTTTTGCCTTACATTTTCTTAATTAAAAATGGGTTTAACGTGAACTGTGGAGAATGCAACATAAAGATAACTGAACGCTTACTTGGACAGTTAGCTTTCTACCGTATTTACTTGCGTCTAACGCACCATTGAATCTAATGCGCACCTCAATTTTTGCAGTGTAATTTGCCCCAAAAAGGTGAGCATTAGATTCTAGTAAATATGGTAATTTACATGGCACAGCACAACCAATACTAAGACTTCAGTCCCATAATCTACAGGTGAAACTCGAAAAATTGGAATATTGTGGAAAGGGTCATTTTTCAGTAATTCAACTTAAAAGGTGAAACTAATATATGAGATAGACTCATGACATGCCATGCGAGATATGTCAAGCCTTTATTTGTTATAATTGTGATGATTATGGCGTACAGCTGATGAGAACCCCAAATTCACAATTTCAACTTTGGGGTTTTCATCAGCTGGACGCCATAATCATCACAGGCTTGACATATCTCGCTTTGCATGTCATGTATTAAACTCCAGTAGCTAATGAGAACAATTGCTTACATAAATGGACTTTTCCACGATATTCTAATTTTTCGAGTTTCACCTGTATATACTGTTTGTGACTCTTTTGTATTTGCATTCTTTGCCTAGTCCTCTTGACACAAATATTCTAAAGTGTTTCTAAGCTTTCAGTGTCATCATTATATACACTCAAGAAAAATACTAAGTGCCTTGATTTGCCCATGTGAACAGCTACTGAGAGCCTACTCTTATGGTTTGCGATTGCTTCAAAATCATGCAGCCAAATCTTGCTCAGAAATGCACTATTTTAGTGAAAAAAATTGGGATCTCTTCATAGATACAATAGTGCAAAGGACTGGTGTCTCAACATCTGCAATTAAAATAGCTTTGGTAGCAGGAGTGAGAGAAATTTAATTCAGTCTCTGTTCATCATTAGTAATTTAGATGAGTCAGTGGTCTCTTAAAAGATGAAGACATTTCTTAACATTTAGATTATAACATGGCATATCAACTTAAACAGCCCTCCCCAACCTGGTGCCCTCTGGTTGTTTGGATTAGTATAGGAACTTAGGAAGCTGTCTTATACTCCATCTACCTCAGTATTGTCTGCTGGCAGTAGCTTTCCAAGATTTCAGACAGGATTCTCTCCCAGCCCTACCTGAAAGTGCCAGGGATCAAACCTGGGACCTTCCACATACAAAGCATACAAACACAAGGGCAGCCTGCTGGATTGGCCAATGGCCCATCTAGTTCATCAACCTATTCTTACAGATGCCAATGCAAAACCCCAAAGCAGGACCTGATCACAACAGAACTCTCCCTGGCATTCATGGGCATACTGTGTCTCCAACCTTGGTAGTAGAACACAGCCATTGTGGTTAATGTCTAATTCTCTTTTAAAGCCCTCCAGGTTGGTGGTTATCACTACTGGCTATCACTACTACTTGTGGAGCAAATTCCATAGTTTAACTATGCACTGTGTGAATAACTTTCTTTTGACTGTTCTAAATCTTCCAACAGACGCTCTACCACTGAGCTAATTGCCTTTCCCCACCTCCAATCAGCTCCAACCAACATGGCCAATGGTCAGGGATGATGGGAGTTACATCTAGAGGGCACCATGTTGTGGAAATAACGTGTTGGGAATTGTCCACAATCATATCTTTTGTCAATAATGTTAGTGCAGTCAGTACATTAAATTGTTTAGTATCTTCCTGCTCTTGTGACATAAGCAAAACAAGTTTCTACAAGAGCTAGAGGATGTACATTTCCCTAGATTATGGGTAATTTGTAGTTCTTGAATTGCTTTGCAGGTTGGGCATTTATTCTGCTTAAATGTGTGATAGAATTATATGTGCTTTAGTACTGAGTGAATGTTTGCCCTATGTATTCTGGTCAAATGAGCCCCTTAGTATATATAAGGATCTGCCCAGGAACAGTACTGGAACCTTAAATGCCACTTACCTAAACTGCTTTAATTTTTTAAAAATGGATTTACTGAAAGTTAAGTCCAAAAGCAGGTTCTCTGGCAAAAATACTATTTACTGTAAATATGTTATATATTGTATAAAGCTAAGCTCTAGAGGGTTTGGAAGATAATATTCAGGTAGAATATGAACCTCTGTCACAACCTGAAAGGCTTTTTAAAAAAGCCTTCACTGCACTGTGACAAGCATTCATGAGACAGCAAGCCATTTTAAACATGAAAATCATTACAGGAATACTGTTGTATCCAAGGTTCCTTGATGTTTATCATGACTTTTCAGTATCTTACTTGTTGTAATCCTTCTAAATTACTATCATGTTAATTTTTTATTTTCTATTTTTTTAACAGAGCTGATGGTGAAGTTAAACACTGTGTGATTTACAGCACTCCAAGAGGTTATGGGTTTGCAGAGCCATATAACCTTTATACTACCCTAAAAGAATTAGTCCTTCATTACCAGCATACCTCCCTTGTCCAACACAATGACTCCCTCAATGTCCGGCTCGCTTATCCTGTCAACGCACAGATGCCCTCCCTCTGTAGATAAATTCTAGGAGGGTGGAGTATAGGTGAAGTGTTGGTTCTCGGATTTCTTTTCTACAGTTTTTACTAAAACCCAGAGGGCATTCTTTCTCCTTAAGACTGCTTGTTTTGCACAAGAAATGATTTGATGAATGTGAATTGGAGACCTAGCAGCAACAAAATAATAGCTTTGGGGTTGGTGCCCTGGTGCTACCTGAAGATCAGCTGTGTTTTTATATAAGGAGACTCTCTCATTTTCCCTATAAGGAACAAGTTATCTCTTTAAAGATGCATACAGAAAGAACTAAAAGCAAAACTTTTGCCAGGCACCATCAGCGGAACTTCTACTTGGATTTTGTTTTTCTGAGGTATTAGTAATGTCTTTCAGTCTTAAGCTCCAGGAAAATGTAGGGAAAGTCTCTACTCCAGAAACTTCCCTGTTAATTTTAGCAGCTTGGCTGCAAGTCAGACAAACTTACACATGAGGGCTCATCTTGATGTAGCATGGTATTTGGTGAGAGGAGACCAAAGGAATTATGGGGAGAGTTTCAGGTTCTTATTTAAAAGAATATCCTCAAGGAAATACTGCTTTATATTTTACCAACATAGCAAAATTTTGGTTTCAATAGTACTTACCGGTCTTCAAATAAAAGAAACCAAACTGAACCCACCAAAACTACTTTCATTGCTGGATTTGGGGGGGTGGGTAGATTGCATTTGCAATCACACTTGCCAAAACTTGAAGAGAGAAATATTAAAAGCTAAAAAGTCTTTTGTTGTTTTGAAAACTAACCTTACCTGATGTAACTGCACCACTTCCCCCTTAATTATTTTCAAAATGTGGTTCCTTTCTTCCAAGGATGTCAGATTTTGTTTTTAAAAGATACTAAGCTTTGGAATGTTAAGCAGAATGAAGCTGGCACCTGGCATGTTTATAAGATGCTGAACAATGAATTTTCTGTTTTAAAAACATTTGTTGTTGTTGTTGTTTTTAAAAAAACTTTAGAAGTGCAATGGATTGCTTCTCAATGGCTTGCTAAACCAAAAAAACAAACAAAAAACCCCTATGGGTGCAGTCTATATACTGTTGAAACTGGCTACAAAACTGTGTTTATAATGCATTTGGATTGCACCCCAAATCATGAAATCCATTGTGCAGGTTGTAATAACCTTAGAATTCATTGCTGGCTTACCATAAGACAAATATTTGGGTAGCTGAATTCAACAAGACTAGTAAAGATATAAAGTGGTAGAATCTATCAGTATGTAAACAGCTTTGCTTGGTCATCTGCCATCATCAGATTCATCTGGATTATATGTAACATCAAATAATGAAATTATATCAAATAGTGAGAACTGGATCCACTAGACTGTGAGAATTTGTGCTCCAAGAATTTGTGCTCCGACAATGCTGTATTTACCTTTTTTTTTTGTCAATACATGTATGCCCTTGTGGATTTATTGTAATTTCTAAAGATTATATTTGAGCTAGAACACTTGCTTACACAACAAGGACAAATAGGTAGATTCAGCATGAAGTCTTTCCTTTTTCTGTGTAGTATCTGAAGTGCATGCCAGGGAGTTGGGACATTTGGATCTTTTCTGGCTCCAACCTACCTTCAGTGCCACCTTGAACCCCCAGACTGTTAGATTCTAATGTTTACACAAAGCAGAATGCACTATAAGGGAGCTTAGAAGTATTATGCAGAATATGAAATTGCTGAACAGGAAAATGATAAAATTTGAGCACTAATCAGCAACTGGAGGGGCTAAACTAGATTGCTTGACATGTCCCAAAAGCACTTCTGTTTTGCACTAATCTACTGCCACTTAAGCTAAGTGCTGGCTAACCAGCTGGAACATGATCTTCTAAAAATGGAACCATGGTTGTAAAAAAACAACAACCCATCCTGTAGTCTTTAAATTTGGGAGACGATAGTTAATAACTTAATGTGCCACCATCTCTTCAGTCCCTCTCTTCCCAGGCCTGCCCACCCCCACGTCCTCTCTAGCCAGCAGCAATATGCTACTTTTATTAAGTGTGGCACTGGATTCTGCCACTTTTCAGAGTCATCAGGTTGAGACTTTATACCTCCTCTGGAAGCCTAACCAGCTTGCACATTCTAATTTGGTACCTGCACATTGCTTAATACTACTCAGTCATTAAATCTAGCCTAGACCACAGAGGCTTGTTCTGACTTACTCAGAATCAGTGGAATGTTTTCCCATAACTACCAATTATAAATCTTCACATGTTAATGTTATAACCAAACAATGAGCTAATTGGCAATTTAGGCCATACCACACAACCCCCACTGTTTTGCATTAACTTCATTTGGGTTTGCCCCTATGAAGTCACTAGGTCCAGGGCTAGTCCCTCTGAGAAAGACCCACTGAAATTAAACCCAAGTTTGTCATGTCCATTGACTTCAGTGGGTCTACTCCTAAGTAGGACTAGCATGGCCCTGGGATACAATCCTTTGGCTTCTGTTACTGTATTCAGAGTATCAGTATATGCTTCCTTTAGGGTTTTTTTTTATTTAAAAAAATTACAATTAACTTTATGTGTACTTCATCTCACAAGGTGCCTTGATTTACTTCCCTTTAAATTGGCACATTCTGACACATTTTGATTAGAATTTTGAGGAAAGTAAACATATATACATGGCTTCCTTTTGGCTTATAAATAACAGCCAGCTGGTGTTCACATGCTTGCAATGCCTCTCACATTGAACATTTTTGGATGGACTTTGCAAGTGAAAAATCATTTTGCAGGAAAATGAAAGATTGTAGAAGAAATGTTCTTCTACCATCATTCAGCTTCCATCAACATTTCTTGATTTAATGTTCTCATGCCTAATTTTTCACACCAGTTAGCTGACCTCAGGTGGCAGCATTCCAAATTCTCATAGTTCACCTTTGTTAAGATCAGCCTTCTAGCATAACTTGCTGTCTTTCTACAAATGCATTAGAGAATGGCAAAATGAGAAGACGAGAAGAGCTGAATGTGTTGTTTTTTAAGCCAATGAGCTAGGCTTGTTTTAGTAGAACAATTTTTTTTATCTGCTAGATGTTATACTGATTTCAATGACCCAACTATGTAAAGGTTTTTTGTTAAGCAGTAAACTGGTTGGGGAGAAAGGCTCTTAATATGCAGTTTATCTGAAGTGATTTAGTGGGGATAATTCAATATTTTCCTTTCTCACAAGTAGAAAACTGCATATTTTTCTGTAGCTGTTGCAGTAGCTGCAATGCACAATAGATCAGCCAAGATTGAAAAGTAATTGAACTGCTAGTACTTCTGCAGGCTAATTTCTTTACCAGTCACATATCATAAGAACAAATACAGCACTGTTAAGGAGAAATTTTGGGAAGAATTTATACAGAGGTTACAACATAGTTTTTCCTCTGTACCTATGTTGTACAAAGCAGTATCTTGAATATCCTACTTATGAATGTAGGAATAAATCCAGCCTCACTGGGTTACTTTTCTAGTCTGTGAGCTAGATTGATTTTATGTGCACATTGGAGCTGCTTGATTACCTTTCACTAAACAACAGTTCTTTGCTCAACAAGTCACTTTTAAAACTTGGGAGAGTTCAAAAATTATACCTGATGCAGTGTGTGGTGGTGTTAGCCGGATACGAACTTTGAAAAGCTCCTGTTGTTAAAATGTAGAGCTGGTGATACAATTCTTAGGATCATGGCCTAAAATGAAAAAGCAGGGGATCAGCCAACACAAGCAACATAAAACAATCATACAACCCAAATTTAAGTTTATATCTACCTCCAGCCACTGAATTAACTTATAAATTAGTATGCATAATCCCTTTAATTCCAGTACTCCCCCCCCATAACTGTAGGTGTTTGGTTTTCCCATACTTAAGCACAGTTCTCATACATTCTTTTTTTCATCCAATCCCCAGTCTGCACAAGCTCAGGAATAGGGATAGCAGCAATTCTTCAGTCTTTCTTAAGATCAGGCACACAGTAGACTGTAGAAGCCAACCTGGAGACGTGTAGGACACATATTAAGGGCTTGAGGTGGTTTGGTTCTGTAATTATGTTGTCACGTGGAAAGCCACAACAACATGTACAATGACTTTATGGGTTCTCTTCACATAGCAATTTTCCTGTTTGGCTATCATATTTCCAAGTCTACAAAAGCCCCCTCTTTGGTACTTGAACAATATTTGTTTGAATGTGTAGTTTTTTTATTTAATTCACACTAACAGGGAATAAAAATCTGAAGTGGTAACATGTATTGTGTGTATGCAGATGTAAGACAATTTTTGTGAGATGACAGAGTATAAATGCAGATCTGGGCATAATGTATGCTCAAGGTTTTTCTTCTACCCATTTTTATCTTTTTAATGTGAATTCATAAATATATACTTCATGACTAGGAAAGTTTCAATATGCTCATGAAGTAAAGATTTACATCTAGTTTGTTTCACCCTTTAAAATACTTGCACTTAAAAGCAGCCAGACTTGGAGTTTTAACTTCTTGAAACCTCCATTTTCTGATATGCAGCAATTGTACTTTTAGACATAAACTCTGTTTTTCTTTTCTTTAATAAGAATTACTTTATTTCCTGAAAACGATAGTTTTCCAGAATTGAGGTGTTTTAAGGCATTTTGAGATAGGAAGCACATCTTAAAAGAAATGGAATAAGGATGTGTCCAAGGGCTGGCATCAGCAGTGGGCATGGTCAGGCACTTCTTGGGACCCATACCCAGGCAGCTGACCCATAACCAGTCTCCCACTGCTGCACTTCTCTTTCTCAGTGACACCTCACCACTCGACTCTTCCCTAGCTGCTTAGGAGTCTCAGGGATGTGAGGATGTGCACTGCACCACAGTCTCATTACTCCCCTTAAGTCAGGAGAGCTATTCCCTGTCACCACAGCACCCTTGCTTCATCTAAGTTGACAGGGAAAGTCACACAGGCATTGGAGGCAATACCTGTCATTGACTCCACATACTTGCACTAACCAGGGCAGTGTTTTCCATCCTAACCTGCCCTAGTAGTTCTTTCTCCTTGCTAGCTGTAGATGTATTCACCAACCCTGGCCTCTCCTTCCTGTCCATGAGACACTGCACCCCACATTCTTTTCCCTGAAGCCCACAACCTGCTCTTACACCCCACCCCACCCCCCAGTAAAGAGATGTGGGAAGAGGCATTTTGCTTCTGCTGCTTGCCATCAACCAAAAGCTTGTGCATGGAAGGGGTAAATGGAGCCCACTCTGACTCTAATGATTATAGGGTGACTTTAACATAAGATGGCAGTTGCCTAAAAGCTAATGCTGTTTTTAAGCCAAATTGTACAAACAGTTGCAATGTTTCTACACGCCAAGATAGCTCTGGGTGTGGTGGTTGAAGCTTTTTTCCCTGTGCCATCTTCATGAGCTAAATCACCATTCTGAAGCTATTTGGTGTGTTATGGGACACGATCATACAACTGGGTACTGCCTGTGTTTTCTCCCCAGCCCCTTGGGGCAGATATAAAATATGAGGGATCATTTCTTTTCAGCAGGGAGAAGAGTTAAAAACCCACTGTCCCTCAAGCACTATTCTTCTGGTATGATTAGCTATAAATAATACACAGGAACTCTCAACATCCTATCTAGTCTCAGCCCTGAGCTAAGAGCTTTGCTTGGCTGGAGTATGTTTTGACTGAACACTGAATTACAAGTAGTGGAAGTTTAGCAAATCTGCTGTTCTAATCAGTCTAACTTTTCTAGGTTTCAAGCACTAGCATTTTTGGCTGGCTCCATAATTTAATGCAGACCTTTATACTATACACCATTCTTCAGCAACATCCCTTACTCCTGTCTTATGGCTCATGGAGGTTGAGTATTGCATATAGCAATGCTCATAGTTAAAAGTTTATTCTGTTTCACACTGCTTAGTATCTTACCTACAACCATTGGGAGCCTTGCACTTTTCTCTAATCATCACCTCGGGGCAATTTTTTATTTTCAGACAGGCATTTGCAGTGTCTAAAGAAAAGCTATTTAAAGACATTTTCAAGGGTCAACATGCCTTCTCCTCCCCCATCATAGGCCTAGTATGTTCAGTGGTGTTGCACCCTTGTATGCCAGCCAGCTGTGTGTTGCCTTTCTTGGAGTGTAGAGTGTTCAGTATTTGCGGTGACTGACTACAAAGAAATTTAACTCAACCTGTTAATTTTTGCCAGTTTACAGCACCATGGGATTGTACTGGTCTGCAACCTGTGTGTGTGTGTGTGTGTGTGTGTGTGTGTGTGTGTACTGTATGTATATAGATATATGGAAAATAAATTCACATACATATATCTAATATGCATTGGCCATAACTAGCCCTGGCCCTCTGAAACTCCAAATTCACAATTTTCACTTGTTTTACCCACCTCACAATCTGAAAGTTTGGGTCATTTTGTTCTCTCTCCCCCCCCCCAAAAAAAAGTGGGGTTCCTCACTAATACTCTCGGTGTGCTTTTAAATTTTAAATTTTTTTAAAGTGTTTTCCTTATTTGCTTCAAGATAAAGCATTGTAGTTTATTCAAAGCAAAGTGGTTGCATTTTATATAAACCCCATTTCTTTTTGAGAGACAGTAACAGTTGCACATTTCTTGGGAAAACCCCATCTAGAACTAATGTGCAAAGGAGAATAATAGCATTAATCACTGTGTATGGACTCATTTTACAAATACATGTAACAATGAGGAGGTAGCTTCATTTTGTATTGAGGTATGCCAGAACTGTGCACTCCTTCTGTACATCCCGCACATGAACACTACATTCTTGAAATCCATTTTGGTTTTTCTTTTAAGGGATGCTATTTGTCAAAGGTTGCTTCTCATGGAGCAAAGGGGATTGTTTTTATTTTGTTATTTTTTAAATATAAATTCCAGCATGTAACTTGAGTAGTCTTGTTGGTATGTAAAACCTGTTCTTCTGTCATTTTATGGTGTAGTCAAATTCATGTAGTTTAACTTTTAAAAAGAAACTGCTTCATGAGGAAAACAATTGTATGTTAGTCATATTGTAGTTTCTAGATAAGTAATGCAACATTGTACTTGTCACCAAATGTGCTATGATCTTACTGTATGTTTCTATTTTTTAAAATAGGTGGTTGAGCTTTGGAATCCCAGACACTAAGCATTCTGGCCTACTTTGCTTTAGAATAAAAATGCAATAAAAGATTGCAATAAAGCACATTTACATGTAATGTTTTAGAAGGATGTACTGACCGCTGTTTCTAATAAATTGAGAAATACAGCCTAGCTGGTATGATGTGGTGGTAAAAATGTGTTTACTCTGTTTTAAAATTTTAAATACAAGATCAAATAAATATTGCTGCCTCGCTTGTCAAAATATTGCTGAAATTCCCAACTATTACTTTAAAATCCCAGGTGGAAAATTACTTCAGTTCATCCATGGGCTGAAACACCCATGGGCTTGTTTCCACATTTCATTTGGAGCATGTAGTCTTCAAGCAATTTGCCATCTCATAGGAAAAAAACACTGAAGGTGAAGTCTTTATCTATATAGTCAAATTTTAATTAACCACTCTTCCACAGTCAAATATTAAAACATGCAACACATCACAACAGTGAAAAAAACTATACAGCTGGAGACCCAGCTGCATAGTGCCCTCACTAAGTATTAATTTATGATTGAGCACTTGTTAAAAATGAAAACAATAGAACAGCTCTAGTTTTTACCACTAATCCAAACTCCCACTTCAAGCTTAAAGGCTGAATCTCAGTCTCAAAAATTCTTCAGAAACTGTTAGTGAACACTGATTTACATCACTCAATGCTCTCATTTTCAGTTACAGTCACTGGACCTAGTGTGTTCCATTCAGACTTTGGTCAGAAGAACCCATCTTTAAAATGTCATTCATAACTGAATGCTTTTCTGCTTACATTCTGAAGCAGGGACGGACAATATGCTGACTGAGGGCAGATTCTAAGCCAGCAGTAGACTGGGCCAGAGCCAAAAGTAGCTATGGCCAACCTATTCTCTTTCTTCCTGTCGCAGCCAATCAAGCTGGTAAGAAAGGGACCCACTGCTCTTGCTTTTCAAATTATGCCAAGGGGCACAAGCCCATCCATTCAATAGGGTTAGGGTATTAAGCATGAACAAAATGACCTACAGGCATACCTCACTTTATTGCACTTCACAGATATTGCTCCTTGCAAAGACGTGGGTGTAACTGCAGGCAGCCTAGCTGCTTCCAGGAGAAGGAAGACGCCCACTGCCCCTCTTCCTGCCACAGGAGTGGAGCTGGCTAGGAACCAAGTTTTTCTCCTCCCGCCCCTGCAGCCAGGGGGGACATGGCTTAACAGTATAGTATAAACAGACCACAGTATAGTATAAACTATACACTGGGAAACCAAGAAAAAAAATGTGTGACTCGCTTTATTGCAATATTTATTGTGGTATTCTGGAACCAAACCCACAATATATCTGAGGGATGCCTGTACTATTGTTGATTTTAATGGGTGTGAATTGCACATACAGCATTGGGGGAGGGAGAATTTGAGATGGAAGAACTGCCAGATCCAGAGTCCTACCTGGCTTGTGCCTTTAGGGCAAAGGAGGGTGGGCATAATCTCTTTCCCCATTTTCTAAGGCCTAATTTTTTTTTAAAAAAGTACACCACTTCCCAGGGCCTCTGCTGGCAGTGCTTTATATCCTGTAAATCCCAACACATCCCAGATTCAAACACACACTCCGAAAACACCCCTTTTGTCCTCCCATTGAAGCATACAGAGTGAAAGCTTCTGAAGGCAGACCTGCAGAGAGGGAGATTGCAACATTCTACCATCCCTGGGGCCATAAGACTACCCTTAAAAGGTGCAAATCCTTAATCTGATTTTTCTGTTCAGTACAACTATGTACTAATTTTTGATGCAATTTATAATGGGGCAAATCCTGAGTTCACTATTGCATTCAATAGTGTTTCTATCCCTATTTTTGCAGATAGTAACTACCAAAATAGAAAACGTGGCAGGGGCATAGGAATGGGCCAGTTGAAGCTTGAAGCTTTGGGAAGAGGTATCTGTGGCAGCTTGGCGGCACTGAGCTAAATAAACTATTGCTACAAGGTACCGCTGACATTTTTATTTTCTTCTGTACTTTTAAAAAGACCCCATTTAACAAGACCACTGTCATCTTAGGGAACGTAATGTATTATTTACTGTCTCGAGGCGAGTCTGCCCATTTTTATAGCTGGAGAAAGAAGAGCCAGCATCAACTAGAGCTTCTCTAAGAACCTTAGTGGGTCACTGATTTGACTTTTTAGGGTGAAGAATTCCTTTATGTTTACAAACTAGGGTCTCATCCAGACCAAAGCCTAATGTGGATTTGAAGCTGCTTGTGCCTCTCTCTCTTTTTGCAGCTTGCACACAATGTCCTCATCCAAGTGGCAACCCACACCTTCCCCTGCTAAAGTCTGATTTTCCTGTTCTCTGGATAATCCAGTATAAAATCATATGTTACTTGACTGTGAATGAACTAAAAGCAAATTATGTGAGCAGGTTTATACACATGTGCGATGATGTTTTGCTGGGTGCCACACTCGCTTACTTTCATTTTGTTTCCATCAGTCAAAAGGAGTCTATACAGTGTGCCCTCTCACACACAACAGCTGTATTAAAAATAAAGTTTATCCTTGCAGGTACAGAAAGCAGGAAAGGAAAAGGGGAGGAATGGAAGTGTCAGCCTTTCATTCCAGCAGCTCTCAATCTTGCCTGGTATGAAGCAATACACATTTTAATAAATGTTTTTACTGCTCTTTTGTGCAAATCTGTTATTTTGGAAAACTTGTATTTCAAAACAAAAATGTTGAAAGCTGAACAAATATCCACAAGAAAGGATGTGATGACAACAACACAAAAAATCAAGCACTGGCCACGAGTGTGGACAGGAAACATCCAGGTACATTTTAGAAGCATAAAACTTAAAGTGCTTGTGTGGACACAAACACAAGGAAACAGCAAAACATACATGGAAATGCATATCTACACATTCATGTCCTAGTCTAGACACAACCGAGGTTGCCTTCCAAACTTAAACAGAGGTTTCCACATTCTGGTTTTGGTTGAAGTCATGTGGTAATAAAGCAAGGTATGCCTGTAAGTCATTTGTGCATGCTAAATACCCTATTGCCTTAATACTTCTCTCCCCTTTATTCAGCAGCAGTCTGTGGAACTTACACTCGGTTCATTTCTGAGCATGCACATTGTTCTTCTCTAATGGCAAGTAGATCTTGTCAGGAGGTGTTGTGACTACATGAGTAAAGTTCCAGAACTAGGCCCTTGCCATTAGTTCCTGTTTTGGGGGACCACTGGACGAGTGGTTTTCAGGCAATAATTCAGATGAAATCATCAAAATTTCTTCTTTCCTTTAACTGCAACACAGTCTGCACTCACCATGCTTTCTAAAGGACATAATACCATGAAAATTTCACAAGTGAAAACTGTCAACAGTTTTTCTTCAAATTACCCTTAACTTAGTTTTCCATCTCTACAATAGCAGTCTCTGACTTGTTTGCTTCTGAAGAAGTGTCCAAAATTTGAAGCAGTATACTTCTGTATGCCTAAGATTTTGGATGACCATCTAATCTGACTGTCTTGTTCAAATGATGCTTTATTAGTTTTCTTTAAACTCTTGCCCCTAAGAAAAAACATTGAAAAATACTATGCAGCTGCCAAAGATTTAGCCTCTGGCATTAAAGCAGCTGCAAAAACCTCTACAACACTTGAACTGTGGGCAGCCCATAAAGATCTGCTTTAATATTCCAACCTATAACACATTTATGAATTCCTGACACGTTTGCTTTATCATCATATAACCCTTGGCCTTCCTGCTCCCAAATATACAAAAACCTCATCCTGAACCTTGATCTGGTCTGAGCCACAAACACCTCTATGGCCCCACTCCTCTTGTTGTTTTAGGCCAGTTCCCCAAGTTTCTCTTGCTCACAGCCACAAAGTGTTGAGGAACTGCAGTATATTTCTGGGTCAGTGGTATGGGAGGGAGAAGGGAGAATACGTTAGTGTATATAGCATTACACTTTCATAGCAGGAGAAATCCATGTGGAGCCCTCCTTATGCTTTGGACTACAACTCCCATCTGGCCATGCCAACACGGCTAATACTCAAGAGATGGTAGTTGGGAATTCACAACACACAGAGGGCACCATGTTGGCTCTCCCTGCTTTACAGAAACATGAGACCATAGGAGTGTAGCTCAATATACGTATGGAAGAGTCTTCTCCCATATAAGCTCATAGGAAGCTGCCTTATCCCAGTTGTGATTATACATCCATCAAGCCTAGCATACTTTACTCTGACAAGCAGAAGCTCTCTCTGGGGTCTTGGGCAAAGGTTCTTCCTTTATTAGCTATCCTTTTAAGTGGAACTACCAAGGATTGTATCTGGGACTTTTTGAATGCAAAGCATGTGCTCTGCCACTAAGCTATGGTCTCTCTAGTTCCAAGAACCCACTCCCTAAGATCCCCAATGACGGTTCTACTGCAGATTCTGAGAGTTGTGGCTATGCAGTGTTATGAGTTTGGGGGAGGGGCAGACTTGCCATAATCTGTGGATTCAGTAAAGAGCTAGAATTTGAACAAACTCATAAATTCATTAAGTAAGCAATGCACCAAGTAAGCAATCTGGCTAGTTAAAACTAAGTCAAGCACTGTTAAATACAGTTTAGGAACACAAGCCCAGGCAGCTTCATATAGCTAGCTAGAGATAAACCATGTCGTTAGCACGACAACATGTGTTGATGGCCTATCTAAGAGGAATCCTTGGACCTGGGCAGATGGAAATTGCCAAGATGGTGGGGTAGGAGAGAGAGGTGACAGGAAGAGAGTGATTTTTATCAAGGTCTGCTGGGAAGAATGGGGAGAACAAAGGGAGAACCATCTTAGCAGGCAGGCTGAAGGGAGGCTGGGAGAGATGCCTTGGGTTCCAGTGCTGCACTTCTGTGGGGAGCAAGTCCCTCCTGAGATGACCATGCTGTAAGATCTGGACTAACAAGACAAACAATACGCAAAACACTAAGACTACCAGATAAAGCAGACAGTATCCTAAACAGCTCTATCTTCCTAGTCCAAAAGCCCAACTACCGGTACTGCCAGAAGTAATCTTTAGAGAGAGAACTCTGCATAAATGCTGCTGGCCTCCAATGCAGCTGCAAGGGCACTGGAAACTTCCATTTTTCATTTTTAATCAACTACAGTTCAGTGGTAAAAACAAACCCAGATAAAATGTGGTTTGTCTTTACTATGGTTTAGGCCTCTTGTTAAACCTTTTTTTCTGTTGAGATCAGCATTACCTGGGAGATTATTTTGACAGGGGCCACATGCTGTTGAGTGACACAGTGCCAGAAGGGGGTGAAGCCTGCCCCTTTTTCTTACTCTCTTTTCTGCTACCTCCTTTTTCCTTTCTGCCTACCAAGCTGTTGGAAGAGAGACAGACCTCTCTTGCCAGAAGTCTGTATTGATCAATTACAGAATAATTTCCCCTCCTATTCCATTGTTTGGTACGTCCCCATCCCCCCAGGATTTTCCCTCTTGCCCTCCTTATCTCCCTCTAGCCATACAAAATTAGGCAGAGAGCTACATGTCGCCCTTGGGCCACAGTTCACCTACTCAGGGAAACAAGCCAACTTCAAGCCATGTTTTATGGATTTGGTTTGTTTCAAATAATACAGTAGTTTATATTAACTACAGCAGCATTGTACAGCAGTTACCGTATATACTCGAGTATAAGCCAACCCGAATATAAGCCGAGGCACCCAATTTTACCACAAAAAACCTGGGAAAGCTTCATAGGAGCCACTGCCTGCCTCACTCGAGTATAAGCCGAGGGTGGCTTTTTCAGCACAAAAAATGTGCTGAAAGACTAGGCTTATACTCGAGTATATAGGGTACTTGAAAATAAAAGTGAAAGCTTCTGATCTCACGACCACACTGGAGAAGAAAGTGCAAAGTGCAGAAGTCTCGTGTGTGTGATGCTAAACCAAAGTTTACAATTACATTGAAATTTTGCCACTGGGTATGGGCATAATAGTGTTATGAGTTTGAGGGGGGTAGGCTGTATGCAAGGACCCTTCTAATTCCTGGATCCAGCAAGTGTTAAAATCTAAGCAAGGATTCACAAATCATATAAAGTTTAAGGACATTAATAGGTAGTTCAGCAGTCCTTTCAGCTAAACTGCAGAAATGCAATCTCTCAATTTTGATGCTTTCCATTGCGTAAATTTCTGAGGCTCTTCAGATAGGCTGTGAAGGAATGTGAGATACCAGCTCAATCTAACTGGAGTACTGTTGAGTGCCTGGTGATCCCACATGCCTTAATCTCATAGACAACCACTGTGGAATGTGACAATCTTTAAGCTAGACATGCACTTGCAACCAGAGTACAATTATTCCTCCTTCCCACTTAACCACCCCTCACTCATGGGTTGGCAGGCACTCTACATGAGCAAATGCTTCGTGGCAAAACCCAGCATCCTTCAGGACAGGACACTGCAAGACACAGAATGGGAGGAATTCAACATAGCATTATGGTAGTCATTCTGTCAATGCATATATTTCAGTTTGCCAGATGGGATCCCTCCACTCCTCCGCCGTGCGCTGTTCTGGAGATTCACCTGACACACACACAAACACTGAGCCAATGCAGGGCATGTGCGCTAGTAGAAGTCCTTGCATGGGCTTCTGCTACCGGGACTCAGCTGAATCTGCCTCTATATATCTGGACTGAGGAAAGATAGCTTCTCTGTCTAAAATGGGAAAGGAACACTATTTTGAGCTTTTGGCATTAAACACAGAAGAACATGTTGCAAAGCCCTATGAGTGCATAGCTAACACAGATTTAAAATGCCATTCTTCACCCTCACAGAAAAGGAAGTCTGCAGACATGTTAGCTAGTGAGAAGTTGAAGCTGCTGGTGCCGAAGAAGCTGCCATCCTTCTTTTATTAGAAGCTGGGCAGCAACCACAGCAGACTGTGAATTAACATTTCCTAAACATGATGGGCAGACACAATAGAGTTTGGGTTAGCTCTAATCAATATATGCAAATGAAGGCCCCTCCTGGCGTCTCCATTCCGTCAGTGGGCACAGATGAAAGTGCAAGTAATTAAGAGCTTGCTCTAGTGATACTGAATCGAAATCAGCTTAATGAGAAATTGTCAAACTTGAAGTCTGTTGGGTAAACAGTACATGAGAGAGAGTGGCCTAGCATACACAAAATGAGCTTTTCCACACTGACGCCTTCCCTGTGGGGGCTTCCGTAGATGAGAAGCAGATAACTTCTGAGGTCACAGTTGATGGCTACTGGGGAGTGGTTGCATCCTCCCTCTTGAAAACTGATAGGGATAGACAAGCTATACAAAGCAGGTATTTAGTCAAAATTTCCTTTATGGCCTGTGAGCCAACAGGACTAGGAATGGGTTGAATAGAAATATACATCTACTGGGCAAGCCAAGGCCCAAGTCCAATCTCACTGCCCCTGCCATCCCATCCCGCAGTCCCCAGATAGAAGCAACACACAATAGGGTGACTTGTTGAGGGAGAGATTTGCTTCTGCCATGGCCACAGGCCAGAGAGTGCATAAAAGGGACTACTGTCAACCCTATTATTTATATAATAGATACTATTACCTCTTTTCAATGGCATTGTAAGCATTCCTTAGCCTACACGTTAAAAGTTGGGACAGCATCTTTTCTAACCAATAAGCATCAGAAGCCAAGTTCTCAGAAACACTAGATAAGAACCATGGAAGTTGCCTTATTATACCAAGTGGTTTGGCAAAGGCAAAGGTTCTTTTGGATTCAATGGCAATAATACCACAAGTGGAGGGAAGTTCGATGCTTTCATTAAATAGATTGCACAAAAAACAAAATTTAAGCAAAATAGCACAGCAAGAACAAGATAAACTACGGTACTTCCCCGTTCTGTTATAGGGAGCTCCAGCAAACAGTAATGAACAGACTCCAGCTGGCCAATACACAGCAGCTTCTCAGTCCAGGCCTATGCTGAAGCTCAGGAGTCAGACCCCATCTGAGAGATTTAGATATTCCAGCTCCTTGGTGGCCACAAGCTGGTCGGCCTTATATCTCAGTTCCTCCCACCTGGTAAGGTAGGCCAATTTACTGGGGCCAGCATAATTTATCTGCCTGCAGGCACTCAGCCTACAGTTGGCCCACAAGTGGATCTTCCCACATCCTGCTGCTACTGATCCCTGGAGTCCAAAGCGTGAATTAAACCCAAAAGCAGTGGCAGTCTAGGGGTGCCCTTGAATAAAATTGGGGGGGGGGGGGCAGATAAGCCCTGTGCTGCATAATCAGTCACATGATGAGGCACACACACACAATTTGAATGACATTTCCCTTCAACATTGGGGGGCCCAGCTCCCTCAAATATTTTATGGGGGGCAAAGTGACCTTGGCCCCTAGGAGTTGGCTCCTATGTGCCAGTCCCAAAGGTGACAATAAGCAAGGAGGAAGTATCATGCAAACCAATACCTATCTCCTCAAAATGCAAAATTCGCCCACAGTAGGTTTCCCTACACCAAGTCAAACCACAGCTCAGTATTGTTTTACACTGACCAGCAATGGCTCTCAAAGATTTCAGACAGGGTCCTTCCCAGCCCTACCTGGAGATGCCAAGCACTGAAATTGGGACCTTTTGCATGCAAAGCCACTGCCATTCGTAAATGATGGAAGATGAGGTGCTAAACTTGTGTTTGGATTAATGAACATTTTGTAACAGGTGCGGCTCACATGATTTAATCTTCCTACAGACTAAAAAAAGTCACATATAGAAAACATGGTTGTCAGGAAGAATTCCAGGCTAAATCCTTCTCACAAATATGGTAATTTCTATGTGCAGAGATCATTGTTATGTAGAGGAACATCCATTAGGAAAGCCTCTACTTACAAGGTCTGGTCCCACTGTTGCTGCTTTATTTGTGGTTTGTAATGACCTGCTGCTTTATGATACCATTTGATATTAGCTAGCCTACTCTGATACCATGTTTAAGAACAATTTAATTACCAGGGGGGGGGGGGTTAATAAAAATTATTACCTTAGAAGGTTACGCCTTATTTGAGGAAAGTGGAAATCAGGTTGACTAGGAAACATTTCACAAAAGCCTAGCAACAGGAGGATGGGTGCATAGGACCAGTGTTGGCACCCGGCATGCTTGGGCAGCTGCCAGGGCACCTATATATATATATATATATATATATATATATATATATATATATATATATATATATATATATCAGAATGGCACTTGAAACAGTCCCAGGCAGCTGCGACTGCCTGCTATTTAAATTTCCCACAATGTTCCCAAGTGAGCCTAAGCAGGGTATTGTGGGAAGTTAAAATGGTAGCTGTTCCTAGCAACCTGGCCCTGCTTTGAGCACTGCTGCCGCCAAAGCTTCTTTTGGTAAAATAAATGAATGAGATGCTGTGGGTGCTGACACAAAATGGCTCCTGTGGGCAGCAAAAGAAGAAGAGTTGACAGGAGTACCAGTGAATACCATCACCACAGCAGCCACGTAAGGCTTTCAGGACCTGGTGACAGAGGAAGGGACCCACCAGAGCACTTTGCCCACCCAGGACTCCCTCAAACCTGGAGCCAACCCTGCGTGCACAGTGTCTCAGAAAACTCAGCAGTGCAGCCAAGTAATCTTAGATCCTGGACTTGAACTTGCAGGGGTGAGCAGGCACTTTAGACAGCCACGTGTATTAAATTAGAAGCACACAATAAACATTTCTGTTCTTCCCTCCCCCACTGCCATTCTGGGCCTTTCAATTGCTTCTGCATTCCTAATATGTACAGTTTGTGCAGTTTTGCATTTTAAACTCACTTAAATCACAGCACCATTGTGACTACAGGACTAAAATGAGCATTGTTTCTGCTACCCTATTGCAAACTGAATAAGCATCATTTAGTTACAAAAAAAAAAGGATGGTAAGTTTTTGAAATGGAAATAAATATCTGTAATCATGTACATGCCTGGCCATATGCCATAAAATAAGAAAGACTGCTAGGGTGACCTGTGGCAGCCCTAGTGGGGTTGATTTGCTCATGCTGATTGGGGGACAGGGGGCTTTTTGCCACTGTCTGCCTCATTTGCTGCTCTCTGAGTGGTCATCTGGAGGGACGGAGGTGGGCCTGGGTAGAATCTACCCACATTTAAAAATTGTTCTGAAAATGCTTTAAAAAAAAACATTTTAAAAAATACATTGAATTTTCCATAAGGCTCACCATCGCCATCTAGTGTCACATTCTGTATTGCACTTAAAACACACTTAAACATTTCATTTGCAGCTGTATAGCTGAGTCCCTGGACTGTAGGCCCTGGCGCCAAGGTCCATCCATAGATGCACTGTTACAAATTATGACTGCAGGTTTTAATTAAGAGATTTAACATTTTGCTCAGTGATGAGTGGAGGACAATTTTAATAGACGAATACAAATTTAAAACAGTGACACTAAGAGCTGAGGGGACATTTGTTGGATGTTTCAAGTTATTTTGGTTCTGGTGTGCTAAATATAATAGGACAGTGAAAAAGACAAACATTAAAAACAGCTGTTCCTTCTAATATCTTCTAAAATACTGGATACAGTCCAGTGGTATAACAGAAAATGAGAAGCAGCTTTAAAAAACTAAATTCACCTAGAAGAAAAAGAAGGGCAAGCACCTAGCAATTTCCTGAAATGATGGGAGGCATTTCAACAGAACATTTGGGACTGTAGCCAATGCTAGTCCTTCTAAGAGTAAACCCACTGAAATTTAATGGGCATGACTAACTTAAGTCAATTACTCTCACTGGGTCTTAGATATTAATTAAAAAAATGTACAGTATAGTGAAATTAAGAAAAGTAAAATTGTCATACTGGATCACATGAGAATTATTCCTTCCAACAAAGGGGCTGAAATTCACAGAACCCCAAAAAGTTAGACAAAGCATTTTTCATAAATGGCACCTATTACATTTGTAAATCAAATGAAGAAGGCACATTAATCAAATCAAATATTTGGTTTTAAAATAGCTCTTTACTATAGGGGCACACTGGACATTAAGAGGCATTTTAAGCATCACTTAAAATATCAATAAAGGAGGAAGCAGCAAGGTATCCAATTGGGTCACTTTGCAGAAATAGAAAAAAGCCTAAACTGACCTTTTGAGTTTCATTAATCACTTCTTCTGACTAAAATGACTGGAGCACAAACCAAAAAAGGGAAAGGCGGTCTGAGCAGAACTGGATGGTACATCAAAGGCAAGCAAAGTATGTTAGTTTGAGAAGATCAGATAATAACATAATTAAGAGCAATGGTCTGTGCCTGCCTTTGCAAGGGAATATGACCTTCTTTATTAGGCAGATGCTTCTTTTGCTTCTGCCCTTATTTGAACTCCACAGAATCCTGATTTTCAGTAGACGATGGGGAAAGCCACAATAAAACCGTTCACACAGGTGAACAATACACAGAGGAGATAATTAAACTGTAATTTAAACAGTTGCAGATGTGTGGGAAGGAAAATATCACTGTGCAAGGCTTTCCACTGGACAGACTTGCACAGTCTACACATCCCAAGTTAACAGTTGATCTAGTAAATCACTAGTCTACCAGAGAGGTTGGACTGTTACAGCAGAAACCACTGTCTTGTAGACTAACAGATTCTTTACTAGGACATAAGAATCTGATGAAGTGGACTCTACTGCATAAAAGCTTATGCCCTCATAAATTTATTAGTCTTTAAGGCAGTGTTTCCCAACCTAATCTAGGCAACGGCACACTTGAATCAATGAAAAAATCTCGCGGCACACCGCTCCTCCCCCACCCGGCTGCGCCGGGTCTCCTGACCCAGAGTTACCTCTGGGATCAGCTGTAGCGCGGCGCGCGCGAGGCTTCCGGTCGGGATTCTCGCGCGAGGCTGCTGTTGCTGCTGCTGTAGCAGCCAAGGGAGCAGCGCCGCCCTGGCTTCCGCTTCGCCGCCGGGCTCCAGCAGCGCCGCCGCCACGGTCCTGTGCAGCCCTGGGCTGCAGGTCCCTTTTTCCGCGGCACATCAGCCGGTGTCTCGCGGCACTCTAGTGTGCCGCGGCACACCGGTTGGGAAACGCTGCTTTAAGGTGCTTCACAAAGCTTCAGTATTTGCTTTTACAGTGGTACCTCAGGTTACATACGCTTCAGGTTACATATGCTTCAGGTTAAGAATGCCGCTAACCCAGAAATAATGCGTCAGGTTAAGAACTTTGCTTCAGGATAAGAACAGAAATTGTGCTCTGGCGGCGCAGCGGCAGCGGGAGGCCCCATTAGCTAAAGTGGTGTTTCAGGTTAAGAACAGTTTCAGGTTAAGAACGGACCTCCGGAACGAATTAAGTACTTAACCAGAGGTACCACTGTATTCTACCAGAACCACCTAGGATAGGGCTTAACAGCCAGATGACAGTGCAGCTGACAGTAGAACAAAGTGACAGTCCATTGAACCCTGAGACTGCAGTTCCTTTTCCATGAACTGGGCAAGAAATCCGCGCATGACAATTTTCCAGCTTACAGAAGGGAGCAGGTGATCTTGAATGAGTTTGCTGCTCTCATTATACTGCTCACAAAAGTAGGCTGCTTATGGAAACGGTGTGTGGGTGTGTACAAGAGCAGCTGGCTGATTATCGGAACCAAGTCTCATCTGCAAGATCAAAATGCTAAGCAACAACCATGACCTCTTGGGGCCTGAGGACCAAGTACACCGGGACAAGTGGAAGAGGAAGAGACTAAAGATCCACAACATGGTGGTTGTCTACAAGGTCAGGGCAGTAAGGGGGGTAGTGAATCTGGAATCGTCGTGATGCAGTGCATGCAGAGTGCAGATGCAACTAGTAGTGTAGTGGTCAGTTCTGCAGTTCAGTCACTCATCATGATGATCGCCCCCATAGCCATATCCCTGCTAAGCCTATACAGCAAAAATGAACTTTTGACCAATGAAGACACGATGGCCTCAATACTAGTATGCCAGCTTTCCCCCTCTATCCTGCTTTAATTAACATCTAGCCTGATGAAGAGTGTTGGTAGACTCAAAAGTTTGTTCATTATATTCTGACATTCTGGTTGGTCATTATAAAGTTTGGAATTCTTCGAAATAAAAAATCCAGTTTAATCCATAACTGTGCATGCTAATGCCAACTACCTATTCCTCTGCTTAGGTGATTTGGTGGGTTTCTCTCTGAGAAATGTTTCTTTATTTGGTATGCTGAGGACTGGCAAACAGTGCCTCCAGGAGATGACATCATTGTCCCCACTGTGAAATGAATGGCGGCACATGGTCCCTGCCTGATGCTGCTCCACTACACCACTTTTGTAACCCAAATCCAACCTTGCCTGCATCTATTGCATCCTTCTCCCTCTTTCAACAGACACCACGGTTGTGTACATATTACCAACTTAAAAACACAGCTAGATCATTATTTTTCTCAATTCTGATTGAAGCTGGCTTTGAGCATATATTTCATATGAAACAACACAGCAGATACAGATTAAAAATGGATTGTGGCTACCGTTGTACGTATACCACTTCCCAAGCCAGTGGTGGGAGTGCCCAGGGTGCAGAGTAAATGGGAGTACCCAGCCCAAGGCAGCCACTCAGTATCTGCGTATCTTAACAACCAACCAATTTCATACTGCAATTTCTCCCAGCAAGCTGTCACTATACCTGCCTGTTCTGCTGCTGCATTTGCCAATTTTATTAAGTCAAGAGATGGTGCAAGAGACTGGGCAAGTTGGAAAGAAAACACTTCATTCTAAAATGTCTAGTCTCAAAGGGGCAGTGTGCTATTTAAAATGGGAATAAATTTGCATAAGACTAAATACACAAATTAGGGTGCCCGAATTTCTAGTTTGCAAAGGTGGGCACCCTACCAAATGTCTCTTATTTTGAGAAAGTGTCCCTTATTTCAAAAACAGATCAGCCACACAGAGCACAATGTATGCCCCTTACCCAGATTCCAAACAGCTCTGCAGAAGAGACTAAAAGCAGCCATGTGTTTTTGAATGGTTAATCTGGCAAGCCTAACAACAGGTTATATTTATAGTCCCCCAGCAAGGAGCATTTGTTGGCCGTTTGCCCAAGAATCTGGATACTAAACTGAAAGGAAAAAGAAGTCTTCCCCTCTCCATACTTACCCACCCCCACCTCCATACACACAACCCCCACACAATGCAACTGGGAGGGAAGCATGGGGGGGGGGGAATAGCTGACACAGCACAAAGAACTGCTTTTTCATCAGATCCTGTGAAAACTGCTTAGCAACCTGGCCTGTTGGCTGCACATGGCCCCAGTCACTGAACACTGAGGAATCCCTGACGCCCATAGCCTCCAGCACCTAGCAACCAGCCTAGCCAGTGACTGTTCAGCACGTTGAAACCCCTTCTCCCCCCACCCTAGTTTCAGCCTACGTGCCAGACACGCCTGTATCTAGCCAAATTAATCCCCCTTCTTGGAAAGCAGGAGGCTTTTGAATGACAGCACTGGAACAGTTTCCGTGTGAACAAGGCAGGATTGCCTCTCCCCCCACCTCCCCTCTCCCTCTCTATACGCTGAAAGGAAAGGAAAACTATAGGTGACTGAGGCGATGGTAACAAATCCGAAAGCACTGCGTGGCTGTTGCTGTGACCACTCAGAAAGCCATGGCAACAGCAGAGCGAAACACAGCTCAGGCAAGCGCTAGGGAGAGAAAGGCAAGCGCGCGGGGGGGGGGGGAGGAAGACAACAGCCTACAAGGACCACGTTATTAAGTGTGACAGCTTTGAAAATTTACTCACTCAGGACATGAGGCAAGAACAGAATGAGGGGGAAAATTTTTCCCTCTGTGTGCCAACAATGGCTGAAATGATACACATCCAGTCTGGGCGCACAGTGCTTTATGGCACACAGAGACGGGAAATGTTGGAGCAAATTCAGAACGTACATTGGGGGGGGGGGGGGCAAAGCAATGAGGAATGCCTTCAGATAACCAGAATAAAGGGCTAGGACACAATTTCAGAAATATTCGAAGCCCTGTGGCAGAACTGAGGGGGAAAGCCCAACCCACCCAGAAAGACACAAAGCAAACTCTCCCACATGGAGAGGGGATTCTGAGAAAAAACTTCAGCAATGCTTCCAAGCTTGACATTTTAAAGGCACCAGCTGCAAAATGTATTGTTACTTGCTCACCCCACTTTTCAACATGGTGAAAAGTTCCAAGGGAAGTGCTACAGGGTTTAGTAGCTGACAAGTACACTGGAACATGGTCTTGAAGTTTTTTATACTAAGGCTACGGCCTGATAGAAGATTTCACTCAGCAATGGGGATCTGATATATGGTGTTCTGCAAATTAAGTGCTGCTATTTCTCTTAGGCATATGCATCATGTCAGGCCTCTTACTGGATCAATTTGTTTTAGATACAAAATAGTCTGTGAACGGAACAGATGGCTGAGCTTCCAGTCATAGAAGCAGTGTGCTGTAACCAAAAGGCAGATGAAGCACGTACCCTGAAATGTTGCCTAGTCACTATCCCTGTCACATGCCTATTGTTCCCTAACTTGATCCCTAGCCTCCTGTTCCTCTCCTTGGATTACTTATGAAACTGAGAAATGAACTCCCACAACTTAGAAGTGACTGACAGACACGCAGCAGTTACTGCTAATTTCTACCTTCCTATCATTGGACCAGGAAGGGTCTTTTGCTAAATCATCTCCTCTTAATCTAGTTATACAGATATACTAAGACAGGAAAATGGAGTTTTTATCCTTTGCTATCACTTAAATCATTAAAGCCCTATCTCAGGCATTAAAAAATGCTTGCTTTCTGTACATGCAACTAGGAATCTTTTGAATCCCAGAGACCTCCTTTCCCTGCACAGGAACTGTCCTGTGGACTCCTCCTCCAGGGTTTATTCACACTTACTTTTCCTCTGCTCTTTCCTGGCATGGTCTGCACTTAAAAGCTCTGTGTCTGAGCACCCTTTTTTGTCGCTGTTCTGGAGCTTTCTCCGTGAAAACTCGCCATTTAAAACTGAATCGGAGCAAACAGTAATCTGAGGAAACACAAACTGATGTTTGCTCTGAGTGCTAAAGAACAGGTTTTCGTGGGAAAATCTCCATGACAAAAATAAGCAAACAGAGTTTTTAAGTGTGGACCTGTACCTGGAAAGAAGGGCAAAAGCTAAGTGTGGATGTTGCTAAAGACATACCCATACCTCCAACACATCACACCCCAGCCTTGCAGAAATAAGGACAGGTACTAATCCCACCTAACTCTTTCCTCCCTACAAGGATCCATTTCCCTTCACTCATTCAGTCAAAATCTTTCCCCAACCCACCAGTTGGTTGCAGTCAACATCCTTCCCCCCACTCCACTCTTTCTCTCACCAATTTTACTGCATCCTACTTTTTCTAAGTGAACCTAGGACTTGAAATCACAGGACAGGTCCCCACTTGGCATCAGAACCACAGTTGAAGAGCTAAAGTCACCCCTGCACCCCAGCCCACCCACATATGTCTGGGTCCCCAGCCCAGACTGGGTCCCCTGTACATGCAAATTGCTTGCTTGAACGCTGTTTCATTTTTAGACCTGTAGCAGAGGGGCTGTGACAGCTTTGCCTGCACAGCAAGAGAGGTGGAACAGGCAGAGATGAAGAAGGGAACAGCAGGAGTGAAAAGTTCAGAGGGCAAGGAGGATATCCCAAGGCTGTAGTAGGTGGTTTAACGCTGCTCACAAATTGTGTAGTATGTAACAAAGAACAAAGAGAGAGGCAATGGCTTCTATTGACTCAGATAATTTTCAAGCTGTGATGGGTGTGAGTGCAGGATCTGCTCTCTGTGTTTTTAACATAGAGGAGTAGGTGGACATAAATGGGCACAACAGAGATTTGTTCACAAGCCCATTTCTCCATTCCAGTGTGAGACTGTGTTCCTATGGTAGTAATGCTGAGGGGTTGAACTTATGCTGACCAACCTCAGAGCTTAACAATAAATGTATGAGGCCAACCCATAATCCTCTTAAGAGCATTGTCTTGTTTGCTGATCCAACACTCAATGAACTCAACTTTGCGCAAAAGCTGGCTTGGTTTGAGTACCTTGCTGCTGACACCTCCCGTAAGCAAGCAACTTCTGTTGTCACTTCCGTGCAGAGCAAGTATTTCACATGGAAAACATAGGAGGGGTATCATAGGGAACTATATATTTGCTAATAAAGGAAATACCATATACAAAGCAAAAAGTTAATTGAGGCAATAAGAAGAAAGGTTAAATGAAATGGGGAGCTGTGACTTATAGGCAAAAATAAGCCCATAACCATAAATGTTGTGCTGAGGGACAATTTTGCAGTGGTAAATTTTGAAGTGTGTGAGGTCATCATGATAGCCCAAAGGCAAGTCCAAATATGCAGGCAACTGTGATGATCCAAATACATAAATCCAAAGAGCAGCAGAACATAGCAAAATACCCAATTTATTAGTATCAGCTATGAGCTGGGAAACAGTAGTGTAGTGGTTAACATGTTGGACTTTGGCTGGGGAGACTTTGGTTTATAGCACTGATCAGTCAGTTCACTGGTCAGTCACAGCCGGTCCTAGGCCCAACCTTGCTCACAGGGTGATGATGATGATGATGATGATAAAATAGAGGAATCCACAACCAGGTATGCTATCAAAGAAAGTAGGGTGGAATATAAATGTAAACCACATTATTATGAGTAGTAGTAGTAGTAGTAGCAGCAGCAGCAGCAGCAGTACAAGTAACGTTCCATGTAATACACATGCTAATAAGGCTCTTTATGGACTGTTTATAATCAATATCAGGATAATTGTGTTAGCACAGGAAAGGCTGTTGCCAAATAAATTAATGAATACAGGATGTCCTATACAGTGTTACAATCAACCTACCCCACTCCAAACTTGCAACACTGGAAAATACAGCTGCTGCAGACAACACTACTGCTCCTGCTGCAAAAAAAGTACCAGAGCTGTGTCTACATTCCTGCTCCACTGCAGAGGGGTCCCATGAGTACATGATGTTGGCGATTATCAATACAGAAGAGCCAAAGCCTCCATATAAAGCCCAAAATGTTTAAAATTATTAAGTTACGTTGTATGTTGAATGGTAGATAATGTAAAACTATACTTTCAAAACAATGCTTAGTCGTTTTCTTATTATCACAGCAAATCTGTACTCATTGGACAGCACACAGGCAGACAGGAGAGCAGCTTTCCTTCTGCAATCATGAAGAACACTGCTTGCACACTTTACCTTATATTTGACTTTTTTAAAAAAAGTGGAAGCTGCATGCTCGGGATGGGGCCAGTAATAGTCCTTGAAGGGCCAGGTCCCTCCATTGCTGCGTCTCTGTACACAAAAAAAGTTTGGTTATGCCTGGCAACAGGAGGTGACATTCTTTCCTTGGACAAGTACCAAAGGCTCATCATTGCCAACACTGCTACCCCAGGGAACCTTTCCTGGCATTCTGATGGATGCTGGGTGGCTGCTATTATAATTGCCCACAATGTCCCACAGTGACGCTTCACTGCTTTGGAGCATTGTGCACAATTGCAATAGCAGCTGCTTGGAAGTTGGCACTCAGCGGAGGAGCGCTGCCACCACTGTTGACATTGTCCTCTGCATGCCAAGATGCTGTGAGTGGGAGAGATGCAGTAAAGGATCTCATTCTGAAGACCCACTCAAACCTGAGTGAGGTGTTTATATTGTGGGCCTAGTGCAGTAAGAGTCTGTTTCAGCAGTGTCTTTCAGTTCCAACCTTCAGCCCACTGCTGCTTCAAGCTAGGCCTCCCTCTCTTCATCTCCCTTCACTGATGCCCCATATCCCAGGCCTTGGGTTTCATCACATTACAGTCTAGCATGACCAAGAAGTAGAACACAGAATGGGCTATCTGTACAACAAAGGCAGAATCAGCATCTCCAGTCACATCCAGACAATCTGTTCACCCTGATTTGCTTGCAGGCAGGTTAGATGAAGTTGTGTCAAAGTAAGTGTTATTCCACACTTTTCAGTGCATGTCCCTGTCACTTTCCTTACTGCAAATACTCCAATCTTTGGAGGAATAAGTTTGTTGCACAAGATGTCCAAATCCACTACAATTGTGCAAAATGCATTTGTCGCTAAGTGATTGAATCCAAATCAAAACTACTGCCATCTGGAAGTTCCCTCAGTGGCTCCCAGAGAGTTCCCTGTGAGAAAGTCCAGAATCTATAATTTGAGGGAGGACAAAACAGAGATTCCCCCTTATTTCTTTAGATCCATTTCATAAAATGGATAGGGGTACTTATGTTCACATGGGTGCTTGGTTGCATTAAATTTATAGCCTTCCACTGATCAAAATCAAGTATCCTTTGTGGTGGCCCTTGACAAATTTCCTTCCACTTTAACCTTGCTGGAAGCTAGGCAAGAAAATATTGTCAGTGTCCTCCATAGTACATTCCCCTTAGCATTAGCAAGTTAAACGTAAGGTTTAGAACAAAGGTTTTCACACTTGCCTAGGATGGATAAAAAATGTTGAGTCCACCATGCTCTTTGAGCCTTCCATGCCCCTTCCTCACAAAACCCTAGGCATTTTGGTATACTTTTAGCTGGGTCCTTTGCACTGGTTCCCTGGGCTGACTAATGAGGTAGCATTACAGGAAATGTGTCAGTCACTAATTGACTAATAATATTCGGGGCTTTGACAGCTGAGTTATGAAAGCACTGCAGGGGAAAGGGGGAGGGGGGCAAAGGGAGGGTGGTGTTTGGAAATTTCCATGCATACTGTCACACTCCAAAATGACGCATGCTTCAGATGTCTTCTCACAGAAAGGGCAAAGACCTGGCGCTTTTTCCACTTGGGCTTCTTGAAATCTCAAAGACTAACTATGGCAGATAGAAGCAAAATTGAAGGAGTTTTAACATGTTAGGACGACAGATGCAAAAAGTCAAACTAAATTGAACCTGACCCCCTCCCCAAACTCAAGACTCCAAATTAAAATCTCTCTGCTACCTTTAACTTGAAGCATGAGAGAATCCTCTAAAGGAAGAACAATTAACCAAGTTCTGATTGATTTTATATTCAGGCAGTTCCTATTTCGACATAACGCAGGAGCATGAAACCCTGGGGTTTGCTCATTTGTACTTCCGTTCCCATCTGAAGCCTAATCCTGTCCCTGCAGTGGTCAAACATCACTGGCAGAATTCCTGAGGTATCTTGCCAGTAAATAAGACTCTTAATCCATCAGGCCTAGCAGCCTCTACTAGTTCAGAGAGCTCCATTCACACAAAATGCTAAGCCACGGTTTGTTGCAAACATGGCTTGTTCAACAAATCGCAGGTTGTTTCACAGACAAGCAAACTAGCAATGACTTGTTTCCATAAAGCTTGGCTTGCTTTCCATCTGCTCTTGCCTTGTACCGTTGTACCTTGACAAGTATCTGTGTGGGATGCCAAAACAACTTAGTTAAGCAAGGTTGTTGGGCTTAGCCAAAACACCAAACAAACCATGATTTGTAAGTCAACAGCTAGCCATGTCTTAATATTGTGGGTTGTTGGCAGGGGGGGGAAACATGGTTAGTCTGCTGGGCTGCATTTGTGCAGTCAAATAAACCATAGTTGGGGTAAACAAACCATGCAATGCATACAAGCCAGGCCAGTGCCTCATCTTGTAGCCCTCTCCATAACTACAAAACAAATACCCGGTACATCTATGCCTCTACTCAGTTCACTACTAGCAACCCAATACTTGCAGGGAAAATGTTGTCAAATTACCCAGGATAAGCAAAATTCACTGGACTTATGATAAGGAGGTGGCATCCTGTGATCTTTTATCAACTATTTTGTCCCATGTTAGTTGTGATTATTTCAAGTACTGTAAACAGCCCATTGCTATTGTTTCAGGCATGTGTTAGCAGCACATGAAACGTTGTTCTTGCTCCTCTTGGTTTTACCAACATTCACAATTTCAAGGGCTATTTATACCATAAGCATATTGGGTATGTATACTGTGACTGGAACTGTCTGTCTAAAATGGAAACTTGAATCAACTGTGAAAAATTTAGAAGCCACTTTCTCTTAGATTCATTTCTTCATTTGCAAAAACACAACAGTAAAAAAAAAAATGCCGAACACACCTACGTTGTATGGATCTTGTGAGAGTGATGGGTCCTCTGACCATTCTTACATATTTGTGTTAGAAATACCTTTATCAATGATTCTATAAGAATTAGGGACACAGCTCCTTCACTTCCTTAGAAGTGCCCATGAAGCCTGATGTGCCTTCTCTAACACATAGCACCTCCTCTATCCAATCTGCCTAACTGGTAAATAAGTGAAGTAAAGACTCTAGAGATGACAGAGCCAAAGTCTGTTGCGTGATAGCAATTCTTTAGCAAGTGAACTGCTGATGGTGTTATGTAACCCCTAGATGCGGCTTCAAAAGATGTTTCTGTTCATCAATAAATAATTGGTTAAGAAATACACTTAAGGCCACACGGAAATCTTATTGTGCCTTTAACCCTCCTACACGCAACTTCCAAGGAAGGAAAAGAATTTCACAAATTGTCCTGAAAGTTCCTCTCAGCTCTTCCATACATGAAGCCCAAAAGCATCACAGCTATCACTATAAGTGCAGGAAGGGACTTAGGTAGATTCAAAAGTGCTGCTCCCTACCTGTTGTTCAAAGTGGGAAGAGGACCTGGCCATCAGCCTTCCTAAGAAGAGAGTCATCAAGGAACCAATGTCAGATGTGGCTTCTTAGGCCAAAAATGGAGGCATGAGTTTAAATCCCACCAACAAAAATTAGTCTTTTCCAAGCCGTCTATGAGACTATGACCTGGGATTTAAACTCATGCCGCCATTGTTGACCTAAGAGGTCACAGCTGGCATTGGCTCCTTGTTGAGCCATTACACCTCAAGGTGCCAAGCACTATTCATGCCATCAGAGCAAGTTACCCAATAGCATCAGAGGTGGATGAAGCAAAGAGCCAAGGGGAAGTTGGCAAGAAGAAGAGCTTGTCCGCCATGGGGAGGTCACATGTTTTCAGTTTAAGTAATCCCTAAACTTTCCCATTAAGCAATAACACACTTGTATCTTGTTCATTGAAAAAAATATGTCTCTCCTGATCCCCACAGCCTGTGAGATATAGCAGGATAGCAGGTTTAATAAATGCACATTTAGGCAGGCTCTCCATTCAGACGCAAGTCCAAATTTGATCATGTGATAGTACAGCTCAGTTCCAAGTTCAGCGCGCACACACACACACACATGCACACACAATAAACAATTTTGCTGATTTCATTTATTTTCATTTTCAAACTTTTCTACAACTCATCTCCTCTACGCACACTTCCCGCTCCCTCATATCGGGGCTACTGGAATTGGTTGCCTAAAATTTTTGTTCCATTTTGCCACCAATATCTTTTGCTCTGATTAAGCAAGGCACCCAGGGCAGCTCTGTGCACTGACGTGGGCATGATTCCAAAGAAACCAGGGAGGATGCTGTGGGTTGCTGCTGTTAGCATTCTGATTCTGGATAATGCAGCAGGGCTGCCTGGTATCCAGGCTTTGTAACCAAGCAGGGGGTTTGTTTCACAGGTTATTAAAAGAAAGTGAAACCCACACAGAGGCCCTCACCCTCATCTCCTTCAGCTACATCTATTGTCCCATTCGCACATAGGAGCTTTCCCTGTTTTAAAAATAGCACAACTGGGCAGCAACACTTGGGAGATGAAGCAGCCATTTCTTGCGAGTGGCGGGTTCAGCCAATGCCAACACACTTTCCAAGAGTTGTCTAGCAGCATTCATTTAGCTGAGGATTGGAGTTATTTTGGGAAGCTGCAATAGCATCCAGGGAGACAGCCTGTCACCTTTTCATCTGTCATCAGAGAGAATAACTTGCTTTTATTTATTAACGACAACAACAAAAATCCCATCATTTTCTATGATTTCGAGCTTGAATGTGAAAAAAGAAAAGACAGGCAAATTGCTTTGACCTCACGGTAAAGCGCTCTCACACAACTTCCCTTTTCTGAAGCTGGTGAGGAAGATATGCATTATCATAACTCAAAGGCTGCCAAAAGGTGGCACTGTCAGGAATGGGAAGGAGGCCGGTCGATCTGTAGTTAGATTAGCATGGACTTCTGACTCTGTTGTTTAACAGAAGGCTTTTCCTCTCTAAATTAGAAATAAACTGATATGTAGATCTGTACCTGTATATACGGGGTCATTCCAGTCTACATTTTGTGAGGCAATTGGCTCCAACCCGAGCCACCAGTTTGCTTGTGTTTCTGTTTGGTAGAATTTGGTGTTCTAGCAGATCCCACAAGCCTGAAGCCTACCAGCACCTGAGTAACAATCCAATCCAATATAACAACTACTCATAAATAAGCCCCACTGAATTCAAAATGACTTACTCCCAGGTAAGTGGGTACAGGATTACAGCCTTAGAGATTCTTTCTCATCGTTTTATATGCAAACAAAACTTTCTCACTCGCCCTTATAGTGCCCACCCGTCACGCAGTGGTCCACATTCAACCACCCTGGTGCGCTACTGGAAGCCAATGCAAGACGGCTGCTAGTGCGACAGGGCTTTCCTCCCTGCCCTCCCCTCCATGCCTCCAGCAAATCCACTCTTGAGAACTCCCAGAACAGCAAATGGAAATGCCCATCATTTCATCTGGCAAGTAGAAATGCTTGCACTGACACAACTATTGTATTGGTGTGATGCCGAATTCCACCCAATGCTCATATTCCCAAACATGCAAGAACTGATGCTTGTTCTTGCCATTAATTAACTGCAGGAGTTTGGACAGTACCAAGGTTGTTTCTGTTGGGAGTAAAGCAACAATGTGTCTAATAAGTTAGACACCCCACCAGTGAGTGGGGTGGAGTGCATGCAACCTATTCTTCCCTTGCTGATTTCTTGTTCAGTAATTACTTGTTGATATGTAGGTTGTTTCTCAAACTTTAGTTGTCTGCTTCTCCTCCTTCAGTGTTAGTGCTGGTTCTCTGAACTCGATGACTCCCCAATGAATACATGTAAACCTAAATTCAGAATAGCTTTGTTTGTCAAGAGCAATAAACCTGACTTTTTATTATTTTAACCAGCAAACTCAGGCTATTTCTTCACTCTGCTGCAATATACTCCAACAGTTTCCATCTTGGAAGTAAAATATGGGGCAAGAAAAGAATTGCCATTCGAATATTTTTCTAATATTGTGACTGAGCTCTGGATTGGCACTTAAGGGGTATTCTGAGTATTTTAAGTGCTTTGCTTCATTTTGGGCTGCAATTATTAACCAGATTCACTTGTATTGTAGCTCAAAGTTCAGGGGTAGCATTTCACAGGCAGTCTTCTTCCTTATGGAGAAACAGTGTGCAAGGAAATGCTGGAAATAATTCTGCAGAAAGAGATTCATCTGGGGGCTGGTGTCAGACAAAGCCTCCAAGTTAGCAGGTCCCATACACCACTTTCTCAAGGAAATCTGTACAGTAATATTTTCTGTACAAGAAACTGTTGTTATGTATGTGCTTCTTCACTCACTACCAAAGCTACATCAATACTCTTCTTTATATTTGCCATCACTGTACTCAATGCAACAATGCTGACAAGGGCAAATCAACAGCTCTCTGCTTCTTTCCTCTTTTTCCCAACTGTAAAATGGACATTATACAAAAAATTAAAGACAATGCAATGAAGGGGCACTGAGGCAGACACAGTCCCAAACTCACATAGTTTTTCTCCTGTTGAGAGGGCACAATAAAACAGCAGCAAAACTTAGAAAAGCTCCCACTTGTGGAACACCCTCCCCTCTGAGATCTGCCTGGCATCACCTTCATTGGCATGCAGCCATCAGGTTAAAACCTGGTTATTTACTCAAGCTTTTAGTCATTCTAATCTCACAATATAATTTTGTAATCACTGTCACTTATGTTTTACGATTCTTTATTGCTTTATTGTTTAATTTACTCCCGACTTTGAGCTGGATTTGTTGTTTCAATGATTGGAAAAAGGGCGGGATACACACACACACTTATCCTCCAAATCTCAAAACTTCCCTGTTTCTGCACAACAGGTTCAAAACTGAAGGTTATTTTGATATACACAAGGATGACAATGCATTCTCAATGAGCAAGACCAGGAGAATGCCTCTATGGTTTAACTTATCTGAGATGAGCCTTGTACTGTGAATTCTGATGGAAGTAACTACACAGGATAGAATTTATGCATGTACTATAAACCCACTGATAAATAAGGGCTCACTCTAGCACAGCTGCTATGCCAACTAAGAGGCCAGGTGGTTTACTGGAGATTCAATTTGGATCTGGTGTACAGTGCTGTGGGACGCATTTTTTTAAAATAATAAAAAAACCTCTCTTTCCTCACAATTTTTCTGATCCAAAAGTTATTAAAAGAGCCAGAAAATAAAGAAAAGAAAAGCTCTGCTGCCTCTGGGTTGTAGAGTTGAGCAAAGAGCAACAAATGTTGATTCCAACAGCAGGGAAAAGAATGGAAAACAAGGAAAGGAAAATGTCTAGAAAGCCAGCTAGCAACCAACCAACCAACCAACCAACCAACCCCATATTCCTATATTCCTCAAGTGTCCTATACTGTTGCAGGGCGGGGGCAGGCAAAGAGAATAATATTCCACATGTGCTGTTCCTTCCCATGTAGAATTTTCTACTTCTGCTGTCCTTTGAATCCATGGTTTCTGGGGAGTTGAGCTCCTTTCATTCCTTCTGTGATTCATCCAGGGCTTCCATGCCTCCCACCGTCCCATATTCCTAGAAAAGATAAATCTTTCTTGGCTCAGTGAAGATGGTGGAAACATACCATCAAGCCAGCCAGAATCATTGCTTGCAGCAGCCAAGAATCCTCTGCCAAATGAGGAGTGTGGGTGGGCTGCATAGGTGTCAGATCCAGGCATTCACAGATCCTGGCTTGTCTATGTATGCTGCCTGTACTAAGACAGTCTTCTGGTGCATTCCAGACATTTTGGACTACAGCTCCCATCAGCCTCAATCAGCACTTCTCCCACCCAGATGCATGTCTAGAAGGCATCAGATTGGGGAAGGCTGTACTAAGGCAAGTCAAAGACCAGTGCCTGAAGTTTTTAAAATACCTATCAATGCCCTCCTCCCCCATCTTGAAACGATGGGGCCATTTTTCTTAGAAGGAAGCCCGCTGGCACCTAACACTGTCCACCCAGACTGCAAGACTGGCTTTCTATTACAGAGAGAATAAATCATTAGCATAGAATCCTTTCAACAAATATGGCATCTCTGTCTCCTCCCTGCCCTTCCCTGTTCAACACATTTATTTTTATTTATTTAATTCATTTCTATTTCACTTTATATTTAAAAAACAGCTCAAAGCAGTTTCCAATCTATCTTAAAACATCAAATAGAATATTTAAAAATATCAAAAGATGAAAAATGAAGGTCAAATAGAAAATACTCTATTAAAGCAGAATGATTAACGGGATAACAAAATGTTATTTTAAACATAAAAAATAGATAATAATTTTAAAAACTTCACAGAAACAGCATAATTAGAAACAAAACAAAATAAATGAAATAGAAGTTGCACACACACACACCATACCCTGCTACAAATGCATTCTTAGCAATCTTCCACACACAAACCTTACTCTCAAACATTCCCACCACCCATACAGATAACACAACTAATCCCCAGCCAACCATTTGTTGCAAAGCAAACATCCAGCCTACAAAACATCTCTGGCAGCATTAAACATAATTTACAAACAGCTCATTCAGCCACCTCAATCTAGGACAATACAGTATCATATAAACAGCAACACTGCTGTATCCTCGTAATATTTCAGTCACTGGTATTCTCAGTTTATTGTGGTTATACCATGGTCTGTGACAATATAATGCTTTGGGGTGGGAGCCCACAAAATAATGGAAGGTTCATCCTTGAAGTCTATAATAAAACATGGCCCCCAAGCACTAGAGGCCAGGGAAAGCCATGGAGACCTATTGGCTTCAAGCCAGACCTAGCCCACCATCTTCTGATCTTTAGGCTCCCAGCCTCTCTGTCTTCCCTCCTTTACAGAAGGAGAATTGTTGGTACAGTGGTAACTCGGGTTAAGTACTTAATTCATTCCAGAGGTCTGTTCTTAACATGAAGCGTATTTAACCTGAAGCACCACTTTAGCTAATGGGACCTCCTGCTGCCGCTGCGCTGCCAGAGCACGATTTCTGTTCTTAGCGGAGTTCTTAACCTGAAGCGTACTTAACCCGAGGTACCACTGTACTATTTTCCACAGCACTCTTGGCAGCCACTCGGCATTCTGGGAAGACTTTGCACCTGTATATATAAAGCTGCCCGGCATGCAGTGGGTGTGGACAGGGAGCCTCCTCAGGGTGGGCCAGTAAAAGCTGCACACACACCCTCCATTCGCATCCTGAATAGTTTTGACTTTCGTTCTGGCAAGCAGGAAATGAGACTTGTAGTGATGCCAGCAGCAAGAGGTGGGGGTGCGGGTGGAGAGAGAGAGAGAGAGAGAGAGAGAGAGAGAGAGAGAGAGAGAGCAGGAACAGAGGAGAGAGAAAGGAGAAAGATGAAGAGGAACTACTATGGGACTTCTATGCTGCAAGTAACCAGCCAAAGGAATGAGATACCCAAAACCCCTCCACACGGATGTTGGCTTTGGACTGAAAGCAATGTCAAGCCACAGCTGCTAAGCAAATGCAACAAGAGAAGAGACGCACACACATATCCATACGTCACTGGGGACATCTGGAACTAATCTGCAGCACTGCCTCCCACCAAACTCCCCATTTGCTATTTAGTTAAAACACAGGCCTTTCCCCCAGGCAAAATCGCAATATAAGCAGTTTGCGTTCCAGTTGGCTGTCAAGCGTTGCCCAGTTCCCCATCTTCTGTGCCAAGGCAGGCCTGAAAAGTTGCCATGGTTCAGGTGTAGCCTGCTGTGTCAAAGCTATGCCAGTCTGTATTTTGGGTGGATGGAGGGGCAAAGGCCTTACAGTATTTTGTTAGAGGGGAAAAACCAGTTCAGCCCAGGGCATCTCTAAGTCCAGCCTGACCATGTCAACTCTGTCCCTGCTCCCACTGTAATATACTCCATTAAAATTCACCCTTCCACCAGCAACACATTGTGCTGTTTCAGTACACACTTTCCCATTCATATGATGGGCCAGACAAAGGATCGCCTTTAAGGTACCACTGGCAGGGAGAATTTGAGTGGAAACAAAACAGGATCTTTTCTTGAGTCGACATAGTGCCCTCTGGTGGAGGCTAGTTGCTATTGAAAGGAGTGAAGCCCCAGTTGTGAGGTAGCACCCAAGGGTGTGAAGAAGTATTGGTGTAGTGGAGATACTAATGTAGAGATGCAGGGTGTCAGGCTAACCAGAAACAAGTGGTTTTAGGAGTGCCGCTTCCAATCTGATCACTTGTAAAATTCAGGAAATTAGATGGAGGAACTGAGGTCATAAACTCACTTCAGCAAATCACTTTGATTTACATAGCTGGGATTACCGGTAGGTCCCAATCTGAGGTTTGATTACCACATGAATAGGGAGATAGAACCACTGTCAGGGAACACAAACCTTTATGAATGAATGAAAGAAAGAAAGAAAGAGATTTCCTTTGCAAATCATGTTAAATTAACTGCCCCCAAAACCAGTGCTGAAGAGGTTATAGAAACTGGAAGAGGAGGAGGGAGGAGAGGGATATTGGATTTTAGTCAGAAAAGTTTTTGCTATTCCTCACTTTCCATGAAGTAACACATCTCTCTCTCTCTCTCTCTCTCTCTCTCTCTCTCTCTCTCTCTCTCTCTCTCGTCTTTTGGCTCTGGAATTGGAAAATAAACTTATCTAACAAACGGTGCCTTAATTAGAACCTGTTTCCAAGCAAGAGCAGGGGAGGGGGAAGGAAAGGAGAAATGAATCTGCAGTTTTCAGCAACCACTGTTATTATTTTATTAATTCATTTATTTTGCTTCATTCTATTTGTACACAACAACTATAAACCCATTTTCACATCACAACTTCTGGATGTTCTAGGAACTTACATGCACTTTTTTTTTGAAGAGCCATAACACACCTAACTGTGCAGTCATTTATAACAGACATTTTACGTTTTTAGTAATCTCTACCAGTCTTCATAACGCAGTACGTAAGCTTTCAAGTGACACAGAACTCTTCTAAGGATAATTGGTCAGGCGGGCAGGGATATACAGGGTATGTTTCCAAGCAAAAGCAGAGTGTAGGCCTTGCTTATATTTGTCTATGGATTCTTCCAGTCTCAGGATGGATATCCTTGCAAACCTAGAGTGCAATCCTATTCATGTCTATACATGTTCACTAGATTTTACTTCAAGTTTAAGTGTGTACATTGCATATAGGATTGCAGCCTTAGGCAGACAGACATACATAAGATTTCAGTGTTCCATTAAATTAGAACTTAGTTGCTTAATATCTCTGAGAACACTGGAATGAAGAAAACTTGGTAATATTACTTAGTAGTTACTGTATCACACATTGGCTTGTGAAAATTGATTGGTTTTTACATGTTATGTTATTGTCTCTGGGAATTTTATTCTACTAGGCCAGCCAACATTTAAAATATGCAATTTTGCTCTTTAAAAATCCTTCTTGGTCATCCAGTCTGAGGAACAGTTCTTCATTACCTAGAAACTTATATAGTGCTTTGCAAACATTGGTTGGTCCTAATAAAAGACATTTAACTTATTCTGTAGAGATGGCTACCTCATTTTAATTTATATTTCCATATTAATATCAGCCAGTCTCAGCTCCAGCGGAACATGTTCAAAATGTCAGGGTTCAGTTTCTAAACATGCAACCATCAGGAAAGTATGTCTGGAAGCACAAGCAGAGTGCCTTTCCTCTATCAGGTAGCCGTATCTCACTGTTCCTTGACATTTCACATCCAGTTTTTTGTTTTTTTTTGCGCCTCCCAAAGCAGCTCACGACACACAATGGAACAAAGCAACAAAACATTAACATGCAATAAAAATCAATCACAAAACCTCATAGCCACCTAAAAAGATTAAATATTACAAACATGTCCCATGCTTCCCACAGCAATGGGTGTGTGTAAAACAAGAAATCAGTCTTTTAATCCATAATTAAATCACAGGTGTTCGTAGTTTTGGGGGTTGGATTTTTTGTTTTTGTTTTGGTAAGAACTAGACTTGGCATTCAACAGGAGCAGAAGGTTGGGAGACAGCCTAGAAGAAGAAAAAGCTCTTAGCTATCTGATCCTAACCTCCCTATTTTGGCACAACATCTACCCAATGGTGCCTGCAGATGGAAAGTTCTCTCCCTAGGGAAGCTTGCCTGGCGCCTACTTGGTTATCTTTTCTGCACCCGGTGAATACTTTCCCCCTTCCTCCAGGCTTCTTAAAAATCTTTCAGCTCTGGATCTGCATTGTCTGCTGTTTCATTTTTTATTGTTGTGTTTTTAGTACTTTAATGTAATTGTTGTGAATTTAGGGGAGTTAGGCTGTATATTCTAATTCCTAGATCCAACAAGGATTAAATATCAGGAACAGTCAGGCCATCTTCCTGGTGAAGTAATGGCCGAAGTACAGTGGTACCTAGGGTTACAAATGCTTCAGGTTACAAACGCTTCAGGTTACAGACTCCGCTAACCCGGAAGTAGTACCTTGGGCTAATGACTTTACTTCAGGATGAGAACAGAAATCGCGGGGGCAGCGGGAGGCCCCATTAGCTAAAGTGGTACCTCAGGTTAAGAACAGTTTCAGGTTAAGAACGGACCTCCAGAACGAATTAAGTTCTTAACCAGAGGTACCACTGTATGGGTAGTTAAGGTAACAGATGAAATGGCTCTGGGCCTGAGGACAAATGAGTGAGCGCCCACTTCAACTTGCTGTCAATTAGAAAGACAAAAGATCAGAGTTGAGGTATGTGAGCTAGAAGGAAAGAAGCAGACTAGACAGCTGAGAGACAGAGCCCTGCCTGATTTCTGCTGGGATCCAAGGCTGTGACTATGGGAGGAGCAAGACCTTCTTGCTGTGAGGCCCTCCATTGTAGGCTCCAGTTGTATATACGTGTAAATAAATCATATATCATAAAGATACCATAGTCTCCACTGTCCCTCATGCCTACTCCCTGGAATCTCGTATTGCTCTGAGGTTGGGATGGTGTGCAACATTATTTTAATTGAACATTATAAACTAGCATTACTGGGGGTTCTTTTGAAGGGCAGGGCATTATTTAAAAACAAAACAAAATACTGAATAAATGCTGCCGCCTCTGAATTAACACTGATTATGAGATATATCTCCAAAAACAATGGGGTCCATCTTCCAAGCTAAGTCAGTAACTCATTATACCAACAAGCCAGCAAAAAAATCCAAAAGATTGTCTGACCCTTTCCACATTCTTCTGTCAACATAAAAAATAATAACCACCTTCGCTCTCACAGACAGCGAATCAAGCATAATCAGACTTTGTCTTCACTGATATTGTTATACTCTTAACCTGGCCAGTATATCACTCAATCACTTTTACTGGGACCCTAAATCATATGTATGGCAGAGAAGACTGGGCAGACATGATGACCCTACAACCAGCATAGGGTTAAAAACACAGGTGGGGCTCATCAAGATCAGATAAAGCAGCTGATACAGTATTACTTCCAGGCTGAAGACTAACAGCCTACCTCCAACACAAGCACTCACTAGGCCAAATGCAGGCCTTGTAGGCCTCAAACAGAATCAAAGAAACGGGGGGGGGGGCAGTTTTAAAGGACTGTAATATCCCTGTTGTCACTGAGTCCTTTTGCAAGCATCAATCCTAGCACTACTATTAGGTCCTTTGATAATCTTTACAAATACTGTTGGGTAAAAACATTTCAATATCTTGTTTGTGCATGATCTCATCAAGGTTTTCTCCAACTTCCAAAATATTTTTGAGAGCAGCTATAAAAAAGAACATTAAGCGCATAAGAAAGGCCAGGTTTTTCCTGGTTTCTACTATCACTGGATAATAAACAGAGGAGGAAGGGGGTGGGGAAAATTGCTGCTCTGTGAGTAAACTACAGTTCCCAGGAGTCTTTGGGGGAAGCCGTGTATTTATTATTCTACTATTATTATTATTATTATTATTATTATTATTATTATTAAACTTACTGTATTTTTCTGTGTATAACATGTCCCCGTGTATAAGACACCCCCTAATTTTGGGGACTCAAATTTAATAAAATGGGGGAAGATTGCCCAGAGTTTTTGGGCTTTTGGGGGGGAGGATTGCCCAAAGTTGTCTTTATTTCCCCCAATTTGAACTATAAAATGGCGATTTTCTTTTGTCAAAATGAGAGTACCCCTAAACATTTTTTTGAAGGGAAAAAAAACACTGCTTAGGACCTTTGTGGTAGGGTCCGAGGTCAGCTTCTCTGCAGCAGGGAAAAATCAGGCAAAAGTAACGGGATAACTTGCTGCATTTCCCTTTTCCTCCAGAGCTGCTACCCTGTCCTCAACAGAGCTAGTGTTTTAGGGCCCTATCAAGAGTAAATCAATTTCTCAGCCACTGTCTGTGGCTGCTTCCACACCATAAGAGTCACACTTTGCTTACTTACTTTTTAGAGGACAGGTCCATAAAATACCCCTTCTTGTGTTTTCCTTCTTCAGTTTTCTTTCTAGAGTTGAAACAATCCAGCTTTTTAAACTAGATGAAATTGATGAGCAATTTCCCCCAGGTGTAGGTGGTTTATTCTGGCCAGTTACCACCACTAGAGATCTGCCTCTCTAGGATTCAGCTCTATTACTTCAAATCTTCCCTACTAAATAACATTGCCTTTATGGTTTTAAAAAAACAAAAAAACAGTGGGGGGTGGACTAACATTACAAAAGCACAGAGGGGAAACAGAGCATTTAACCCTTTCCAGGTGCACATTGAACCCCAGTAAAAAGTGTAACACACACTTGACATACATACAAATCACAGCACCCTTAATAAACTAGTTGCCAGGATTTTTGGTGTGTGTGCTTTAAATGACATTTGTGAAAATGACTGTGTGTGTGTGTGTGTGTGTGTGTGTGAGAGAGAGAGAGAGAGAGAGAGAGAGAGAACAAGAACCCACTTGTGCGAAGGTGTGCATGGGTCATATACATATATCCATATGTTCCTAGATAGAACGTCTGATCTTTCTGCCAAATGGCCCTCCCAGAAGAAAGTACGGTACCTCCTTAGCAGTTCAGTTAAATGTACCTGTAAACTGAGAGCAGGATATGCAAGTATTTGTATGGTTACTCTGGGTTCTGGCAGAGCCAGAGAGCTGACACAGAGCTGTGGAAAAAGAAATATAAACCCAGCCCATCCTAGATTGAAATCTTACACCTATTTACATTGCCAAACCAAAGCAACCCCAAAGTATTTCCTGAGCAGTCTAATAGCATTTGTTTCGCTTTGACAAACACAGTCAATTTTCATATCCACTCAAAGCCTAAATCAAAATTGTTGAAAGGTCTGGAAGATCCAGTCAACATTTGTTTATGTATACCCAGTTAAGTACATATGCTTCAACAGTATATGTGCCTTTGCTTCTGGTGTACATAGTCTTCATAAACTGCCTCATATTCAGTCAGGTGCTAATGGAGTTGTTAATAATTCAGTCTTTTTCCAAACAGAAAGTTCTAACTTTTTAATTTTAACATATATGGGTAGTCCAATCCTCAAAACTGCCTGGCACATATTTCCCCCCACTAGCTTCATACAAGGGACTGGGAGAGGTAAAATTGCACCAATATTAGTCATTGTAGAAATTGGTGTCACAGTCCATGTATGAATCTTAGAGATATGTTTTATTTGGTTGGATGCAATTTTGCATACTGTATTTGGTTTCTGACATCCTTACCCTTTTTATTTTGAAGTTTTATAGTTTTTAATAGTTATATCTGTATCTAAAAGAAAAATGTCTAACTCCTAAAACAGAAGTCATTTCCATCACTGCACATTTCCTCTAAAACCGGTAACTTATGTGAAAAACAAACTTTGGAGTTAAAGTGTGCAGCCAGCACTAGGCAGAAGAGGGAGAATGAAAGGAGGCTATATTTAATGTCCCTCTCTTTCCCTAAATTAATACACTGGGCAACTTTTGAAAGGTGTTTCAGACCAAGGCCCTCAAGGAATATACAAGTGCTGGAATTTAATGGGGTTTCCCTTTTTCCAGAGGCCCTCACTTCAAAACAGCTTTTGCTGGAATGTGCTGACACTGCAGAGTTTCAAACAGCAGGGCCAAAGCAGCACAAGGGGCTTAGAGGGGTGAAAGGGCAACAGAGCCTAATTAATTACAGCTTCCAAATGAATATCAATATGCCAGGGATGGGGGAGGAGCCCACTTGTGAATATCTTGAGGTTTTTGGTCCTGCTGTGAAAAATGCAAGGGCTTGGCAGCGAGAGTTGAGGAGAGGTGGAGGACCTCCAGGAAGCAGGCAGAGGCTCAGTGACAAGCTTTTTTGAAACTTTGGCCAGTTTCAAAGAGCCGAAATTACTGAAGGATGTCTGAACTTTTTTTTTAAGCATGCCAGATCCACTTGGATCCAAGTGAAAGAAAAATACAAGGAAATTGATGTTTAATGCAGTCATCGTCTTTGCAGGAATAGCGTTATCCTCTCCCACCCACTCCTCCTTGGGGTCTAATTTAAACTGCTCAAACATCAAGGAACAGAAGTCCAGTATTTTAAGTGCTTCTGGAGGAAAGCAGCAGCAGCAACCAGACCAAATGCTGTTGCTTTTCAACATCTGTATTTTGGAACGCTTTGGTGTTTTGCTTAGCTCCACATCCTAGTGCTTGGATTAGCAAAGAACAGAAGCATGGTTTGGGTCTAGAAGAGTTTTTTTGGTGTCAGGCACAGGGCCCCAAAAGTCTGGAGTCTCTGGACCTTTGATCCTCCAGGTTAGCAGGCAAGGATATTTGCCAGCTGCAGAGCACCTTTGGCTCTGCTTACAAAAGGAAACAGAAACCTTTATATGAAGTTTAACACCAGCAGGGGCTATTTTCTCTACTCACAGACTGTTAGCTAGTAACTATCGAGAATGACTAGTAGGCAGTACAAGAGAGACCTGTGCTATGAAATGTGGAGCGTTTTTGTTCAGAGTTCCAGGGAGGCAGCCATGCCCCTTTGCAGGATACTCCATTCCAATTTGTTTTTCAATTTTCCATTCTACCTTGCCTTCAATAGTCAACCAGAAGTCCTTGCCTGCTGAGTATGCTGAGAAATATGTAGTGTATTGTTTTGTTTTGTTTTGAGGGGGTGTGTCCCTCTGTAAATTTTCTTCTGAAATGCTATTGTACTTCTGTAAGCATGGGGGTCCCCCTGAGACTGCCAATAGCAAGCTAATTGGCAGCTGTGCAGTCCCATCCACCAGTCAAACTAGCCTGCATGTGGTGGGCCAGTACTCTTGTTTAGGGGTGGAGAAATGAAAACTGGAAGCTGCCGTGCACAGAATCAGTGCATTAGTGTCAGTATTGTTGACATTGACTAGTGACTGCTCTTCAGGGTTTCAGACTGGCAACATTCTCAGCACTACATAAAGATGTTGGGGATTGAACCTGGGACCTTTTGCATGCAAAACATGTGCTCTACCACGGAGCTATAGTCTGTCTCTGAGGTGGTGTTTGAATATTTTTAAGAAACTAGAATGAGTACAAAATACAGTAATAAGTTTACTAGCTGAGAAAAGGCATATGAAACACACCTTATATGGGCTCCCGGTCCACTACTGAATCCAATTCAAGGTGTTGGCTCACACTGTTGCAGCTAGGACTTAATGTTCTTTAGACCACCATCTCTGTTACTTCAGTTGTGAAGCACACAATTAACATTCCTCTTCTCTATTCCCTGACATTTAAAGCCCTAAATGGCTTCAGCCCTGTATACCTGGAGCATCTCCACTCCCATCATTTAGGTCCAGCTCCGGTTCCCTCATTGTAAGAAGTGAAGTTACAGGGAACCAGGCAGAGGGCCTTCTTGGTAGTGGCACCCATCCAGTGGAACACTCTCCAGTCAGATGTCAGAGATAAACAATTATACAACCTTCCATAGCCATCTGAAGGCAGTCCTGTATTGGGAAGCTTTTATTGTCTGATATATCATGTGTTCTTTATATTCTATTGGAAGCTGCCCAGAGTGGCTGAGGCAACCCAGTCAATGCTACTATACTCTTAAGAGTTACACTTTGCCAGGCCCAATTAAAAGTAAACACTCTGAGCATAAGTTTAAACTAACTTAACTCATAGCGCCATCATTACTATAGGAATAAAATGGAGTTTGTATCTGCCAGTTGGACTGATACTAAAAACACATTTACTTAGGAATAAGCACTATTGTGTTACAGAAAAGGATAATATATCTTTTAAGTGAAAATGGTAAAATGAGTGTTTGTAACTGTGTACATACCCAGCTGCCAAATCCATGACTATGCTGTAGTAGTAGTAGTAGTAGAAGAAGAAGAAGGAGGAGGAGAGAGTGCGGCAAGCAGCGTCATGTCTGGTGGGCCCTGGCATGCCCATTCCAGCCTAGGTACTGACACCAAGGCTCTTTGCTTCTGCCCCATCCAGGTAAAAATGTCAGATTCTTCCCATAATGTCATTATTAAAAATGTACAACCTGAAAATTATTATTTTCTAAAATAATTATAGTTTTATCAAACACTGCAACATGGAGGAGACATCTCAATTATGTAAATATCCAATTATTTTACATAATTGTATCAAAATATATGTCTATGCAAGGCCCTAAAACTTTTCAAATCTATCAGGTAAAGATAAGGTCACAGTATTTAATCAAATTGGGGTGGGGGGCAATATGGTTTCAATATTGACATTAATGTAGCCATTTTAATCTATACAAATTAACAATTCTCTGTATGTTTGTCTCATTGTTACTTGTTATATGCAACTGCACTCCTAGTTAGATGCTGGGGTCTGAAGATTTTCAGTCAAACCTTCAGATCTCTGTTCTTGGTGGTGTTATGCCTCAAGACATGGAGTAGGGTGCCACCTAGTGTACTTCTGCTTAGGACTTCCTTATGCCAAGATGGTGAGAAACATACATTTGGGACTATTAGTATTTTCCCCGCCCCACATTATAAGGATTTTATTGCTTAAGGAAAACCACATTATTTTAGAAACATGGATGCAATCCATGGTGGACAAAAGCTCACAAAGCATTATTTCTTAAGGGGAAGCTAGGAGATTAAACAAAGCAGCGTTTCTGCCATTAGGTTTATTAACCATCGCCTAGATTCTGAAAGGGACGCGGGTGGCACTGTGGTCTAAACCACAGAGCCTAGGGCTTGCCGATCAGAAGGTCAGTGATTCGAATCCCCGCAACGGGGTGAGCTCCCGTTGCTCGGTCCTTGCTCCTGCCAACCTAGCAGTTCGAAAGCACGTCAAAGTGCAAGTAGATAAATAGGTACTGCTCCGGTGGGAAGGTAAATGGCATTTCCGTGCGCTGCTCTGGTTCGCCAGAAGCGGCTTAGTCATGCTGGCCACATGACCTGGAAGCTGTATGCCAGCTCCCTCGGCCAGAAAAGCGAGATGAGCGTCGCAACCCCAGAGTCGTCCGCAACTGGACCTAACGGTCAGGGGTCCCTTTACCTTTGCCTAGATTTGAAATAGGCTCTGGTTGTGACTCTTGACCGTGGTCAGCAACTATTGAAGGAGGATTCCAAAGGACAAATCCATTGGCACTTCCCTCAGTATGTGAGGGAAGACTGCTTCCACTATGCTAATGGCAAACTTTGTTGAAACTCAGGAGCCTGTTGTCCTCTAATAACTGCTTTTTTTTAGAGCAAATGGCAGAGATGCATTTATGAAAGAGAGGCCTCCAATAGGCATGGATATTCACACTAACCTAAACAGAACAGATTCTGAGTTATTGTTGCTGGTGTGGGAGAATGCTTTTCCACTCAGCTTCTGCCTGTGAGCTTCCCATAGGCATCTGGTTGGTCACTGTGAGAACAAGTGGCCTGATCCAGCTGGGCTCTTTTTATGTTCTTATAAGACAACTTTCTTCAGTTTCTTAGTAAAAGACAGTGGAACTGAACTGTTTTATTTTTGGAGTAAAGCTGGGAGCCTAAATGTTCTCTCTAAATCTTGTAATGTTTAAGTTTTGAGAAATAGCACTATATTGCAGTTTCCAGAAAATTCTGTCAAACTGAAGCAGAAACAGAACAAGAACTCTTAAGGTATGTCTACTCAAAAGTAAGTTCTGCTGCTTTCAATGGAGCTTAAAGCATAGGATCACAGCTTTTGAAACTAAGGGCACAATCCACTGAGAAGTTTTCCTGCACCAACAGTGTGGAAATGAAATGGAACTGTACAAAAGAAAAATGACACTCTCACAATAGTGTATGCCATGCATTTATGTGGAGCTGCCACAGGAGAAAATGTACCGCAAATGCTTTCCTGTGTCATGGACCCTCATAGCAAACAACCTGTTTTATCAGCTTCATGGAGTGGCAAGCAGCCATCCAAAGCAGTTAAAAGTGAAATGGAAAATATTTTATAACTTTATGCTACAACACTCAAGAACAAGAAAGGTCATGGCTCAGTGGTAGAGCACATGGTTTGCACTCAAAAGATCCAGCTGGCAGTCTTGGCATCTTCAGATACAGCTGGCAGCCATAATGAGTTAGATCAGGGTTTGCCAATGCCACTCCTGTGGAGACATGTGTACCAGCAGAGGCCTTCACTGAGGCTAAAAGAGTACCCTCCCCACCTACTGAAATTCAGCTTTCAAGTATTATAATGTAGTTAATAGACTAGGTTGTAGTCTATGTGAATGTGGAGTGCCCATGACAGTTTCTCCAATTTGAAAATGTGCCCACAGGCCCAAACATGTTGGCAACCAATGAACTAGACAGACCAATGGTCTGACTCAGTTTTAAGACAGCTTCCTACATAAGGAACCACTACAGGATCCACTACAGGATAAGTGCTACAGAATCAGCAGCAGAAAGATGAGAACAGACTGTAATTCTTACAATCTCAGCAGCTGGGACTCCAAAGAAATACTCCACTGGTCACCCCAGATTTCCCCCCCCCCACAACTATTGACAAGAGCAAGACAAGAAAAACAGAAAGTGAAGGTGGTGAAGGAAGAGTGGCCACTTTCTGTGGGATGTGAGGGAACTGCTGCACATTCCTAAATTAGGCGAGCCAGTGCCCAAAATGCAGTGGAGGCGGTGGATTCCAAGTGGTGGGGAGGTCAGCTGGAGGAGGATAATATTGGTCACATCTCTCACTATCCCAGTGGAGCTGGCGGGCATTTAACGTTGCTTTGTACTGGAACATCAGAGGAAAGCTACAAAGGCAAACAGCAGTAAACAGAAAAAACAGCAGAGCTCCAGGAACAGATTGGGAGTGATGCCTTGCTTTGAATGTGTTTCAGACCCAGCCTCCTTATGTAATAGCTGCTCCTGGTTCAGAGTACCCTGCCATGCTCCAAAGGCAAACAAACCCTTAATTGGAGCAAAAGGTAAAGGAAGAGAGGGGACAGAATGAACTCTGGAAGTGGAAAGGGCTCAAGTCTTTTCTCCGCTGGTGGAGGCTGCGATCATGTGACTCAAGCTTTTGAAAAGGGGCAATTGCCCCTGCTAATTACAATACAGAGATGTGTGTGAAAACAAATGTGCATTAGCCTTAGGCGTGCTTTGTCATCATGGTTGCCTCGTGCAGGGTAAGTGATTTGCCCATGTGGTCTCCTTTTCCCTTTGCTCCTGCTGAAAGTGGCCAAAGCCCCTGTTGCATGCTGCCCACTCTCCTGAACAATGAAATGTTTCAGGGGCAGCAAGATTGAGTTTAGCTTCCTTTGGATGCACATACTGGAGGACTTAAGGTGTCTTTGTTACATTGGTTTTTCTTACAAAGCAGAGCATAAGCGGATGTAAAACAGCAATATTACAAGGCTGATAAATCGGCTGATCAGATGCCCAAAGGCCTGGCACACCAAGGTGCTTTCAGTCAACTCACAACCACCTCTTTCACTTTCACACCCCGATCTTATGCCTCGCTCCTCCCTCAGCTGGAGGTGTGGCACCCCTATGACAAGTAACATAGAGATTGCAACTATGGTTGTTTACACACAAGCAATTTTATCTGAAAGAGGAGAGTGACTCCAAACATGTGCAGAGTCCTTCTCTCACTCCAAACCCACAACCAACTCCCACACACCATGGATTAGGGTAAAAAGGTCTTCCAGTGCTGTATTGTTTTAATATTTGACTGGAAGCCGCCCAGAGTGGCGGGGGAAACTCGGCCAGATGGGCGGGGTAAAAATAATAAAATTATTATTATTATTATTATTCCAGTGTGTGCATTTAAAGACCAGCTTGTGCTCTGGGGTGTTTAATTTTAGAAAGTAAGCGCTGTCAATGTTTCAAAAGTTCATGTCAGAATCTTTGATGCAACCCAAGGCTTTCTCCTGGTACAGCTCCTACTTCTGGTTTTTAGTCAACACAAAAAGAGGCCCATGCTTCTTCCAGTGGAGGACCAAGGCCTCCTGTTTGTCCCCACTGCTCACCTTAGGTGCTTCCAGGTGGGGATTTAGTATTGTAAATGGGGGCACTGAGATATCACAAATGGGAAATTGGAAACACTTAAAGAGAGAGAGAATAATTGTATTTCCCCTGAAAAGGTAAATCCAGTTTAAATTTAGAAATATACAGACTGGTATTTTGAAGACAATGGCATCATATGAATGCTGCAAAATATTTTGGGAAGTCCTGCAAAGAGGGAATCTCTTAATAGCTGGTCTGCACTTTCAAACAAGCCCAGGGCTATTTGGAAGGAGCCCAAGACAATAATCAGAATTTGGTTCCATACATTTGTACCTTCTACATGTGCTCTAGGGGCATCAATCTTTATCTGTCCTGCACAAGGGTCTTCAGACTGAAATAATGTGATATTAGCAGTATTGCAGAGTTATCAAAGGAGTGATGGAAAGAGGCCCACAGCTAAGGACTATGCTATCTGTCCAAATTACCTAACTGGTAAATATGCCTCTGCTTCCCCAGGCTCAGGGAGCTACTGCCACAACCTGGTGCTCCCTTTTGGAAACCAAGAGTGACAGAAGCCTGAAAAGGCTCCTGAAACCTGCCACATGCAATCAGTAAAGCTCCCATCACATAGCACAGCTGAGAATTAATGCTCGTGGCATGTAGCTGCTTCACTCCTGGGCGTTTGGCTAATGCTTGAAAGAAAAGCTTGAACCAGGAACAGAGTGTCCAAAATTCCACAAGAAAAAGAAAAAGAAATCTGAAACCTACTACATAAGAAGGCTAAATAAACTCTGCAAGTTACTTCCCTTCCAAACAATAACACCAGCCACGGAGTGGTTTAGGATGCCATTGAATTTCCTAGATGCTTAGTATGGAGCAAGGCAGTTCCACTTAAGATACCCCACTGTTTTCCCCACCTCCACCTGGGCCTATTGACTGCTTTGGAGGGAAAGGCCTGAGAACCACATGCATGCAAGCTACTGTTCAGGCATGCCACCTTGTCCCCGTGACAGAGGGGGCCTGGGGCATACCGACGTCACTGCAGCGTGTGCACGTGACATCAGCACACCCCACCGCATGGTGACATTACTTGCGCATGTCACAGGGGCGTGCTGACATGTCGTGCGGGTGCCCCATGCCGTGTATGCGAGCATGATGTACGTATGTCCCACAGTGTGTGCGTGCCACCATGTAGAACTTTAGGGGTGCCCAGCCCCTTCATTGAAAATCTGTGGGTGCCTGGGCTCCATGGTCCTGCATAGATGGTGCCTAAGCTCCTGTTAAAGAGAGTTCCTGAGAGGAAGACCAGAGTGTATTTCTAGTGTAACACTAGCGGTATCTTAAGACTTAGTATACACAGATCATAGTGTATAGGTCAGAAAACATAGGTCAGAAAACATAAATACCAGTACCGGTATATAATTATTATTACAGTACAGTACTTGGATTTTTATCCAGCCCTTCCCTCCACTCCAATAAGGCTAGGGAGGCAAACAGCAAAGCAATAAAAATAATACAAGCATTCAAAAAACACTTTAAAGGAACCAAGTATCCCCACAACTAAAAGCACAGAATACAAAAAGAAGAAGGTGCAAACTGACTGGGTTTGGGTAATCAGTGTATGGTCTAGTCAAAGTACACAAATTGAAGCTATGATGTTACAACAGAAGTCTAAACCCAGGAGCAAAGCAGTGTGTATGAGTGTGTTGTTTTGAAGCTAGGTGTGGTTATCTGTGTGCTTCGCAGTTGCCTTGTAAGGAGGGATATCTGAGCACATTTAAAATGAAAACAAGAAACCTGTGACATGGTAGGGTCACCCTCAACCAGAAACAGCAGTGTCATTCCAACAGTCTTTCTTTTCCTATCCTTGCTGCCACACTCAAGTGGGTGTCCTTGGGAGCTGGGGGCCAAATTTCACAAGGTATAAAACTATTAAGCAAAACACTCACCAACAAGGACAGGGTTGTAGCTGCAGCACAGTGATCCAGAGGCAAGGTCAACCTCACAGGGACTTCAACTAAGATACCATACTGTACAGCAAGGAGTGGGGACTCAAATTAGAAAAAGGCACCAAAGACCTGTGTTGCTTCCAGTACATGGAAGCCCAAGAATGTGACCTGATATATCCTGGCTTCCTAGACCACACCCTAACAACAGCTGCAGGTACTTAGAAGAGAGATTTGGTGATTTCTTACTCATGAATAGATCACTTACTATCTGTGCAACAACTCTGGGCCCACTGTCACATGCTATGTTGTCGCTCTTTAGCTGGACCCACAACCTTTTGGTGCTAGCAAGCCCAAGGACTGTGGGGTGGCTCTACCTCCTCCCCTGACAGCTCCAAGGAACTCTCTCTGGAGCACTCCTCTAGGGCAGGCTTCCTCAACCTCGGCCCTCCAGATGTTTTGAGACTACAATTCCCATCATCCCTGACCACTGGTCCTGCTAGCTAGGGATCATGGGAGTTGTAGGCCAAAAACATCTGGAGGGCTGAGGTTGAGGAAGCCTGCTCTAGGGGATCCTCAGTACTAGTTCCAGAGACCACACCTGCTTCTCAAAGGTCCTCAACCTGTTGGGCACTTTGTTCATTCTCTGAGGACCCCATGCCGCATACCAGGTAGGGGCTAGGCATGACCCTCCACTTATAACCCACAAAGGCCCCTCTGCGTATGTCCAGCACAATGCAGTTTCTTTCAGATTTTGAAGATTTCCATGGGAATATGTGTGAATGCATGAGCCACTCTCACTCTCATTTCAAAGAGAATAAGAAAGTGGGCGTGGGGTGGGGAGTATGCCTATATACATTAATTCCAACACTTTCCCCACTTGAGGGGAGCTAAGTTTCTAAGGAAGGGGCTTGCTGTGCATTTCCTACACTGCTCTGCCTGCCCAATCCCTTGCTATTTCTAATTAGGAGCAAGTTTGCACCACTGGCACCACTGTTGTGAGACCTCTGCCAGTCCTCCTCTCTTCCTCCTGGTTGAAAAATGAAACATTTATAGGAAAAGTAAATGAAAGTTATGAAAATAAGCTGCAGCATGGGACTTTGCCCCCTGTGTTATTATCTGTTTATTAGTCTGTGCCTGAAGGCAAAAGTCTTTCATAACACAGTGTGAGAAACCAATACTTGAAGGACTCTTTAGAACAATCTGCCTGATGCTTCATATTTATTTTTAAAATGTAGCAAACAAGAAGGGAAAAGGGGGAAGGGAAAAAAATCTTTTCTGGTCCCTTGGGAATGACAGACGGTTTTGTTTCAGTAATTTTCTTGTTGGGCACCTTCCAGCTGGCAACTTAGAAAGCTGACAGGGAGGGGATGTTTCATAGATTTTAAGCTGAATTATTGACCAGATTGTTTATCTAATAACTTTTTAATTTTGGAGAGGGTGACTACTTACAGAGAAGAGAAAGTGAGCATAATTGTTTGTGTGTGCGGCAGTCCAGATTTGAAGCTAACTGTGCAATATAAGACAAGTGGTGGGACAGGATAATTTGCAATATTATGGAAAGGACTTGAGGGCTGAGGCAAGGAAAGAGTGAGTAGGTGGGATGGTCAGAGCAGGAACAGGAGCAGCACTGTGGGGTGTGTGTGCCTGGGGAGGACTGGGTCACCGGATACATGCAAGTAAAGCATAGGGGAGCCCCCACCTACCATGAATTGCCCAGAGTATAGAGTAGGGGAGATTTAGCATCCACCCTTTCCCAAAAACTTAGGATGAAGGTCAAGCTTCCAATGCTTTACATATACCCAAATACAATAAAACAGATTTATTAGCAGGGACCACCCACAAACTGCCACCCTGGGGTTTCATATTTCCATTAAGCACGCCATATCACTCCCAAAATTTCTCCTCTTTCTTGCTACTTCTACTTATCTCCGTTTCCCAACACATTGGGGCACATGGAAGCCCTCTCCTAGTGCCTGAATTTAAATCCCAGTCATCTGCCACAACCACAAAAGCCATTAAAAGCTTCAAAGCTCCCTTCCTCCCAGTCTCTAGCTGCTTTTCTCCTGAATCAACCCACCATCAAAATGTGCTCCAGTTTCAGACACAGAGATAAATTATGAACCCCAGGCCTGTTACTGGTCATCATGGCTGTGCACCTACTAGACGTTATAGACTAGCAGGGGGTATACTACAAAGCACCAGAAAGTAATTGACACTGTTTGTGGTAAAAAACTCTGGTTTCGATGCTTGCTCGGTCTTCCTGTTTTCAGCTTTCCAAAAGGATTCGTGAAATCTTCATTTACTTTTGTGGTGAGATCTGAAAAACCTGAAAACTTTCCAGCTGGGCCTGTTATAACTGCAGTTTCCTCCCTCTGAACATTTCCCAGCATTATAAACTTCTATTCCTAAGGAAGATGCTCATGCAACTCTAAAGATTGTGCCCTTGATAATTAAGAACAGTAAACACAAAATAATGTTCTATGGAGTAGTTAGTTACTGCACCCTCCTTTCAAGAATCGTTTCTGAATTTGCCATTTATGGCTACCTCCATTAATGACTATATTTATTAAAATATGTTTGTGAATGTCATTAACACCCATGTGGCCCATTATAACTGTTGACATGTCAGAGGCACCATGCTTATTTGTAGCACTGTATATATATTTTTTTCCAAATGCATTCCAGGATATTTAAAATATCAGGATGATAGAAACAACATATGATTGAATAACTCAGATCCTGCTTACAGGCTTCCTTCCCATGGGCATTTGGTTGGCCACTGTGAAAATAAGGTGCTGGACTAAGTATACCTTTGGCTGGATCCAACAAGATTTCTATGCAGAAAAAAGATGTGCATTTTAAATCAGTTGGGGTAATGAATTTGTATAACAAGATTTTTTACTACATTACTAAATAATTTAAGACACACTACATTTCTTAATAATTTAATAACTTTTTAAATTCAGAAAGGGTGGCTACTTCCAGAGAAGAGAGGGTGGGGTTGTTTGTGTGTGTTTCTTGTTAATATGGTAGCCCTAATTCAAAGCTAATTGTGCAATTTGCTTTTTTTTTATTATTGTGCAAATCTGCCTATTATTGTGCAGCATTAATTTAGAAAAAAATAAACACTTTATATCCAAAAAAATGTCAAAGTGATGTAAAAAATAGAAATAAATAAAATATATTAATAATCAAGTAGAAACCTATTTAAATACAAATTTACTATTTCATAATTAACCAAGCCAGGATTATCCTCCTGGGAGACCTAGTGGACTAAATATGTCTTCCGATATTTATTTCCCACTCTTTACTTTAAGGTCCCAGGCCAGGTTACAACATTACAACATTAGAAACAGTTAAAAACAACTGAACAGGTGCTGAAATCTCCAAAGGGTCAGTGAGTGACTGATAACCACAGCCAGTACAGTACTTCACAGCACAGACTTATTGAGTTAGCTGCCCTATAGAAGAAGAAGAAGAAGAAGAAGAAGAAGAAGAAGAAGAAGAAGAAGAAGAAGAGGAGGAGGAGGAGGAGGAGGAGGAGGAGGAGGAGGAGGAGGAGGAGTTTGGATTTGATATCCCGCTTTATCACTACCAGAAGGAGTCTCAAAGCGGCTAACATTCTCCTTTCCCTTCCTCCCCCACAACAAACACTCTGTGAGGTGAGTGAGGCTGAGAGACTTCAGAGAGAAGTGTGACTAGCCCAAGGTCACCCAGCAGCTGCATGTGGAGGAGCGGGGAAGCGAACCTGGTTCACCAGATTACGAGTCCACCACTCTTAACCACTACACCACGCTGGCATAAGGAGAAATAGTTGCATCAGCAGTGGGCTATACCGTACTGTGATGTCACAAATGATGGATCTAAGTAATGGCACCAGTGGTCATATTTAACACAGAAGAAGGAAAAATTCCCAAGATTTAGCCTATGCATTTTATTCTTGTGCAACAATGCTGCCCTCTAGTGGAAGGATAGTGGCATTTAGGGGAACCTATTGATTTCAGTGGAGATCATTCAGCCTCCACTGCTGTAGATGCAACAGCAGATCAAGTCTGCAGAGAACTCTTGTAGCAACAGTGGTGGGTGTTGCCCACTGTAGCTGGTAGGATGGGAAGCAAGAAGAATAGGTGGAGCTAACTGTATTTCCAGTTTTCTCCCTGTCCGCTTTTCTGCTGAATTCTTTGTTTATTTATAACTGGAACATGGCTGCAATATATGGGGAAAGAGGACATTGTTGGTGTCCAGCAACATCTCTCCCCCCCTCCACTTCAACCAATCATACTCAGTACTTAACAATGCCTCTTAAAACTGAGCATAGGACAACACATGCACAATGCAATGTTTGAAGTATGGCATAGCTTTCTCTTTCTGATGCAAGTACACAGGATTGAAAAGCTGAGCATATATTGAATTCCAACACATAAGATTTCCACTGCAGTTACATCAGTGCCATGCACTAGACAGTTTGAGGGGTGGTGTTGTGGATCTAGAGTGTGTGTTTCTGGCACTGGGCAATCAGGACTACCTACCCAGCTTGTTAGTGTGCACTATAAAGCACAAAATCAATCACACATTTAATTACCTTGTGACCAAAAAAAAGCAAGCTTCTTACAGTAAACTCCTATTCCATGTCTCCTGGCTTGTGGGACAAGATCAGGTCCTATTGGGAGTTATTAAATTGGGCAAGGTCCTGATATCACACGAGGCATCAGATTTTCTCCCACTCTAGACCCTGAGCTAATACGCGTCACAAGAAGTGCTCCCCCACACTTCTCAGTTGAGCCCTATTAACCAGTAGGCAGCACATTTCTGATGTGGCACTGTTTGAGCTTTATTCCAGCAGTTTTATTTCTATTGGAGGAGAAAGACACCACTTGGGATGTACTCTGGTTAGCACTCCTGAGGAGAGGCAGCTTTCCTCTTCTGACACAGCTTGCTGCACTTTGCTTTTCCCATTTACACGAAGAGCGGGAAAGCTGAAGTGAAAAAGGCTTGCAAGGACCTCTTTTCTGCAGCACATCTTCTCTCACATACTTGCCTTCTGGTCTGGGAGGAAAGCAAAGCAGCTGCTCAGCAGGGCAGCCCTACCATTAGGCAGAGTGAAGCAACCACTCTGGGTGGCAGATCTATATGGGACCATCCACACATCACTTATTAGTTGTTCCACGATGCTTCCTCAATGTTACCACATTATTTCTGCCTGGAGATGTACTTTTGTGGCTATAATGCAGCAGAAGTGGGACCAACAAAACAACAAATTGAATTATTTGTGGTATAAAAAATTACAAGATTTTAGCACGAAGCTAAGAGGATCAAACCTATCCATTCTGAAGGAAATCAGCCCTGAGTGCTCACTGGAAGGACAGATCCTGAAGCTGAGGCTCCAATACTTTGGCCACCTCATGAGAAGACTCCCTGGAAAAGACCCTGATGTTGGGAAAGATTGAGGGCACAAGGAGAAGGGGACGACAGAGGACGAGATGGTTGGACAGTGTTCTCGAAGCTACTAACATGAATTTGACCAAACTGGGAGGCAGTGGAAGATAGGAGTGCCTGATGTGCTCTGGTCCATGGGGTCACGAAGAGTCAGACATGACTAAACGACTAAACAACAACATGGGACATTTAGTATGTTCATTCCGAACAATTTTCAGGCACAGAGTGTATTGAAAGTAGGATTGCATGTAGCTACCCTAATACCATAATTAATGAAAATCATAATGAATGTGCAATTAAAAGGACACCCCCCCCCAGGATTCAACTACCAATCGTTTTGTGCATGCGGAAGGCGGGGGCCACACACCATCTTTGTTTTAGGCAAAAAAAAAATGTCCTTAGGCTGCCCTGTTCAGCCTAGCAACCCATGATTTGCCTACCTCTGCCACATCCCATGACATTTGTTAACAGCTGCGCTTGATTTCTGTTTGGTGTAGTAGTGCAGGTATGACAAAATATTGAATGTCTATCTATCTGAGCAAGTAACCTACCTTTGTTATTGCATATACACATGTTCTGTTTTTATGATAGTCAAAAAAACAAATATTCTTAAAATATTTACACTTGTATATTTTCTTTTGAATAGTGGTTCTTTCTAAGATGATTATGATATTTACATATTGTTTATGAAGAGCTTCTTTATACAATATTCAGTTTGGGTAATTACTGTATTTTTCCGTGTGTAAGACCAGGTTTCCCCCCTAAAAAATCAGGTCAAAAATTAGGGAGCGTCTTATACATGGATACATCTCCCCCCCCCCATTTTCTTAAATCTGAGTCCCCAAAAATAGGGGACGTCTTATACATGGGGACGTCTTATAGATGGAAAAATACGGTATACTTTTTAAAAAATTAGTTTCCCTAAGGGAGGACCAGAGTGATCTGAAGCACATTGGACAATATTCTTTTTCCTACCATGTGGTTTTTGCTCCTTTTCCTTACCTTTTGAAATGTGGCCTAGTTTCCAGGTGAGAGTGATCATAATCTCCATCATAGCAGCGGCCAGCACAGCATCCATCACCTCAGCAGGTGTAACACGGCATCAAGCAGCAACTAGAGCTATGCCCCATCAAGGTGCTATAGGCCTCTCCTGCTTTCCCGCCTTTTTAACCTCAGGGCTGTCATGAGCAGCAGTGTGGCTGCTTTGCCCCGTTTATTCTCTACCCCAGTGCCTTACAGTGGCAGGCCAGGCCTACTGAAGCCCTTAGCCTTTCCTCTTCTGAGCAAACAGCTCTCAATTCCCCTCAAGAGTTGCAGAATAGGTGTGTGTAAAGAGACAAACAGCAGTATGAAGGCCTATCAGGGGTAGGCAACCTTCGGCTCCCAGATGTTTTGGGACTACAACTCCCATCATCCCTGACCACTGGTCCTGTTAGCTAGGGATCATGGGGGTTGTAGTCCCAAAACATCTGGGAGCCGAAGGTTGCCTACCTAGTTCTATGTGGTGAAAAATATGCAAGCCACGCCATTGGTGAGCCAAGAGCTAATATTGGGAGGAGGGACCACATGCCTCCTAGAGCAGCTTGGAATCAGCCCCTTGTGGTTGTGCTTAAGATGGTCGTTAGCCTACCTCTACGGCTGCATAAGCAGGATACCTTTTGACCACATTTGAACCGCATGTGTGTGTGTGTGTGTGTGTGTGTGTGTGTGTGTGTGTGTGTGTCCCCCGCAAAGAATTCTGGACACTGTAGTTTATCCTTCACCAACTTACAATTCCCAGCAACCCTTAACAAAACACAGTGCCCATAATTCTTTGGGGGCGGGGCGGGGCAGGGAATAAGTATAAAACATACTTTAAAGCAATGTAAAGGCCCTGGGTCCCCATCTGCTTTACATCCAGAACAAACAGCAGGCTTACTCCATAAGAAGATGGTGTCTGGTGAAAGCTGTAACTTCATTTCAGCATTATATGGAGAGGAATAGCTGTTGTCTCCCTCCTCTCTTGAGCAAACAGTTCGCTTTCCCTCATGAAGTGCAGGAATGGAATGTGGCAGGGGCTAAATTGTTGCACAGTGGCCTAAGCCTTTGCTGCAGGAACACAATGGAGAGAGGGTGATAGCTCCCAGGCACTGCCCTCTCTTAAGGTTTTTATAGCTCTACATTTATTTCTCATGTGGGTACATGTGCCTGGCTGTCTATATCACCACAAGACTATGGAATCGCAGAGCTCATTTTACATGATGCCCAAGCATAGTAATTGTATGGAAATACGTTGCATATCAGTGGTAGGAAGGCATAGGATGACTGCTCAAATAAAACTGCACCCATCACCCATGGCCATCTTCCTAGGCTGCTAGTATATTGAACTACTGGTATGTTATGATGAAACAACTAGATTTCATGAAAGAACAGGAGTGAATGCAGGTGACCACTTACCAAGTGGCAAATTACCACAGTACATATAACACTGGCACTCAGTCTACAGTATCAAGAAGCAGTTGACATGAACACTGAAGTACATTATCAACTGGCAAGTTTTATATGAATCCACCCATTGGTTGCATTTGCACATCATAAAACAGAGTTAAGAGGGACCAATGAATCACAATACCTGGCTTAGTACTACATTTGTTTCGTTCCAAACAAACCATGATGTGAAACCAAGGTTTCTTCTTGGCTTACCCATCATGGTTTGAGGGGGGGGGGGAATTCACTGTCCTAGGCTCAGGCATAATGCTAAGCCAGGGATGGTGGTTTGTAGCTCCCACTAGGGGAGGAACTAAGTGGAACCAACCTTTGTGTTTACAGTAAACCAATAAATATAGTTTGCTACAACATGTGAACTGAACCCACTGTACCAAAGCCCATTGGGGTTGTTGCAGGACACTCAGCATGGATCAAGTGAAACACAGGATTAATGCAACGTATCACAGGAAAACCTCTGAAGAGAAATAATTAAGAAATGGACACGGGTTTATGTAAAAAAAAAATGAAGTGTATTTCAGGAGTATTTGAACATCAACATGCAGGTACAACAGGAATAAAAATTATTGCACCTCTATTATGTGGCAATTGTTCAAGTTTCTAAAAACACTTATATCCCAACATTATGTTTCTGCTAGTCAGGTGCTGATTGGCACCAACTTGAAATTGAAGCCCATATTGAAAGGTGGGCTCACAGCCTCCAGAATAACAAAAACCAAAACACAATGTAAACACACACACAGCTGTAAAATCACCCACTAGAAGTACAGCATCATCCTTCATGTCCAGTAAGAGAAAACTGGAGAAAGACACAATCCTCCCCACAGGAAGAAACAAACAAAAATCCCAAAGAACACCTAAATTCAGTGCTAATGAGGGAAAAAAGCCCCACAGGTCATTCCTTTTACCCTGTCTATGTTGAGTATTCTTCTGTAGCATAACAAACACCAAAAAGTCTTAGGCATTGTTCCCCAGGAGTGGTTTTTAGGCAAGGCGAAAGTCAAATATTTACACTTAATATCTATTTGATGGTTTTAGATGCACCATATAATGGTGTGAAGTATTGCTGAGAAATGCACCAGCTGGATATTGAAAGGTTTAAAGGCTGTATGAAGGAAACTAAAGTTGAATTCTAGACACCAAACAAAAATAAGAGAAAGTGGGAAAGCAACTTGCTAAGGGGACTGTGTATATTGCATGCCTAAACAAAGTTATCCAATCACCCCCATTCATGGAACATCATGGAGATCAGTCTCAGCTAACTGGATCAACACTGTATACATATAGTGGCTTAACTAGACTATACCTATGCAAACACCTGTCTCCTCAACATGGTAACATCACTTCAACTCTCATCACATGCTGTCTCCTGATAAGCACTTAAAAATATTAAGCCTAAGACCTTAATTTTTTCCCTCAGAAACATCATGATTGTCTGAACTCTTCTATGAAGTGGGACAACAGTTACAGGAATATATCAAGTAACATGAAAAATGAAGGCTTCTGCAGGCTTTAACAATTACATAGGTTTCCTGGTAATGGTAGAATGAATACATAAAAAGGTAATATCTAAGTGGCATCTATACAGAAATGAGGTGGCCCAATATGCTTTATTTGGCTAAACTAGAGATATAAATCCTTTGGCTGCCTTTGTGTAAACAGATGCTACAAGGTATGTTTGAAGCTACATTATTCATCCCCGGGGCACAAATTCACACAGTGTAAATCAATGCATTTAATATTTTTACATTATTCAAGTTAATGTGCATTTCTGAGTGGCTATGCCATCAATTCCCTTTCCCACAACGTATGTATTCACTGAGGCCCCAGTTGCCTCTGTTCTGAGGGCAACACAGCAAAGTGATAGGAAAGGCTGGTAAGATAAAGGTGTGGCTGGATGGAGGAAAGCCAAATGGTTTACTTTAAAAATGTTAATGCATAAATTTAGCTGTTGTGCACTGGTGGCAGGATCAAAGAGATTAGCAGGTCTTAAATCACTGTAGGAACTACCATTAAAGTTTTGAGTACTGAAGCTTCAAGTTCTATATGAGAAAGCCAATGGATCTTTCTGCAGCATTACAACACTCACACTCACACACACTATTCCCTTTATTACACACACACACACACACACAGGCTAATATAAAGAAAACCCCAAATCAAAAATAAATTGGTCCAAAACTAAAACCAAATAATTGGGTTCTAAAACTAAAACCAAATAAGTGGGGAGAATCAGGGAGTTTGGGCAAGACACAACTGAAATGAGATTATAATAAATTAAGGATTTAAGAACATGTTCCTAGTCAAAAAATACATGTAGGCTCTGTAAGGAGAAATGGTGCAAGAAGAGCCTTCATATCAGAAACCTGGCTGAGCAATAAAGCTGTGCTGTAATGAATTGCAATGCTTGCCCTGGAGAGCTATTAGTCAACATGTGATCACCTCTGTAGGTAGAATAGCAGACTATGCAATTAATTACTTTCTCTGCTCACACAGATACACACAGATGCATTCTGTTAGGCAAGGCTGTAAGTATTGTGGAGTTTATGGAAATAGTTACTTTTGCCTATAAACTGTAATTAGATTCAATAAGTAATATACTTGAAATGCTGCAGCTAGTGCTATACTGTATGTATCAGTGCAGTATCATAGACTCAGATGTCTTTAAGCAAAAAGCACCAACTGATGTTGAACTTTCAAAAACATTCAAAAGGTTACTTAGAAAATATAGACATTTAAGAAAGGTAGTAGGTGGATTAAACAATGGAAGGGAACGTTGAATTATAATAAACTTTCTGCATGACTGAAGGGTCAATTTACTGAATTACCTACTTACACTTGGGAAAGAGACACTAATGCTAACGGGACTATTTCACTTAGACACGGTTTGGTCTTAGCTGCCTCCTGATGAATCAATGAAGATCACTTCTCTCACTCACAAAGTCAAATTAGAACACTTCACTGGATTTTAACTTTCTTCCACAACAATCAAGATAGCTCCATAAGACTGGGGGTGTGATAGTCCCAAATGTTTGCCTCTCCCAGCAACATGTCAGTACAGTAAATTAGCTTAGGTTGCTATAGCAGGGGTGGGGAACCTGTGGCCTCCAGGTGTTATTGGACTGCAACTCCCATCAGCCCTAGCCAGCATGACCAATAGTCAGGGATGATGGGAGTTGTAGTTATCAATTACAGTGAAAGCCTATAGGCCCCTTACTCCTGAGTTAGCATAACCGAAGCACCATGTGCCTCTTTTGAGGTTACTGACTACTTTGAGCAAAAAGGATTAAAAATTCTAAAAAGGGGGAAGAAGTAATCTTCTTTTAAATCAAAGCCTTTTTTAAAAAAAATCAAAGATAAACTAAAGATTTTAGTTTGACGTTTTGCTTAACGTTCTTTTTAAAAGGAGGATATTGCCCCATTGCACAAGCTGACACAAGGTTTCCTCACAGATATACATAAATTGGACATCTATGATATGTAAGAAAATATGTGAGGTGGCATAATGATTCAGAACAGTCTGCCATCAAAAGTGTTTATTTTAATCCTTGCCAACTTAAAAGACATGACCTAAAATTTTGGAAACAAGGACTAAAATTTGGAATTTGTGCTCAAAATGTGCCATTTCCAAGTGAGCAGTCTAATTTGGCAAATGTAATTCCCTGGAATTTTGAAAGAAAATAGATATTTAACAGAATGCTTCAAATTTAGGGCCAAAAATGTTGGGGGGGGTGGGGAGTTTGGAAATCATTTTTTAAATCTTGCTTTAAAGATACCCTGCTAAGAGGCATCAAACGCCGAGTACAAAAATAGAATTGCAAGAATGAAAAAGGCAAGAGTGTGAAAACACAAATAAAAAAAAAGTTGCACAAGTTTTGTGTTTTATATTTGTGTTCTACTAATGTTGTATTTGCTTCTGAATGTAGATATGTTGCTATGTTTTCTTCACGACATCACCATCTGACAACAGGAAGTCTCTTGTTTGTGATTGACCTCCAGCCTCTCCGATTTCTCCTGGCATCAGAGCGGTCTCCTTTTTGGAATTCTGGCTACAATCTGGTCCAGAAGAAACCACTGTGCTCTGCCTTGTTGTGCCATCTGCCTGTTTTTCAGGTGGAGGCAATTGCCACCTGTCCTCCAAAATTTCAGGTACCTTAGAATTACCAGTCCCTGGCTTCTCTTTTGCTCCCACTGAACACTCTGGCTCCAAAGACTCTGCTAGGCTTTCGGACCCAATATGGGAACCACATATGCTGAAAGGTTTGGATGTTACTGGGCCTGGGCCTTCCTTTAGTGTTTCCTGCATTTCTTCCTTTGGCATACTCTCTTTCATATGAAACAGTTCCTTCGGGAGGAACTCTTCTCTTGTTCTTTCTAGTTCTCTTGAGCCAGATACGTTGATATTTCCTGGGCCCAACATGCCTTTTGCACCTATTGCTAAAGGAGCTGGGCAAACTGATTTTCCATTTTCAGCTGCAGCATCAAGAGCGAGACTTGGTCTTCCTATAGGACAATTTAAGTTTGTATCACTTGTACCGGTATGACTTTTGTGTTTTGAAACTAATGCTGCAGATGACAAACCTTGTGATTCTTCCGCATCAGGAGACCTTTGTGCAGATGTTTTGCCACTGCTTGTCAGGTTCGGAATACTGGTGCTTTCCTTGACAGACTGGGCTTCCTGTTTCTGAGGTGCATCTTTGCAGTCCATTTGGCTTATTAGTGGAAGAGAGCTTGTGCTAGTTGTGCAAGTAGAAGAAGAAAGTGCTAACAAAGGCATAATATCATGAGACAACATATAAGTAGTTTCTGTAGAAGCAAATTCCTTCAGGTTATCTTTGCCACTTGCCAGCCCTGAACAGTCACCTTGACCGAGCTGCAGATATCTCACTGGTAGGCACTTCACCTGCTCTGGGCAGTCTATGCTTTCCTGGATAATCAGAGTTTGTTTAGGGTCTTCAGCATCTTCGAAACAGGCACATTTCTGATTAGCAAGTTTGAGAGTATTGCCTTGTCCTGACTCTGATGGGGTTTCAGAATCTGTTAGCTTAACTGCTTCACAGTCACCAAATTTTTCAATAGGAGAAGTTCTCACACAAACTTCAGATTGTGACTCATCTATACCGGCCAGTGGTGTCCTTGCAACATCCTTTGGTTGGCGTTGATCCGCCCCTTTCTGCAAACTGACAGTTTTTGGTTCCTCAGGAAGAAATGCATCATCCTCCATACTGTCTTTGCTTTCCAACTTGGAAGAACACTTCATATCCTCGGAGAAAGGATCAGAAACTTGGTGGTCTCTACTGAAGGCTGGCCTGTCCATTTTCTTCCCATCTTGACTATCTTCTGATCCTTCGTCAGTTTCATCTTCAGAAGAATCTACTTCTGTGATGGCCTCCTGCTTCTGTAGAGACTCCCTTCGCTCCACCCTATCATGCCGAATAGGTCCCAGTTTTCTGGAAGAAGGTTTCTGCAGGGTCCCTTTTTCTGCAAGTCCAACTTTGCCTCCAGTTGTTTCACTCATGGATTCCTGCCAACTCTGGAGGCCAGGATCTCTCTGGAGCATCTCCTTTTTGAATTCTGAATGGGAGATGTCCAAGCTATGCTTGCGCGAAGACGACATCTTTTTTTCTGAAGAGAGAGAGGAGGTAAGTTTTTCAGCTGACTGGACTCTCTTCAGCAGAGGGGATCTTGGCGGCTCAGCACTCTTGGGCCTTGAAATCTGTCGGACAAGAGGTGGGGAGGAGTGTAACTTGACAGGAAAAGATTGCATGATGCCTGAACTGCCAACTGAATGCCCTGGCAAAGGAGAAGGGGAGCGCTGAGGCGACGTAGACTGTGGGGTTGGCGAGGGAGTGTGAGCTAGTGGCGAGAGAGGAATGTTCCCTGCAGATTTACGTCGTGGAGATCGATATTGCCGTTGAAGCTTTGGTGCTAGTCCATGCAAAGAGCTGGGTCGGATATGTCCCGAACTAGCAGGGGAGTTGGGAACACTTGAACTAGGTGAACTGCTCTGAGAAGAGTTTCCACCAACTGTGAACATAAAAAGTAGGATATTATTATTATTATTATTATTATTATTATTATTATTATTATTATTTTAAAAAAGCATGGAAATACATTGAGAAACATTAGGAACTGCTATAATACATGCATCACATTTGAAATAAGTTGACTACTGCAACCTGGCAAAGGTGGGGTTGAATTTAGGCAGTTGTGGTCCACTGCAACAGAAAATATCAGTCAGCTACACCCTGTCTGGATTGTGCTGCTTTCCCCCACTATTTTCTACACCACATTACAATTTTTGGTGCTTGGCCACAACACAGTGAGAATTCAACTTACAGCAATCAAACCCTTTCACATCTTCCAAGAGGTTTATGCTTCACTTTGGGAACCCTGATAGTTTGTAAGACAAGTCTCCTTGTGCCCTTCAGGCTGAGAAAATGCTACATTATTACTACCAAGTCTGAAATATTTGCTTAAGGTCTGCCACTCTCTACTCCCTGCTTCCCCTTTTACCTGAATGTGCAGACTCAGGAGTAGATCGGTAACTCTGTGTTGGTGAACGAGGGGAGAGGTTGTGAGTAGGTGAACCAGGAACACTCTCTCCAGATGACAGAGAACGGTTGAGAGAAGACAAACTCCTGCTGGTGTGAAGCAGAGAAGCCTGCTTGGTAATCTTCCTGAACAGAGAGCTCTTCTTCTTACTGAGAAAGTGAAAGTGAATACTATCATTATTTGTAAAAACAAATAGGATCAGCATCTTTGATAAGCATCTTTTCCCAGCGAAAACTTGGATCCAGGAGAGACTTCTGTAGACAAGGTGCAGGGGGGTGGGCAAATTTTGCCAGTCCTCCATTCTCCCTGCAACCCTACCCTGTGCTATTCCCATGCAGAGGACCCTACAGTCATCCAGAGTAGATTTTTAGAAAGTGCAGATGGAGGCAATTCTGAGACCACCCTGTTCATAAGCAGGAACTTCACTTATGGAACTCTGGGTGCAACCCATAACTTACTAAAATCGTTTCTCACTGTGTAATTCTTGTGATATAAAACATTCACTGGCAGAAGATATTTCTGCAATTTTTCTTGGCAACTGCTATCAGAGCATAATTTCATTTCCTAAGAGAAAACATCACTAACCTTTCCTGTCCATCTTTTGTTTTGCTTTTCTTGTTCCTCCTTGCCATCTTTGATTTATAGCTGGCCTTCCGAGCTGGCCCCACTTTAATTGATGTGTTCTCAAAAGGTGTAGTAGATATGGACACTTTATTTCCACTCTGCCAGCAAGAAAACACACAAACACATTTTACTTATCTCTTTATCTCTCATGAGTATTTTGGTTGGGCTGGATGTTAACGCTAGGGGAAATGCCAGTCTACCACTGTGTGACTTAAATTAGCCTCTGTAATTCTGTTTCCTCTTCTCCAATATGTATTTATTCATTTTGTCTTTAGAAAATGCTGCTAGGTCTTCTTGAGTCACAGGTTTTTCAACTAATTAAGCAACATTTTTTCTAGTTGAAGGACAGCCACAAATAGCTTCAACACTGTGATTCCCATTATTCAACATAAATTTGTTGAGGTAACCAGAAGACAACCAAATAAATTACAACATGTCCAGCAGCTTCATGCTAGAAATTATTTCAAGCAGCATTTCCCAACTTCAGCACTTCTACTTGGTTTTATCTTTGTATTCCTTTCTCTTCTAAAGCATGGATGGATTACCTGTGGACCGCCATATGTTGTTGGACTTCAATTCCTATCCTCTTTCACTATTGACCATGGTGGCTGGGAGGTTAAGAGTCCTACAACAACAGGAAGGTCACAGTTCCCCATCCCTGCTCTAAAGAATTCACATCAAACAGAAACCATCTTAAGAAATATTTATTCAAATTACTCCCCATTCAGGCAACAGGTTCAAAGTTCATTTGCTCCTTGCATTTCTCATGCAAGTTCCTTCTTTGCCAACTGAACTCCAGTTCTGCTCCATAGCACAGGAAGGCTTGCAACACTTCTGGTGTCAGAGGCACTAATCTACTTGTGAAATTGTATTCCAGAACAAAATAAAATAAAAAAAATTCCTTCCAGTAGCACCTTAGAGACCAACTAAGTTTGTTCTTGGTATGAGCTTTCGTGTGCATGCACACTTCTTCAGATACACTGAAACAGAAGTCACCAGACCCTGATATATAGTGAGAGGGTGGGGAGGGGTATTACTCAGAGGGGTGGTGGAAATGGGTGAAAGGTTGATAGCTGTGGTAAACCTGTTGACGACTGTTAACGGCTGCAATTAGTCTTACAGGAAAAAGCAAGGGGTGAGAAGGTTAAAAAAGCTTTGTCATGTATAATGAGATAAGAATCCAATGTCTTTGTTCAGACCAGGTCTCTCCATGGTTTTAAGCTTGGTAATGAGTTGCAATTCAGCAACTTCTCTTTCCAGTCTATTTCTGAAATTCCTTTGCAATAAGACAGCTACTTTGAGATCTTGTATAGAGTGTCCTGGGAGATTGAAGTGCTCTCCTACTGGTTTCTCTGTCTTGTGATTCCTGATGTCAGATTTATGTCCATTTATCCTTTGGCGTAGGGTTTGGCCTGTTTGTCCAATATAGAGAGCTGAAGGGCACTGTTGGCATTTGATGGCATACACAATGTTAGATGATGAGCAATTAAATAGTCCTGAGATGGTATGTTTGATGTTGTTGGGGCCAGTAATGGTGTTGTCCGGGTGTATGTGGCAGCAAAGTTGGCATCTGGGTTTATTGCAGGCTCTGGTGCCAGTGTCTGTGTTTAGTCTGGTTGTAGTATTGTTGTGGGTGAGGAGTTGTTTAAGATTGGGTGGCTGTCTGTAGGCGATGAAAGGTCTTCCTCCCAGAGCTTGAGAAAGAGAACTGTCATGGTCTAGGAGAGGTTGTAAATCTCTGATGAGGTTTACAACCTCCACCAGAAATTCAATGACTTTCACCCCACCATCAACCTAACTATGAACCAATCTATGCAAGAAATACATTTTTTGGACACTACTATAAAAATACAGGATGGGCGCATAGACACCACCTTATACCGTAAACCTACTGACCGACAGACATATCTACATGCTTCTAGCTACCATCCCAAACATACCAAACAATCCATTGTATATAGCCAGGCCCTACGTTACAGCCGCATCTGTAGACCATGACAGTTCTCTTTCTCAAGCTCTGGGTGCTACTGGAAGGAATTTATTTTATTTTATTTTGTTTTGACTATGACAGACCAACACGGCTATCTACCTTTAACTGTATTCCAGAAAGCACTCCAAAGTGCACCTGCTATGCTAGCTAGGTAAAACGTTTCGCCAGCAACAATATATTGCTGTCTGAGTGTTAGGAAAACGATCAGAAGCACTACCCTGAAGAGAAGCATTTGGACCTTCCAAATCAAAGAAATCATTTCACATTTACCATGTGGAAAAGCCTTAAGACAAAATCAGAGCAAAATGCTTCGAAAAATATTGTTTTCAATCTATGAAGAGAGCAATAAGAGAAAATGGTGTTTTACAGGTTAAAAATTAGAAGAATAATTCAAATAGCATGTTCCTCATGGTGAAAGAGGATTCATGTTTTAGTAATGCTGCTATTGATGGTTTTGGTTCATCTGCATCTATTTTTCTAGTACAATATGCTAGGCTCTGTTTTGCAGAAGCCTTAACAACGCAAGACTCCTTGAAACTTTTACCCTGCCTCTCAAAACCAATTTTCAGGACAGTGTACAACATACTAATCAAAATACAAATAAAATAATTAAAACTAATGAACAGCATACTAAGAGCAACATATAAAAGCAACATAGATTAAAATCATCAGCAAGACAAAGCAAATGAAAGTCTGGGGAAATAAAGGGTATCTGTCACAAAGGGATACTTCAGGAGAACCTCCTTGGGGTAAGCATCCCTTTTTTTATTAAGTATTTATGTTTATGCACATTGCACTTGTCACACAGCATGTGTGTATACTCCATCTTTACCTTCAAGACCAACTCCACCACTTCAGTATGAACCAGTCCATGTACAGGCTCTCCATTCACATGGGTTATCAAGTCCCCTTCTCTCAGACCAGCCTCACTTGCAGGGCCACCTTCTTCTACATGCTGACAATATAGAGACAATACATCAATTTCAACAAACAGAATCATCTATTCATGTTACCTGCCCTCAACTCTACACACTGGCGGAGGAAGAGGAATGCGGGGGGTAGCACCCCGCCCCTGGCAGCACGATCCCGGCAGGGTGCCATCGCGGTTGCCGCCCTGCCCCTGCAGGTGGCACACCCCGCCCCCAGGACGCGCACCAGCCCCGCCCCCACCTGCTCTCCGCCCTCCCCTGCCAGAGCATGAAGCTCCGCCACTGACTCTACATACAAACCAGTCTCAGAATTTCTATGCTATAAGGCAATGCTATGCTCACTACCAAGTTTTTCATTTGGACCTTTGTGAAGATATAAATGAACTGCCTCAAACCAAGTCAGACTGCTGGCTCATCTAGCCCACTCGTCTATCTAGCGTACGTTCTATGGGGTCTCAGGCAGAGGTCTTTCTCAGCTTATCTACCTTACTGGAGATGTCAGGGACTGCACCTGGGGCCTTTTAGCTGCATGGCATGTGGTGTGGTTCTGCTACTCATCTCTAAGTTATTAATAATAATTTCTCTCCCAATACAAATAGTTATGAATATTTATGTGTCAAGATGGGTAAACAATCAATTGCAACCATGAAAATAAACAACCAAAATGATGACGTGTTCAATTTGTGGCATGTGATCCTGTGCCTTGTGACAGCTAAGTTTTCTACATAATGCAGTCCTTGTGAAGGTCAAGCAGAATAAAGATCAGAAGCAGATTTACAAAAGCAATTATTCTATTCCATATTATTATTGTATCACTGATAATTAGATTCAAACAATAATCACCATTTTGATGAGGAAACCTTAAGTGATGTCTATAGGGAAATTGGGGCACTCTTTCCCCTCCCATTTCTTTTTTTCTTTTTAACCTGTGAGCATCATGCAATTAAAACTGAGAAACATTCTTTGTGGGGAATGGCTCTGGCAAACAATCGCATATAAACTTCAAAAAGAGAACACGTATACAAGACAGGCTGTCTGAGAATACGGGTGAAGGAGAAACAGCAAGCGCACACAGCAAGCCCCTTGTATAATTCACAGTTGAACTGAATTCCAAATCCCTAGTCAATTCAGTGGGAAGACAGTGATGCTTTAAGACATGTAATCAACTCCAGGCAGATGTGTGAAAAATCCTAAGGGAAGGAGATGATCCGAAGCAGACCATCATTGTCAACACAGCTCAGAAGGAATTAAATGTAATTAACCCAGGGGTTACAACTCTGATAGAGAGCTCCCCACCCAATATATTTCTGTAGAAGAGAGACACCATTTCCACATTGATTCTGGGAAGAGCCAAAGAAAAACAAGGGGTTTTATTGGGCCCAATTAATTAAAGGTTCTTTCCAATTTAGGCTATAAGCGAGTCATATCATGACTGAGACGAACGTACCCAGACCATGTGTTGCACTATGTAGACATCACTGTTCCCCATGTAGACTCTAATAGCACGAAGTGTGAAGCCGTATTTCTTCCCAGCTCGGTGGATGATGATTGGTGGTTTGGGATTCATGACAGCAGGAGAAAAGTCCCGACTTGGAGATGAGTCTCTTGAAGATGGATTGGAGGAGAGAGAATGAGGTGACATTGGGCTAGCCAATGGAGAACACGTATGGTGCTCTACATGAAAATAAAGAAGGACTGCAAATTAGAAAGCCTGGTTTTCATAAGAAAATACAATGTGCATTAAATTAGGAAAGCGGAACCAAATACCGGTATCTTGATTTGTAACACTTGTAGAATTATATCACTTGCATTTGAAAAAGCCTAATGACACTTGATTCCCCTTTTCCTGGCCATTGAAAATATGTTTTAACAAATCAACATCTGAGAAACGGAATATCAGGATTGTGCATTATTTGTCACCGCTAACCTAGCCAAGTTATTCCTTTATTCTGTAACTGACCTGTAAGCATGCCCTAAAAAATATTCTGATTTCAGATCTGAAGCTATGGGTTTTTCTTCTTCTATAAAATCACCTGTCTCAAAAGGAGTGCCTTGAAAGGCTTAACATGATCAAGAGGTTGGAGCACCTTCCTCATGAAGAAAGCCTGAAGTGTTTTGGCTGTTTAGTTTGGAAAAATTACAGGGGGCATGACAGAAGTTTAGAAAAATATGGATGGTATAGAGAAATATTTCATATAAACAGACAGACCCTAGGAACATGAAATGAAACTGATGGCCCCTTGAATCAAGAGTCAGGACATTAAAAAGAAGCACTTTTGCACACTGCCCATAAATATGGTGCTTAATACCACAAGATGATGTGGGATTAAGCAACTCCATAAAGGATATTCAACCACAGTCACTGGCTGTGAACTGAATTGCCATATTCCCTATTCACTGTTTAACCACACTGTCTAGTATACCAGACAATGGGAGCAAAGAGCAGATGGTCATGGTTAAGTAAATGGAAATATTTGCCCACATTGACTCACTTCTGGACATAAAATGCTGAACCTGACCACAGATATGAACCAATACTGTCTATGGCAGGCAATGAGAAAAAGGGCAACTCCGCACAGCAAATTTTACCCATTTGAAACTCATTCTGTTGACTTAAGTAGTGAATTCACCCGCAGCTTGTTCTTTCAATGAATGTTAGAGCTAATTACATGCCGGGAGCAGTGCACAGCTCCTTAAGAATGAGCCGCCAGGAGAGGGTTATATGCAAATAGCTGCCTAGGGCCATATTGCTGGCACACTGAGGTTAGATTTCTATTTCTATGGTTCAAATGCACTTAGTAACTTGATCCATTGCAGCATGTTTTTGCACCATCTCAGCTGTTCACAAAATTCTTGAAATGCAGTAATGTCGGTAGATGCCTGCACAGCTGCAAGACACCTACATTTTTCTCATGCTTGCAATTTTAACATGCTGCTCCATAAACATCTACAAACAAAAGAAGCTGCATTTTAAGAAACTATAATAAAATAGCTTATGGTAGATGTCGTTAAAAAGCTGACAAATAAATTGCTGTCCTCGATATATAATTGTGCTATAAATGACAAATTTTCATTTAAAGTCATGTTGTTCTGGCGGTGAAGATGTAATGATCTTCACCACCAGAACAACATGACTTTAAATAAATCTTGGTCCAACTTGAAATATATAAAGGTGCTTAAAAGTCCTCTGGTTTTAAGCAAGTCACCCAAATAATACTCTTTCTGTATCTTACCTGAAGGAATTAGGAGAGAGAGGGCTGTGGCCGATGCTGACTTAATCACTTTATTAACAGGACGCGTGGTCCGTTTTTCCCCAGACTCCCCAGAGAGTAGCCTATGTCGGGCTCGCCGCACTGCCAAGTCACTTGTGGCTTTAGGAGTAGTAAACTCTGGGCCCTCGTTGCTATTACTGCGAGTGCACTGATCAGAGAAGTCTGTAGTGCTTCCAGCTACAGTATCAATTAAAATAGATTAGAACCATAGGGAATTTCTAACAGTCTGTTCCCCTGCAGGCAAGTATATGAAATCAAAGTCATGTTTACACACAGCCCGACAGTGAACTTTCCTCAGAAGCAAACCCAAGCCCTGAAGCCTTATTTATAGATGCATTTAACTAGGGGTGTTATAATCTCAACAAAATTACCATGTTTTCCTTCTGCTACAAAAACACATAATTAAGCCAAAGAAACTTCACCCCAAACACCCTGAATAAAGCTAACTCTGCTACTGTGTTGGAAGTAGCAGAAGTCTGAGATTTATTTATTTTTTGGGAGGGGTGGTATCATAGCTGGCAACTTTTCCCTTTTTTTGCGGGAAATTCCCTTATTCCGAATAGGATTCCTTGCGAGAAAAGGGAAAGGTTGACAGCTATGGGTGGTATTAAAGATCCAAACAACATGATGAAAAAAGAAGACCAGTTAGTCTATCAACAAAAGTTGGGGACAAAGACCACAACCTGTTTGTTTGCTACTTCTAAACAAGATGTTCTGTATTATAGAAGGCATTATGAGATAGCTTTTAATATTTTAACATGGACCCAACAGAAAAGCAGTCCAGCTTTTTTACGGTTGCAAAGTGAAGCCAGCTGTTGGCCCTGTGGAACTGTGCAAAATTGAGTAACAAACTTCTTGAGAAACAATCTCCTTACCTGTGACAGGTGAGCAAGACTGCAACTCCCTGCCACACAGGTCTGTCTATATCACCTCAGAGAGATCACTGGATATCTATGTGTGGGTTAACATCTGAATATGGTTTATGAATGTAAAATTCAGTGCATGTAGTGCCAGATTGCATTGTTGATCCCCAGACTAGGTATGTGGTATCGCCCACACTGTTCAGATCTATGTGACATTTATGCACATATTCCCTGTTCAATATGATGCCTGTGCATAGATGCCCAGCAGAACAGAAGCATCCAGGGAGGCAAAATCTTTCTACCCCATATTGTGTAGGGAGATGTTTAGAATGACCTGCCCAAATAACAATAAGCTTAGTGCACCTAGCGGAGACAATGCTTCCATCTTGAAAGGCACATACCTGTCAGTGTTGAGCTGCTCATACTGCTCAAATTACTGACAGTTGAAGAGGGTGTTTTTAACCCATCCTCATCATCCAGTTGTAGTTCTCGCTCCACAGGTTGTTCTGGAATTGGAAGAGGGTGGCTTTCCCGTGGCGGTGTCCCATCCAGCTGTTTCTTTTTACCTTCTTCCTCAGCTGAAATGGCAAAGCGGGGCATGTCAAGAAGCCCAGAGCATCGCCGGCGGACAGTCAGAGGTGGACTGGAGTCACTCTCTGTGTGAGAGGATTCAGACACTGAGAGATGTTTACGCAGTCTGGGGGGAAAGAACAGAACAAACCCCAGATAATTTATTTTTCAGGAAGTTGGTGATTTCAAGATGCAGCTACTGTTAATGATAGACAAGCATAATAAAGCAAAAGTCAAGAATGAGCGATCTAGTTGGAGCAAACTTTGACATGCTTATAAAAAAGGCAAGGTAATTTGGTGCTATGATTTGTTAATCAAAGTGATGGCATTTCAGTCAAGACAGAACTGTAATTAGATGACTTGAAAAGACTGAAAAGCCACTATTGAAGCCACAAATTTCACAAATATGTTGAGCAATTTATCAAACCTTTTAATCTCATATAGCCCACGCTCCCTATCAATATAGGTAGCTGTGGTTGCATTTCTTTCTATTTTTCAGTACACCAAAACCAAAGTATAAGTGAATTTTATATTTAGAAATAAAGCTTTCAGAAATTTAAAACCTTTTATACTTAAATTTTATACACCAATCGCAGCAGAATTGATATAGCACGATCTGCGGGTTGTACTCTATATTCATTATCTCAGTAAGGCTAGGAGATGGTTTCACTTGCCGAAAAGTCACATTTTGAAGCAGGAATGTACTAGCTAATTCCTCATACTCTTTGACACTATGCTACACAACACTAATAATGAAAGGTCTAAGTGAAGCAATTATTTGCACTGAGTACAAGTCATAAACTACTGTTTTTCCATTTAGTATCAAAAAAGGGGAAGGCATGATTAATGGCCACAATACCTGTATATGTGATTTCCTCCCCACACTTACTTTTAAAGAAATCATTCCTTTCAGCCAAATTAAGCATTTTGGAAGTTGAGTGAAGGCATTTTATTTTGATAGAACAGGTTTTTTTGGAGAACAGTTTAAAAACAGTCTTTACTGAAACTGCATATTGCTATCCACTATCACTGAGATTTTAGCAGAATATGCAGAATTGCAGCTTGAAATATCAAGCTACCAAGTCCAATATTTAGACTTGTATTAGAAGGGAACATTTGTATTCAGCATAATGAAAAGTACCAATACATTTCTTTAAACACATGACTGTAAAAACCTCTACACTGGTACTTCATTTAGATGTTCATGTGAGCATCCCTTTCAGACAAAAGGTAGCCAACATGGTGTCTGTCATTCAGATGCTATGGAGTACAATTTCCATTAGCCCGAGCCACCACAGTCAATTGTCAGAGATAAGACGAGCTGTGGTTCACAACATCTGGGGACCACTGTGTTGATTTAGACCCCTCACAAAATACTTTTTTGCTTAACAGTAAAACTTGTTTCATTATATTTGTTGTGATAAAAGTCTGGCAACGCTTCATGGAATATTAGCATACAGTGGTACCTCGGGTTACAGACTCTTCAGGTTACAGACTCTGCTACCCCAGAAATATGGGACGTGGGTGGTGCTGTGGTCTAAACCACAGAGCCTAGGGCTTGCTGATCAGAAGGTCGGCGGTTCGAATCCCTGCGACGGGGTAAACTCCCGTTGCTTGGTCCCTGTTCCTGCCAACCTAGCAGGTTGAAAGCACCGCTCCGGCGGGAAGGTAAATGGTGTTTCCGTGCGCTGCTCTGGTTCACCAGAAGCGGCTTAGTCATGCTGGCCACATGCTGTACACCGGCTCCCTCGGCCAATAAAGAGAGATGAGCCCCGCAACCCCAGAGTCGTCCATGACTGGACCTAATGGTCAGGGGTCCCTTTACCTTTACCTTTAACCCAGAAATAGTACCTCAGGTTAAGAACTTTACCTCAGGATGAGAACAGAAATCGTGCGGCGGCGGCAGCGGGGTGGCAGTGGGAGGCCCCATTAGCTAAAGTGGTACCTCAGGTTAAGAACAGTTTCAGGTTAAGAAAGGACCTCCGGAACGAATTAAGTTCTTAACCCAAGGTACCACTGTATTTTGAAGTTTATCTGTTCATACACTGCTTCTTTGCCCCCACAAAGATTATTTTAATCCAGAGGCAGGGAGAAAAAGTAAAGGACACCTAGCATTTGTTAGGCTCACATTTCAGGAGACCCAATCACCCAGCTGCGGTCTCGACACTTCAGGCCAAGGCTTTCTAGTCTGTCATCTTTTTCCTCACTCAGGCTACGCTTGGTAGGCGGCGGTGTTTTCCTCTCTTCATGGATGGAAAGGCGTTCCATACTGCTGTACACCTATAGGTACAATCAAATTGTATATTAGAATGACAACGGTCAGTGATAGACTCTTTAAATCACAGGATATTTCAGAATTCCAATTTTTAAACTGAAAAGATGGACTTGGCAATGTCCTTTAATTATCTGCTGAAGCCAACAAAAAGATGTAGGCACCCACAAATTGCTGTTATTTCTGTAAAGTGCTTTTAAGTTCTATGCTTGCAACAGAGGTTTTGGAAAACAAAGATTCACCAGTTTAATTAATGGTGAGGGTGTTAAGATTTCCAACCCCAGAAATAATCTATTTCTAGAAATTCTGTAGTACAAGCTTAACCAAGAGAGATTTTTTTAAAAAAGAAATCCTACACCCTACTGACTAATTTGCTTAGTCAATCATGCCTCAACAACTGCTTTACAATGACATCTTAAATCATTGAACAGTTAACAGGAGAGAGAGAGAAAAAATCTGTGTTTATAAGACTGAACTCAACTGAGAACCTGATTTGCATATGAGACTGATGAAAACAACATTATTAAAAATTCACAACATCAACAGGATAGCTATTAATAAATTATCTGGATGAATTGTCAGACAACATTTTCAAACTATAATGAGCCTTTCATGCCACCCACATGATGAATGCTGTATTATTTTTCAGAGCTCAAGACACAGGCATGGCTACATCAGCTCAGTTTTGCACTGTATCCCCCCAAATACTGCATCCATACCTTATTTTGTGCCTCATCACTGAGTATTCTAGTTCAGAAGTCAAATTTCAAAATCCATTTGGATTTTTCTGGAGAGCTCCTTGAGCAGGACACAAGGCACAGGCATTCTGCTCATGCCTATTAGTATTGCTAATTACTAAGCAACCATCGTGTTTTAGGATCTTTTCTGAAAATCTTGCTACGAATTTTCAATTTCCTCCTAACGTCTTTTATATGCTTCTACTGAAATAATTCCCAAAACAGGCCTGCTTATGTGTGTCATCTCTAACAAATTCCTACCCCCACAAAAGTTGACAGAGCAGGTACCGGTATGTCGCTCTGTGGTTAATTCAATCCCATAAATCACAGCACAGAACTCTGTTGGGCCCAGAGTCCATTTACTAATGGACAGCTCTTGTACAAGTAAGTAATTACAGTGGTACCTTGGTTCTCAAATGCCTTGGTACTCAAACAACTTGGAACCCAAACACTGCAAACCTTGAAGTAAGTGTTCCGGTTTGTGAACCTTTTTTGGAAGCCAAATGTTCTCAATTTTGAGTGCCACACTTCCGTGTTGAGTGCCACTTCCGTTTTGAGTGTTATGCTGAGGTCTGTCTGTTTTTGCTATTTATTTTGCGTTTTTGTTTTTTGCGGCTCTTTCGTTTTTGTTTTTGTGACTGTGTGGAACCCAGTTCAGCTACTGAATTATTGTGTGACTGCAGTACATTGTTTATTGCTTTCATTTTATGGATCAATGGTTTCATTAGATAGTAAAATTCATGTTATATTGCTGTTTTAGGGGTTGTTTTTAAAAGTCTGGAACGGATTAATCCATTTTGCATTACTTTCTATGGGAAAGTGTGCCTTGGTTTAGAAACGCTTTGGTTTTGGAACGGACTTCCGGAACGGATTAAGTTTGAGAACCAAGGTACCACTGTAACTCCTAAACAGCCTAGCTTCCATGTAGGTTATAGAGATCATACAGTTGTTCATACTGCTTTGACCACAACAGAGTTCAAATCCCATCTATTTATTAAAAATATATACCTTGCTAAACCTTGGTGAACATGAGGAAAACTGCCTAAGTTCCACATGATCATCATCGTTCGTGTCATCCTCTTCCTCAGAATCTAAATGCTGATATCGCTCGGTGCGAGCTGCAAACGAGAACACAGAATTGAGGTCATGTATTCAACAGGCAAGGAACAGTTGGCACTCTTGGGATTTACAAATAAATATCCTACTTGGGATCAGGGACTCTCCTGAGATTCATCAATTATACAACTGGAAAATAATTCGGCTTGATTTTTAGATAGCAGTCATTTTTTTCTTTCACCATCAAATTTTCATTTCTCCTGGCCATAAGGTACACAAAGTTATCAAAACAAATCACAAAAGTACAGCTCTTTCAAACTTTTAAAACCAAAGATTCAGCCAGTTCTCCTGTCAGTCCACCGTGACTAGAGTAAAAAGGGGGAGTTTCAATTATTAACATCATGGTTGTAGAAATCCTGTTAGCCTGGCTGTGCACATTCAAATTACTTTTAATACTGTTTTGCTACAGCAAGAGCAACTGAAGCTACTTTTACTGTTACACCTCTTACTGTTACAATAGTAGGTGCTACTGGAAGGATTTTTTTAATTTTATTTTGTTACACCTCTGTCACACTTGCTGAGTAAACAACAGATTGTCTGCTAGCTGCACTAATATTCACATCCCTCAAGTAGCTGAGACAATAAATGTACTCAACGCATCTTGACAACAGAACGGTGGGACCGAAAAGTGATATTTTTTTTAGCAGAAACCAATTCAATTGTAATTGGTAGTTTTCATAGCCATGATGGAACTTAATCATTGCATATAAGGAGCAATGGGCTAGCAAGACAGAATTACAATTACTCTAATTTTGCAACTGACATCTCAAAACAAACCAAAATACTTAATTGAGCTGCTTGATGCATATGCTGTGCTGCAGAAGCAAATAAAAGTCACCTTTTCAGGTATATATTGATTAAAGTTGGCCTCAACACCAGCTGCATGCTGCATAGGAGACAGAAATGACAATTCCTATCTGGGAGGCTTAGCTTGAAAGAAAACCTGTATCTGGGTAAAGTAGACTTCTCAAGGCCTTTTGTCAGCTTTCTCAAATTAGAAGCTCTCTCTACAATAGTCTACAAATTGTCTTTTATTTTACTATGAGCAGTTCAGTGCAAACTTTATAGATCAGTATGTGCAACAGATCATCCTTAGTGGTCTTGCCAATTTTATAGCATTCTCCCTGTTACTACTTCATTTCCTCATATAACACCAACTTACAATGCACAAAGTTTTACTTTCAAATCCAATCCAACTCAAAGCTTATCCTGAGTTTATCTGCACAATGCAGAAGAACTGTAATATAACTCAAACTTCTGAACATTACATTGGGATCCCAGAATGACATTTTTTGCAAGGTGTAATGCAGTATGAGGCTATATGAGTGATTCCTGAATCAGAAGGTTGAATGTATTTTAATATTTTGTTGGAAGCTACCCAGAGTGGCTGGGGAAACCCAGCCAGATGTCTGGGGTATAAATAATAAATTATTATTAATTATCATCATCATCATCATCATCATTATTAATGGGTTTTGTCTGAAAGCTCAAAATATGCTCATAACTCCCTTTCATTAACAGGTTTGCAAGCTACTTACGTGCACATCTTAATACTCAATATTAACAATAATACTGAAAATAATCTACAGTTAAAAGTCAACTCTTTTCCCTTACTGTCAAAGTAGCTTGTGTCATCTTCCGATTCTAACTGTGGAATAAATTCTGCCTTTTGTCGGAGTAATCCATTCCAGTCTAAATCCTTGAAGAATCTGTGTTGCTTCACCTCAAAAGCACTCCCTGAAATGACAACATTGTTAGGAATTCTTAAACCATGTCATAGTAAACGAAGCCAGTGAATCTACCCTTCGAAAAATGTTTAAACATCAGTCAACTGTTAGAACAAAGTAGAGCTCAACTGCAAGACCCAATTGCTATGATGTGAACAAGTCAGGGAATGGAAAAAAATTGCACCATTCAGCTCTTGCTCCCCATTTGTAATGACATATTTCTGCTGCAGAACCCTATACACTTTTAATGGCCATTCTGCCAAAGACTGAGGAAACAGCAGATCATTGAGAAGGTTAACTGCATGGTCACCAAACTTCCCCCTTGCAATTAGCAGGTTTGGGGGTTGGTTTTCACATCCTGTGGTTATATTTCAGAGTTTCCCACAACCGTTTTGATAAAAATGAGTTTGTACCTGTTCCCAGCCTTTCCATAGGATTTTGTCGGAGAAGTTTACCGATGAGGTCCTGCGCATCTAGTGGTAAGGCATCATCTCCTTCTGGCCAGGCAATTTCATCTATATAAATTAGTTTGATAGGATTAGAATAGAAAAATGCAGTATTCTGCTCAGGGAATGAGACTTTATTGCCTTCCCCGCCCCCTACAAAGATGCAGCTCTCTGTGCCCTACAAAAGCTGTTCCTGCAGGGTCAGTGGAACTTCCCAACACCTCCTGAGCCAAATAAGTAGACTTGGAGCCATTCACCAAATACAGGGAGACAACACTTTTTGCTTATAAAGGTAGGACACATACCATGGATAACTTGTCCAAATAATTCTTCCGGTGTGTCGCCAAAAAAAGGAACGCAGCCAACTAGAAACTCATACAAGATTACTCCCATGGCCCACCAATCCACAGGCTTTCCATAACCCTGCCGCAAGATCACTTCTGGAGCAATGTATTCTGGAGTCCCACACACCTAAACAAGAAGGTGGGGAGAGGTAAATGAGCTATTGCATTCAAAATCACTGTTGTTCCACATAGCTCATGGAATGAAGATTATCTTTCCTACTGGAAGCATCCCAGAGAATGGAACTTCATATTAGAAAATTGAAAACCCCACACCGAAGCCAATTAGGAGTTACAAAGTTACTGCAATTATCCTGAGACGGTTCAGAAGATTTTAAAGACAAAACTTGTATCCTTTTATAGTTGAAGCTTTCTTCATAAATAATATGCATCCATGAAGACAACTCATACTCCTGTTTTATTTCATTAAGAAGTCCAATAGTGCCATGGCTTTGAACAAATTATGTAAGGATTTTTAACTTTCAAATGTTTGAAGATGTACACAAGGGTCATCAGCATGAATGTAGCTTTGCAGGCCTAATGGAACTGTATCTGTAACTGCCCTATACGTAGGGATCTTTAATAAATATGGATTTTATTATGATACCTGTGGATCAAAGAGATACGTGTCACAAAACCTGCAGGGCACATACTTGCTATTGGCTTCCTTAAAGAACAGCATGTGCAGTTTATTTATAGATGTTTCAAAAAGAAAACTTCAGAGTACCTGCTTATCCAAGAATTCTCTGGCATCTTTCTCAATGTGTCCCTCATATAGGTTGGTTGTCAAGCTCATTAAGCCAATTTTAGAGAGGCCAAAGTCTGTCAGCTTGATGTGACCCATCGATGTTATGAGAAGACTGAAGCAAAAATAGGTAAGTGTTACTGAAAAGTAAAGCAAACTAAAGTTTTATACAGTGTTGTACTATTTATGATCTACCAAAACACTTGATAAAATGTCCTTAATTTAGAGTCTTGACTGCCACACAGTATAGAGGCAAACTTCCACAGGCAGAGAATTCTACAGATATACTCTTTTTCACAATGAAGGCACGCCCTTAAGTGAGGAAACACTGCCCAGGGCCTCTTGTACTGAACTTAATGTGATGACTTTCAGGCCACACAGGACTGTAAAGATCAGCATGAGTATCTTTAGCTGGGCATGAAAGTGATCAGCGACATTTTAATGTCTTACTGATTCAGTTCTGAGCAACTTTGTACACAAACATTTAAAATTAAAGTTTGAGTCAAGATATATGCTATAAAGTTGTGCCCTGTCTGCATTTTTAGCAGCCATTAAAGTATAGGCACTTCTCACTGCACAGGGACAATGGGGTCCCCCACTTCGTTATATTTAAACTCTAACTCTCACTTCAAATTTAGGTAATCATGAATGAAAAGAATAGTTTTTCAAATATATTTCACTAATAAAAGCACAGAATGACATCTGTAAAGAAAGAGCTCAGTAACAAGAACATTAAAATAAAAACTTGCCCTTGCAGGAAAAAAAATGGCACACATCGTTCCTATAACTATTTTTAGCATGGACAGCTGCGACTACAGGTCCAAACATGAGAAGCTAAAAGCGTACTTGTCAGGCTTTAGGTCACGGTGGACGATGCCATAATTGTGGAGATATTCCAGTGCCAGAACAGTTTCTGCAAAATACATTCTTGCCATATCAACAGGTAAAGCTCCAATATTCTTCAAGAGAGTTGCACAATCACCTCCTAAGACAACATGGTAAAAAAAACCCAACAGCATAAAAAGATGAGAAACATTTGCGTCAAGTCGCTGTCTGACAGCCAAATCTGACAAATGCAACTTGTTATAGCAAAATCCGATACCCGTCTATTCAGAAATATGTTCTACTGAGTTCAATGAGGTTTATTCTCAGGTAGGTGGATATGGGTACAAGACTGCAATATGCGAGTGCAATATTTTAATAATATCCCCCTTTATACTGGCTAAGATTTGCTCCAATACACTGCCTCTGGCATAAGGGTCTGAAGTATTGGTCTTGTGACTCTTTTCCCAGTATGCATGTGCACTACTGAGGAGCAGTTCCCATAAGTACACAAAAGAAGAAAGGGGGTGAAAGAAAAACAGTAGTGTGTTGATGCTAGAGAGAAGGTAGTGTTGTATGTATTTACATTTAGGTGAGCACTCTCCACAGCAATGGGTATCCTATGTCATGCTTAGCTTCTAAAGACTTTTCAAAATAGTATACACAACAGTGAAAGCACAGGAGGATGACCGATCTGCAGTGCTCACCACTAGTGATGCCCTAACCAATAGGTGCCTATGAGACTATGCAGCTACATGGCATCGCCAGCCACAATAGCTGTGCTTGTTGGGTAAAATATGACAAAACTTGCAGTGCTTAAAAAACAAAACTGCTCAGGCTTTTGCAAGTCTCCAAGGACAGGGAGCAGCACAGCAACGGAGCAACAGACTTGCAGTAGCTTTCCTGTTCTCACTTTACACACAAAAAAGCAATGAGGATACTTCTGGTTCATCAAAAAGAGACATGAACCTCTGCTAAGAATGCTGGGGTCCAATTCACCAGGAGTTTTGCAAGTCAAAATTTTGACCTTCCCAAATAAGAAAACTTATACAGACAACAGAAGACTGACATTGTATGCTCCTAGGAACCCAGTCTACAAAAGGGTGAGAACCTCTCTCTGCACTAGCTAAAGTGTCTGGATAGTGCTCCACTTTGAGTGCACTTGTGGGTTTTAAAGGCATGAGTGGGAGTTGTCATGTGAGTACTCTCAAATTAAATGTAGTTAGCTGGGTAAAAACCCCTCCTGGACGTTGCACAACTTGGAATTTTAGAACACTACAAAAACTGCAAACCTAAGAAATAAGGGGACACTGATCGCAGATATTTGACTAATTTTAATTATTCCTCAAGTGACAGACTCTGCCAAGCATCATTACACTTAATTATGTATGGATAATACTATCGTTATTAGCCAACTTCAAAATCCATGGCTGTTCCCCTATGGAAGAGAATACTGTATAGTGTAGGAGTACATTCAATTCATTCCGCTGTGAACATTCTCCAATTTCTTATTTCTTTCACATGACCCTTAAGTAGGATACCAGTACCTACAGTTTCAAGAGCAAACATGACTAACTAGTCCATGATGAACAGGACCACCTCAAGGTTAAAAACTTTGTGGCACATAGTGGATTTATTATTCCATCCTCTAAGATGGTACCTATAGGACACTATGGAGAATACTGGAAAGCACCATGCAAGTCAGCACATATAAAATTCTCTACCACTTTCTGGTCAATATGCAAGATCATTATTGTGACAAGTTGAATTCTATGGTGGTGAAACAATACCTTCCACATACTCCATAACCATGCATAGGTGCCTCTTGGTTTCGAAAGAGCAGAACATGCTCACAACAAAGGGATTCTCTGCAAATGTTAGTATGTCTCTTTCCACAAAAGCTTGTTGAATTTGGTTCCTCAAAATGAGATTCTGCTTATTGATCTTCTTCATAGCAAAGCGCTGACGGGTAGTTCTGTGGCGCACCAAGAACACTGCACTGAGACAAGAAAGTTGCACTGCATTAGTGATGCCATGAGCAGACTCCAGGAATTCTGAACCCTGCTTCTCTTATTCAGGATTCACTTATTGGGTTAGATGATAAAGTTACGAAGAAACAGAAAATGAAGCACAAGGAACAACTCATTTTTCTCTCCCTGCTCCTTCTGCAATGATAAATATATTGATAAGATCTCAGTTCTGACTCAAATTCATAATGGGTGAGAGCAACAAGTCATAGTTTCTGTCTGATCCCTGTGTAATGTTCATCTATAAGAAACAGGACTTCTATAATCAAATATTATTTTCACGCTTATCATTATATCATTATCTGCCTGTGCACTAATATCAACATTTTCCAATTTTGAATAATCATGCCAATTTCCTTTTCTTTCAGAGAGACTGCGGTGCCATACTACATACAGAGTATTTCACAAGTAATTGGGGGGAAATTATCAGCGCAGCATAACAAGAGTAGCTGATCAACTCATCTCCAGTCCTTTATAAGATGTTCAGAATGCAAATATATATAAAATCTTTTAAAATCTTACCAAGTTAAAAAAATAAATTGAAAAGTTTCAAGCAAAACTGTTGAACATGTCACCCCTCCCCCTTCCCAAATTTAGTGATCAAATTAATTTCATACTTTCCCCCTATTTTATTCAAGGCCACAGGGAATAAATAGTGGAACTTCTCAATGTTTGAGATGAAACAGGTACAATGTGGGATCTTAAAACATGTTTGTTGAACTTTAAAGCAGTTGGGAGTTGTTGGGAGGGGGCTGAATGTGCTTCTACTCTGGGGATAGCACAGAGAGATCACGAAAACAGCACAGAGGAGCAGCATGGTTTCAATCAAATCTGACAAACTTACCTTCCCCCAGCAGTGGGTTTAAAGTACAAATATCAGGAGCTATAGCTACAGATCTCCTGCATCATTGTCATTTATGACTCACGGTTAGACTTCAAATGAATTTCTTTTAATTGCTAGACATAATCTTATATCCTTACCCATATGCACCATTGCTGATTAGCTTAATTGTTTCAAATTCCTCTTCAGATGGAGTTTTCTTGGCTTGCACAGTGGCTCCCCGACTCTGAAAACACCAGAAATACTTTTCACTCTCCTTTTAATGTTAATCTTTTAAAGATACATCTATTTAAGTCTAAAGCCAATCACAACCAATTCTGCTTTGGAAGCATCTTTAAATGGTTTCATTGTGCTTCCAAAATCTCTATTCTAAAACTTTGTTCTACCTGTTTTATCTCAACAATTTAACATACACTTTTGTAGCTCTTTACTGATATTATCCAGAGAAAGACTGGAGCAATTCTTACTGTTTCTGACTGAAACACATCATGTATGCCCATACATTTGGGGGGGGGGGTAGTAGAAGAGTTTAAAATTTTAATCTCCTTTTTAAATATAGATAGAACATTCAGGTATTCTTCATGAACAGAAATGATTACCGGTATATCCATGCACAATTTAGACTTTAATAATACCCTATTAACACAGAATGGCTTTATTACAGACATGCTATTATATGATTAAAAGTGATCCTTTAACTCAGTACCTTTCCCTCAGTAGAATCATCTGTCTCTGGAGTGTCTGGACTATCAAAGCTGTTCAGCTGGGCCATTTCTGGGGGGAAACCAGAAATGCACACTCTTAGGATATAATAGTATGCAATATGGTGATCACATACCTAGTTTCTTCATCCACATGAAAGCTAAGACACACGGTTCTCTATACTCAAGAGTATGTGGCCAAAATCTGAAGGCGTCGGATAGAAGAAGCTGGTGGTTCATGATATTTTTTCCTAGCAGGATTCTTTAATCAAAAGTTTCTCCAGAACATTTAAACAAACTAATTGCAACATGTGTGTTTATTTAGGGTTAAAGTGATAATTTCACAAAAGTGTCCATTTCATCTCAAAGATTCTGATGATCAAACAGTACATCAGAAAAGTCACCATTTACCAGTACTTAGAAGCTGGAGAGCACTAAATGCTGAAGATGGAAAATACATCAGTCACAAGATGTGCCACCTAGGGCCATGCCACGTCGCCACACATTAGGATGTTACTGTGTACACTGCATGCACCCCACAAAGGAAACCACCTTTTAAAATACTTTGTGGGCACCTGGTGCTAACTGCAGCTCTCACTCACTATGTAATCACTGTTTATAAATGTTTTTTTTAAAAGCAGTTTACCTCTTACACTTAATACACAACCACTGCATTTCTTAATGTGTGAATCAGCCCTCAGACTAAGCTTGCAATATTATACTCACAAACACGGAAGTAAGTTCCATTGAACTCAATGGAACTTACTTCTGAGCAGACATGCTTGGGTTGCACTGCAGGTAACAAGGAGGGCTTCTGTTTCTTAACCTACTTGTGCTCTATATAGTCCTAAGAAAGCAAAGTGAAAGTCCTCACCCTCCAGGGGATCCCTGGTGAGTCCCAGCTGGCAAATAATATAACGAGGGATGTCACATTTAATTCCTTCTCCTTCCTTGGCATGGCCTTCAGCAGCTTCTAGCAGATGGTAGAACTCTTCAGGATCAAACTCCTAAAACACAAGAATACAAGAGGAGAGTGGTTAATTCAGTTCCCAAAGCAAAAGACTATAACTGGGTGGTGAGATATTTTAAGAATGATAAGAATAAAGATGCAATTTACAAACACTTTAAACATGTGGGTCCTTCTACATTCAAGTTATGAACTGAATTCAGCAGCCAACAGCTCATCTCACACTGGTACAATATGCGCAGCAATAAGACTGTATATTGCCTTGTGTAAAAAACAACCCCAGTCAACGATTATTGGGGATTACTATGATTTTTTTACTTTGGAAAATTTAAGGCAACACAGAAAAGGGGCAGGAAGAAGAAGAGATTATACACATCAGAATTATAACATCACAATGAGTATTTCCTAGCACAATAAGCAGGGAGAGCAAATAATGTGAGCTTGACATTTTATATTTTCATAATCATGGTAACATCCATTTATCACCCTATTCCCAATAATTAGAAAGGAGAGAGACAAAACAAGCCCTTTTATTCCCATTCTGTGGACAGGGAACAGTTACATAAAAGTAGCTTGTCTAAGCCTTCGCAGGAAGTGTAACAGGCTGAGATGGGATTTTAGTCCAGGCCCATCTTTAGCAGTGCTCTATCCACTGAGAAATGTGCCTACAACTGACCTCAAACTGCAGTGTTTAATCTGAAAGCATAAGCCAACAAGAAAAAAGGGTGGTGCACAAAACCCGTAAAAGGAATGTTAGGACATAATATACAGTGCAATACTAGGAGTCTATATTGCACTAAAAATCTGTATAAATCCCATAACCCAAGATTCAGTGATGAGAAAAGATATCTGAGGATGAAGAAAAATAAATCAGAATCAGAATAAAGCGAGTAGTTGACGAAAATCAAAGAAGGAATGAAGAAATTAATGCAGATTTGTGCAAATTTGAAATGCCCATATAAAAAAACACTGCTTTTAGAAGTGCACAAGTAAATGATAAACATGTTCAATTATTTTATCTTAGAAGTCAATCACATTCCTAGAAGTGTATCTTTTGTAGGAAACAACCTGAAGTAATTAATTATGGGCATTTAAGAGTTCATCTATCTGTCTATGGTGCTCATAAAGTTAAGGCAAAAGAAACCAGATGCTGTTTTGTTACAATAAATCAATAGTAGTGAGAGTAAGACACCTACTACTAAAATTTATATTCATAGGAGATAATGTGAAACTATCCCTAGGGTTACATGGTACAGTAAACTGAGCCACAAATATTATGATATATAAAAGAGGTTGGATACTACTGCAACAGCTAAATTAGAAATGTCCTGTACTTTATAATATGTGACCTTGTCACATTATTTTCATGACCTTCACAACAGGCTTTGGAGTTTATTACTCAGATCTCTGAGATGTTACTGCATACACCTGCTTCCGTTCTCTTTTCAAAAGGATGAGGGAAACTGGTACACATTGTGAACCTTATCACCTAATTTTAACTAAAGACCAGTTAGTTGAATGGTTGCCTACCATAGTTGAATGGTTGTCTACCATTCAAAGCCTCCACTTGGGAGTCAGCGAGCATTGTTACCATTACTCACATGCATCAATCAGAAGCATCAATAAACAAATAAAATTTTAGATGAGAGAAAAGGCCCAACAAGTACAATGGCATCATAGCTAAACAAACATAATGTTCTTTCTTATTATGTGTTGAATATGGAAGACAATGATCACTGCTACGACATTAATCAGACAGAGGACCTTAAGGCAGTATAAACTGCATTAACTGATGATTCCCCAGAAACTACTTGGAGACACACTCACCACAGATGAATACTTGCCCTACTGCCCATAACTTCTCCCACTGTTGCATGTAAGTGCCCTGTTGATTGCCACCTCACCTGGGGGTCTGCAGGCCCAGAGTTGATTTTAACTGCTCCAGTTCAAGCACCCCATTTTAACAGGACTTCACATATTGTTAACTGCAGAAGCTTATCAACTCAGCTAAACTACAGTCATTACTTACATTGCCTAAGTATGGTAGGGGGCATGCAGTGGGAAACATGTCTAGCAAACATCTGGAGTCTGCTTCCTTAAAGAATTCAGACCTAGACATGCACCTGGCAAGGGAGTCTTTTAAGTGTGAAATATACTGCATTTTAAAGACTGCAATTGGACTATATAGTCTATAAGAGCACTGCCTGCTCTAGTTCTAAAATGTAAATTTCTAAGGTGCTTAATTAATTAATGTTGCTACATGTTGTACAATGATTTTTTTTTAAGACAAAATTTCCTAATAATGAAACTAGTTGGCACAGTTAGTATCCGTTCTGATACTTAGCAAGTTTTCCTGTATCACTGGAACTCTAGACCTCATAACATGCTTCTATGGACATGATCCACAACCTACAGAGACCCTTTATGTGCATTCATAAATTTGCAATACATTCCAAAACTTGCAGTTTCTCATCCTAAACAGCTTCCCCAATGCCACAGCCTAACACATGCTTGGAATTACCCATGCTATCCAAATCTCCTGCTGGACATGAAGAGTCATTGCATGGTCCTCTAGTCTGTATCTATTATCATTATCTGTGCATAATGACCACTTAAAAACTGGTAAGGTCTATTCTGCAGAGAAACACTTAAAACAACGTAATAGCCAGTGTACTTCTATAGAACTATGTACTTCTCATAGAATCACCAAATCTTTCCTAATGTATGCTCTTTCAAAGCCTATCTTGTATGCATTATCAGTTGGGAAAATCTGTTAAGATTCCAATTACATTTCATACTCATCAAACAATATATTGCTACACCTCCTGAAAAACCCTTTTTACTTACCAGACATTCTAGCAATCGTGCTGGCCGTGCAATGATTATCATCAACTTCTTCACCAACTGGGTAACAAATGCCACTTCTGAGCTCTCTGATCGCTCGTGAGCCTGTGGAAAAGATGTCACATCATGGTTTAAACAAAGAATTGGTCCCTCATAAATCAAGTAGAGTAGCTATCATCAGCTATTTAGCTATAATTCACTGAAGGCATGATAGAAGAAAGGCAGCCTTTTCCTTTTTTAAAGTTCTGTGTTGCCAAAGTTTTGACACTAAAACATTCTCTGCCAATTCATAAACAATATTGCAGAAGGTTTATTCACAGTAAACTCACTGGGAACTTTTTAAAGGGTTTTTTTTTCCTTCAAAAAAGAGTGTTGATTAATTATACATTGGTTTATTTTCTATGCCAAAATAGGTTTTTATTTCAAGATTTACTTGACATTAACTTTTCTTTGTGTTATTGTTTTCACTTCCACTCTCAAATATATTCTATTTTATAATTCTTCCACGAAGACATTAAACAAACTGCAGTGCACACAAAAATAGGCCCAAAAGGAAACAGTAAGCTGAACAAGATGTCTATTGAGCTGCATGCAGAATGCCATCAATATTCTATTATTAATGCCATAGTACAAATAGTATCTATACATTATAAAGCCACATGGACTGGTTCAGTCGAATGTTCTTATTTATTGATTGATGACATAATATTCAAACACTAGGACAGTCAACATTTTGTTGGCCCACTAAATCTTCTGTGCACATTTTACAAGAAAGGAAAAGAATATTTTTTTCCATCAGCCTAGCTCAATACAATAATAGCTATACAAAGAACATGTAAGACATAGTTCACTCTTCAAGCTCATAGTATTCCAGAGAAATTAAGCACAACTACAGGTATGTTCTCTGGAATGATAAATAATACTCAGAAACAGGTTTCAAAGACCATATGGGGGACAAAAAAATAATCTGAGCTTTTTAGCAGCTTGCAAGCACAAGCGTTTAATCAAGAAATGTACAGGCAACTACCAGCAACAAAGAAATTGCTTGCTAACGTTCACTGCAAAGAAATGAAAATCCATACACTGACAAGTAGTAAGAAAGCATTGGCACCACTAAGGAATGTGGAAAAATAAGATTGGCACAAACTGTAAACAGAGACCACTGTACGCATTTAAGAAGAAACATACACACCCTGTTGTTTATGGGGAAATTACCAACTACTTAATTTGGCTCACATATTAGAATGACTGTTTTGTATATAATTCTGTTTACAAATTTGATCTAATTCTCTTTACAATATCTGTTTAGACTAAGCATGCACAGTACATAAGCCCTTCACTCAACATGTCACAGGAAAGGTTTCAAATCTCTTTAACGCAATATATAGATACATATTGCAATGAAAATTTGCAAAGTATTTCAGAATTTGTAATTCACATTCCATTAAAGGAAACTGTACAAGTCCTTTAATTGATTTAGTTTGGATTTTCCTAATATGTAATCTCACTGAAACATAGTAAGAGGTAGTAGGATTATTCAGAAAGGAAACCAATGTTTAAAATACTGAAAACAATTTTCATAGACCAACAAGGACTAGCTTTATTTAAAACAGATTTTAAGAAGTTTGCCATGCGATCATGTCCAGTTACTTTAATAAAAACGTTCAGTAACTTTAAAAACTGCTATATCTAGAATTAGATTGAAAGTTTTACTACAACTTGTAATTTGCTCTGAGTATTGAAAAGTTAAGCTATGTAAAAATTAAAAACACAAGTTAGAAACAAGATTACATAAACACAAAAATGAACACAACTTGTAGCAGCCACTCAGCCATGATATCTGCACAGTGCTGCAGCTCCAGAGTCCTTAGTAAAATCGTTGTTTCTTGTTTCCGTATTTCACACAATAGCCTCGACATCTCTCCAAATGTCTTGTTTAGAAGACATCCCACTTTTATTGCATCTTCAGTGAATAGGTTATATGCCAAACAACTGCCTATCGTTTGCCTCCCTTCCCTTGGTATGATGCATGCCATCTAATTAGCAGTTCCCAATGACAACATGCTTGTCTGAAGGTTGCGGGTGTCATTTCAGGTCCCCCCGCCTCCTTGAGGGAAGGGGGTGGGGTAACCACAAGGGCTATGGGCTGAAGCTTGTGTCATTTGTTTATAGAAACGAAGTCATTTCTAGTGACATATGTACTGGAGGTAGCAATGGGCAATTTACAAAGTGATTCCCTTATCTGAAAGACTCATCCGTCACTAACTGTAGCCACTGGGGCATGAAATTAAAATCACTGTCCTCCCCTGGGGTTTAGCAGGACCAACAGCAGTGATATTCAAGTCACAACTCTGTAATTGAGCTAATATACTGATATAGATCAAGCCAGCCATACAAGAACCAATGCACTTAAACCCTATTAAGAACAGCAACTTTAATCAGGATTTCAGGTTAAGTGGGCAACACAAGCAACTACTGTACTGATATAAACTTACTAACACCTCTGCGGCTTTGCTGTATCTACAAGTTTTTCAATTGTTTCTTCTTTGTTTGTTTTCTAAAGCCAAATGTATATGCATTTCATGCTTTCTAGTAATTCAGTGTGAAGGTTATTACTTTTCTTAATTCTCAATGTTTATTATCTTTCAGTTAACAAAGCTAATTTCAATGCATATATAGCAAGTGTTTGTTCCCAAGATTCTGACTCATGTGTTTTCATAAAATATAATCAAATTCTAGTAGCATTTCCCCAAACTTTCAAATAAATCCTATTTAACAATACAATTTTAGAAGAAAAGGTTAACTGTTCAGTCTAAATAAAGCAGGGCTTGAAAAAGCATAACCCCCCCCCCCAGATGTTGTCAGACTCCAGCTCCCATTAATTTCAGCCAGCTTGGTCAGAGATGATAGGAGTTGTAGTCCAACAACATCTGGAGGACTAGTTTTCTCACCCCTTAGGATGGATCCTAAGCGCTGCTAGTGTGAGCAAAAAAATGTTTTCACTCATGGGAGGAGAGACCTCTGATTTCTGCTGATTCTCCCCTCTAGCTGCATCCCTCCTCCCTCTCAAAATTCCTCCCAAGTTACTTCCAACTGTCTCCCCAACCTGAAGGCAGGGAAACCATATTCTGCAAGCATTAGACTACCTGCCGTTCTCAGTTTCCAAACTGAAAAGGTTTCTATTTGTAGTAAATGGTGTTTGGGAGATTTTACAAACACTAGATGCATTCCACCACAATCAAGCGCTTTCATCTATGACTGATTTCAGCATACGTTTAGGACTTTCAGTGAGACTTAGGAATTAAGAGTGCCTAACTTAACTTGACTGTGTTCGTTCTTCTTCAACCAAGAATATAGTACACCTACATGGTTGGTTCTTTTTACAATTGACTGGTTTAAAATAAACCCTGAGTTTGTGAGAAACAGAGACTTGGTTATGAGAAATCTGGGATGTATCCAGTCATAACAGAAGGTAGACTATGCAGGAGGGTATTTACATAATAAACTTGGAGGCCAGTATTTTTAGAGCAAAAGAGGAGGAGGGGAAATAGGAGTGTCTCGCTTTTCTTTGTAACGGGATTCCTACGGACTCTCCTTTATCCTGCCCCTTTCAGGTACATTAACGTTTATCCCAAATATATTTCTTCCCACTACCATGCCTTCTTTTGTAGAGGTGGTGAGCTGAAGCCAATTTTGGGGTGGGGGGATTAACAAGTACCAGCTCCCCCTGACAACTCAAATCTCATTGGCTCCCCCTGTATAAGGACAGTTCAGAAACAAAGGGAGGTTAATAAATATAGATCTGGATAAATGTGGTAAACTCTACTCATTTATTTATGGCACAACACCTCATTACATAATATTCATTGGATGTCTTGTGATAGTTAAAATATAAACAATTTAAATACAAAACAAAACAAAACAAAACCATAACATCAAAAGCTACTTAAATCTAACAGATAAACGGAGTTTCACACATTAGGTATAAATAATGCCCTCACTATTTGAATGAAGCAAATGTTTTCATCTCCATTTAGATGGGCTGTGGCTTGAATTAACTGGGGTGGGGGGTTGCTCTGAAGCACCTATATGGTGCATTCTGTTTGCCCCTGTGCTTTGTGGATGTAGCCTGCACTATGTGGAGGGTTGCCATGTGAATTATTTCAGGTTACAGCAAGGCAGGCTGAAGCTGATGCCCTGTGAATTAAATACTTACATCTTGTAGGAGCTTCTCAAGGTTTTCCTGCAACTCATAAAAGTACCGAGAAGTAATAAGTCCTTCACGTGATTTATCCAAGCAGTCTCTGGCCAATTCAATAACTTGATGGTGAATGAAACTTAGGACCCCATCTGCTAGCTGCAGCACGTTCTCTGGTGCGCTGGATGCAATAAACTCGGCCAGCCGTTCCTCCATCTGGGCTGTGGCCTAAACAATGTAGAATAATAGTTACAGGCACTTTGCTACAAAAATACCTACATTTGAATTGAAGTAAACATATCAAATCTAACTAATGGGTTTTCTTTGAATGTTTAGGAATTTTGGCTACAGAGACTGGACAAGCTTTGTCCTCCATCACCACCATTCCTAATTTGAATGCTTAAGTGTCATGAAGTTGAAGAAATTTCTAGGTGAAAGGTGCACTAATTTAGAACGCACACAAATAAATTTAAAGTAAACTAGAACACCCTAGGTGTAGAACAGGTTGAAATACACAGGTTAAACTACATATTAGGTGGAGGAGATGGAATGGAATCTTTCTCAATGTGTAGTTTGGCCCTTTAGATGTTTTTACATCAATATAACCATGCCCTGATTTCGATTAGAGCAGCAGCAGTGGAAGTAGGAAGTGGGATGTGGTTTTTTCATAAAAAGGAAGTTTAACCTCCCCCCTCATCTCTATCTCCCCAAAGTTGCTATTTGTCCTGCAGTAGAAAAACTATGGGTGGTATCCAACTAAGTTTTACACAGAGTAGACCCACTGAAAGTAATGGATAACTTTAATTTCAACAAATCCACTCCAAGTAAAACTTAGTTGAATACCACTTTAAGTTCTAATTAATGAATGTCCTACGAATGTGTGGTTGGATCCACACATCCTTCTTGGGAAGGATGATGTCCATAAAGCCACAAAATGGTAAGATCCTCCTGCAATTGGTTTCTCTTACACATTAACCTGGGACGTGGGTGGTGCTGTGGGTTAAACCACTGTGCCACTTGGGCTTGCCGATCGAAAGGTCAGCGGTTCGAATCCCTGCGATGGGGTGAGCTTCCGTTGTTCAGTCCCAGCTCCTGCCAACCTAGCAGTTCAAAAGCATGCAGTGCAAGTAGATAAATAGGTACCGCTCCAGCGGGAAGGTACACAGCGTTTCCGTGCGCTGCTCTGGTTCCACCACAAGTGGCTTAGTCATGCTGGCCACATGACCCGGAAAAACTGTCTGCAGACAAACGCCGGCTCCCTCGGCCAGTAAAGCGAGATGAGCGCCGCAACCCCAGAGTCGTTTGAGACTGGACTTAATTGTCAGGGGTCCCTTTACCTTACACATGAACCTAGATATGTATGTTTTTCCATACACACAAAATAGTCTACAAAGCAACTGGCAAAGCGTGTTTTGTAAGGAGTAAAATAATTTAACTACATTTAAAACAGCAAAACAATGCTTGAGCCTACAAAAAATTATGCAACAATGCACCTAACAGTCTCTACTGTGCCATATCTGTTGTTTCTTTCCAGTTCAACCATGGCACCAAAGATATGGCCCTTTCAGATACAGAACATGATAGGAGCTTATATTTACCATTAAAACAAAACAAAACAAATGTTTTGCATCACAAGTCATTAAAACTAAAAATAAATTAATTAAAATGGTTCTTACCTTTGGAAATCTTTCTTTGTATACATGGTTCATCATTACTATTTCACTATCAAAGGACACTGGAGAACGGCCAGGACTAGGGGAAAAGTTAAGAATGTTAAAATGTGGTTGAAATGGTAGGTAGTGTAATTGTGCCATATGTGCAAACTACAGTCATCACTACATTGATGTAATTACACATGAATGTGTGCACAAGCACATAAATGGTTAAGTTATATCCTTTACCAAAGTTTCTCTCTTGCTACCTCAGGCAAATATAAACAACAGCAATGCTGCTATTGCTGAAGAAAGAATATGTCCACCCCTTAGTTAAGTATAGGTTGGAATATTATTAGGATTTTCTTTTGCAATCTCAGTCATCTGTGTGAGATCAACTATGCACAAACAAATAGTGTGTACTTGTGTGCTTATTTACACTGAAAAATCACAAACAGTAAAGACTCAATTATTTAACCAGCTGGGGAAAGGAACATTGGTTTCTGAGCTATTAGAAAACACAGTTGTGAAAATATGTACTATGAAGTTAATCTGAGTTACTTTGAGTTCATTGTATAAAAGGAAGATTAAAGTTTCTAAACTGAAAGTGAATTTACATGGTAGCAACATACTGGGTTAGACCACTGGTCTGCTTAGCTCAATACTGGCAGCACTGACTGGCACTTCTCCCATGCCAGACTAAAGAAACCAGACATTGGCTTTTCATGCTGTCCAAACCCAGGCTTGCGGTTTGCTTTCTTTGACTATGGGCTGTAATATATGAACAAACCTTCGTTATCATTCATGGTTTGTTCAGATGGGGAAGATTTTCAGGACAGATTTCACGTAACCTGAAGGAATCTCCTCCTTAAAGGAGGGTGGGGAAAGATTACTATTTAGGCATTTTATCCAATGTGATTTGAATTTTCCAGTAGTTTTGCATTGTCTCCAAAAAATAGTGGAGACAGGAGTCTGCTGCGAGGCCAAATGTGTTCAGAAACCACTGACCATAATGGATAGATAGATATAGATTTATTTATTTAATATACCACCTTTTTCTTCCAAAGAGCTTCCTAAGAGCATGATTTCCTTTCCTTTCATCATCATAGAACAGAAGCCAGCATGTAATGCTATGACTCATTCTATCGTTAAGTAGCCTTTAAGGGAAAATGAGGTAATGCAGATAGAAATTACACTTCATTCCTTGATTAACTATAGCAAATTAGAGCCACATTTTCCCTTTTTGGTTTTATATTTATAATATGTTGCCTTTTCCAGTGCTGCATAAATGTAAATAATAATTTAGTAAACTATAATGTTGACAAACACTTCATGTATAAAGCATAAAGACAAAGTATTAGCATAATTTATAAGATGTCAGCTAATGATTACATCTACCATGGGGAAGGCAATTTTTAAATAAAAAGTACACATACTAAACTTCCACCAACTCTTCAGTTTATTCTCTGAGGGCAAGGTTGTAGGTTCGAGCCCCATGTTGGGCAAAAAGGCTCCTGCATTGCAGGGGGTTGGACGAGATGACCTTTGTGGTCCCTTCCAACTCTACAACCCTATGATTCTTATAACTACCCTGGATTAGAAGCATAATTTATACAATAATTATCACTATCAGCTGTCTTTAGAAAAAGTTATAGGAGCAAAAATAGCTTACATTTTTAAGAATACCAATAGATTAAATTTACAAAGATTAATGTTTGACATGTTTTAGTACTGATTTATCAATCAAATATAGTACTCTACCTACAGATTGGACAATAGCCATAGGAACAGTGGAAGTGTTAAAGATGTAAATAGATGGACAACAGAGCCTCTTCTCCAAAACTTAGAACAGCTAAACATACTAGTAGCTATCCAGGCTAGCAATAAAACTGGCATTAGAAATAAAACTTGTCAAATCAAATGACTACTTGATTGTGGAAAGAGTGTGATGAAGCATATTGCATGATTGGCTTTAGCCTGGGAAACTACGAAGAAGTGTCTCATCTGTAAGGAGTGTCTGATCCCACGGAGTGGGTGGTTCAGTGGCTTGGGGGGTCAGAAATTAAGATGCCAGGGAGGAGCTGAGTAGGTTGTCGGAGAAGCATCCCACCTCTGTGGCACTGGACAGCCTTAGCCTAACACCACCTACTATGGAACCACTTCTCCCTCTTAGTTATGAGCCTTCCCCTTCTGGAGTGGCAACGGAGAGTAAGTCTGATGCTGAGCTGGTATGGACTCCACCTCCACGAACACAGACACCAGCGCAGATGCAAGCAAACCTCACAGAGTCAACTCATTCAAAGGAATGTCTGCTCTTGGGACTCTGGATGCACTAATTGCTGTGACTGCCCTGTTCTTCATTAGGAAGGTGCAGCGGGTGTGTTACATGTTGGATCAACATATTGGCTTGTGTTTATTACCTTATGTACTGATCTCATTTGAGCATTAAAGCCTTTAGCATAACCACAGCTGCCAGTTAGAGCTTTTCCATCTGGCAGTGAGGGCCAAGACCAATATCACTGCAAGCAGGTTAACACAGGACATGCAGCACTACTCATCAGATTAGAAGAGTGGGAAAACAAGACATTTTCTTTACCTAGTACTAGGACATAAGGGAACTTTCAAGTGAAGGGTACTGCATCCTAAAAATCATTAGTTTGTACCAGCAAAAAGATGCAAAATGGCAACTGAGAGGTTTCAAGATTCTAATGTGGCAGTGCTGGGAAGCCATGCTGTGCTTGCTTTACACAAGGAGTTCCTTTAGCTGTTTTGGTGCTGCTGCTGTGGAGTGGTTATTCTTGCAAGTGTGAAGCAGAAAACTAGGCAGGTGAAGAAGATTTCTGATGCCAGAAGTAGAGTGTGAAGCTCACCTGAGGCTGCGAGATCGGGGGCGCATTGCTGGAGAATGCCGCCCTTCCTCATCAGTGATGCTCTCTGTGCTGAAGTGCTTTGTCAAGAAATGGAGTTCATCTGGTGTTGGCTGATAAGGCAGTTGGTGCAGCTTCTCCTGAGATGAACATGATGACTAAGAACAAAGTATATACAAGGGGACACTTAATGTGAGGCACAAGACTTAACATAGATGAATACACATCACGAGTTCTTTTGTTTCAATAGGTAGAAGAAAATGTTTATGAATCTTCAAACTGTCATTGGTGAATTCCTTTAGTGAAGAACTATTCCTGCAAGAATTAACCATTTTTCTTCACGTGCTTCATCAAACCACTTGCTGGCAACCCCTGCACTGAACAACTGAATGTAACAAGTTTTATGTTTGTTCACCACCCTGAAATCATAATGGGATGAAGGGACGCATAAAAGTATAAATATTAAATTAACAAAAGTTTTCTATAAAAAGATGAGGCTATCCATAAAAAGTGGGGAATTACTAATTTGCAGTGCTCTTCTTTTGTGTGACCATGCAATTTTTTTATGAATAATATTTTCAAAATGTGCTCTTAGTAGGTTATCACTGTCACAGGATTAATAGCTTTTAAGTAAAGGTGCAAGATGGCAGTACTTGCAATTAAACCACCTGTTAACTACTTTCAGCCTGAGGTACTAAGTGCCTCAGAAAACCCTGCATTATTGGAAGACTTAAAGACTTCAGAACAACGCTCTCAACTAATGGTATCGCTTCACCAAACTCCTACGGGACAAGTCTAAACCAAATCTGGAGGGACTGAGGACAGAGTACAGTGGCAAATTTAAGCATCCACTTCACATTTGGCAATGGAAAAAATATTAACCCCTGTCAGACTGATTTCCATATATATGTGATTCTGTTGGACACAGCAAATAAAATATAATAATACTAATAATAATAATAGCAGCAGCTCACTGGACTCCACAGTATCTTTTTAGGAAAAACTTAACTAGCACTGGCAAGTGCTGGCACTGTAATGCCTTGCATGCAATGCTTTGTCACATGGTTAGGTTCAGTCCTAAAGTCATGGTCTTTCAGAGGTCATCAGCCGCATAAAAATGGTTTAGGACACCTCCTTGAGATTTGCAGGTGTTTAATCTTCCACTGAATTATGTACCAGTCCTTTGAAACCTGATAGAGGGAAATTTATTTGAAATACTCTTGAAGTCCCACTACAGAAGAGTTACAAAAACAGTGATTGTCAAATTGACAAGTTATAATGCATGTAGTAAAATAACAGGTAGAAATCACCATTAACTATTGGAAACAAGAATAATTAGAAGTACTTTACTAATTAACTAACCATTGTGAAAATTTACTTACTGAAACGGTTGAACTGGGAGTGTTTGTTCCATATCCAGATGAGGGGAGGGAGGCCAGGGACCAACGACGCCCATCTGTCCTAGAAAGAGATGCAAGCAACATTACTAAAACTTTGTACTGGTGTTTATAAGCAACAGATCTCTTCTGCTTTAATAACCCATATGCCATAGGTGATTAACAATGTGTTTGTTTATCCTACACAACCTCTTCACTTCTCTGTGAAATTGTTTCAGGCTGGAATGAAGCTGTGACAGAAATGATTATGTATCGGAGAATCCAGCTCACAAATGACCAGTTGTTGACCTATGGTATAAATGTCACTACCCACACCCAAACAAACCCATGAAAAATTGTTTAGAGTTCCTCTAATTACCTGGACCCATTTTTGACATACTCAGAATAACATTCTGGATGCCATAAAAACGGTTTAGGGTTCTCAAAATTCACAACATTTCATTGACTTACAAAATCTGTGGTGAAAAAATATGGCCAGTTCATCTACTGTTCTGACTCAAATTAATATTTTTGTAGACTCAGTATTTATTGAAAATAAAATCCCCATTCCCCATAGGCAGATGTTGTATAAACAAACTGCTTTATAATCTGATTTAAATAAAGTTATGTTTTCACAATCTATTTAATGTGAAAGCTGTGACTGCTATCTTAGCTAGAAATAACAGGTCACATTTTTTTCTATAACACGCTGAGAGGGTTTAGATCTTTTGCAAAGCTTTTGAATTACCTTTATTCTGCTTGATGTTTCAAAATAAAATCAGGTCTAATTTGAGAAAGGTGCAAGCATCTCATTCCACCTACCAGATTCAGGAAAACAACTGACATTTCTACCCCCAATATCTCTCTTACAATTAAAGAATGAAACAGCACAAGCATTTAATAAACAATGTCTTCATGCTTCATGCACAGGATCACAATGTTTTAAGCTGCAGTTACTGAATCCATGCTATAATTACAACCCCATGAAGGCAATTGTTTAAACAGAATGACATTCAAATGTCACTGGTATCTACATGTATATATGTCTATATATCTATCTCTATGTCCCTAGATAGATAGATATGACTAGGATGACACTGTAAGATGCTGTTTAAAACAATAGCAGCATTTTATTTTGGAGGAAGGCTTCTTCATATGCCAAATGCACTGCACACTGATTTACCAGAACAACCGATCAGGGCTTTAAAAATTATTTAGAAAAAGTTGAGACAGCAACTGCATGCCCATTCTCTCTGAATGGTGAACTGAAAAATAATTCAACTTCTATGAAACAGTTGGTTACTCTTACAATATATATTTTTCAAAGAAATCCTGAGGCCCTTTCTAAAACAAGTAGAAATATGGGGAGCTACCATAAGCTATAGGTCTAGCAAACTCAGGACGGATTCTCCTGTGGCTGTCATATTGAAGGTGCTTATAGATGCTTCTGTTTTACAACAGTAGGCTGTTCCCAAATGGGCCAGCTTACCACATAGTCTGGTCTCCACGCTACCCCCCACCTCTGAAAAAAAACATTCCTGGGAGTAATGTGAAGACACCTATGCAGTACAGTCAATATATTTAACAAAAGGAAATGTATGATTTAGCTCCTTGATAGGGAGCAGCTGCCACTCAGAAGTTTCAATAAGCCTTCATATGGCAAATGCATCATTAAAAGTGCCTATTAACAGTTATTAAAGATTTATAACCTTTTTTCTGTCCCCAAAGTCCTCTCTAGCTTAGCACTGCTATGAGGCACAATGCTCCAGTTTAGGCACAACAAGGAAACACCCCTGTGTCTTGCATAGGATGCTACACAAATGCAATACACATATTTAGATATTTAGATTATATCCTACTGAAATTCTCAGAGAACAAAAAGAGCTAGAAATAACTTTGTCATGCAGAACGATGGATTTTGAAGTTCAAGTGAAACTGAGGGATTGTCAGATTAGTTGTTTCATCATGTTCAGTTCTTTGAGAACAGAACAACATGTTGGATGTAAATAATTGGGCATTGGATAGTATACAAAGATGTATGGACATGTTTTCTGCAGCTCCAGTCCAGAATGCTGATCTGGAAAATAAGAACATTATTGGATGCAGCATAAAAACCTGCACACCACTAAAACAAATTGTTAAAGACATGGGACCAGACTTTAAATCCTGGTCACTACCTATATTTTAAAAATAAGTTTAAAGCTATTTTATACTATCATGCAGCAGAACTAGACCAACTTCACTAAGATTGCAGTTCTACACAGAGTTACCTGGAAGTAAATTCTGCTCAACAGAACTTACTTCTGAGTAGATATGTCTAGGGTGACGCTTTAAGATACTGTTTAAAAAACAGTTGCTGCTCATTTTAATTGACAAAGTTAGGACCAGAATGCCTAAATGGGGTTATAGCAGCATATACCGGTAAGCTCACAGGGACAGCAGCATGCAGAAGCATTCCATTTACATTCCACATAATATATATCTGATGTACCGTTACCTGTCTGCCCTGTGTCCATGGCTATATAAAAAAATAGTACCAATAATAAAAACGGGGGAAATTGTAAACATAATCTGCTTCTGAAAAAGTAATAAATTGTTGTTTTCATGCTTGCAAATCATCCTGGGAATTTTTATAGATGGAGTGACATATTTGTTTATATTTGTAGATATAAATGAAACTGCATATGTGAATGTGGCAAAATTCTGTAGTTTGAAAAACATAATCCTTTCATTTACATTGCCATAATTCTAATATCACTGAAGCACTCTATTTTGAGAATGGTTCGTCTTTGTTTATCAGGTTTTAAAAGCGCTCAGTTTTATTATAGTAACAAAATAAACATTCACAAAATAAAACACTTGAGAATTATTACAAAACACAGCAAGCCAGAGTGGCAGTATGAAACAAAATATCTAAGAACATTACCCTATATGAAAGGAATTCTAACCAAACATATTTGCTTAGTGAAGCAGCACACTGGTTGTCAAAGCATTTTCTTTGGCGATCAGTCATAGCCTGACTAAGATTGTCTTCCATGAACACGGTCCTAACAGTGAGTCCATAAGTGACTGTTCTGGATCCATACGTCCTTCCACAGTGGGGACATACGTTTCCGGGTGAGAATTGATCACGGTGAGGGTTTCCCAAATGTGCCTTCCTCTTAGCATGTTTCTCCCTTTCGTCCTGAGTTCGAGCGTCTTCAAAGTCCACAACACCTTTGGTAAAGGCTGTTCTCCAATTGGAGCACTCGCAGGCCAGTGCTTCCCAGTTGTTGGTGTTTATATTAACTTTTTGTACATTTGCCTTCAGAGAGTCTTTAAACCTCTTTTGTTGACCACCAGCATTACGCTTTCCATTTTTAAGTTCGGAATAAAGTAGTTGCTTCAGAAGACGATAATCAGGCATTTGAACAACATGACCAGTTCAATGAAGTTGATGCTGAAGAATCATTGCTTCGACAATGGTGATATTTGCTTCTTCCAGTACACTGGTATTAGTTCGCCTGTCTTCCCAAGTGATATGTAAAAATTTTCAGAGACACCATTGATGGAATCTTTCAAGGAGTTGGAGATGGCGTTTATAAGTGGTCCATGTTACACAAGCATACAGTAAGGTTGGTAGTACAATAGCTTTGTAAACACACATTTTGGTTCCCCTGCGAATGTCATGGTCCTCAAACACTCTGTGCTTCAATCAGGAGAAAGCTGCACTCACAGAGATCAGGCAATGCTGGATTTTGGCATCAATGTCGGCCCTTGTGGTAAGATAACTGCCCAGGTAGGAGAAGTGATCCACACTTTCCAACATTACACCATTGAGTTGGATTTGTGGCACTGCAGAGGGGTTTTTTGCACTTTAGTTTTTTGGACGTTGAGTGATAGGCCATGCTTTTCGTGAGCTTCTGCGAAGATATTTAGGATACTGAAGCTCTATGACGGAAGTTATGGTAACCCTACTCTTTCCTTTCAGCCTACTCAGATTAAAGAGCTTTCCATCTGTTCGATATATGACTTCTACCCCGGTGGGGAGTTTCCCTTTGACAATGTGTAGGATCATGGCAATGAAAATAATTAATAGAGTTGGGGCAATAACACAGCCCTGTTCACTTTGAGAGTCATTGTTATCTGTAATAGTTGCTGTCATATTATCATGGAGGAGCTGAAGGATGTTCACAAATTTATCAGGGCAGCCAATTTTCAGGAGGACAGTCCACAGGGCATTATGATTTACAGTGCCAAAGGCCTTAGTCAGGTCAATAAATGCCATATAAATGGGTTGGTTTTGCTCTCTGCATTTTTCTTGAAGCTGTTGAGCAGTGAAGATCATGTCCCCTGACCCAAGCAATTATTAAAATATTCAGGAGAGATGAAAAATGCCTCCAGTCTGGCAAAGTTTGAGAGCCAGTGTGGTGTAGTGGTTAAGAGCGGTAGACTCGTAATCTGGGGAACCGGGTTCGCGTCTCCGCTCTTCCACATGCAGCTGCTGGGTGACCTTGGGCTAGTCGCACTTCTTTGAAGTCTCTCAGCCCCACTCACCTCACAGAGTGTTTGTTGTGGGGGAGGAAGGGAAAGGAGAATGTTAGCCGCTTTGAGACTCCTTCGGGTAGTGATAAAGCGGGACATCAAATCCAAACTCTTCTTCTCTTCTCTTCTTCTGCCTCCCAATTTCACTGAAGTGGCTTTGCCTCACACTCTTTTGGATCATGGAAGTTGGGGGAAGGGTCTCATGTGCCAGTGTAGGTTGCCTCATGTAGCATGGCTAATTTGTGAATGATATAGGACTGGCCTTTATGGTAGCTGGCCCTCCTCCCACTATCTGTTTCCTGTGAGCACAGCAAGAGAGGATGTGAATAACTAGTCACAGATCCTGTGAGATAATGCACTACTGTATTAGCAACAGTGGAAATAGTAAGACCACTTGTGACTGAGGCAGACCCAGGCTTTAGGAACAGTTGTAAAGACACTGCAACATGGCTTAAGTGCCCAGAACTGTGTGTGTTGGCTGTAGGCTGGAGAGAGTTGGGAAAGCAATTGATGAAGCAAGGCACAGGCTCACCATTTGCATAATGTATTGCAGTATGAGCAAAGGGTACCCTTAGGTGTTATTCAGTTATCCTTGGAAAAATACATTGCTGCACTGAGTAATGGATGGGAGTTGGCATTGTTTGTTTTCCCCTTTTTCCTTGTACCCAGTGTTGTTGGTTTTTTTTGGGGGGGGGCTGCTTCAAACATCCAAACATATTATGGATAGCCCGGTGTTATTTTGGCCAGCCAGATATTTAAAAAGTCATTTCCAAAATAGATGATCAACAGATAAACGCTTTCTTTCTAAATAGCCAGCTCACTCAGTCTTCCCTCTAATGAAAAGGAAGGCCTTGGTATCAGGAAGCTCGTAGACAGAATAGAAAGATAAAGGCAAGCAAAAGAAACCAGGCGTTCCAGTGCAATGAACCATTGGGAAAGGAGGACAAATACCCCACACCCCAAAAGTTAATGCCAAACAACTATAAAAAATCTTGCTAATCAAATCTATGCCCTGAAAAGACAAACAGGCAAGCAAACAGTGCCATCCAATAATGCAAAAGCTACAATGGGTGTACCTGAGCCACATACAGAAGCTGCACCTTACCCACAAAAATGGGCTGTCAGAGGTAGGTTTTGATTCTCTGACTGTTTTGCCAATCAGCGTTTGTCTGTAACTTACAAGGGCTGACTGGGCAGGGTTTCATGCTGGTAGCCTTTAAGGCACTTCATTTCAAACAAGCATTCCCCATATGGTCTGTGAAGAGAATTGGCAAAGGCCATTTTCATCTGTCCCAATCTGGAAACAGCATGAGTGGAAATGTGATCATAACTTTCACTTCCCCTTCTCTCCCACTCTCCCACTGCAGAACACAAGGCATACCAACTCCACAACTCTTTGCATCTCCTGCCACATATGTTCAAATATAGCCACAGGAATCCACTTTCTCAAATACAAGCACAATAATAAACATTTGCCTAGGCCAGGGAGTCTTCATGTGTGTACTTTTTTCTTTCGTTTCCCCCCCTTTTTCTTGTTTTTTTTGCAATGTCTCACATTCTGAATGAGAAGCCAACAAAAAATATTTTTTAAAAAATATTCTTGAGAATTGAGTTAAGTGAGTCAGTCAAGAACACAACAAATTACTTTAAGCAACAAATAAAAAAGAATTGCCTCACGAGGCTTTTACATGCAAATCAGAACTAAAATGTGCATGCATACATACCTACGGGCAGGAACGAAGGAAAAGTGAGAGGCTGCATTTGGGGAGAAATTTCTGGGACTGTCCAACGGACTTCCACCTGTTCAGAAAATTACAAAATGTTGACATTTGCTGTGCATTCAAAACTATTTCTGTTATTGTAATTTGATAGATTTCTATGTTCAGATGACGGTAACCAATTTTTGCTATCTATTTTTACTCTACATCAGTTTAAAGTGCTGATCTTTCATTGTTTCTATAGGAGCAAATGTAAAGTTATCTGAATATGGGAACTGATGAATTAGCATTAAAATAACCAGGATACCTGATTTGAGTAACGTATGATTACCTACTTTTGCAGTGATCTAATACATTCAAGATGTGGCAGCATTCAGTAGAAGATTGACATTTTAAGCAATAGATGTAGCCTGACCCAACAAATGAGATTAGTAAAATGTTTATAAACTGGTGGTGTTAACAAATGCAGCACAGCACATAATCTGCTAGATAGAACACTCTGGCTTCTCAGTAACAGTTTGGTAGGGGTTTCTGTGGCATATCAATATTCTGGAATTTTAATTAGATCCCAGGTGAGATATTTCCCAGCTCAAGATGAAAAACAATTAGCAGCCCTACTCTACTTGTCAAAGTGAAAACACTGAAAACAGAAGGGAGAAGGGGAATGTAGTTCAGTTCGTCCTATGTAGTATTATTTCTTGTAATATTCTATGGGTTGGACCCATACTTGCTCATTCCATTTATGGAAGGAACCAGGATCCTGTAGAGGCTTCCCCATTGGAGGAAGGGATTAATTTTTGCAGATTCTCTGTGCTCATTATAAGTTTGAATCCAACTGTATGTTTTTAAGAACTCATAAATCGGAGGTGGGGGTAGGGTGCAGGCAGGACCAAGAGTGGCAGCAGTCAGAGGGTTAGGCAATGAAGATGGAGGGACGTTACACAGGTGTAGAAATGAGTGAAAGTACACTATCTGCACTTCCCTACAGCAATGTACCTCTACAGTTGTGGCAAGCAATATGCCAGCATAAGCTTGCAGCCTATGAAACATGAGGTAAACAGTTCAAATAGTAGTGCTTGCATAACATTAGGAATATACTGATAGAAATACACACAAATTTGCTGAGATAAAATAAACTGATCTTCATTGTAGGAGTTTTTGTCATGTGACATACATGAGTCTTTGTGTTAACTAAAAATCCAAATAGCAGCATATGTTGTGAGTGTGCATTTTATTTGTATAAATGATTTTTTGCAATTGGCTGGATTTTGACAGTGTTGCTCCCACTGTATGCTAGCCTTAAGATCTTCAGGAGAGGCCCTGCTTGTAGTTCTGTCGACAGCTTGGTCTTCTCTGTTGTGGCCCCCTGATGTATCCCACTGGATACAGTTGCCCCCCATTTTAAATAGTCTTTCAACAGTAAGATGTAATTTTTCCTTCATGTGACTGATTTATAGAATCCATTCCTATTTCATGACTACTTTGTTATTACGTATAGATTTCTAGTTTTCTATGGTTTATGTTATATATTGTATTTAACGGAAATGTTGTGAACCACCCTGGAACGTTCAAGTTGAACAGTAGGCTATAAAAAAATAAAATGGATAAAAATGGATGTTTAAATTGTGATTAGGTAAAAGCCTCTGATTGAACATGACAATTTTAATGCTTTATAGTGAGCAATTGTGTACTGGGCTCCAAGACTCAAATCTCTTCAAATTCTATGGCAACGTGTGACAAATGCATTTTTAAAAAAACAACAAAAATCTTGGAAGCAGTGCCAATCATCCTAAGAGCTTTAAGCAACTCTCCATGAACCATTTGATTAGGACCATCAATCTCTAAAATCCTATTAGTCTCAATCCAGATATCACATTCTCTAGAAAATTCATGTTGTGAGTTTCAAATTAACAGTCAGAACATTTAATCAAGCTGGATACATTATGGAAAAGTTAAAAAATAATTAACTGAACATGTAAAATTAAGGTCAAGCTAATCCACTACTACTTATTAGGACAACAGTAGAATTTGGTAATCTCTATGTGTGCAAGCACATAATGCAATAGTGCCAGATATCTATAAGCAATAATTATTATCAAGGCAAATGCCAGAGAAACTGCTCACAAGATCCCCATGAAGTCCTCACAGTCTATACTACAAAAAAAGTTGGTGTTGGCAAGCCTGTTCTCATTGATGGTGTCATCTGTTTGTGATTCTGCATGTATTAGAAGAAGCAATCCAAAAATACCCTCCTGTCACTAAGGAGTGAATATGCAATAAATATTTAAATTACATTTCACAACAGTAAACCATAATAAGACAGTAAGAAATGCACAACTCTTAGCAGAAATCTACCCATCCCCCCACCCCCAGTTTACGTCAGTACCATATTGCCCCTGGGACAGATGTCTATGAAGAAGAAAAGGGCACCACTGATGCAACATCATTTTTACTGTGCAGTTACTAAAAGTAGAGTGCTCTGTTTGGTCATTAAAGCTGACAGGCAACAAGGAGGTGGCCTTGCTGCTCAAATGCTTACACAGATTTAATGATCAGGTGGCAAGGGGTCTAGAATCAAAGGGTTCCCAAATATTTCTTAACACCTTGCAAGTTGCCGCTTCTTATTTCCTCCATATATTGGTGCTGCCCTCTATTATTCTTAAACACACACACACACATCAAACAGCTCTAGTAATTAATTGCATCACTACTTTGAAAGATGATGTACAATGAAAACATCCATATAACAGTGTATCCATTTTAAAACTGAACTACCCTATATACTCGAGTATAAGCCTAGTTTTTCAGCACATTTTTTGTGCTGAAAAAGCCGCCCTCGGCTTATACTCGAGTGAGGCAGGCAGTGGCTCCTATGAAGCTTTCCCAGGTTTTTTGTGGTAAAATTGGGTGCCTCGGCTTATATTCGGGTCGGCTTATACTCGAGTATATACGGTATTACTCATTTCACCTATAAACATTTGAGGTTATTTCCAGTGGAATTATTTTTGAAAAATGTCCATTGAAACTTCTTGGGAAATGTGTAAATTATTTTTACATTAGAAATGTAAATTGTAGGACCCACCCTATTTTTATGATTGTATGCTGTTCTGATTTGTTTTTAATGTGGTGTTTTAAATGGTTGTAACCTGTCCTGGGACCTCAGTGTGAAGAGTGGGTTATAAATTTATTGTTGCAACTGGGACAATCTTTTCATGCATAGTGGGAGTGTGGAATAATAAGTGTATTTTGATCTTGGATATCTGATACAATTTAATCATTAACTTAAAATACCTTGCCTATCCAATCCAGTAGAAGGAGTCATTCTATCAAGTGAATGTCCTCTAGTTAACTCTGACAAACTTGTAATGACAAAGATAATTTAATCATTTCTGTGATCTAGTCTCGACTCTGTACTAGGTATTCTGTAATCTGTGTTTGTAACTGGATTCTGTTATGAAATCAACAAAATTATTAGAACATAATAATAATTTATTTTACATTTCTTAGCTACAGGATTCTGTCTTTAGAATAGAGTGCTTCTTATAATTCTGAAATGCTCGTTCTGTCAAAGGTCAACAGGCAACTGTTTAAACTCTCCTTTGCAAGCAGGAAGCAGAATGAGGGAGCCGTTTGGCGGGCTGCTTGAATGCTGCCAGATACCGTCCCCCAGCCGGCTACGGGGCTTGATGCGGCAGGAAGGAGGGGCTAAGGCAGGAGGTCGAACACGCCCCCCTGCAAGCACGGGAGCGGATCCCGCTCGCAACTCCTCCCCCCTGCGATGGGGAGAGGTCTTCTTGGATACCAGTAAGATAGGCAGCTCTTAAATCAGAGGACCAGATGGCTCATTCTAGTTGAACTTCTACCATTCCTTCGGTTTTGCTGTCCAAAGAGGATATGGGGGATACACTTTGAACAGAATGAACTGTAGCGTTTCACTAAAAACGTGAAAGCCAACAATTCCCACTGTTTTCAGTATTCTATTCATACTTCTTGGCACTTCTTGGCAGGATAATTATAGCAGCTGGAGTTCCCCAGGAGGACTGGATCAATGCCAACGTTTAGGGCTGTCCGGGTCAGTATCTCCAGAAAGAGAGATAGCAGCTCTCTTAGCTTTTATGAAGCAGAGAATACTGAAGTCTAATCGGCGATACCCTGAAATATTAGCAGCATTTAAATGTACTTCCAAACCATCATTTGGTACTATCAAGAAAGAGCTGCAGAGACACACCCCCAAAGTGATTTTTTAAACACTGTTAGAAACCCACAATATATAGGCTGGGTGACAAATGGCTCCTTAAACCTTACAGTTGCCAAAACGGAATGCCTAGTTGTCATTTTTGGGCCAGACAGCTCAAAAGTCGTATTTTTCAATACAACTTTTTGGTTCCTGAAATTCATTCTGATTGTGCAGATAAAGTATAATGGATAGAATTCTACAGGATGTGTTGCTGGTGTGTGAAAATGCTTTTGCCTGGTGCTTAAAGATATGTAACAAAGGTGCCAGGCAAGGCTCCCTGGAGAGAGCATTCCACAAGCTGGGAGACACTGAAGAAAAGGTCCGCTCTCGTGTTGCCACCCTCCAGAACGCTCATTGAAGCAGCAAATGAAGAAGGGCTCAGGGAATGATGATCGCAGGGTCCGAGTCAGTTCATATGGGGAGAAGCCGTCCTTGAAGTACTGTGGTCCAGAACCATTTAAGGCTCTATGAGTCAAAACCAGCACTTTTATTTGGGCCTGTAAACTAATTGGCAGCCAGTGCAATTGGGCCAGGAATGGAGTTTTATGTTCAAACTTTCTTGCCTGGGTAACCAGTCTGGCTGCTGAATACTGCACCAGCTGACATTTCCAAACCATCTTCATTGCAGTAATCTAACCTTAATATTACCAGAGCATAGATGACAGACGTTAGGCTTGTTGGGGGATTGACCATTCGTTTTGCAGAAAACTGAGTAAGTTTCTGTTAATTGGAAGTGGAGAATGTTCCAGAAACTGACCAGGTAAGCCTAACTGCTTACACTGGTGCAAGATAAGGATCAGGAGTTAATTGGTTTCCTTTGCACAGCCAGGAACTTGTAGCCTTAAAAAGGCTGGTCTTTAGTTTCTCTTTCTAGCTAGAGAGCCAGAGAAACAGCTAGAGAAAGATTCAGAGAGAGAGAGTGTGTTAGTTTCTCTCAATGCCTGCAACTGATGAAACTACTACAACAACTGCTGCTAGTATGGATTAATGATGTATTCTGCTGTATGCTGTATGAGATGTCTGGCTGCTGGGATCAGTAGCCTAAATGGACTATTCTGTATATATTGCAACAGTTGCACTTAATGCCAGAAATAAGGAGCTAATTGCCTGGACTGCTCCCGTGTCTTGAGCATTATCTATCAGGGCAACTCCCACATGCAAGAGCCACATGTAAACTAACTCTGCTGGAAGTGTGCTAGGTGTTTGATTTATGCCAAGAGGTGAAGGCCACAAAACCTGACAAGGTTATCCCATCCCAGTCCGGCTGAGCCACCAGCCACCAGCCCAAGATGATGGATGGCACTCCACACCACTGAGGTCACCTAAGCCCCATGTGACAGCTATGGATCCAGGAGTACCCCCAAGTTGTGTACCCACTTCTTCAAGAGCAGGCAGCCTCCTCTTCATCTGGTCTAGTGAATCACCCACTAACAGCGCCTCAGTCTTATCTGGACTGAGTTTCAGTTTATTAGAGAGGCAAGAAAATGGTCCAGCACATCCACTGCCACAGCTGTACAGTGGTACCTTGACTTACGAAGATAATGCGTTCTGACGCGATTTTCGTAAGTCGAAAACATTCGTAAGTCGAATCCCCATAGGAATGCATTGAGCGAAAAAAATTCGTAAGTCGAAAAAATCCTATTCAAAAATTCGTAAGTCAAAAAAATCCTATTAAAGCGGCCGCGACTTCCTTTCGGAAGTCGAAAAATTCGGTTGCGGCGGCCATTTTTTTTCTTCCGGAAGTCATACGTAACTCGAAAAATACGTAAGTCGAGTTGCTCGTAAGTCGAGGTACCACTGTATGTGTAAAGGAGAAACAGAGTTGTGCCTCATCAGCATATTGCTGACAATGTACTCCAAAGCTCTGGATGGCCCCACTCAGTGGTTTAATGTAGATGTTAACGGTCTGGGGGATAAAATTGAACCCTGAGGAACCCTACTCTGAAGGCTCCGTGGGATTGAAGAGCACTCCCCAAGCATCACCCTCTGGAAACAGTCATCCAAATAGGACCGGGATCACCACAAAGCAGTGCCACCCATCCCTAACTCAGACAGCTGCTCCAGAAGGATACCATGGTCGATGGTATCGAAAACCGCTGTGAGGTCAAAGAGAATTAACAAGGACAGATTTCTCCTGTGTCTCTCCGGAGGCCATCATGCAGAGTGACAAAAGCAGATTCTGTGCCATAACCAGGCCTAAACCCCAATTGAAATGGATCTAGAAAATCAGTTTCCTTTGAGAGCACCAGCATCTAGTCTGCAATCCACTGGCTCAGGAACCTGACCCACAAAGCGGAGATTGAGAACTGACTGGTTCCAGTAACAACCTCAAATCGCTTTCTATGGACCTTGGGATTTTGAAAACAAAAACAAAAACAGCTGTTGCAGCATGTATTGCATCAACTAAAGCAATAAAACAGTGCCTTTAGAAATGGGGTCAATGCAAAGGTTGATGGCATGTTCAATATGCTTTTAGAGCAAACTCATTTAAATGGACCATTTTCTATTATTAAAGAACAACAGGAGGGAGTTCATTGGACTGATCTGATCAAGGGATAATATGTTTTAGAGGGATTTGGTAGGAAATTGCTCTGGAAATATTTTCAATAAAATATAATTTTTTTTTTTAATGAATGATTGTGGGGTGGGGGATAAAATAACAAGGAATGATGTGGTGTGGTGTAGTGGTTACTGAAATGTGCCCGGAAATGCTATTCAGGGGAGTTTGTTGGTTACTCTTCCAATGTGCTTTGCTGCATCTTGATCTTCGTTTCCCAACTGTAACTGAGCTCACAACAACATGTTTCCCTGTCATAGTGAAGTGCTTGTATGGATCCCTGACCAAGACAAAGGGCTCTAATAAAACACTCTAATAAAACACTCTAATAAAAAGAAAGGAGAGAATTGGGAGAGTTGCTCAGGAGAATGAATAACATGAAACAGGAACCCTCTCTCTTAGAGGAAAGAGAGAAGTTAAAAAAGCATAAATGCAACATAAAAAAGTCTATACACAAAGTAAACTTCAGACTGTTTTTAAAATGCTTTGAAACTAAGAATGGCATTCCTTCAAACAGAGGTGATTAATTGCATTATGACATGATGCCCAAGCTACAAACCAAAAACAGATGCTATTCCTACTGTCAAAATTAGGGACACAAATTATTCATGAGCTCTGATTCACTTCAGTCACAATTACCAAATTCACTTCAAAAACTGATGCCCAGCATCGTGAGAACAATAGCTGCTCTGTCAAAAAAGATTTACAGAAAAAGAGGGGGGATTGTTATTACCTGCATGACCATGGAGTGGAGAATGTGGTCGAGGAAGTGTTGGAGATGTGCTGGAGGTTACGATCAAGCTCTTTCTATTACTGGTCCTACAACTGAAATGAAAGGCAAAGAGAAGCAAATACTGAAATAAGGGAAATGATTTTGTTAGGGCATTTACAATGACTCTAGAGGAATAATATTCAATTTTACTCTAGATTTAAAGAAATCGGTGTAATACTTTTCTTGATTTTTATTTACTTTATAGAAATCTTAGACACTAAAAGTAGAAAATAGTATCAATAACTGTCTGTGAATTGCATTATCAAAAGAAAAAAAGAACTTTGATAATTAAGGAGGAAACTAATATAAGAAGAATGTAAGGTACATATATTAGCCAAGGTATTTGGTAAAGTTTTACCAAATGAGATTACATGAAGTATTCCTAGTTTATGGAAGTAAGTAAGTCATGAATGGCTATACGAAAACTGGCCGTAATTAAAATGCTGCTTCTTGTTTCAAGTATTACCAGTAAAGGTCAAGGATTGCTACCTGAGAAAAGCATAGCAATTAAAAATTTTCAAACATAAGTTAAACATACACCTCATCACCAAGGCTTCTGTGAGGAGTGGATTCATTTGAGGAGCTGGTTTGAGTTAAATGACAGTGACACTGGGTGAGCTTTTTTGCCCACATCGGTCTTTAGAAGTCCCTCAAATTGTTATATTGCTCAGCAATATAACAGGTTTTATAGGTACCATACCTGCAAGAACCCTTTTGGCCAAGCCCCACCCTTTCCTGCCCCACATTAAACATCATACATGACATCAGGTGCAAGGCAGGTAGTGCAGCTTAGCCACAATGGCCTCACAGGCCTAATGTGACGGTGGTGGGGGCCTGCAGGCTGCAGTTCCACACCCCTGATTTTAAAGAAGAGCAAGTAAAACACTATATGATCAGATGGGAATAAAAATCCAGGAAGATCTATAACATTTGATATTTGCAAGTTTACATTGGAGGGTTTTTATTGGTAAGTCAAGGCACACCATTCTAACTAGTTTATTTAGAAACCGAAAAAAGGAAATAATTTCTAATTTTGTATATCAGTTACATTTTTTTAACTTTTCATCAAAAAGAGACACCAGTTATATTGAAAGCACAGATAATAATACTCTGTTAAAATAATTTAAATCATTGTGAGCATCTCTGATAAGAGTGGGTAGAGAAACAAGAGAAAATTAATGTACAAGAAAAAAAATCAAATGCTGGCCCCAGAACACAATTAATTTGTATCCTTTTGTTTGAAGACTCAATACTTCGACAGAAGGCACATTGGGATAATACATGCGAACGAAATGAGCTTCTAAACACCCCAATAATCATTTGTTGTTCTTTTGTGTCTCTGAACATTTTTATTTAAAGACAAGTTTACTGTTATTCAAGAGAAGCTAAGGCACATTAAGGAAAATTGATCGAGCTACCAACCATAACCTAAAGCACCATTAAGCTGCTGTTCTACCTCTTTGGTATACTTAACATGTTCAGTAAAGTATCAAATTGCTCTTTTGAGTAAGAGAGTCCATTCAAAATGTGTCTGCTACACTACATACAGTATGCAAATGTTGATCTTCAGTCTTGTGCTGTTAAGTCTCAGTTTATAAAATATATTCACAAAATGTCTTCAAGTTAATGCTCTGCTTCAGATTCTCCAGAAATACATATAAGAGATTAGTTGGGGGCAAAGCTATCACAAAGAAATGGGGGGAAGAGGCCGATTTCAGACTCAAGCAATGAAACTGACAGTTGTGCCCTGAATATAGGATGGTCCAAGTAATAAACTTATTAGTCAACTAGTTTTGCTGGAGGACTCCTGGAGAAAGGGCCTTTTCCTCCTCCTCCTCCAACCAGTGGGGCCATGTTAGGTCCTAGCTGGCAAGAGTGGGGAAGCCTTCCCCTGTCTCTCCACTGGCTCCCCCACTCCTCCATTTTGCATTTTGGCAAAATTTGCATGTTATGGAGGATTTTAAAAGCTTCCAATAATTTCAAAAAGCAAAACAGTAATTTAAGAGACCTGCAACAATACTGAATGTTACTATGGGAACAGAAAGGATAGGGAATTACTTGTGTTACATAGGGTTAACCATGCACTCCTGTAAGTAAAAATAACATTTGTTACATGTGTTTAAGAGTTCCCAAAGCATTCTTGAAACTCAACACTATGGAACACTGGCCTGAGATATTGTTGACATGATACTGCATCTCAGCTCTCTAACAGTGTTGGATCAACAAGGTATGAGAGCATTTACAGGAATAGGCGGAAGGAAAAGCAGACATGCATATGCTGTAAAATGGATAATACTGCCTCCAATAAGGTTGTTTTCAGGCCAAGAACTTGTTTACCGATCACATAAAAGCTGTATCAAAATAGCTTCCACCATTTTGATCCCTACCTGCTTCACTCCAATTTATTTTTTGTTTTCAATCATGCTTGATATTTTCAGTATTAAAAACATAATGACTTCACAGTGGGCTAATGTTTATTGAAGCAGCCATTTAAAAGCTTTTCGTAGCCATCTACTTTTAAGAGTTATTTAAAATAAAATATTAGAAAGTAATCTGTATCTATAGTCCTCATTCTTATGAAGCATTAAACCATGGTTAGCTCCTGTATGTGCACATACTGGAACGAGCCTGGGCAAAATCTTGGGCATGTGGGCTCTTCTTTCACTTTTTCCTTCCACACAGCTGAGACATTACAATCAGTTTTTCCTAATCCTGGCTTGTATGTGAAGCAGCAACATGATTCATCACAAATTCTAATTAGTTATGCAAGACAGCTTCATAAGCCATGATTTGCACTTGTTTTGAAACTGACTGGAGCTTATAATATACCCTGACCCCCAGTTCCCACACAAGACCAAGCTCAGAAGACATGTAGACATATTCAATATACTCACACCCACATATATACACAACCAGGCTCAATGGGTGGAACTGGCAGAAATAATAGAGATGTGACGTACCATTCTGCTCCTACAACATCATAAGGAAATGAATTCTTGCTCCTTGCTCCTTCCTTTGAGTTTAAATTTCTCAGGCAGGATCCTACCAGTTGAAAACACAATAAATTCTCCCTACTATTGTTGCAGCAAATGTGAAAATCACATCTGTCGAACAGTGAGAACCACAAAACAATTTCTTTATAGCTTTGTCATTGGACAACTAGCACATGCTTCAATAATCCAGTCCATGTCTTTAAAATGGTATCTTCACCTGGGTCCATGAAACTTTATTAATTGTTTAAACAGTCAGCATCCACCTATTCATAATGTTCTGTACACATACTAAAGAAAAAGTCTCCACATTTTCCTGCCTATGTCAGAGGAGGAGATGGAGAGGCCCTTCACTGCGAGACCATGCATGGTGTTATTGTCCCATAATACATTTCAAGACTGAAGGCTCATCACACAACTGCAGGAAACTCCAGCTATAACTAAGTTTGTTCCATCCTTTCAGGAACCCAGCTTGTAGTGACAAAAACATTGCAAATCTCAGGGAAGATCTTCCTTAACACTATTAAGAGAAAGTTTTTTTTATGAGAAATAGATATTTTGAAGATGAAAACAAATATTATTTTTTTCTTTACAATGCAGCAAAGCATATAAGTCTAAAATTGACATGTTAATGAAAGCACCAGCTGCACAGCAACATTAACTAGATATGGGAGTTATAGCTCTAATTATAGTAATTTAGAGATGGAAGCAATTTTGTGAGCAATTGCACCACTGACAACAGGAATAATTAAATCCTTCAAAATAGATAAGAACAAACAAGCATCCAGGATAAGATTGCCTTCATACTCAGTAACAGTTTAAAAAGGTACCGGTATCTTTGTTAGAATAAATGAACTAAGTGTTTTACATTAGAAATTTTTGCATTACACTGTGCCACAAACAAGATTGGTCAATGTACTTCTTAATCTCTTTTATTAATCTCTCTTGTACACTGTGAGTGAAGTAACAAATTAGTATCAAAGTAACTAAAGTATGCATTCTATAATGGGATGGAATTTGTTACAAAGGGAAGCCTTTCTAAGCCTGAGCCTAATGAGCTTCAGCAAACACTGCAAAGAACTGCTGTTCTTTCAGACTTTCACAGAGACACTGCAATTTTGCTGTAGAAAGGTATATTCATTGTATAATTACTGTGATTTTGGCTTTAGCACATCACTCCAAGCTCTGTAAATCCTGAACACCATATCAATTCAATAAACTTCAACTAATTATCTATTTAGCAACCATTCATTAACTGTGATGATAAGTATAACATCATAAGAGAAACCCTCCGGGATTAGCCCTCCACCTAATCCAGCATCTTGTTTCCACCAGTGAAACAGCCGAATACTTCCAGCAAGCCCACAAGCAGGAAATGAAGACAACGGCAGCTGGTTTTCAGAGGAATATTGCTTCTTAACTTGGGGGTTCCTCATAAGAACATAGCTAACAGCTGCTGCTTAGATTTATCCTCCCCATAAATGTGTCTAATCCTCCTCAACCCACATACCCAAATCTCTCTTTTAATTGAACATCAAGTCACCCAAGGTATCCAGGTAATGATGGTTATACCATACAAGTAAATATTTGCACTGGCAAACATTTCTTCATCCTGTCTATCTTCAGAGACATATTTATTTTAACTTAATTTGTCCAAGAATAGGGCATGGGAAATCCCTACAATTTGACAAAAGTCTTTAGAAATTAGTTGTTGGGTTTACATTAGATACAGGCTGCATGCGTAAGTTAGACTGTGTTCACATTAGCATTCTCCATGGGGAACTCCCACTGACTTTTAGGTTAATTCACATGCCTTCCACAGCAAAGTACCGTATTTTTCCGTGTATAAGACTATATTTCCCCCCCCTATTTTTTCAAGTTTAAAATTGGGGGGGTCGTCTTATACACGGATAGTGCCTATGGGGGATTTCTTTATTTTGAGTCCCAAAAAATAGGGGTCGTGTTATACACAGGGGCGTATTATACACGGAAAAATACGGTACTTAAGCAACAACTCGTGCTCATTTAACGCATTTCATCTTCAACTCTCAGTATGAATAGCTCCACATTAGGGCAAACTATTTTTTTTTACAATATAGGGAACAAGTAGAAGTTAGAACCACCCTTCCTCCATTGCCTGTTCTAATTTTCATAGTGGCAAGCTGAGATGACCAGCTCTATTCCAGAGCAATGACTTCAGCAGCAACTAACCGCCTGCCTCTTCTCTTCCACTTACTGCAGAGGTAGCCCTGGAGGAATACAGCTATGCAAATGCAGCCTCAGTAAGTGTGTAATTTGAGATCTGAAGACTTCATAACTTTTGAGAGAATACCATCTGGTTTCAGAGAGCAGGAAATTGAAGCTGCTGTTTACATCATCAGTAACCCTGATGAAAAATCTAGTAGCGTAAGCTGTAAAACCTACAGTCATTTAAACAGAGATCAGTCTTCAACTGAAGGAAGTAACTCAAATTTGGGCTTCTTCCACCACTCTCCTTTTTTAAAGACAGATGTTAAAAACTTATAATCATCACAACTCTCCTCCTATCTCCCTGCCTATGGCAGCAGGATCAATAGTGTCAAAACTAGTATCTAATTTCTTTAAACATTTTTCTCCTGAAATGCTCATTATGTTACTTCTTTAATATAGTCTTCTAATAAGTGGGAGGCATGGTTAAGGTGTACGCTGCAGAAATGTTAACTATTTTGCAATGCTCAGGCTTCAACATTGTATTTTCACATCATTTGCTCCTGCCTACAGGGAGCGTTTTCTAGTACTAGTAAAATATACAAGGTGCCCCCCCCCCAAAATCTTAAATGCAGCACACTCATGCCCACAGACTGCAGCCACATATACTTCTTCCTTCAACTCTCAAGTACACATGGGGTACACTCAAGTACACTCTCACAGGGCATACTTGAGCATCACCACAAACACATTCAGAAAAAACCCTCCAAGTGCCTGCCATTTCAATGGAAGAGTAAGATGACTGCTGGATCACCAGTGGCTACTGGAATTGGTAATGCAGAAATAAGGCAATCAAGGCGATACTAACTTATATAATGAGCCAGGCTACTGAAATGTCTGCACCAGAATACCTGCAACAATGCAAGGAATTTGCTTTAAAATATTTAATTACTGTAGCCTTGCAAAGTTTCCTGTGACTCTCTGAATATACTATAGTTAAACTGCAGCATATATGTTTATTCCATACACACACACACACACACACACACACACACACATTGAGGCCACACCTAGTGTGCAGTCTTTATTAATCAAACATTATTTCTGCCCAACCACGCAAGCATTCCTTTTAAAAACTGCTGTGAATGCATGTTAGAAAAAGGAGGAAAGGCTGGCATGGTTTCATTAGTGAAGACAATGGAAATATGAAAAGGCTGATTAGAAATAAATGTAACTTTTGTGTTTTGTTTGTTTTTTAAAAAATAAAGGTGGTAGATAGGGAGCAAAACAAAGGTCAAAACAGTGGGGGGGGGGGGCCAGAATGACATGTTGATCTCCAAACAGACTATTACCCAGATATAATGATGCATTGTTTATACAATCGTACCACCTCTCACTTCAAATAAATACTAAGGCAGTTTACAGCATAAAATGAAATGTTACAAAATATAACAATTGAACCATGTAAGTAAAATGGCAAAAGCAACTGTATCATTTACAGTCCCCATATTTGCCAGGAGCCAGCATTAACAAAGCAGAACAAGCTTGGGTGAAGACATATGTTTTTAATTGCCAGCAGAATCACCCAACAGTCTGTGCCCACCTGAACTCCAGTAAGGCATCTGTGTGCACATGCAGACATGGACACAAAGCAACTATGATGGCTCTGTGGCTGAAACCCTGCCTGACATGCCTTCTCCCCAGTCTGTTTTGAAATTAATATTGATGGACCTCGTAGAGGACAAGGACTGTTCCTCCTTGCTCACTGCTTACTCACTTGGAGCCAGCAGGTGAACAGGTAGCCACAGTATGGAAGAAAAGCAGCAGGGTAAGGAAGCTTATGGGATGCAGGTAGCGCTGTGGGTTAAACCACAGAGCCTAGGGCTTGACGATCAGAAGGTCGGCAGTTTGAATCCTCGCAACGGGATGAGCTCCCATTGCTCGGTCCCTGATCCTGCCAACCTAGCAGTTCGAAAGCACAAAGTGCAAGTAGATAAATAGGTACCACTCTGGCAGGAAGGCAAATGGCATTTCCGTCTCTGCTCTGGTTCGCCAGAAGCAGCTTAGTCATGCTGGCCACATGACCCAGAAGCTGTACGCTGGCTCCCTCGGCCAGTAAAGCGAGGTGAGCGCCGCAACCCCAGAGTCATCCGTGACTGGACCTAACGGTCAGGGGTACCTTTACCTTTAAGGAAGCTTAAAATACTGGCAATGAGCCTCATAATGGGGTATGGGCCTTGGCAGATGTCCAATGATGCCAACTCACGATATCGCCATTCCTGTGCTCTGTTGCCTACTTCTACTCACCCTCTATTTCCTTCTATATGGGGCCTATATGTGGAGATTTTATTTAAAAAGTAATTCTGGTGCAGGTAGGGATAGTGATGGAATCTGATTGAGCTTTGTTCCGCATTCAGCTGTCTCTTGCATTGAGCACCCTCTTTGACACAAGCTGCTCATGCATCATTTTTTAAAAACAACACCTCAACTAATTATACTAAAAATGTATTTAGCGCATGTATATATACATACGCCAGTGTATGAATGAATAATCAAACCAATTTTTTTGTGAAGGAAATGGCCCTAATCAACCTTAACAACATGTTCAATTCAGTCTACAGAAGTATACAAGCTCAGAATCTCCCTGGCTCCCTTCTTACACATACATAGCTGTATTGAATCTTTATATCTCTATTAGCAAATCTCATCTATTGTGTCACCTACTTTTGAAATATTTAAACAGGTGAAATTCTGAAATACCGGTACTTAAACAGGTGTTCCTTCCCACTCCATAAGCTTCTATGGTTCCCATTATTTTGCTTTGATAATGGGACACTTATATCAAGGACTCCAGTTCTCAAACCTTAATTGTTAGGAGCCTAATTTCAAATCTTTTTTTAAAAAATTGAGAAAGTTTGATTGCTATATTCCCAGGGCATATTAATTCACTGAATCTGCCAACATAAGCTGATTTGTAGTTATAATTGCAGAGTTTAATACTACTATAATTCATCATTTTGTGAAACCTAGAGCTTCCTTCCAGTTATTAACTCCTACAGTAACAGTCACCAACTCAGCCAGTTCTTTAGCTATTTAAGTACTTAACAGATTAAGCTTGTGCAATGTCCCCATTTTCTGCACACATTGCATTATTTGACATTATACGCACATCACATGCATAATATGAATTTTACATGCATTACACATGCATAAGATGAGAGCACACAGTAACGGTTGTTAATCAAACAGAACCAGGGAATAATCTCAGACCAAGGAGACATAATTAGAAAAAAGTCAAAACAGAAAATTATTCACTTCACTACCAAAAGAAAATACATTGCTCTGTTGACCCTTGCATGTAAATTACTGTATAAGTCCTCATATTACATGCAAAGTTAGCTGTGTGAACTTAAGTTGTTGCAGGAAATGCAAACTTATGTATACAGAAATTAGTTTTTGCCTCCAAACAATAAAGGCTTCATATGGAAAACTTAAGGCAAACAATTATGTCCTTGTTTCGCTTATACCCATGTTCACACACACACACACACACACACACACACACACACACACATCCCATGGATAGCTCCGTTGGAAGAGTGTGAGACTTTGCCTCACATTGGGCAAAAAGATTCCTGCATTGCAGGGGGTTGGACTGGATGGCTCTCATGGTCTCTTTCAACTCTTCAATTCTGTTATTCTATGAAGTTAGTGCTTAAAGGCCTTTCTAGTCACCCAACAGTTCCATCTGGATTAGTACTAGAACAGCAGTAGCTAGGATCTACTGCTATACAGTGGTACCTCGGGTTACATACGCTTCAGGTTACAGACTCTGCTAACCCAGAAATATTACCTCGGGTTAAGAACTTTGCTTCAGGATGAGAACAGAAATCGGCAGCGGCAGGGGGAGGCCCCATTAGCTAAAGTGGTGCTTCAGGTTAAGAACGGACCTCCGGAACGAATTAAGTACGTAACCGGAGGTACCACTGTATCTACAAAGCCTCTCCTCCTACCAGAGGGGAGGAGTCATGAGCAGGAGCCGGTTCCCAGGTCAGCAGGGGGGCGTATTCGGCCTCCTGTGTCAGTTATTCCAGCTGACGCGCCGCGCCCTTCAGCCAGCCAATAGGACTGGCTTGGGGGCAGGGTTTAGTTGCATTTGAGCAGCAGCGCTGGGCCCTTATTCTGCTTCCTGAATTCGTCGGATCACCCGCCCACCCTCCCTTTAGGTCATATCTATGCTTTTGACCTTGCTATGGACTTTGGTTGGTTGCCTTGGTTGCCCAAAGGGCCTGGCAGGAATTTTTATCCATTTGGCAAATTGGCACCAGCCTCTTGGTTTTTTGCCTACTTCATAGCAAATCGTCACAACTTTTCGGGTATTGGCGGTTAGGCACTGGAATATGTGTGATGTGATGGAGGGCGGTTGTGGTCATCACCTACCCCATCCCTTGTTGGGTATTCCGTTAAAGGAATCTGGTGGTCGTGGATCCTGTCCGATGCCCTGCTGATGGCTAGGGCCATGGCACGACCCCCAGTGACGTCAGGGGAAGCTTCCAGTTGTATTTGCATCAACAAGCTCCTCCCACTGGTTGTTAACCCTCGAATGACTCCCTGCTGTGCGGGGTGGAGTCATGTATAGATTGTTTGATCCAATGCCTAAGCCAATACCACTCACATGCTGTAACCAATAAAGTTATAGCCTTCTTTAGCCCATTAACCTAAAATACTTGTGTCCTTGTGTCTTATTTATCTCTAAGCAGGTGGCGGGTCCTCGACTCACAATACACAGTCTCCATGCAATGGCTAAATGGAATCTCTAAGTTCAGAGGAATTATGCCACTGAAGGCCAATTACCCTTATGCCCCATTTGTAGGCTTCCTGAAATCATCTGGTTGGCTGCTGTGGGAAGAAAGATGTTGGACTAGATGGAACTTTGGTTGACCCAGCATAGCACTTCTTGTGTTCTTATACAGAAGGGTGAGTAAGGTGACGGAGAGGTAGATATGCATGCCAGACATGGAATAAATTTAAATCAATAAACAAACAAACAATTCAGTGAGGTGGCATTTGCAGTCTTGCTACTATTAAAGGCTAAGCTTTTAATGAGTTTTTAAACACCATATGAACATTCTGACTGGAGCAGTAGTCTCTCAAAGAGTTTAGCACACACTATGTGTTATATGCTTTAAGTTCTAAAAAAAAAACACCCAAACCATTATGCTGTGCACTAATTATGTGTTCTATTAGTTCACCTGGCAACCTGGATATTAGCATAAGTATAGCATACATGTACACATCACTGCAAATAACAACCTGATGCACCTGTTTGTATGAATGTAGGACAGGCAGAGAAAGAGTACAAGTGTGTAAGAGAGGGAATGAACTTTTCAAGTGCCATCTATTACTGGGGGGGGGGGGAATGTAAACAAGCTCATTTTATGAATCATGGATTGTAGCTGAGCATTTCTTTAAAAAATATTGCCTGGAAAGGCCTTTTTCAGGATCAAACTTTAAATTCTGATTCTAAAATGGATGGCATTTTCTAATCTCTCTAGATTTGGGGAGGATTCTTCTCATGCAAAATGAAGCCCAAGGTGTTTTCCACTCATCTAATCAGAATGAGGAAGTAATATAAAATATGGAAGTATGCCAAAGGCATTGCAGAAAACAATATCCCAGGCAAAATATGTTTCACAATATACCAAGCTGGAGGTTACTTGATACCAAAAGATGATAGAAGCCAGTTTCTGTGCCAAAATGATATACGCTAGGCTGACAGTGAGATAGCCTAATTCTACCATCAAGGATGGGGAGTATATGGCTTCCAGATGTTGCTGGAACTACAACTCACATTCTTCCTGGCTACTGACCACCCTGACTGAGGATGGGGCGAGTTTATCTATTTATCTGAGGTATTCGAAGTCTACTTTAAGAGTCGTAAGGTGGTAAACACTAAAAACCACAAAGAATAACAATGTAACAATCATAAAATTAATCATAAAATTAATAATAGTCACAAATAATCAGGCAGCAGAATTGAAAATAAAATATCACCAGGCACTTCATCCCTCCCCAGAATCCTGGGCAAAAAGATGCATCCATCATGAAACCAGCAACAAGAAGCTACCAGCTTTTAAAAACAAAATACCAAACTATGTGGCAATAATGACAATAGCCTCTTCCACTAGACATTGTGGGATGTAAACACTAGAGCAGTCAAGTACAACAATGCTGGAGCAGATAGTGGAGATTGCCTCAGTCCTCCAGCCACAACTTCCTGGTCACATGGATTGAGGCAATTTCCTCTTGCAACTAGATGTGGGAGTGGCTTCACCTGGGAAGGTATGAACAAAGAACCTCACAGGTCAGCGGCCATTCCATTCCATTCTACTCTCTCTCTCGAACTGTGAGGAGGATGCTCAGTTGGCTTCCAGCCAACTGGGGCCTGGACTTCTCTCCCACATGGGGAGATTCCAATTGTAAATATCTTTACTAAGAATAAGCCTGCCTTCTTTGGGATTTGTCTTGAGCTGGATATATGTGAGTAAACATTTTATATCTCTTTATAGAAGACGTGTGTTGTGTCTTATTTGAAGAGGGACAAAGGGGAAATATAGTGACAAACCAGGAAACTAGATTAAGTTGATTCTAGCGAATCAAAGCAACTTCCGCTGTGTGTATTTTAAAAGGGAATGTTACTCTGCTAGTTGAACTTGTTAGCACAAGTTAGGATGAGATATATTAAATTATAAATCTCCATCCACGTTCCAAAACATTCCCACAAAGGGTTTATGGCCCCAGCGCTGCATATTTTTGTGTATTTTTGAAGGATTGCGTTGGATTGCATTTTTGAGCTGAGTAGGATTTTTCTGAGAGCATTTCCTGGTGAGACCGCATGGTCCTTTGTTCCATTGTTTAGAGAAAGGGGGATTAAGCTACCCCTCCCCTCCCTCAGAGCTCACAAAAGACCCAAAGGCAGTGAAGATTTATTTTGAGGCTTTTGCTTTTTGCATTTTGAGAATTTTGAGATTTTGATTTTGAATTTTGACAAATTTTTGAATTTTGAAATTTTTTCCAAATTTTGAATTTTAAGATGGCTAGTGCCAGTTTTTATAGTGAAGAAAAGCCAAGCTTAATGCTGCTAGATGAGGACAATTTTGTGCACTGGAAAATGCGCTTAATAGCATATTTAGAAGCAAGGGATGTTTTGGATGCGATACAGAAACCAAAGCCTCAAGGTGCAGATGATGAAGCCAAGGTTAAAGTCTGGAAAAGGCAGAACAGCGAGGCCAAGCACATAATTTTGAGTGGACTTCGCAATAAGCATCTATCGTTAATAAATAGCAAAGATGATGCATCTCAGATCCTAAAAGATATTGAGCGCATGTATGGAGAATCTACAAAGAACTCCTACAGAACATTGATGGGCAAATTAACTAGACTGAGAATGAATTCAAAAGAAGAATTCACAGAGCATATTGATAAATTCACAGAAATTATTCAAAAGCTTGAACTTACTCCACAATCTTTTGATGAAGTAACAAAGGTATCATTTCTGTTAGCCTCATTAGGGCCACATTTTGATGCATTTGTCAGTTTGATGGATCATAAAGAGAATCTAACTTTTAAGGAACTGACTAGTGAATTAAGAGAGGAATGCAGAAAGAGATCTGATTCCCCAGAAAGGAGCACTAGAAATAAAGGCAGCAATTATGTTTTTAAACAGCCTGCACAGTCCAGAGATGGACACAAGAAGGTCACATGTTACAATTGTAATAAAATCGGCCATATAGCCAGAAATTGTAAAGCGCCAAAAGCTAAAGAGAAAGATTCCCAAGCCTTTCAGCGAAAAGGAGAAAGAAAAGGGAAATCTGAACGCAACATGCTGTTGCAAGAAAGGAGTTTAGCTGTCCAGAGCCAAGAAAACACACGCAATAAGTGGTTATTAGATTCTGGAGCCAGCAGCCACTATTGTTTTGAAAAAGACTGTTTTAATGAATTAAATGATAAAGAGACTGAAATTGAGGTTGCAGATGGAAATATTTTAAAGTCCAAAGGTGAAGGTTCAATACATTTGGAATTCAATGTAAACAATGAATCTTTTAGGACCAGAATGTCCAATGTTGTGTATGTACCAGAACTGAGCTGCAATTTACTCAGTGTCTCTACTTTGGACAAGAAAGGTTTCAAGATCACATTTGAGAATGGACAGTGCTGTGTAACTAAAGATGGTGAAGTGTACATTGAAGCAAAATTAATAAATGGTGTTTATGAGGTTAATCTTTCAGAGAACCAGTCTGCAAAAGTGGCACGCTCCAGCCAGAAGGATGACGCAGATTTGACGCTGTGGCATAGAAGACTTGCACACAGAGATACCACCATCATTAAGAGTCTACAGGAAAGTGATCTTGTCACAGGTTTGCAGGTAAAAGGGGGCAGCAACCAAGCTCCAACAAAATGCATAACTTGTGTTACTGAAAAGGCAGTAAAACCTTCTTTTACACGTTGCACAGAACAAAGGAGTACTAAAGTTCTGGATATCGTGCATTCAGATTTGTGTGGGCCACTCAGTGTTCCATCACTTGGACACAACAAGTATATTTTGATTTTTCTTGATGATTTTTCGAGATATTGTGTGGCATATTTCATCAAAGATAAAAGTGAGACAGTAGAGATGTTCAAGAATTACATTGCCATGGTTAGGAACAAGTTCCAAAGAGCTCCAGGTGTCTTAATGTCTGACAATGGAGGAGAATACTGCTCACATGATATGAAAGCCCTTATGGCAAAGGAAGGAATTACACATGTAACCACAGTTCCTTACACGCCACAACAGAACTCCATAGCTGAAAGGAAGTTCAGATCCATTATGGAAATGACAAGGTGTATGCTAAAGGAAGCGTCCCTGCCAAGGAAGATGTGGGGAGACGCTGCTTACACAGCTGTCTATCTCCAGAACAGGTTGCCAACAAAGGCAACACAGCGCACACCATTTGAACTTTGGCATGGAAAAGTGCCTAGTCTGTCGCACATACGTGTATTTGGCAGTATATGTTACTACCACGTGCCCAAGGAACAGAGGCACAAGCTTGACTCCAGAGCACAAGCAGGTATCTTGGTGGGATATGCTGCTGGAGGCAAGGGATACAGAGTAATGGACTTACAGACAGGCAAAGTGAGTGCGCACCATGCAATTTATTTTGATGAACATGCAAAAGCAGACACAAAGAACACTGTTATTGGCTGCTCCAAGGAGTCAGAATGGACTCAAGAACTCATAAACTTTCCTTCTGAAACCCCACATGGTACTAATCTGCCTTCTAGTGTCATAGCACCCCCTACAGGCGACGCACCAGAAGACGCAGATGACCAGACCCCTGGCGGCTCCAGAGACGAAGAGGAGGACTCAGATGGGGACATGGAAGCGTTGGAGGAGGATGAGGAAGCTGATGCGGTTCAAGAACCAGGACCAGAGGTCAGACGCTCATCCAGAACCAACAGAGGTGTCCCACCGGTACGACTGTCCTACCTTGCAGGGTCGGTGTCTCCACAGGAACCTTCCACATGGGAAGAGATTCTGAAGATGCCATCTGCGCAAGCCAGTCTCTGGAAGAAGGCCGCTCAGGAGGAGATGGATGCGCTGCATCAGAACCAGACGTGGACCCTGACAGAGCTCCCTCCTGGTAAGAAGGCCATTGGGTGCAAGTGGGTGTTCAAGGTTAAGAAGGGGTCAGAAGGGGAAGTGGAACGCTACAAAGCAAGGCTAGTAGCACAAGGTTTTTCACAACGTTTTGGTGAAGATTACGACGAAGTTTTCGCACCAACCGTAAGATATAGTACCGTCCGAATGCTTTTGAGCATTGCAGCCTCTAAACAATTGGACGTGAAGCACGTTGACATTTGTACTGCGTTTTTACATGGGAGAATTTCTGAAGAAATATACATGAAACAACCTAAAGGTTTCACAAAACCAAATGAGGCGCATCTAGTATGTCGACTCCAGAAAGGAATCTATGGGCTTAAACAAGCGGCTAGAGCCTGGAATCAGAAATTGCACAGTATGCTTGTGCAACTTGGGTACAAGCAAGGAAACGCAGATAAGTGCTTGTACACCAAGTCAAGTAATGGACAATATTCATACATATTGGCTTTTGTCGATGATTTGATTATTGCTACTGCAAATAATAGAGACTATACACAAATAGTAAAACACCTCAGCAAGGAGGTACAAGTAAAAGAACTTGGAGATGTCAAGTACTACCTAGGAATTCAAGTGGAAAGAGAAGAAGACGGCTCATTTCTTCTCAGCCAGAAGCAAAAGATTCATGAACTGATTGAGTATTTGCAGATGCAAGACGCACACCCGGTTGCAACGCCCATGGCTACAGACTTCTTGAAGAATCAGCAGGATTCGAAGCTGTTGCCAGATAACAGTCAATATAGGTCGGTAATTGGTAAACTTTTGTATTTAGTTACCACATGTAGACCTGACTTAGCTAATGCTGTGGGGATTCTGAGCAGAAAAGTGAATTCTCCCACTGAGCATGATTTAGCGGGGCTGAAAAGGGTGGTTAGGTACCTGAAAGGTACAATAAATTGTAAGTTAAAGTTGCCAGCTGTCAGAGACCCTAAGTTGGTTGGGTACACTGATGCAGATTGGGCCGGGGATAATGCTGACTATAAATCCACAAGTGGTCATGTTTTTATGTTTGGGGATGGACCTGTTGTGTGGGGCAGCTATAAACAGAGTTGTGTAGCTTTGTCTTCAACAGAGTCCGAATATGTTGCTGCTACAGAAGCATGCAGAGAAATTGCCTGGCTTGATGAACTCATCAAAGACTTTGGACTGGTGAGAAGGGAACCTGTCAGCCTGCTAGAGGACAATCAAAGTTGCCTGAAGCTGACGCAGAGTGAAAAGTTCCTAGCCAGAACCAAACACATTGGTGTCAGGTACCACTATATACGCCAGATGGTGCAAGATGGACTTGTGGAACTGTCTTATTGCTGCACCAAAGAGATGACTGCCGACATCTTGACAAAACCCTTGCCAAAAGAGAGTTTCCAGAATCTACGTGTCAAGCTGGGACTCTGGGTGGTTGAATAAAGTTGTTTATGTTTTGTATGTTGTATTTGCCTGAGAAGGGGTTTGTGGGATGTAAACACTAGAGCAGTCAAGTACAACAATGCTGGAGCAGATAGTGGAGATTGCCTCAGTCCTCCAGCCACAACTTCCTGGTCACATGGATTGAGGCAATTTCCTCTTGCAACTAGATGTGGGAGTGGCTTCACCTGGGAAGGTATGAACAAAGAACCTCACAGGTCAGCGGCCATTCCATTCCATTCTACTCTCTCTCTCGAACTGTGAGGAGGATGCTCAGTTGGCTTCCAGCCAACTGGGGCCTGGACTTCTCTCCCACATGGGGAGATTCCAATTGTAAATATCTTTACTAAGAATAAGCCTGCCTTCTTTGGGATTTGTCTTGAGCTGGATATATGTGAGTAAACATTTTATATCTCTTTATAGAAGACGTGTGTTGTGTCTTATTTGAAGAGGGACAAAGGGGAAATATAGTGACAAACCAGGAAACTAGATTAAGTTGATTCTAGCGAATCAAAGCAACTTCCGCTGTGTGTATTTTAAAAGGGAATGTTACTCTGCTAGTTGAACTTGTTAGCACAAGTTAGGATGAGATATATTAAATTATAAATCTCCATCCACGTTCCAAAACATTCCCACAGACATGTGCTGTAGACATTTAGATAAAACTATGTGGGTTTTTTTAAAAGAACTACTTCACTTACATTGCTAACACTGGAAATGAATTTCTCTCTGCACATTTGAAACCACATTAAAGCAGTAATTATTGTGAACTTTAATATCGAGACTGTAATCCAATTTGTGGTTCCAGTGTAGGCCAAATGAAGTCAATGGGGCTCCATGGAGTAAACAGCTTAAAGAACACATGATGAATTTAAAACTGAACTCCCCTCACCTGAGCATACTAATACAAAGGGCTAAAGCCAAGTGCCTTATTGTTTTCTATTCAAAAAAGTTGCAAATTATCCACATGAAAAGTACTTTGACCTATATTAGTATTCACACTGAAAGGATGGGTATAAAGCATGAGAGGATATAGTGAGCAAGGTCCACAACAGAGATGCAGGCCAGTAGAAACCTCTTCCTTTAAAAAAAGAAAGAGAAAAGAAGTAGTTATAGAATTGTTGAAATCTTTACACAGCACTTCCTTTGTAGACTTCCTTTACTACATTTTACAATTCACAGATTCTTCCTAGTATAAGATTGCAGTATTATCATGTCATTAAGACCACTGTGTCAATGTGCTCCAGTTTTGGTTACACAGTTTAATTGTTTACTTGCTCACGCTCTTCTTGCTTCATAGCAAAATTTAACCCTAGCTCCAACCACACACTATAAAGTAGGAAGTAATTAATGGATCCATTCTTCTTTACTGCAGCTCGAAGAGGAATATTCCTACTGCTAAGAGTTCTTGAAGGTTCTAGAGTCTCACCAAGGAAAAATACGGGAACCCCACCCCACTGAAGAATTCAATTGGCAAAACAAATTTAATAGCTATTAGTCAACATTCGAAATGTAAAAAATAAATAAAGGGAAAGATCCTAAATCTTACCACAAGTTTGTCACTGCCTAGGATTTAAGACAACAAACTAATTGAAATAATTTACTAGTAGTAATACTAGTACTAGTACTCTGCAGCTGATGTAGGCTCCTACAAGTAGTAGCACTATATCTCTTTGAATGCATTTTGGATTAAGATTCAAATCAAAATATAAATTAAAGATATCCAAAGCATTTAAGATCCAAGTTTGACATGCTGAGGTTCATTTCACCACTACAAAAAATGTTAATCTATGGATCCTTGTGAAAGATGCTCTGGTAATTACCAAAACAATTTGAAACAACAAATTGTGCTCTTCTGCTTCTTTCTGAAATAGTTTAAGTACATTATGCACTTCCATTTTAACGTCATATACATGCTCTGAACGGAAAATTTGCATGAATTTATAATCATCTTCTATCCCCTCACATATGCATTTTTAAACTTTGAAACCACAGGAAAATACAAGAACCCAGCAGATTACCGAGTCAATTAAGTGAGTGAAATGACATATTAAAGTCCCTACTATGACAAAATGCTAGCACATATATTAGATAGCAGCTTGAAGCAAAGCATTAAAAATGCAATCTAAGATATTACTGCCAGCTAGCAAATAGAAATTTTGAAACAGGGACTTTGCCATTTTTTTCTTAGCATTATTATGGGCAAACACCACAGCTATTGATTAATCTAATTTAAGAAATAACATATTTACAGATGTGCATCGTTCTCATATGCTCTTGTGGAGAAGAGACTACATTTTCAGTTACCTTGTATTTTTGTCGACTAAAAATTCTAAGCAGCTCCCATTTTTAATACATTATAAATTGAAAACCGCATGTATCCAACCATATAATCTCATCTATCGGCTTTAATCTCTGCAACAGTCTCGACTACATGAAACAGACAGAGTAAATATTCTAAGATTTTGTTTTGAGAATCCTTTGATTACCTTTTGGATCGCCTCAACATGCTGGTTTCTGGCAGAGAGAAATTGGATAGCACTGTCCAGAAGGAGTCAGACATGATCTTTGCAAGCTTTCATTTCCAGCAAAAATACTGCTCTATCAAACCACAAGCAATAAAATAAGGGACCAAAGAAAACCAGTGACAGAGCCAATGCAAATTCCCTGTAGATCTTGCAGGCTGTTCCATTAATGTGAACGAGACAAGTAGGCAGGCAGGCAAGCAGGCAGCTGCTTTCAGTGTCTCTGCTTTCTATTGATTTCACCCTTGCCTGTCTTCCTGCCTTTCTCTACCTAGAACAGCATTTACAGAATGACACTGACTGCTTAAGGAAATTTACTGTCAATACTTGTACGTATTTGGCTTAAATTACATTTTATTCATATATTGTGTTCAGTTGTTAATTTATTACTTTTATTCAAAGAAAATATGAAACTGAATTCCCATCAGATAAAAGTAACCCCTCAGTCCTCATGTGCACTTGAAAGAAAGCATTAATGTATGAAACCATATTTAGTTCATATCATCCTTTGCTAGTCTTTGCATCTCCTAGTCCACCACACTATTCGTTACTTTTGCCTCAATCTTCACTGCCCTCTATTCTCTTCTCCACTGTGGAAATGTATTGTAAGTTCTTTGGGGGGCAGGGGTCCATCTGTTTTGCTTATGAAGCTTTGAGAAGTGTCATGCAAACTGAGGGTATCATATTAACCAAAGCAGCAATTTCCAATAAAACATCACCATTTTATCTTAAATTGCAAGAAAAATTAATAATGCCCCCCATGTATATAGGTAGCTGCAACTCAGGATAGCACTTCATGCACCTGATGAAGTGGACTGCGATCTTGGAAAGCTTTACAGTTTAAGTTCCCATGCTGTAAATCAATAGATTATTCAATGAGAGATTAGTGCACAGCTGCTCAGAAACCTGTTGACTTGAAGCTGAGATTAATCATTTTGGCCTATCACAGGTAATAATGCACACTAGGACTAATATCTGGCATTTCAGTGACGGGTTTTATCTCTATACTAGCAGGGAATGGTCGGTGCTGCTCAGGATTTTTTGTGAAACCAAAAATTATTATGGTTTTTAATTAAAGAGTGTAATTTTTGAATTTGGATGCCTCACAACAAGGACTAAGTGAAGTAACGCCCAATTCATGTTTCAGTTCACCATGTTGAATCAAAATGGTGCCCAGCCTCGTGTCAAGTTTGGCAACAATATCTCAAGAGGCAGCTAAACATATAGAGACCAGACAGACAGACAAACCACTTTCAAAAATATATAGCAGACTAGCAGGTAGTGCCTGGTGCTGCCTGAGAATCCCGGCCCACAAGCCCCCCCCCCCCGAACTGAGCTGCCTGCTCGGAGAGCCCCCACGTGCTGCGCTAAACCGGTGCAGCACGGCGTGGGGACTCGGTTCCGCGGCGCCGGAACTCGCGTCTGTGCAGATGCCAGAAATCACACGCTCGCAATCTGGCCCACGGAGGGATCTCCGCTAGAGTAAACATTGCCAACCCCTGTACTATAGTAATGAAAAACATAGTAAATAGTTTCCCCCTGAAAATAATCAATGCCCCCCTCTATAACACCATTCACTATCATCTTGTTTTACTAAAGACAAAAAATCAACATACAAATGCAAGATACTATCAAAATATTTAAATTCAAAGAATTTAGCCTGCCATCATAGTCTTCCTGCCCACCCATCAACATCAGGGAGTTAGAATAACACCTTAAATCATGTAATAAGTAACTTGATTTTCAAAATCATGAACAAACGATACAGTGACCAATGTCATGTTATACGTGCAAAATACTAGCCAAGAGAGAAAATTGGAAAATTATATACCTTTTGTTAAGAATGTATTTAATGAAAGACATAACACACACACACACACACACACACCTCTCACAAAGAATAAATTGCAATTTAGGATAAAAATAAAACCCTGTGTAAATGATTCTCTCATTGCTGACCACCTTGCAAGACCATCTGTTTCACTTCTAATAAATAAATAAGATCAGCTACAAGTTTTAAAAGCTACCTGCAGATTCTATGCTATAAAAGTAGAACTGCTGCTTCAAGCAGCCTATTTTGAAAAAATAAATAAATTTCCTTTTGTGGATCTGTATAGCAGAGTGAGATTAATAAAGAAAGCAGCTGGCTGAGCAAAGAAAATGGCACCAACAAATAATTTGACAGAAGATAAAAATCATCTAATAAAGCTTATAATTTATATTAGAATGGTAAGATCCATTTTGATGAAATGAATAGATTGTAAGTGAACACTGCTACACTGCTTAAGAAAAGGTCTTCGGGATGTTTTCACTGAACATTTTTTATCTACTTCTAATACCAATATCTTTCTATGCTGCTCTGAATATGAAGTCTTATTGAAGCTGAATGTATGAGATTACAATACGGTATTAAAACAGCTTGAATTTAATTCAGTTTTTCAATATAAGAATACGGAAACATCACCCTTATAAATCTTTCTAAGTAAGGCAAATCCCACCTGTACTCCATCCCCCACCTGCCACAAAAAAAAATGAAGCAAATGGTAGGGCCACAAAGCATTCCGTAGATATCAAATGTGTTCCAGGTTTCTCATGGACCTCCAACTCTAGCAATCAAAATTATTTCTAGTTACTTGATGCACAACCCACTCTGTCTTTTGAATTTTGTCAAAAATAGTGAACCCACAACAGTTCATAATCCTTGTAATATATACGCACAACAGCAAAAAAAAGCATGTGAACGTTGGAATGCAACAGCAGCAAACAATATATAATGGTTACAAATTAAATTGGTTATATTGACAGCCTATTTTAAAAAATGGCTATCAATGGACACATGCCCATGCTGTAAACCCAGTGAAACCATGGCTAAGCGCAAACATGTGCACATGCTGGCTACCAAGGATTGCACCCGCTCTGCTGCTCTTCGGGCTTTTTAGCTTAGAACAGCATAGCTGCAAAGTCAACATCTGGATCTGGGTATAATCCAAACCCAAGATTAAGGTCAAGGTCTCTTCTCCTTAACCAAGATCTTCTGCAAAGAACAAAACTTGGCTTAGCTGACATCCCAAGCCAAGCTTAAAAGTCCAGAAAAGAGCAAAGCTGATGCAAGCTCCTCCTGGAAGCCAGCATGTTTGTAAAGTTCTGGTAATCCATACTTTGTGTTACAGTGACATGAAAACAGGCCAATATAGGACAGCATTTCCTAGTTTTGCAGATGACTCCTCATTCATTGCATCTTTTGATGAAATTGCACAGCATTTTAAGCTCTGTTTTTCTTTTCTTTTACAGAATATGTATTTTATTTTTTAAAATTGTACTTCTTTATAAAAGCCCAAAAAGATTATCAGCAGCAAAATGAAACATGTCTAGACATCTACAACCTCTGACAATGTATCAGTTGGATACAAATCTACAATATTCATTATACTTCTCTGTAATTTAGATCATTCTCATGAGTATTTCAAAGCTCTTTTGCATAAGAATATGTTTTACAATAGCTTGAATAGCAATGCAAAATTCAGATAATTTTGCACACTGACATCATGACAGGTCTGGAGTCTGCTACAGAAAAAAGGCTGTACCCAACTGGAGTGTTCAAAACAGATGTGTGTAAAGACTTCAGAATTCAAGTCCAAATCTTTCCTTAGGTTACATTCCCTATAAAGTGTCATCTTCTATGACATGTGAAGTTGTTAGATACTGTACCATAGTGCTTGTCTGATGGCTTTTTCCAACAGTAATTAGTGCCTTTTCTTAAATACACGTATTAGTTCACCTACTGAACCTTTAGTAACCCATTTAGCACTTAATGCTAATCCAAACCCATGGCGTAATGCAAACGCATTGGCCCCATAAAGAAGGACTTTACTCCTCCTCTGGTCCCCCCTTCTGTTTCTGTGAGCTAAGCAATAATTTGTCTTGGTGTGTCATCTGAAGCTGGGCTCAGTTTTTCTTACATCAGGCAAACTACAAGCTGTATGCAAGGTTCATTCTATGGCTTACCACTCGTGGTTGGTCTGGAGGAGACTGGGTGCAGATGACATACCGTACCAAGGCAAACCCAGGCTTAGCTCACAGCAGTACAGCACTAGGGTACTGGAAGAGGAGCAAAATGGCCAAGATCTCTTCTCAGGCAGCTTGCACACTTCCACTAAGCCATGGTTTGTCGTAGTTTTGTACATGAACTGAGTCACTGTCACTTTAAAGCACTACTTTATTGTTTGGATTCTTAAAAAAATTAAACAAGCTTCCTAAGGACCTATAGTGTTTGCAATTATATATGCACTCTTTCATGCTTTAAAAATCACATAATTATCCTAATTATAGCTGACACATTTACAATGAGAAAAAATTGCCTTATTTTTCCAAAACAAAATTTGAATGTACTCAGTGGCAAAGCTCAACATTCTTCCTATGTGCACCAATACACAAGTTAACATCACATATTCAAAACCTACTATCATTCTTCAAATTTGAAGACAACCTCTTCACAATGATGTGCAGTAAGACCATGATTGATGCTCATTTAACTTTTGTGCATTCAGCTTTATGTGCTTGGCAATTTTAAAAAATGTAAAAGGGAGCAGAAAGGGGACAGGCATATAGAAAAAAAGGCTTTGGCAACCCTGTCTGCCACTGCCCGCAATGTGTTTTGACTATATGCAGTTTTGGTTTAGGCATGAAGCCTGGAACATAATCCCTCCATAGATTGAGGGTTTATGCGGTGTTATGTTATCAGTACAACACTGATATTGACTCAGCGAACTATTTTATGACACTGGTGAAAGGTAGCAGCAGACTACAACCCCTGCTTGCTATTGATGGCTCATACACACACAAATGTTTCCCATTATAATTTCATATATGCTTGTTATTTCTTCCCTTTAAAACCCCCACCAAACAAACCTGCCCTTCATGCTAATAATCTTAAGGTACTGTACATTTTCTGTCCTAAATTTGATAAAATTGTTCTGCCTCAACTCTTTTGCTTTAAATCAGGCATCCCCAAACTTCGGCCCTCCAGATGGTTTGGACTACAATTCCCATCATCCCTGACCACTGGTCCTGTTAGCTAGGGATCATGGGAGTTGTAGGCCAAAACATCTGGAGGGCCGCAGTTTGGGGGTGCCTGCTTTAAATCCTCTGTTGGATCTTTATCATTCATTTATTTTAAACAAAGGAAATTTAAAAATCTCACCAGCAGTCAACTGAAACTGCCCTTGAATACATTTGCAGTTTGTTTCATCTCGCTAGATCTCATATTATCTTTTCTAGTCTTCTTCTTGACATTCAGCTTTTGATATTCAGCCATGCTATTCTAAAGCTTCAATTTGGTGAAACTGTTTTGTTCACATATTTCTGTAAGTTCTGGTGATTTTTAAAAACACTCTTATTTCCTCATCCTTTTCTGTTACAAGTGCCCTTTAAATATTCTCGCAATAGAATGAAAATTCCTCACCTTTAATGTGAGGTGCATAGATGGGAGAATGCCTAAGCCATTCAACCACATGACAGGGTCTTTCACAGAAAACTGACACATTCAATGGAAGAAACAGATGTATTCAGCCCCATTCAGTTGAATTACCGAGACATTCTCCCGGCTGCATGGGCTCTGGTTATTTAAGTATTTTTAAAAATTTTATATTGCCCTTTTAGCATAAAATGGAGCAGTGGAGCTCACCATCATCTGAATAGCCTCCACGGCGCTACAACAGCCAACAAGAGCCTTGAGTGGTGTTGAAGCCACTCATACAAGTTATTACATCCAGTCTCCATGCAGCTGGTGTAACATTAAAATGAGTTCTCACTTATAGAGCATAGAGAATGCACTGGAGTAAATTCAAGAGTAGAGTTCTCCATGGAGTAGGAATAGAAGTTCTTTAGTATGCTGGAAAAAAGAAGTATATCTGTCTCAGAAACTGCTTGGGGTTTTTTACATGGCAGAACCAATAGTAGTACAAGAAGCAGACAGAAGCAGAGTCTTGGGACTGCGGCTAAATTTCACAAGCTTCTGCTACCAAAGAAGAATGCTCCAAATCTCTTCAAACCGCATGGTCTTCTAGCTGAAATAAACAACTATAATGTGTCATCGTTTCCAAGCCCCAATATTTTCTCAATGAGTCTGGAGTTATTGTGTTATAAAGCATGTCTTGGTCAACCTCCATTGGAAAAAATAGTATCATACCACTTGGTACTGAGCAATTGCTCATCGTGTTTAAAGCTAATGGAAGCTGAAAGAAGCAACAACTAAAACTGGCAATTGCCACCTGCTGTGACAGAACAATTTCTAAGCAGCATTTAGCCTTAATATAGTTACTCCACAGACATCTGTCAAGTAGCAACCCTCCACACCCGAGATCAACCAATATTCTACCCCAAATAAACTGTTTAAACTAGTGTGTCTCCATTTCAGTAGACATGGATCCTAAATTAACCTACTGATATCATTTTTCAATATACCCTAAGACAATCAATCAATAAATCAATACTACATTTTACTGCAAGTTGTCCTGTTAACTGAACCGTAGTTTATAAATCTTAGTAAATAAAAGCTGACAAATCCGAACACCAGTCACTTCTGTTATAAAGATGTATTAACTACAGGGATACCTCGGGTTAAGTACTTAATTCGTTCCGGAGGTCCATTCTTAACCTGAAGCATACTTAACCTGAAGCACCACTTTAGCTAATGGGACCTCCTGCTGCCGCTGCGCCGCCAGAGCACGATTTCTGTTCTTAGCGGAGTTCATAACCTGATGTGTACTTAACCTGAAGCGTACTTAACCCGAGGTATCACTGTACTCTCCTTGATCACTTAACAGCAACAAATCTGGAAGTCTGATTTTCCCAGTCAGAGATTCACTACACCAAGCTGTGCCTAGCAGTCACCGATAGCCTTATCCTCCATTAATTTGTATAATCCCTTTTGAAAACCAGTCAATGGTCATTTTGTGGTAGTGGATTTCAAAGAAGCACCAATATTCAGCTTTTTAGATGACCCTGAAGTCTAGCATTGTATGAGAAAGAAATGCTTCTCTCTCACTACTTTCTTTACACCATGCATAATTTTATGCACCTCTGTCATGCCCCTGCTTAGTCACCCAATTTCTAAACTAGAAAGCCCCAAGTATTGTAACCTTTCCTCACAGGGGAGGTCCTCGAGCTCATTGGTTATTCTGGTTGCCCTTTTCGGCACCTATTCCAGCATTACAATATCCTTTTTGAAGTGCAGCAAGAAGAAGTGTACACAATACTACAAATGTGGCTGCACTATATATTTATATAATTTGCAGTGTGTGCCCCCCCCCCAATTCCTTTCTATTTATCCTTAATGTAGAATCTGCCTTTTTTACCCAGCAGTCAGGCTGTTTAACTCTCTCCAGCAGCTGGGCTGAACAAGTTATGGGCATATGTACCAGGCCCTGCCACAAATTAATTGCCAGTGTAAATAATAAAGTGGTACTCTATCATCAAGATCTTGCTTGTGTTGGCTCTCTTATCTCTCCCTTCTTCTCTACTCTTCGCCCAAGTAAGTACAGAAAATACTTTAAAACCAAACTTCAGGTATTATAGAAACTGGAGCTTTGTGATGTTTTCATTTGTTATTAGACATCAATAAACAAGGGTAATCCTTGTTCCTGAATGTTAATCAAGGCTATCATGGTCATATTTAAATGTCTGGTTTCAAGCAATTACAAAACTATTATAAAATGGTACAAAATGTTTGTCTCCAAGTATATTTGACCTCCCTAAAGTTGGAAACTTCTTTTATCAGATACTGTTACAAGAGAACTGGATCAGGCAAGCGGACAGCTGTTTGTCCGCACAGAAAGGTGACTACGCCAGAACCAAGAGGAAAGAAAAAACCTATGTAAACATTTATGGAAGAACACAGACAAATCAATGTAATGTTATTAACAGACAATGTAATTCCCTACAGAGCTAAGGTGGCTGCAACGTAACTCAATTGTGGGTGTTCAAATGTAGCTGTCAGAAAATAACTTGACAGGATGCACTTAAGATTCCAAATCAGCAGCAAGAGCAACCGACTAGTATCCAAGTAAATAAAATGACAACAAAGAACGAATGGATAAAATAGGATTAAGAGCTGCACAGGTGAAGCAAGGAATTCAAAAATTATCATTACAGAGCTGTGCTTTTAGACACAACTACATATCAACAGATTATCATCTATTGTGTATTTACAAAGCAGAAAGGCGGAACCTCTGAAACTACAAAAAGCTATGATCACCCTAGTAAAAGCTGAAACCAACATCAATATTAGTTATTAAAAGAATTTCCATCTTTTGGGACAAGATGGCATACAAAGATCATACAACGTATAAAAACAAGAGTTTAAAACAATTAAGTCTCTTTAAAAAAAAAAAAAAGCAATAAAACAGATTCCAACACAAGAGGCTTTATCAAAAACTTTACTTGTTGACTTCTTAAGACTCAGCCTTCTACCAGTTAAGGTGTAACTTTAAGGGCAGAACTCACCTAATGAACCCCATTAGTAGAAGCCCTTTAGGGGGGTAGGAGGGAGGATTGTTCAATCTGGCAAGCTGAGACGCTTGCACAAAAAGAACATTTGAATTCCACCTTAAGTGGTCTTTAAAGAGCATATTAGTATCACTTCCTTTTCCTTCTTTTTTAAACTCATTTGTCAGGAGGTCAGGTGTTACGCTGCTGCACAAAGCAGGCCTAAGGTTTTTATGTAAGTTTCTGCATATTATCCAATGCTTGCTCTTTATAACTTGAAAGTTTTACCCAACCAAATATTACAGATTTGTTCGATTTTATAATTGAACTTTCATACACAGACGTTTTGATGCAATACTTTCATTTTGGCATACCATGTGTTCAAAATAAACTTTGATATCTCTCTCAATTGCTGCAGCCAAATCCCTGCAGTTCCCCAGAGGGTTTCAACCCTCAGACCCCTCAGCTGTATTACCATGGAGTTGGCTCAGCAAAACATGAGGAGAACCCACGCCTAATTTTCTGCTCTAGCCTGCATGAGACAAGAAGCCTTAGGATGCGACACTGGATTCATCAGCCCACACATATTATTGCTCTGTCAAGACTAGGAGCCTTCACAGGTAACACAACTATTGATCTATAGAAAAAATACTATACTAGATTAAAAAAACATCGGGTGGGATTCAACCAACCTTTACTCAGAGTAGACCTATTAAAATTAATGGACCTAACTTAAAGTCATGTACATTAATTTCAATGGGGTGATTGGATAAAACTTCACTCAATATCATCTCTTATGTGCAGCCATGTACAAAGATTAAAATATTTTTGAATTCTGTATTAGTATATGAGAGAAAGACATAGAAATTATTACTCATTTGCTTCTGGCAGCCAGACTGACAATATGTCAGAACTGAAAAGCACCATCGCTGACTCCACTATTTTCTTCAAACTCTTGCTTAGCTAAAATTTGCGATATGGTATGCATGATGAAGTTAACAACCCTGGTTAAAGTGAGAGAAGGTGAAAGAAGTTGCACCTTCTTCCTTGAGCTGCTCCTGCTTGTTGGCATTATTTCATGGTGTTATGAGTATGACAGAGGGTCAGATTGCCTCATAGGACAACTTTATGGAACCAAACAAGTACCTAAGATTGTTTGTGCACTGCCCACAAAGGAGTAGTTCATAACAAAGCATCTATCTCAATTTAGTAGGAAAAACTGGCCTTATGTTTCCATGCACAAATTTGTTTGAATTATTACTCTACATGCAAACATAACAGCTGGTTAACAGGAAGCCTGAGGAAAGGTTCTACTAAAGAGGATTAAAAATAGTAAAACTACCAAAGGCTGACTTGAAAGAACAAATGAGCAGATATTATGATAGCAAATTTAATTCACTTAAAACAAGGAACATGTGAAAAAGAAAGCATTTTAGGGATGGACTGAATGTAACTTATTTTAGAAAATAAGATATTTTGTTAAAGATAGAAAGACTGTAAGAATTATGTTTTAAAATTGTAGAGGAGGTGATAAGAGGCCAGCACCTGTATGCTTCAGCCACTCTCCCCCCAGATCTATATTTACACACCTTCTTCTAGTCTGTATTCACTGAATGGAGCAAAGGCAATATGTGCGTAAATGCAGAAGTCATTCAAGAGGACGCAGGGTCAGCTCAAGCCTTTCTGCTGCCTGGTGTGCAGGACAAAATAACAGAATGAAGTAGCAGATGGTGATATATATGTTTTAAGACCCACCTTATTTCTTTTGACTGTTTTTAATTGTTTTAACTGATTTTAATATTGTATTTACATTGCTGTAAATTTATGTTGAAGGCCATATAAGAAATAGTAACGCTGGTGGTGGTGATGGTGATGATAATAATAAAATAATAAAAATAATAATAATAAATTATATTTCTTTATTATTCTTAACTTTATATCCTGCCCTTCCTCCTTTGCTCAGGGTGGCAAAGGACATGCAGTAAGAACACACTAGTGTCTGCCACAACACGAAGAAGTCAATTAGGCAAATCTTTCTTCAGTGCTCGTGACAAGAATATCCTAAACCACACATGAGGACAGCAAGCTAGTTGGGGAGATGAACGGCAGCCCACATGCCATACTTGGCTGTGTCCTTCAGCAACTTAGCTCGCCACTCGACCTAACACCCATCTGCTGTCCACTCAAACAAATGCTGCAATGTGGCCATGTGTATCATGTAAGCTGAGCAATGTATGCATGTGTGCAATGCCTGCTGGCATATGCAGTCTGAGCTTTCTGCCGGCTTGCTCAATTTGTGGGTTGTTTCAAATGGTGTCTGTGATGCAGTGGGTGAAGCAATGTGGCGTCACATTAGTTGGTGGTTGCTACTACTCTCCCCTAGCATCCACCACCTAATGTGGTCACCTCACTCTGCCTAACAATAGGATCAGCCCTGAATGAGCTTGCAAAGTCCTTTGTTTGGGGGAAAGAGGGGGCAGAAGCAGGAAGGCAGTGCTCTGCCCATAGCTGTTACGACTATAAAGGAATGTTAACTAAAATAAAAAATTGAGAAATAATGCTTCTGTAAACAAGTATAGTTCTATTAAGGGCCCATCTATAAATGAGAAAATCATTACACAGAATTGTGGCAAAGACAAGGGGGGCACAAGCATGCAAATGATTTTGAACATTCTTATTGAATTAGGAGGAGAAAACTGGTCTACTATGACTGATAATAGAACAAGGTTTCTGAATAATGCTTCCTTTCTTATTTTAGATGTTTCATGACCCTGACAAAATTTTGAATGCTACAGATATACAGTAAATTCTAAGCCTACTATTGTAATGACCCAAGTTAAAGGTTATGCACTACTGATTAAAGAACGCATGTTCCCAGTTTAAATTCCTCCTTACCTCCACTGAAGTGGGTTGCTGTAGCAAGGGCTACCAGGGTTGCTCTGAGGTTGTGGGTTGAGGTAAAACACTAGAGGAGATGTAGCAAGGGCACAATCAGCACTAAATGGGATTTTAAGATGCTGCAGACCTGGAGCAGATGTAGGAGAGAACACATGCTGGTGCCCATCACTTCCTCGGCAGTGGGAAAGGAAAGGAGAGGAGATTCTGACAAAGCACCACAACAGAAACAGTCAGTTTCAAAATTATCCTGTCAAGTACTTTTTGTTTGTTTTTAAAGAAAACAAGTTGCACACAGCAAATAACAGACCTACACCTAAACAGACACATGTATCTGTTTTTTTGATTGGGCATGGAAAGTGTAAAAGCTACACATAACTGACTCTTTATGCATCAGTCCAAATTCATCTAATGAGTAAACTACGGGTTAAATAAAAACATCAATTGCTAATCTCTTCTTAGGCATCGAATGGGAATTTATAAAAGACTGAAAAACTAAATAACCCTCCACTTACATAATCTTCATACTTAATGGCATATTCCATGCACATTCAATGTCAGTCTCTTCCATGGCAGTGGCTCACAGCAGACTGCAGTCACAATATTTTATTTTTTATTTCTAAGATGCTCTCATATGTGGAGATGTATATTAAAAGTGCAAGAACTTGTACAGTAATCTGGAAACTTGAGGTTAACTTTACTTACTCCTGGTACTTAAGGTACTATATCCGCAATTCAGCTGTACTGAATATTTAATTGGAATCAATAGCTCTACAAATACGAATTATGAAACATAAAATAGACTAGAAAGCTCAATATTAACTTTTATTCACTTCATACCAAGGAGAGCAAAAACAGAACAATTAAGTTGCCCCGTTATATAAAAATATGAGATAGTACATTAATTATATCTATGCTTAAAAGGCCGACAAACTGTATGGTTATTTATTCTATAAAGTTAAATGAAAGCATGGATTTGTTAAACTATTGCTTAACTGACACTCAAGATTCAGATTAATATTATATTTGTTCACTCCAATAGATTAGCTAAGCACTGAGCCTATTTCACACAACAATCCTTACTGGATCCGTAGAGATGGGGCTCCAAACCTCTCTCTTCTTCGTTTCATCATTTCACCGTGTGAAATGCTAGATGTGTTAACTGAATAGATCTTAAAGCCAGAAAAGTGGAAATGCTGTTAAATCCAAGCCTGAGCTTCTTGCGTAGCCTCGGAGTTAATGACAGATAACTATGCCTTCAACTGGAGTCGAAATCTATCAGATAGATCACACCACAAGGCAATTGTTCAAGAAGCCTTCTGCAAATTTATTTATGGCATCCAGAAACAACCAAGCCGAAGTCAGCCAGCATGAGGAGCAAGGTCTGAGAAGCCGAAGATAAGGACTGAACCGTTTTGTTCCAATGCCTACATTTTACTTCCATTATCACTCACAGTTGAGGTACGGCAAATCACGGAAAAACATTTGTTCATTTCAGCAACACTTTCAGCAAGCCACAAGGAAACAGAGACTGAGGGGGAGAAATGGCACATGAGCAAAAACTTTGGCAGAAGCCTCGCATACCAACACGAAAGCTCACACTGCAAAAGTAGTACACAGTGACTGCTGACCGAGAGCCCCAGGAAAGCCACAGGCAGCTGCTCTCTGACTGCTGTGGTTTCCCACCCCACCCCCCAAAAAATAATTTTTGGATTTCTAGCATTGGGGGGGGGGAGAATCTCATACCTTTTTCCTTATTCTGGATTTTTCATATTGTACTCAATAGCACTTAAGCATACTGTATTGGGTTTTTTATTGTAGTAGCAATATACAAGGCTTTCCAGGAAGAGGGAACAGGACTTTGCTTCAGCCTGTACTTTAATTTTTTCTGGATCTAGAAACGAACTGACAAAGGTGATGAGAGCTCCAATGCAAGAGATTTAACAATGTAAATTAACCAACTCCTTTTTAAAGGATAAACTATTTTTCCTGTCTAAATAATGACTCATTCATTTTGGCTGTCAAGCAACAGTTCTTGTCACTGACTAAGATCAGTGTAAACATACTTAGACTATTACCAAACTATTAATCAGTATCTTCAAAACCACCATGTATAGAAATTGCCACTTATACTGGAAGCCCAGGAAGCACACTGATGCATACTTACATTTTACTACTCATAAAATGTCACATGAACCCTGCAATAAACTCCAGTGCCAAATCTGTCCTTATATACTGCTCAGTAACATTATTGTATGATCAAATATTGATCAAATGAGCTTTTGAAAGTATGGCTGACCAGCCAGTACATTTTCCATTACTTCCTGTATACTATCAGGAAGACTAATTCTCAAATCAAGAGACAACCATGTATAATGCTGGCCTTTTAAAAAAACATGTTACGTCAGTATGCAAACTAGTATCCCAGATATAAGCCTGATATTATTTGAATGATGCAATTTTTGACTGACTCACTGACAAAAATTTAACCCAAAGTTGTCTAAATGCTGCCTGCATAACTTAGCTGTGGAATGTCTCTTAATAAACACATCTCAATTAAAGATAAACCTTTTTAGAAGAATCTTGAGAAAAAGAAAAAATAACTCAGGCACCAGAAGTTACCCAATTGTTCTAAAGAACGGTCAGCAAAAATCTATGAAGACGAACTCATACATACAAAAAAGGTGCCAAACAACATATTAAGGGGAGATCTGATGAATTTCAACAGAAAGGTTGATACTTTTGAACTGCAGAACTACAGCATGATTTCTTGAAGTTACCAGCACTCTGAGAAAGTTCATCAGTCTACTGGCACTAGACAGGATTGGGACACCTCTTAATCTGATTTACCAAGTTCTTCTAAAGTACCGGTAATGTAGAACTGTTCTTACCAGTATACATATGCATGTGCAGGGGGTGCAGGGGAATCCGCAGAAGTCCACACACCCAAGCAACATCCCAATAAAACAACTCTGGTTAAATTGATATAATAATGAAGTTTAGCCCCAAACAGCTCCTATGCATCAAAACCTGAGTCAAGTTGTGAACATTCACCCAGGCCATGTTATGGAACCACTGGATATTAGCTACTACTGGATAGAAACTAATAGGGCTGAAAGTACTTTACACACTAAAAGTATAGTACATATTATTTAAATATTAATGGTTCTCCTGTGTTAGCTAAAATACAAGCTCCTTGGTTATAAAACTCTATCCTCAAGCAAGAAAATATAGTACAGTTGTTGTTTTGTTAATAATAATAATATCACACTGAAAAAACACTACCAATGTGGAATTTAAAAGATATCCCAAATGTATTTGGATGTAAATGATATAAGCTATTTCAGCTGATCAATATTTATAATATGGATATTCAGAAAGCATAGTACCAGATTTTCTCATTTTCAAGTATTGCTAAAATACTGCACTAATTCCTTATGCCTTAAAAGCTTGCCATATATACAGACTTTCTTCATGCAATTTTGGTAAGTCATGTTGCAACATCAGCAATACAGTTTGCCGTTCCAATTTCTGAATCAGCACCTCCTATTTTTTTAGAAACAGGTAGTTATTTTTAGAGCGGTTCTTCTTGAGAGCCTCTCCCCTTGGCTGAGTTGCTATCATTCCACACTTTCAAATTAGGAGCACTTCGGAAACTCTTCAAAATTTCTTTAGTGTTAGAACCTGTAAACAGAAAGCTACCTTTTTATGAGCATGCAACTGACTCCTACTGGAAGGCTAGGTAAAGCCTTGAGTGACCAGAGCTAAAAGCTGCCCCTTGCCCCTTCCAGCACCTCAGTAGAATGTAGAATATTTATTAATATTCCAATCCAAAGCACTATATGAAAAGTATAGTATACTGATAAAACATAAAATGCTCAAGAGAACACAGAAAGTATTTTACTGAATGGTTCTGACAAATGCAGCAACTTATTGTTTTGCTGTTCAACAACTTTAAAGGTAAAGGTAAAGGGACCGCTGACCATTAGGTCCAGTTGTGACCGACTCTGGGGTTGCGGCGCTCATCTCGCGTTATTGGCCAAGGGAGCCGGCGTACAGCTTCCGGATCATGTGGCCAGCATGACAAAGCTGCTTCTGGCGAACCAGAGCAACGCAATATCTTTTCAAAGTTAAATGAGTGAACTTCACTCCAACTTTTTCTTTATTGAAAGCTCACTTACTTTCTTAGTCTAAATATCTGTTTCACCTCCTTTAATTGTGGACTGCTCAAACGTTTAGACCAACAACGCTTTAATCACCAGTTTATGACATTTCTTGAAAACACATATCTGAATGATGTGCTATTTCTATACAGTTTATTCTCTTATTCTATGTTAAATATTTCAACTTGTCAAGCACAGGTTCCATAAATTACTGGATTTACACAAAGTACTCAGGGAGGTTTCATACCAGTTCTTTTAGCCTCTGACCCTTCCTGATTGTAAGTGTTGCTGCCAAAGAGTGGAGAAATCAGAGGAGTATGAGTTCAATGCAAGTTTCCTCAGGAAGGAATTTACTTACCTGGGAGATTTAGTGTCATTAAAACAGAAATGAAGAAAGTGAGTAAGCTACACTGGAATTGGTAACTTAGAAATAAAATGTGAAAATGACTCTATCAAGTGTCACACAACCAGTTCTCTCTGCTGTAAACATGAACACAGGTTGTGTGTCACTAGTTTTATATTCACAAGCAAACAGCCACAGACAGCCAAGACAGAAATAGACCATATAAACTCAACTACCGGTATTACATTATCTCTCATTTGAGAAGTATAGCTGATGACCTGTGGTGCCTATGAAGACCAGAGAACTATGACTACCACTTAAGACTGAGCCTCTTTTTGGAAATTATTGAGAAATAATTTCCAAAAATGGCCAAAAACCGCTATACTCAACACACACTTTGAGAAAGAAAGAATGCATAATTTGGTCTACCTACAAGCATCCCAATATGTTCTGTAATTTTAACAAAAATACATTTGCAACCATTCCATCATCACTGCAAAAATCCAAAATAGTTTCCTGTAAGTTTAACAATAGGGAGTGTTGCAGTGGCTAGAGCCTCTATTCACCAGAATAGGTTCTGGAGAGACACCAGACATAGAGGCATCAAGCACTGTCCTTAACAAAAAGGAAATACTAACAATATTTCTCTCAGCAGCATCATAAATCTAAGCCTGTTTCTTGAAAGATAACATAAATATTCAGATCATGGTTTTCAATTATACTACTGTTTTTCATTTTCAGTCCAGGATTAGGCAGAAGGCTCACTTACCTCTCACAAATCCAACCAGAAACAGTTTCATTTTACCACTGACCAACCATATTGGCCAGTAATCCTTAAATCATGAATGTGCATAAAATGTCTGTACTGCTAAAATTATGAAGACCACATGGCACATAAAAATGTAAAATGCATTCAATTTTCAACATGATGGTTTTAACAGCCTGCTTTGTTTTCTATTCAAATGCTTCCACAAGCCTAATTCCACAGTATCATCCATGTTTCTGGAGATGCCTAATGCGCAACAGTATTCCATCATCCTCAGTGACCATGGGCTTTTATGTGCCCCACCCTTTATTCCTACAAAACATATAAAATATCCAAAAATATATCTGATATATTTAGTTGCTATTAAGATAAGAAAGAAATGTATACTTACAAACTTCCTCTTCTAGGGAGACTAAGTTCCTTCTGTGGGAAAAATACAAACAGCAAATCAATCAAGCTGATGAGGACAATGAGGACCAGCCTGCTTTTGATCAAGTAATAACCATGCAGCTGTATTGCCAGAACTACAGGTATAACATTGTCCCCATATGCCTACAGCCAACCATGTTACAATTTGGATTTTACAAGAAGCAAGAGTTGCTGAAATACAGAGGTATTCTGTAGAGCTCTTCTAACGTGCAAAGAGGAACCTCACTGGTGTCAATAAACAGTACACAACATTCCTAAGTTCCCACTTCTTATAAATATCCCCATTAGCTCTGAGAATATAGCTGGTCTGGTATGCCGGCATTGTTTATGACTGTTATTGTCACAACAAAACAAAATAAAAAATAAAAAAAATTCCTTCCAGTGGCACCTTAGAGACCAACTAAGTTTGTTCTTGGTATGAGCTTTCGTGTGCATGCACACTTCATCAGGTATCTGAAGAAGTGTGCATGCACACAAAAGCTCATACAAAGAACAAACTTAGTTGGTCTCTAAGGTGCTACTGGAAGGAATTTTTTTATTTTTTATTTTGTTTTGACTATGGCAGACCAACACGGCTACCTACCTGTAATTGTCACAACATTAAGACTACCGTATCTGTAAACATATTTTATAATTAATTTTTAAAAGCATATCAAGCATATTAGTGCATATTAAGTGAAGCTAAGTTTTTTTTTTCACATTGAACAGATACAGTACATGCATTGAAGTGTTTCCACAAAGATGTTGGGTGTAAATTAGATGATATAGAATTCAATTTTTAAAAATGCTTCCGTTTCAGATCAACCTATTTATTTTTACGTTGTAAATATAATATTGTACCACTAGATGGTATCATTATCCTACTTGACAATCTTGCAATATAGATAGGTAAAGATTAATAGTGTTCTGAAACCAGAGATATTTGCGGTAAACGTTTGTTAAAGAAAAAACACACAATTATGATACTTTTTAATCCTGGGGAAGCTTACCTATTTAAAGTAATTCTGACATCTCATGCAATTTTATTCACCAGAGTGCCTGCTGAGTTGTTGTTTAAAGCATAGCTAGTTATATTGGTCCACTGAGTCAGTATGGTCTACACTGCTGTAATACGAATGCACCTTTTGGATCGACTTTGCTCTTTCCTATTAACATGTGGAGGCAGCAAACCATATTATCTTTGGGCTCAGGGTTCCATCCAAACCAGGATTCATGGTTTGTTTCACTCTCAGCAAGCTATAATCTGTAGGCAATGTTCTTGTTTCCTCCACACACTCGCAAGGTGGAGGAAAAATAGTTCAAAAAGTCACATTCACAATAAACCATTAACTACACTGACGGTGGCATGTACACTGAGCTGGGATTTCAGACAGTCCTTGACAGTCCTACCTGAAGATACCGAAGTGTGAACCTAAAACCTCTTGCATTAGAAGCATGTGTTTTACCCCACTGAGCTACAGCCCTTAACCTTAATTTCCATATTCTGTTCGGAAATTCTGATTGCATCCTGTAACAGTATAAAGGTGAAAATATTCTTCCAGCTCCTTGTGCTTAATATTAGGGCACCCTCCACCTCACCCTCCCAAACCACGGAGGCATCCATTATGCTTTGAAAATTCTGTATGAAGGAAAGCAGTTTTCCTTGAAGTCACAGCCATCAGCAGTTGGAGGGCTGAGCCAAAGTTACTCTTCCTTGCTTGGAAACAGTTTGACTTTATGTGCTCAAACCTCACTTGCTGTGGATTTCTTGGATTTGGGTAGGTAGAACCTGGGAATCCTGGATAGTCAATTATCTGTCTCCAAAGCACAATGACATGCAAAATCTGTCCTGAATATCACACTGTTGGTGATGCAAAGCAGTAGAAACTGTCCTCACAATGTGTGATGATTAAGGACAATTGAATTAATTCATCTCTTCCCTTCAAATGTCACTTAAGAAAAGCTTGGCAATACTTTACACAGCTATATATTCATGGATATCAGTAGGAATCACAGCAGGGAAATTAGTATGCCAGCCTAGCTAATGAAGCATTTCAAGTTCGGAAGCTGCATATTATTGGTGTCCCAGCTTACTCATAGCATTCTGAATGTACAGATAATATGAAAGAATAAGGTCTTTTGCAAGTTAAGAAAAAGGTTTACATCTATTCATACAAATGACAACCTAATAAATATACTGTCAAGCTGTGACCAGCTTTAACCCTGGTAGTAATTCTCCACAGTTCAATAAATCTATTCCTAAATGTACTAATTATGTTTAATGCTTTGTCTCACATAAACCCCTGCATACAAATTAGAAGGAAACATGAAAGCACAGCTGAGTCAAGTGTACTGTCCATTTCTTAAGAGTACTCTGGCTGCCAAAACACAAATTTAGATTGCCCTAGTTACTTCAGTCTAGGTGTGTTTTAAGGTTGTAACAACCTTACAAATGTAACTATTTGCACAAACCCAGTTACACGTAGGTAGCCGTGTTGGTCTGCCGTAGTCGAAACAAAATAAAAAATAAAAAAATCCTTCCAGTAGCACCTTAGAGACCAACTAAGTTTGTTCTTGGTATGAGCTTTCGTGTGCATGCACACTTCTTCAGATACACTGAAACAGAAGTCACCAGAACCTTATATATAGTGAGATGGTGGGGAGGGGTATTACTCAGAAGGGTGGTGGGAATGGGTGATTGGCTGATAGGTGAGGTAAACCTGTTGACGACTGTAAAAAAGTTCCTAAAATGAAACCAGATTGAGACAGCTCCAGAATATCAGATCATCCAAGGGTGCCTGCAACAATCACTCATTCAAGAATCCTTCCTAAGCACTAGAACCAATATCAAAATAGATTTCCACATACTGATTTAACACACAAATGCACCATGTGAGGGCACTGTGTGTCATCTAATCCTTACCCCTACAGAGGGCAACCTTGGCCTAATTTCATGTGGGTGACTAAGGTGGGGGGATGAAGCAGAAAGAGGAGGAAGTGTGGCAGAAAGAGTGAAAAGGGGACCATGTGCGCTTTTGATTTTGACCCCATCTAATTTAACTCTGGCTCTCCCTGCTACTGGTTCAAGTTACCACTGAAGGACTGTGGCCCTCCACAGAAAAATGTTGCCCACCCTACCTCATAGCTTCTGTGAAATTATGCTTAATTTACCAATTGGCCCAATAAAAAACATTTTCCTTTTGCATCAGAAGGTTCTTTTAAGATTCAGCTGTATTAAATTTTCGCTTCTCTCACTAACTTTAGCGCAAGATTTCAATGACTACATCACATTTAAATGTTTCTTCCTCATTACACTTCAGACTAGAATTCCCAAGCTGCTAAAGGTGCAAACCTCAATGACATAGCATAAAGCAGCAATTAATCAGTATTACCAGGCAGCATTATTTTTTTCTTTTGACAAACCACCGCTTTGTTGGCAAAAAATGTTAAGAGTGTACCAACTGGCATTTCCCTACTATAAAAACATATTAACGGCTCATATTTACCAGTTCAACAAGAATACTTGGTATTAAGCTTATTTATTTTGGGAGAAGTCAATATTATGTTTCAACGTGCGGTTATTATGAAAGAACACAGAGGGTTCAAATTACTAATTCTTCACTGGTCACCATAAAGAGTATTTTATTGTGCACCTACAGTATGTTCATGGAGCAATCACAGCTCAGATGTAAGAGCAATTTGATTTGATTTTCCAGTGTTCAGACCTGCTTAGCTCCTAGAAAAGCAGAAATTCCCACCCACCCCCACCAACTACTGCAAACTTCACAAATGCTGGGAAATTAGAACAAAAAGGAAACCACTCATTTTCACTATATCTTGTGAAGCTTAGGAAAGCAAGCTGTGTTTATACTGTAGCATTCTCAGAAGAGCATTACTTGATCAGTATCTGGCTTTGAAAGCACCAACAGGCATCATAACAGCAGCAGAACCATAGTACACTGATGCCTCACATGATAATGTTCTAACCCCTCTTTATGAATATGAGCTTTTAGAAACCACTAGTAGAAACAGTATCTATATTCTACAAAGAATACTTGAATAAGCATACATTCATCTTGAACAAAGCATGCTTTCCAAGACTGGGCATGCATCAAGAACAAATACATCATCGCTGCTGCTGCAGAATATAACCAAATCCAGAAACAAACATGTGCTAATTTAGTCTCCCCTCCCCTCAGTATGATATAATTATTAACTATGACTTCTCAGTAAAGTAAAACTGCAGTTTACTGCTAAGCAATTTTGCATATATACAAAACAATGGTAAAAATGTGTGGGGTAAGAGATCAAAACTAATGATACAAAACTTAGGAGTTGTAAATTCCAAAGTATAAATATTTTGTCATCAAAGCAGAAACCGGTGGAATTCTCTTTCAGGTAATTTTGTTACTAGTGCTTGATATAAAGTGACACACAAACCATTACATTAAGTTGGAAATTCATTCACAAAAGTTATGAACTTTTTTTTTTAAGTGGATTGTGTCACCAAGAAGCCACAAAACCCAAACCAATTTGAGATTTAGGGAATTCTACATATTTCATGACACGCAGAAGTGTGGCCCCAGCTGCATGTTCTCATATCCCACTGTAATGAAGCCTAACCATATACAACTTTTTAAAAAACCCCAACTGTTCTTCTGACTTACCTGTTTTCACACCTGTGTCAAACCTTTAATTTTAAGCTCTTCAGAGCAAAGACTTGCCTTCTTGCAAGAAGAAAAAAATGCCGTACATACTGATAGTGCTATATAAAACATTAGTAAATTAGCACTTTGTTCACTAAAGCCCAGTCATACTCACTAAAGCCCAGTCATGACGGGTTAGAAGGTCTTATCTGCCTATGAATATACTGATGGTTTGGATTCCCCCAACATTACAGAGGGGATGTTGCTGAAAGTATCCATTTGTCTGAGCTAAAAGCCTAGTATTGAGAGGTCTCTATCAGCCTTGATTGCATTGGGACAGAAATCACTTGACTCCATGGGTATTTGAGGCACAAATAAATTAGCACGTGCTAAGTCCATGTTTAACCTTCTGTATCATTTCTGGCTCTAATAATCTCACAAAGCCATTTGAGCACCTGTATAATTGATCCTGATAGACTTTCATTTGCAGAAGGGACATATCATACTGTGCACCAGTTGCCATCTCCAAGCATTTTTCAAGAGCTGTTCTATACTGATGTCATTATATAACAATCAGATCAAAGTTATGAATGACACCTGCCAGGCTTGAAACACTAGGTTCTCAGCCTTGCATACATGATGGAGCCATCATTTCCTACATCTTCAGCTGTTAAAGCAAATCCCCCCCCCCCACTTTCCCCACTTTTATCTGTGAACATGTGAATGTGGTGGACTTGTGAAAAAAGTATGCCCATTTCCAGCCATACCTAGTTTGACCCTTTAAAATCCCTTAATTAAAAGACAATGCTCTGTTCCTCAAAGCATAATCTCTAGTGCCCTCTCTGTACTGTTCCACAAGGCTCCATTTAGGGATAAGGGAATATCTGCTTGCTCAGCTGAAGCGGAACAAAGACTTGATGGGTTTTTTCAAGTGTTTGACCTGAACTCTTGAGCAGACCAATTTCTCCCTGCATTTCCCCGACAAAAGAAAGAAAAAATAATTACCTAACTTAAGGAAGAGAGGTAAACAAGCACCGAAGAAAGCACAAGCAGCTGTTGTAGCCAGACTGTGGGGTTTTTACTTAAATATTAAATTTTCTGATGCAGAAGTATCAGAGGGAGCCGGCGTATAGCATATGTACCAATAGCTAAAATGAGAGGAAAACTAGCTTTCTCACCTATCCATGTTTTTTCCTTCTGTACATGGACAAAGCAAAAGGGCATGTACAATGGTGGCTGTTTTGTGTGCACATGGCCACAAAAATTTAATGACCACTGCATGGTGGAGTGGAAGGTGGACAAGTCAGGGAGGTAGCAGGAAAAGGACCATTTCTTCCCCTGTACTGGATGGTACTCACACTCACAGGTCTACCAATGACTGCTGACAGAGAGGAGGTACTGGCAGACAGAACAAAGGGCAGCAGCAGTTCAGGACATAGCCCTGTTCAATAAGCAACGTAAGAGCAGTCTGCCATAGTAGTCACTGTAGAAAAAGACTAGCTTTCTGTGTGAGTGAAAAATATATCAATCTAGATCTAGCTAATAATATGTGGATGGGGTGGGTAGTATGGATCCTGGAAGATGCCCTCAAAATACTGCTGCCATGGCAGGATTCCTGTGTTATCGACTACTGCTTTTTGTGAACAGTTCTGCTGTTGTGCTTTTCTGCATATCCTTTCCTTTGGAGCTCACTGCTTACAATCCTCCTCCACGCCAGCCATGTCCAATTTCATGCTAAACTATTCAATAGTGTATATTCACCAACCACATATATATGTACCTGCAACTCAGGATAATACAGCATCTGATGGAGCAGACAAGAAGCCATGAACACGTATGTCATAATAAATCTGTTAGTCTTTAAAGTGCTGCAAGTCTGCTTTTTCTGCAAGAAAACTAACATGACCTCCCCTCTAGAAATCAGTTCTACTGAATAGATCAGCATGAAACTAGACATGACAGGGCAGCCACATTTCTCTTTACCTATCCTCCCTATTCATGCATAAAGCAAGAATAGCAGTCTCATTTTTACATCAAAGCGAATGCACAAATATGGGATGGCAAACTCTTCCTACCTGCCCTCACCGTACCTCTCCATGCTCCATTGCACCAGACACATTTCTCCAAGTTTAGCTCATTTCTGATTTCTAAGACAAGAGCTCGTGAAGGAAGGGGAAAGACTCACCTCCTCATACCTATGCATTCATTCTGATGCTGTTCTTATTGTACATTCCTTGAGACAATGGTGTAGAAGGTGGTTAACGAACTAATAATAATAAATAAAAGAAATAATAGACACCTACTCTTGCTATATAAAACCACTTTGAGGTTGTTGCTTACAATCAAGCAGAATATTTTTAAATAAATAAATATACATAAGCAGGACAGACACATGCATGAACAAATGTGACTGCTTTCATCATGTCTAGTTTAGACCTTTTAGGGGAAGAGAGCACAAGATCTTCAAAAACTAAACCAAATAACTTTTTTTTTTTTTTTGGTAACTGTCAGAAAGCAAACTGGCTGCCCCTGCACTCACTGGGGTTACTCTAAGTGACAGCAGACTTATAAACAAAGCCCAGGCTCCAAAGTTCCATGGAATTATGTTTGTCTCTGTACACACGTACATGTAGATTTAGATATAAGATTACATTATCTTCTCAAATTAGCTTTACTAAAGTTAAGCTCCCTGCAGGCTTGGGCAAAACAGCTGGTGAGCCTCTGTAGAGCTTCCTCAGAATGCACTGTCAAAGCTGCATCATCTGCAAGCAAGATCTCTCAGATAAGGGCCTGCCACACTTTTGTCTTGGCGTGGTGATGTGCCAGGTTCAACAGACCCGTCACTCCTCGAATGAAAGTACACACCACCTTCAGCCAAGCTAAAGGCATATGAGAGCAACAGGGAAAAGAATATCTCAAAGCAAATTGGAGGAAGGTATTCAAATGTGGAAAAAGACATTCATTTTGTAAAGCTCAGGTGGGCATCCTATCTTGCTGAGCAGTGTGAAGAGTCCTTTTTGGCTAAGTCCTTTTGAGTTAGCCAAAAAGGACTCTTCACACTGCTCAGCAAGATAGGATCCTTTTGAGTTGGGGTGCTCAATTAGGCTCATTTGTATAGTGATAAACCATGGTTTTGTGTTTCATCTGAACTGGGCCAAAAATTCTAAACATGGCTTTCTGCTTTCTTTTTCTAAACTATACGGTTTTATCAATCTTTAACCTACCTTTTACATAGAATTATTTTTACTGTTACAAATCAAGGAACCAGGGAACCAGGCACAGGACTTTCTCGGTAGTGGTGGCCCACCCTGTGGAACACCCTCCCATCAGATGTCAAACAGGTAAACAACTATACTATTTTCCAAAGACATCTGAAGGCAGCCCTGTATCAGGAAGTTTTTGTTTAATGTCTTACTAAGTTTTTATATTATGTTGGAAGCTGCCCAGAGTGGCTGGGATAACCCAGTTGGATGGACAGGGTATAAATAATAAATTATTATTATTATTATATTATTATTGTAAGTCCCATCAGAAGGCAAACCAGGGAGGTTGGATTAGATGGCCCTCAGGGTCCCTTCCAGCTCTACAATTCTGTGATTCTATGAAAGTTAACATACCAATTTAATCTAGCAATTTATTTATTTTTTTGCACACAATATCCAAGACTACCAAGACAGTCTGAAAACTATACAGTCTGCACTATACCTGTATGCAGAGATATACAGTTAAGCACATATTGGAATTTTTAGTTTTAAGTAGAGGGGAAAGCACAGCATAATACTATCCATATTTACACAAAAATAAGCCCCACTGTGTACAATGAGTATTTCTTCCATATAAGTCTGTATGGGACTGCACTCTTAACCATCTTAAGGTTTAATTCTCAAGTGATGGATCTTTGGTTAATGCATCATAATGAAAACATTAATACTCTGTAATTCCTCCTTAGTTAATAAAATGTTCAAGGGAATTAACTTCTGTGATTCATCATTCTACTAAGCAAACCCCACAAGGCAAATTAAACAACTACAAATGGGTAATTAACCCAAGTTGCAAGTCAGATGGTTTCCAGCTATTCCTCATGAGAGCAAGTTACAGAGATTGGTCTCTCTCTCTCTCTCTCTCTCTCTCTCTCTCTCTCTCTCTCACACACACACACACACACACACCTGATTCTAACAGAATTTGGCCTTCCATTGTAACACATGATTTGAGTCACTTCCAAGAGTCATACTATGCTCTGGGTTCCGCACTTATGGGACAGGCAGTTTATTCTACACTCTGGGAGGGGTCAGTCGACAATCACCCACCATTTAGATGGTTGCCCAATAAAGAGAACAGAATGATGGCTTAAAAAGCAAAATATTATTCCTGAACTGTATTACCATAAATACTTCATCTCAAAATATGTTACTATTGTAAGTTTGTTCTGTGAAAAGCACAGCCTCATCTAAACAAGTTTTGTCTCAGACTGGTACTTTGGAGACATAGATGACACATTATAAATAGCAAACCAGCTTGCCAGAGCTTGATTTGAAAAGCACTTACCTTAATCAGCTCAAGAGCAAGGATATTTATAATGGCAAGATGGCGATAGCGGCTGTGACTGCACTTTTGTGTTTCCCTGCAGGGCTGGCTGTGTTTGCATTTTGTTTTGTGCTCAATTTGATTCTCTGGGGAGGAGTAATTGTTCTTTTATTTATCATCATTGTCTTTGGTTCCATTTATTATATGATTTTGCGACTGCCGTTTTTCTATTCCTTAGCACCACTTTTTTTCCATCTCTCTTCACCTTCAGTGAGGCCTGTCTAGCCAAAAACAGCTTTTTGTAACGGAACGCATGAACCATTATACAGTGTACCTGCTTGTGCCACCAAGATCAACTGTACCCATAACTGTTAGAGAAGTATCTTTCATCTGCTGAGGAACTATGGTTCCACCAAAACGACTGAAAGTAGTATATTGATATATTAGCTGCAAGCAAGTACCTGCAGTACAAATACAGTGAAAGTTACACATTGGATGAAGACAAGGAACATTTCTAACAATCTCTGAATTACAGCTCTTAACTTCAAGACAGTGATGATAGAAAATCCAAGATCTGCAAGAACTAATTGTTGAGTTGAGTCTCTCTGGGATCAAGCAATGGTAATTATCATCATTTTCTCTGGAAAGCTAATGAAGAATTCTGTTTAACAATGACTTCGTTAATTATTTTGTTTCCATTTTGTCCGCAGACATTGCTTTATTGTCCAATATTTTGTCCATCTTAAAGTTAGTATTTGCAATCAGTTGAGTTCTCTGCATTTTTTTACTGTTTCTGCAGGGCAAATTATATGGCTGGGATCCAAAGGGAAACCTGAGGGCTTACATATGCCCAATAGACTTTTTTCACTGAAAATGTATCTTTGGGTTATTTGTGGGGCCTGTCTGGTGTTTTTACATGAGTAGAATGTGTGCTTTTATTTAAAATGCCTCTCTGGGTTATTTGTGAGGCATAGAAATTCATTCTCTTTTTTTCCCTTCAAAATATAGTCCGGCCCGCCACATGGTCTGAGGGACGGTGGACCGGCCCATGGCTGAAAAAGGTTGCTGACCCCTGCATTAGGCAGTATCCACCTAACAAGGGGTTTCAGCTGGCTTTTGTATTTCTAGAGGTGGAGAAGCTATTGAGTGTTTCTCTCTCTCCAAAGAACCTGGTGCAACTGGAAACCTACAGAGCCTCATTTAATGATCTGCAATCTCTGTCCACAATCCATCTTAAGACTCTTACAGATGCAGATTCATTACTTTTACCAGCCAACTTTTTTCCTCTCCTGCTTTATTAACCTGATGAAGAATTCTGGAGAAATTGAAAGCTTAAAGTATTTTGTGTCATTTTGGTTGACCCAATAAAGATATGGCCCTAAAATAGATCCATTTCTTATAGGTCACTTACCTTCACTTTTCAAATAAAAGTCATAGGGACTGTGGTTTTCTTTTAGATACTGAACCAAGTCAGAAATATATTTCCAATTCACTTCAATTCATAAATGGCTATTACATCCTGATGTAAGCAGTACAAGAAGCCTATTAATGCAAGAATTAACACATCTACCCCAGACATGTACAACCCAGTTACTTCAAATGTTCTCTAAAGCCTTCCATGCTAAAGCAATTACCTCTCCTAGCCATGTAACTGATGAAGGAAAGGGCAAAAAGGATCAGTACAGAATCCATTATCACCTCCCTGCTATGCTATTCTAGGTGCCATACTTATTTGAGCTTCAGTTATATTAAAAGAAGCATTTGTCTGCAAAACAGTTTATCTGACCATAACTCCATGCAATCAAAGCCTCTATCCTGAACATCTGACTCCAACCTTTCTATAACTTAAAGTGATAAGAATATTCAAAGTTAAAAAATATTCTACATATAGTGCAGAAAATGACAAAACAAGGATAGATGCAATTTTACCACAGTCTTAAAACCCTAATTTATCTTAAAACCCTAATTATACTATAAAAATGGCAAAGGCAAAGAAGGAATTGCATAGGGGAAAATGTTGGTTATACCCAAAATTCCAATTTGTGATGCAGAAACATTTAGATTATCACCTTGAAAATGATATATTTCTGCTAATGTTTCTCTTATTTTGCTTTTTATTTTATTACCCTCTTCCTCTCTTCTTCCTCTCTTTATCTCTATTGTACCTGTCTTTTCTTTTTTCTTTGTTTTGTATCTTTTGTAGTTGTAATTTTATTGTATTATGAGAAAATCTCAATAAAAAAATCTTACCATAAAAATAGAAGAAAAAAGAGAAAATGACATATTTCTAAAATCTAGCACTATCCATCAAGCTGACTTTTTAATAAGTCACCTTTTCATCCTGAGAATTGAATAATTCATTTATTGAATAAAATAAAAAAATAAAAACATGAATTATTAAATTGCATGCAATTTTCACAATGCAGAATACCTAGAGGCAAAGAATATACCAGTTACTTAGGAGCTCCAGGACACTAAATGTTTTCTATCTTTGACATATTTAGGCATGAGAACTTTTGAGGATTACAGAAAGCACCAGCTTTGTTGTTTTGTGTGTTTTTATTTCTCAGCTTTCAGGTTTATTGGGGGGGGGGGAGTTATAGTAACATACAACCAACAACAGGTTGCCATGATACACAAAAATCCAAAACTAAAATGCCATTCCAGGAAGGGGATGAGCTGTGCAACCCAAACTCTACGTAAGAAAACAAAATTTTAAAAAAATCTTCCAGTAGCACCTTAGAGACCAACTAAGTTTGTTCTTGGTATGAGCTTTCGTGTGTATGCACACTTCTTCAGATACACTGAGACAGAAGTCACCAGAACCTTATATATAGTGAGATGGTGGGGAGGGGTATTACTCAGAAGGGTGGTGGGAATGGGTGATTGGCTGATAGGTGAGGTAAACCTGTTGACGACTGTTAATGACTGCAATTGGTCTTGCAGGAAAAAGCAAGGGGTGAGATGGCTAAAAATAGATTTGTCAAGTATAATGATAAGAATCCAATGTCTCTATTCAGACCAGGTCTCTCCATGGTTTTAAGTTTGGTAATCTGTTGCAATTCAGCAACTTCTCTTTCCAGTCTGTTTCTGAAATTCCTTTGTAATAAGACAGTTACTTTGAGATCTTGTATACAATGTCCTGGGGGATTGAAGTGTTCTCCTACTGGTTTCTCTGTCTTGTGATTCTTGATGTCAGATCTGTGTCCATTTATCCTTTGGCGTAGGGTTTGGCCTGTTTGTCCAATATAGAGAGCTGAAGGGCACTGTTGGCATTTGATGGCATACATGACGTTAGAAGATGAGCAATTAAATAGTCCTGTTCCTGTTCTGCTGCAGAAAGAATACGTATGAAGGATGCGGAAAACACAATAGTGTTTCAACTTCCCTTTGTGCAAATTTAGTTACTTTCTAGGTAGTTCATAATTACATTTTAAATCACAAACCATGTTTTGCTCTTGCCCTGTAAAACAAGGATCAACCTAGTTTACAAACCTAGTCATGCAGGGCAAGGGCAAACCATGCTTTGAATGTTCGAATGAAATGGCAAACTATACATAAGAAAAAAACTAAATAAACACCAAGGACTGAACAAGGACAGTGAAAAGGGAAGCTTAAAGAGCAACACTCCTTTTACTGTCAGACCGTTAATACACATTAGCTAAAGAGAGAGAAAATATTTAACCCAAGCATGGCCAATTAAAACAACAATTAAAATCAATAAAACTATTGCTGATTTTGTTCTGAATTATTTGATAAAGTAAACCTTAAAGGCTTTGTCCAAATTAATATCTAGCAGTAACAGTTGTCTTCATCCTTCTTTCATGTTGGACCATTCTGGATATCCAAATTCTGCCCCCTCTTGCCCTACATCCCTCATCTGTCAATAATCAGGAAAAGGGAGGGTACAGAAACCAGCATCAAGAAGGATAGCCGACCCAGTGGATCATGGAATAAAAGAGGGTGAAAACAAACCATCTACAGAGTCCACATTTTTGTTTTCAAACTTGAACTCTACATATTCCCTGTACTATATAGAACCAGCAATAAATAAATCAGTAAAATGTTCTCTAATCCTTTCTTTGCATTGTCTATTTCATACTATAAACATTATATTATATCCAGAGTGAACAGCAGAAACAAGATCTATATTTCATAATATTAAACAAGCTGACAATCACGTTTTCTTAGAACATCAAGAGAATGCAATTAGAAGGGCAAAATTCAAGATATCATTCAACGTGGACAAAAGCAATTTAAGACATTTATGAAGGCCAGTAAATGCCATAAATTCAGTGAACAGAAGCCAATTATTGGAGATCTCTTACAGATACCAGTCATCTGCCAAAGAGCTATCTACTTAATACTTACTATGCATCAGTTCAGCAAAGTTGACAATTGCATTTTCTTCTATTACATTTTCATGACTCTGAGATAAGTATATAGCCTTCTCTTCCTTTAGCATACATGCTTTCAAAAAAGATCAATAAACTAATGTACCTACTGAAAGCAATAATTATAGCTGACCAAGAATTATTTAGGACAGAAGGAAAATAAATCATTTAGGAAACAAATACGGACAGAATGTTTTTAAGTAAGCAATCCAGTCCTTACTCCAGCAGTACAAAGGAATAATATATTTAAACACTATGCACGTGTACCTCCAGATTTTTTAATTATTCAATATACATGTGCCTGTACGCCACCCTGGCTGAAAGCAAGTCAAATGTAGGCATAAACTGTAGTTATTTTCTAACTCTAGTAGGGCATTGAGAGTGTGTAGTCAGTGTGCTCCCTCCCATTTTTCCTGTTAATGTGAACTATGGTATAGCATTATGTCTACACCAGCACTAATTAGTTTGCTTTTTAAATCAGGGTTAGAAACCAAGATTAAAGCGAATTCTGCACATTTGTGCACACGTAACCAACTGTGTGAATTATTAGTTGGCTGGATTAATCTAGCTGTCAACTGCTGGCTCTCAGGAGTGAACGGACAAAGGTCACCAGAACAGGAACAGAGGCAAGAGAAGAGAGTTCAAAGGTTGTACTGTACTAGGAATAATTTAGTAAGGATCTACACATGTTGAGTTGTAAGACGCTTCTTCCAGAATGACTATAAGATATATACCGGTAAGCCATAACATATAAAACCAATTATGAGGCTCTCTTAATCTTCAACACTAAAAGATGGTGTCAAATTAGTAAGTTGACAAGAGAGACAAATAGGACAGGCGAAGCAGCATAAAGTTGTGTGTGTGTGTGTGTGTGTGTGTTATTAAAAAGAATACATAAACATAATGATATTTTACTTTACAAATGTCAGCAATATCATAAAGTTGTGTCCAATGTTGTGTCTCCACCCATCCTGCACCCTCAAACTCTTCTCCAGAGGGTTGGAGGACCCTCCAGAGCAGATTTTGAGGGTGCACAGAGTGCTGCAGGGGGCAGGAAAGGAAAGGAATAGGTCTAAAACAGCAAGTGAACCAGAAAGGAAAGACTGTGGAGTAGAAAGGAGCAAAGCTACATAGTATGTGGAAGAAAATGTGGGACAAAACATGTTATACAGATCTTATATCTAATAGAAGACATAACAATATACAGATCTTATACCTAATATAAGATGTAACAATATCTAATAGGAGAGGACTATCCACTTCATATTCAGATTGAAATATTTCCATAGGCATCTTGATGGCCATTGTGAGAACAGGCCTTTAGACTGATCTAGCAGGGCTGATCTGTTAAGTAGTTTCTAGCATCTCAAAAAAAGAAAAGAAAAATTCGGTATCTTAATCCCTGTTCTAACCTGCAAGCAGATTCTATCTTTAATATTTGTTTTTACTGTTTTATTGTTGTTTCATAATTCTGGTTTTGAATCGCAAGCTGCCTTGAATAAACTTTCCTGTAGAAAGGCAGGGATAAGTGGTACATTCCTAATGCACAATTTAGTCTTCTCTCTTCCTCATTACTCACAATTACTATCCAAAACAGTAGCTCCACAGCATGGATGGATGGATGGATGGATGGATGGATAGATGATAGATAGATAGATAGATAGATAGATAGATAGATAGATAGAATTTAAAGTTGATCCTTGGAATAAAATATTGAAAGATAATTCATTAGGAATTATAGAAGAGAGACTAATGTGCTTTAAACAAACAACAACAGTATCTTCAGTGTCCTTATTCCTCTTCTACCCTGCAAATGGGTTCTCTCTATCTAGTATTAAATTACACCCCAAGGGCTCATTTTTATTCAGTTTGTCATGTTGCAGATACAATAGCCAGCACACATAAACAAGCATTACAAATGAAATATTGAACATAAAAAGAGCAGTATGTATTTATCAAGATTCATGGCAAATCAATGTTTGCAGCATAACTAATTTACATTTATTGTATTCACCTCTTAAGGCAATGTGTAGGGCATGTTTTTTCTTAAGTCAGTCCCATGGGTGTTACATTCCATTCCATGTTACAACAAGCTTTAACAAAAAAGATTTTATTACACCACTCCATCACCTGTCTAAACTTAATCAAGCACAACATTGCTTTCTGCAACTCTACTGTACTCTCACATCCCCAAGGGACTTGACTCGTACTAGTCACTTTGGAAGAAATATAGCAGTCCAGCACGCCCAATTTATTAAAATTTACAATTGGGTAGCCACCAGTACTCAACTGGAGCATGCTGTTGTCATGTGGCTGGGGGGAGGAGGGGTTACTCTTTTTACAGCTGAGTACAAGGGATTATTACATATTTTTATAAGCAAATATTTAGAACATCAATTTGAACATGGGGCTTTCTTGTACTTTTATGCCAGCAAAGTGGGAAGCAACAAGATACAGGGAGGGGGTGTTAAATAATCTAGACTTCAGTACATTTGGAACTTCTATGCAGGAGGATCAGAGTGGGTAAGAAATTAAAATACAATAAAACTATCAGGAAACTGCACAACTTGTGTATCAAAAAATGTCATGCTTTTGAAACACAGTCAATGCTATACAGTGTTTGACAAACATATAGGGCAGAGGAGTTTCAAAAATGTACAATAGTATCAAGAATGTTTCTCTATGCCCATGAAATGACAACTATGTATGTGGGTGTTTTTCTCAAGAGGCATTTTTAGTCAATTTCAAGGCTGTGAATAGAGGGAGGGGGGTGTCACATATACAAGGGGTACTTTTTAGTTTTACCTGAACAAAATATGCAAATGCAGCATCTCTCCCTGCCCCCACTTTTAGTCTCTCTTGATCACTACCATTTCCCCAACCTTTTTTTGGGAGGGAGGGTTGAGCTTTGTCAACTTGCTGTAACAAGACAATGGGAAAGGAAGAGATCACTCCATCTCAAACCTTTATTTTTCTTTTATTTGATGTATCCCATCCCAATAGGCATGTGGATTACGGGGGAGTTACAAACGTTCTTAATAAAATAAACCTCTAACAAGCTCCTACATTTCATCTAATCAAGGGCCTCTGCCCTAACAAAGCAAACTCTGCTCGTTCAATCACTACCTGTCATAGCAAAAGAAAAGAAAAAACTACCTTTGACTCCCTAAATCCACAGGAGCTCAGTCAAGACAAACACACAAGCCAAGATCTATATCGGAGACAGAACCTGGGGCCTTTCAGGTGCTGCTGTACTACATCTCTAAACATCCCTTGGCCATGCAGACTGGGCTGATGAGAGTTGGGAGTTGAAAAACATCTGGAGGGCCAAAGGTTCCCCATCCCTGATCTATATAAAAGTCAAGAAACAACAACAATTTAGAGCTGTACAGAAGGCAGACCACTCCCTTATGAAGATAATTCCTAAAGGTAAAGGGACCCCTGACCATTAGGTCCAGTCGTGACCGACTCTGGGGTTGCGGCGCTCATCTCGCATTATTGGCCAAGGGAGCCGACGTACAGCTTCCAGGTCATGTGGCCAGCATGACTAAGCCGCTTCTGGCAAACCAGAGCAGCGCACGGAAACGCCGTTTACCTTCCCGCCGGAGCGGTACCTATTTATCTACTGCACTTTGACATGATTTCAAACTGCTAGGTGGGCAGAAGCTGGGACCGAGCAACGGGAGCTCACCCCGTTGCGGGGATTCGAACTGCCGACCTTCTGATCGGCAAGCCCTAGGCTCTGTGGTTTAACCCACAGCGCCACCCACGTCCTATCATGTCCAAATAAAGGTGTTAAGCCTTTATCCAAAGAAGGGTGCTCAAATATGAGCATACTACAACAAGGAAGCATTCTACAGTAATCCCTCGACTTACAAATGCCCCAACATCCGTATTTTTCGACTTACGAGGGATCAAAGCGGCCGCCGCTTCCGAATTTTTTCGACTTCCGATCGGAAGCCGCGGCCGCTTTAAATAGGATTTTTTCGACTTGCGAAGGTTTTTTCGAGGTACGAATGCGTTCTCCAACGCATTCCTATGGGGACTCGACTTACGATTTTTTCGAGTTCCGACACTCCCGTCGGAACAGATTACATTCGTAAGTTGAGGGTCCACTGTAATTAAGTCTGCCTGGGAGACAGGGATACTAGAAATAAAACAGAAGCACTGTAGTTCATAAGCTTGAGCCCATTTATATTATGAAATGCAGTCTTGAAACAAGTTCATTTCTTTCCTTACCTTCCCAATACTATGATCAATTAAGACCTATAATGGTTATTCATTTTAGATCAATGTCCTATTTTGTTCATTAATGAGAAACCTCTACACAAGAGCTTTTTCCTCCAACTACTACAGTCAAGTTCCAACTGATTTCTTTTACATCACATCTCATTTGCTGAAACACGCCAGACAACCTTCATCATCCAAGCTATCATCTTATTGAAAACCCAAATAATGTTACAAGGGGAGCTCATTTGCCAAAGCAGCATCTGGTCTACTAAACTAATCTGATTGCAAAAGAGCAAGAACACCAGGAAAATGAGTCACTAAGCAGCTTGATTAAAATAAACTGAGGACTGTTACCTTTTCTCAATCACCTAAACTTTGGATTTATGGCTATGCCATCTCAGTTTCCCTCCAAAGTCAGCCACTCATTTCTCTCAATAGCAAATATATCAGCAATTGTGACGACTGATTATTAAAAGTAAATTCAAAACACATCCACTGACTGAACAAGAACACACAATATGAAGTACAAGAAGCAGAAACTATCTTCTATTTGGATTTGTTTATTCAGAATACTTAATACTATGAATCCTCAGATAAAAACTGACAGGATAGTGGAGTATTATGAATCACAAAACATGTCAGAAATGTAAATCTATTGATTAGGAGATAGACACCAAATAAATTGCTCTAACAGGAAAAAGTGCAAAACAAATTCAAGAAATTGTCACTAGACAAATAAACACTTGAGCAGGGTTGGTATTCATTTATTTATGCAAGCTTGTATATCCCACCTTTCGTCCAAGAAGCTTGAAGTGGCTTACATCAGAGGTTTTCAACCATGGCTCCCTTGACCAACTACATTCTTTTTGGGGCAGCCCTTTCCTGCAGAGCTGGCAGCCCCTCACCCCTTTTTGAACACCCTTCCTTGTGGAGTGTTCCTTCAGCCTCCTCTCTTCTCCACTCTCCTTGGGAGCCACAGCTGCCTCCACTGGTCGCTGAGCTGCCCCTCCCACCCCAAAGAGAGGTGCCTCCTCCCACTGCCCCACAGGGGCCTGGGAAGCACCCCCTGGCCAGTCCCAGAGGCACCATTGCCTGGGGAGCTTGTAGCCAGGGTTGCTACAACAAACAGCTGTGCAAACTTTTGGGAGGAAGAGACGCGAGAGGGCAACAGAGAAAGGGAGGGAAGGGAAGAGGAGCAGAGGCCAGTGTTGTCCGCAGCAGCCCTGACCATCATTCAAGGCACCCCAGGGTGCCACGGCACAGTGGTTGAAAACCACTGGCTTACATGGTTCTCTTCCTCCATGTATTATTCTCACCATAAGCCTGTGAGGTAGGTTAGACTGAGAGATGGTGACTGGCCTGAGGTCACCCAGTGAGCTTCATTGCTGTGTGGGAATCTGAACACTGGTCTCCAAGGTCCTATTCTAACACTGTAACCACTACACCACACTGGTCACTGCAAACAAGTTGCAAGAAGAGACAAACACCGCACTCCAATACAGAGTTAGATAGCATCTCTAATGGGAGGTACTGAGTGGCTGATGCTCTGCTGCATTTGGTTCCTGCAAGACATGGTGCAAAGGGGGCAGTTTTACAATTTATTTTGTTGTGTCAACTCCAGTCAAGCACAGCACCAGGGCCTGTAGTGCGCGCGCGCGCGCGCGCACGCACACACACACACACACACACACCTCTCCAGTAAATAAACAGGATCCAGCACATCCATTGCAGCCTCTGCAATGGTATTTAACAAGGAAAATGTTAAGCAATGAAGTTGGAGTGGGATGAGGAATAAGAACTATCTGACAGAAGAGATATGAACTATTAACCTAGCCCTGTTTTCACACTACAGTTGCTATACCATCTATACTGATGTTGCTATGCCATCTGTACTAATCCTGTTAGTCTGCTTCCGGCATCAATCAAGGCAGGAATTAGCAAAATTCCCATTTGAATTGGGGGTGTCAGCATCACTAATATACCTAACACAGAAAAATGCTTTCTGGAAGCACTTGTGGGAGGCTAGGACAATGGGAATGAGTCCCTTCTGAAAATAAGCTAAGGAGGCTATGAATGTGACATTTAAGATGTGTAAGACAACGGATAAACACCTGCAAAAAAGGTTGTGGCTAGTAAACCACACCTTGAAGCAGAGGATCTGAATAGGTAGACCATTTCAGTCCTTACCAGACACACATAAAAAAGGGAGTATCATGTAACATTCTGATCTCTTCAGTCCTTTTAAAAGAATAAGCAGGGTTGACAACAACAAGGTTGATAACCAATTTCTGCCTCTAGGCATCAGTTTTGCTAAGCAAAATGCATGCTGCCTTCCTGCGAGATGCTCTCTCTCATTAAAGTGACAAGTGAGATTTCTTACATAGCGAAGATGGATAGCAGAGCAAATTAGAAAAAGTCAGCTTTGTAGCATGCTGGCAGCATATTATGCTGCCAAGAGGGAAAACTGGTTCTGCTATAGACTAGGGATTTCTGGCACAAACATGGCTGCATCTGGGGTGATATTAATAGAAGTGATATATCCCATTTCTCTAACGGCCACAAGGATTCAAGCAATTATTCTTTGGCAGTACTAACAGAGGCTACCAAGGACCCTGTTGACTATTTACCACCACCAAATTGGGAGTAAAATAACCAAGCCCATAACATTGATACAATATGATGCAGATGAAAGGACAGAGGATAAAAGTAATCATTAGTTTACTCAACTTATTTTCCGCATCAGCAAAACACTAATAAAGACTTTTCCTAATAGGTTTTGCTTTTTAAACACAATATACGCAAATCAAGAGCAACAAAGCAAGTGCACAGTATTACTTTAAAATGCAATTTAAAGGACTGGATAAATCAGAAGGTCATTAGAGAAATCCTGCACAGAAGGCTTTCACTGATTTCCTACTCACATTATTCTTCCTCTAACTTGTCAGTAGAAAACTACTTACATATTATAAACAGTAAATAAATAAAATCTAAATGCAAGGAACTTGGGAGTACCCAAAAATTGATAGGCTTTATTTAGAAGAAGCTAGCTGATTAAAAGAACAAAATAAAACAGAATTCTTAAAATCAACTTGAATGATACCATCACACTCTTGCAAGCATCCATATCCCAGTAATCCCAATCCATGTTTGCTATGTCTTGTAAAGGTGATTTTTGCACATTTTGCCCAGTCTCCAATATTCCTCCTGTGCACATGTTTAATAGTAGACATTGCCTGGTTCAGAACTCATCATTTAGCACAAGAATAATGTGCAATAGCAGGCCTTGGAGTTGCTCATCCCCCATCTCTTTGTCTTCTCCTCTGGAGCAGTCACAAGAAATTCAGAAGCTTTCACTTCCAGTATAGAATAACTGCAGTTTATATAGTTTGATTGAAACAAGTCAGCTTCAAACCATGATTTATAAAGGCAGCTTGTTTTTGTTTGTGTTTGTTTGTTTGTTTGTTTTAAACGGCTAAGATCAACTACAGTGGTACCTCTGGTTACGAACTTAATTCATTCTGGAGGTCCGTTCTTAAGCTAAAACCGTTCTTATCCTGAGGCGTGCTTTTGCTAATGGGGCCTCCCGCTGCGCGCACGATTTCCGTTCGCATCTTGGGGCAAAGTTCGCAACCAGGAGCAGCTACTTCTGGGTTAGCGGAGCTTGTAACCAGAAGCATTCATAACCAGAGGTACCACTGTACTGTTAAAGCTTCAAGCAACACATTAAAATATAGCTAATGGAAATTGGAAGCAATAGTTTCTGAATTCCTCCTTGTGACTGTGCAGAAGGATGAGCCAGAGTCCATGAACCTGAGACTTGATAGGGTTTCTCCATATACAGTCAATGGCATTTGGATATAATGGTGAACTATGGTTTATAGTGACACTACTTAGTCTCATGAGTTCCCCTCTCCTCCTCTAACACAGCTATAAGAAAGAGATTGGAAGATGTTGCTTCCATTTTCAATTAACCAGTTTAGTTTTATGTCAAAAGCATGAACTATATCTTAATTATAGCTTGAATTTGGCTTGTTTCAATCAACCATAATTAAGACTAAACCACACTTTGTCCTAGTTGAGACATAACACTCAACTGAAGCTAGTTAAAAATGGAAATGAAAGCTTTTGCTCTCCTTATCGCTGCCACCCTGGGGGAGCAGGCAAGCCCTAATACAACAGTTTAGCCTTATGTGACTAGGAAATGTGGTGTTTCCTGCTTGGCAGGGGGTTGGACTGGATGGCCCTTGTGGTCTCTTCCAACTCTATGATTCTATGATTCTATGAAACATTTTAATTTTTGCAGTGGGTCAAGAAAAACCACAATTTCAAACAATAACGCAGCAGTGGCAGAACAATTCAGATTTCCATCACCTCCTTCAGTCTCCTGCTGGCCATCACGTTAAAGGACACCAGTGCAAAGCTTCCCCTTCTGTTTGAGCTGACCCATAATCTGTTGGAACCTAAGCTGGACCCACTATCGTCACGTGACAGCACTGGGCTCAATCCTGACCCAATCACTTTGCCAGCTCAAGGCTTGCTGCCCATGCACCACAGCAGGGCTGGATATGCCAAGCTTGGAAGGGCGGAATTTGCATTTTAATAATTCATAAACTATAGTAACTGAAGGGGGGGGGGAAGTGTGGATGTGCCTGATCCCCAGAGTATTCAGGGCCTAAAAATCAAGACACTTTAACTGGCACTACTCACTCCATGTAAAAGAAGAAAAAACCTGACTAAGTGCATCCAGGATGCATTTGCTTTTAACTATGTTTCAAGGATACAGGGAGAGGTAACCGGAAATTTGGGTTAGCATTCTGGCCCCTAGAATTATCTGTCCACAAAGTATGAAGGTCATTGCTCTCAAAGTTGAGTCAAATTGAAAGAGGCAGATCATTAAGTTTGGAGGTTTCTTTCCCACTCGGAAAAACCCATCTCTTTATTTTGAGGCAGGGAAAATTAAAAAGTATCAAAAGAAACAATTTGTATTTTCTGCTTCAGCACCTTTAAGTACAGTACCCATCTCAAGCACAGACATATTCACTCTTAGCAATCCAAAACGGTTCAATTGCCTGATTTAAATGCCACATCCTTGATACAGATAACCCCTATAATGGCAGAAGGGGAAATTGTTTCAATGAATCAAGTACGTTAACAAAACAATTTTGGACCTATGACATTAGTAATGACCAGAGCAAGTTCCTCTTTTCCATGACTGCATTGGTTTGAAGCCTCTGCTAGAATTAAAACACTCTCACTGGTACCCCATAATCAGAAAGTATTTGCATTACCTGACTAAATTTTAAAGTATTAACATGGTACAGAGCAACAAACCTATATTCTCCCCCACAGCACTGCTCTGCTATGTGATATTTTCCCCTCTCCCACTTTTCCCTTCTATTGGGCATCCTCAAACCCTTTTTAACAAAAGTTTCTTTCCAAGCTATATAGTCCCCTTAACTAGCACTGAAATAAGCATAACAGACTTGCTATACCACAACCCTTTTAGCAGTTATTAAAATGCTGGATTAAACAAAAACAACAACAACTGGGTGGGATTCACCTAACAAGCTCCATCAGCAGAAGCCCTGTGCAAGACTATCACTTGCACAACAGGGCTTCCCCTTCTCTCCTCCCATGCCCCCCAAAATTGGCTCAGGGAGGGGGTCAGGGAACCTGCGGAGCAGCACACAGAGGGGAGGATAGCAGGAACCATTCCTTCCAGCAAACTGCAATGCTTGTTCATCATAGTGTGACATTGAATTCCACCCTGGGCTAGTTTTAGCTATTAAGGCCTATGACAAAGCAAGTCATAAACTACAATCCTATGCATGTTTATTCAGAAATAAGTCCAATTGAATTCAATGGGGCTTACTTCTAGGTAAGTATGTAGAGGATTATGATGAGGGCTGCAGTCCCCTAACCCTGATCTGATTCTTTAACTGCCATTTAAAGACTACCTTACATCTGCAGCAACCCATGCACACACAAAAAGACTGAGGAATTTGTACTGAATTGAACTAATGACTAATATTTAAGAAACATTTTAAAGCCGTGGTTTATTCAAATTACCCAACAGACATCCTAAGCACTTGGATAATCTGAACGAGCATAATGATAATTAAATATAATTGCTTTAAAACAACCTAAATGGAGAATGCATAGACAATCAGGAAAAAATTAAGAAGCCTAATCTTTAGATAAGAGTATTATGGCAGTCCAGATAAATACACTTAGCATTCCTTGTGCCCAGAACTAGCAGTAGAAATGTTTTAAATAAACAATAGCATTTAATCCAAAAGTTATAAAGATTTCATTCTATGTCCAACTGTAACCTTTACGTCAAGCCTGTGCTTACTCGTATTACATGCCAACAGAAAGGTTTATTCAGTACATAAGTAGTATATTTAATGTGTGTTAAAATACTTCTCTGGCCTTCAGGAATCTCTATGTGCTGTTGTGGTGAATAATGTTAAGATTCTATGGATTACCATCCATCAACACAATCTATTTGAAAGTGGGTTTTGTTTTGTTTTTAGCAAAAACAACATTTCAAAAGACAAGCATGAAATTTGAGTTTGCTACATTGTTCATGGTGCTGTTTGTTCCGGATAAAACTGTAGAAATATTGAGCTAATACCCAGCAATACCACTCGGGCAAATTTTTCACTGATGAGATCTGGCTCCAAATATCACTAAATGTGGGGAAACACAAACTAAAGTCATGCTTTAATATATTTTTATTATATAAAACTATCTATTTTAGAATATATCTTATATAATTTATAAGCTCTTGCTTATAGACAAGAGATGTTTCCAAATCCATATTGCTATTTACTGGGCTTACCCTAGCTAGTGTTCAATTTCAAACAGAAGTTTCTCTAGAAATGTTACATTTCCACACAATCAAGTGGGGGCTCACTCTAATTCCACATTTTTAACTTGACACCAATTAACAGTACACTCCTACGCTTGACTATTCAGAGGTCAGTGGGGCTCACTCGCAGGTAAATGTGCAGAAAAGTCTGTCTTGTCTCATTAAGACAAAAAGGCTCTAAGGCTATTTATCCAAAATGATCCAGTGAAATACCTAAAACTGCAAATAAGTCATTTCATCAGAAAACTTTGAGAGATGTACTTTCCACAATACTAATTTATGTATCTAAAATACTTTTGCTCATCAGCATTTAAGAATATTCCCCAATGCCAATGGGTGACTTCATACATTTTTCATACAGCTTTGGAAAATTGATTCCCTTTAAAATCAAACACCATTGGACTGCATGAAATCAAGAATTTTAATGCAGCTTCAAAAATCATTTTCAAAACCCTATAACAGAATTCTATTTAGAACGTTGTCATTAAAACAACTGAGCTCCAAATCCAGCTACAGCCTTATTGTAATCTTTTTCTACAGCAGAATGACAGTTCTATAATTTTCACAGCATTTTAAACTCACCCCGGCAGGGAATTACTAATTAGATTTGTTTCTTACCTGTAACCCCCTCCTTCGTAGAATACTCGAATCATCCATATTTTCAACTCTCAGCAACTCTAGGTTATCAAAATCTTTCAATACTCCTGTTCCTCACTTATGCTGTTTTCTCCCTTATTTTCAATGTTTCTTCTTTGCATATAAAGAAAAATTAGCTTCCTCTATCTTGAAGAGTAACAGTCAGTGCCTCTGATCACTTATATACACACACTTTAATCTGCTTCCTTATTGACACTGTCACAACATATTCAAGTCTATTGAGACTCTAGGTTCCAGTATGGAGATGTTTTTGCTCTCTCACACGTGTGTGTACAGGTTAAACACCTAGGAATGCAAGCACGAACAATATGCCAAAAGCAATCAATTCATATTTTCTCCTTACTTTGGTCAAACTGATCTCCTGCACAAGCAGAGCAAACTACAACAGCTGCATTTATCTCAAGAGTACAATAAGCTTTGAAAATACAAATCTTGTTTCCTTGAAAAAGCAGTGCCCCAATTCATTCGTTTTCAAAACATCTTCGGTTATTCAAATGAATGTAAAAATCCCACATTCATACAGGGATTTCATTATGTTGAACATGCAAAATTCCTTTATCCTTTGTACAGACAAAGCAAATGTCAGAGTCTTCAAATACAGTAGCATATTCTTTTGTTTCTGATGTCTCAAGTACGCTGGGCTCCTTCTTCCTTGAACGTAGTAGACATGATTTTCCTTCTTTTAGTTCTGTGCTGAGAGCTAACTTCTCCTTTTATGTAGTTCCAATCCGAAACACGTGTTTTGAATGCATAAGAATTCATTCATTGGCACTGCTTTCATAATTGACAGAGCGGTCCTAAATAAGCTCTTCCATTTTATATCCCAGACTGAAGTGGCACATGCATTATTTCTTATAGATGTTCTTTACTCCGTATTATGGTATCTTCCAACCCCATGATATAGTTGTTTTCAAAATACACCTCTTCAACACAAAGTCCAAAACGTTTCCTCCTACATGTGACCCTAAAATCTCATTTTAAAATCCAAAGAAATTAAGAAAAAGCAGCAAAAATATGATAAACAGAAGAGAACCTGAAACGAAAACTTCTAAGACACAAGGCAGAATATAAAGTGAACCGAACTTCCTCAGCTTGCTTTATAGAGGCCTTGACAAGCAAAGTTGCAAACAAAGGAAATATTGTGAAGGAAGCAATCTTTAAAAAAAAGAAAAGAAAAAAAGTACAGTAATCTTAGAAAGGGTTTTCAGGCAACAGATCCTGCCTTCTGATCTGCACACACAACAAAAAGCAATCAACCAACTTTCCTTTCTGAATGATTCACTTAGACAGATATCACATAAATATTGTACTTTAAAAGATATTCATCAAGTCATTCCACTTATTAAAAGTGTAATAACGGCGACAAAAACCCAGACTTCAGCCTATTACTAACAGCTCCTCAAAAAGCTCCTGTTCCTGCAAGGACAGCTGCTACCAACGAGTGTCTCACTCAGATATAATTTTCTGGCTCTGAAAGAGGGTGGATATATACATATTTTCACCAGCTTCTTTGTGACTGGAGTCACGCAAGCTAACCATGTCATTATAAAGTGACCTAAGCACAAATAAAGCCCAGATCCATTCACTAGCAACATTCTGATCCTCAGTGGAATCACTGTAGTCTTTTTTGCAAGGTGTTAACAAATCCACAGCTCACCATCCTTTCCTTCCATCTGCCGTTTTAAACAACTGAATGCTGAATTAGGTCTACTGATTCTTTGTGAGCTCCCCAACAGAGCAACTAACTGCAAGCAGACTGATCAGGCAGCTTATTTGCATAAAGCACTATACAAAGCAGAACCAGTGTGCTGCAGAAAACAACTCTTGTCAGTCCTTGATTTTAAAGCAACAGCATGCTCTAGCCCAAAAGAAACACATAGTAGAAGCAGCAGTAAGCTTTGCTCTACGTGTACAGTACAGTACTAAGTAACAGAGTATAACATTGTTTTAAGTTAATGCCTGCTGGCAGTGCATGACTGCTTTCAGAAACCACAGCATGAACTTTTATATTTCTCTCATATATATATTTCTCTCTCTCTCTCTCTCTCTCTCTCTCTCTCTCTCTCTCTCTCACACACACACACACACACACGAGAAAAACAAGATGTGTTTAACAATTCCTTGAAGCTTTTCTTACTATCAGATATGAATTTTCAGTGGAAAAAAATCAATTGCAAAACAAACCATACTGCTCTGGTTATTTTTAGAGGAGTAAATCAATGGCCACATATACTTTGACAAATCAAATGTCAGTAAAATATTAAATCAGTGTCACCTGCCAACGATGCAGCATACAGGTATATTTAAAATGTTTCTAGATGACACATTTCAGCTTCAAAACCTAATGTCCAATCTTTCCCCCATATTTGCCATAGCTACATGTATTAATTTCTTTCCACATCCTAGAATATCTACAGAAATCTATCTCATAGTACTTTGTCACAGAAATCAAGCCTGGAAAGTGCATCATGTAGAGAAGCATTCAACCAACCTGGTACCCACAAGATGTTTTGGATTACTATCATTCGAAACTTTTGGAGAACACCAGTTTGGCAAAGATTGGTGCACGCAGCTTGCCCAACTTAACATTTATGTCCAACCAACTTAGAGCTTTTTTGGGCACACCATTAAAAATTAGATCATCCTCCACCATTAAAAAAGAGATCCTCCATCAGCACCTTGTAGATTCAACTCACAAAGGATTTATTTCCAACTTCTGGTGACAGTAAGTTTATATTAATCAGACAACCTTCAACTGACATTGTTGAACAGTACATACACACACACACACACACACGAATTAGAATTCAGGAGGTTCCTTGAATCAGCAGAAGGCACTTTCAATCATGCTTAATGCCCTGTCCACTTGTGCCAGTTCCCAGCTCCCACTGCAGTCCCTATGCTATATGCCATGGGTAGGCAAACTAAGGCCCGGGGGATGGATCTGGCCCAATTGCCTTCTAAATCCGGCCCACGGACAGTCCGGGAATCAGCGTGTTTTTACATGAGTAGAATGTGTGCTTTTATTTAAAATGCATCTCTGGGTTATTTGTGGGGCATAAGAATTTGTTCATTTTAAAAAAAAATTCAAAATATAGTCTGGCTCCCCACAAGGTCTGAGGCCCCCTGCTGAAAAAGTTTGCTGACCCCTGCTATATGCATTCCAAAGTGACCTCAACCCTTAGTGACAGTTTTTTGGGGGGTGCAGCAAAAGGGGGGAAACAGGAAATTAAGTTCTGCTCATAATTTTCTAGCTCCAAACAAAGGTCCATCTGTGAAGTTTAATATTTTCATGCTGTATTGTATCAGGGAAGAGGAGGGAGATATCTCTCTTTTAACCCAAATTTTATTTTCACTGCATCTATTTTAATGTATGTTATAAGAAGACTCATAGTCAGAAACAAGACCTTGCTTGGTATGTATTGGTCTCAAACACAAGGGCATACCTCACAAATTCAGTTTCACCGCTAGTTACACTTTGAAAAGCCAGTACATGAGAAATACAAATATATAAACGACTCTGCAAAGAAAAGTGGTATCTCATAATGAAAGCCTCTAATTTTCTTAGCTAACCAATAGAGTTATTCTTGGTACTAGATAGCTTGTATTGCAAAGACTTGTCAAAGCTATTTTACAAAAGGGGGTGTGTGCTTTGCCAGAATACAAAAAGACAACAGCAATAGTGCTGCAGAGAACAAATATATTGATGTTATCTACTTTCTACTCCTAAAGATGAGCCATTTGAAGACTTAAGGTTCCATAATTTCCGAGCACTGTCAAAATGGCTCACAAGGCTTTTAGTAAATGGCAAAGCTGCAGCTCAAACTGCACTCTATGTTCCAATACTATCCTAAGTCAATGTTTTTTCTTACTTCTGGCTGAAGAAAACTGCAGTCATCAAAGCTATTACCCTGTCTACATGCTTCAAATGTCAAGAGGGTCAGAAGTGCACAGCCTCTAAAAACAAAATATGGAAGACAATATTTTTCAACTAGCCATGTGCTGATATAAAGCAAGCATAAAATTTAAACAGAAGTTTTCACAAAATCACTAATTTTCATTTATTCAGAGCACAGGGTTAGAAAGGTAAGGTTTCCTCTAGTCACTTCCTTTTTCTTTACATACGTCTTATGCATTGATCAACAGGTTTTATAGTACAGATTATGGGTTGTATCTAGTGCTAGTCCTACTCAGAGTAAACCCATTAAACTTAATGGACATGATTATCTCAGGTCCATTAATTTCAATGGGTTTATTCTGAGTAGAACTTAGTTGGATACAACCCTGTATCAGCCAAGGCCCCTAAACTGCTACATTATAGTTGCCTATATATCACTGCTTAACAAGAGGGTATTCCCTAGGCTAGACCAAAATCTATCCTATCCTAAACAAAACATACATCTCTGATGCTGTTCAATAAAAAGTTTCACTCTGCCATAGATTTGTTACTAAGTGACTAGCAGACACAGATTCCTTTCTTCCATTCTAGCTCAATATTACTCCAGCTGGTCTCAGGATGGGACACTTATTGCAACCAGAAAGGGAACTTTTGCAACAAGAGCTCTTGTTCCAGTGAGTGTACGGAGGCAGGCCTCTGAGACCAAATGTGCCGTATTTACTTGAGTAATGCACCATCAAATCTAATGCGCACCTTAATTTTCGCAATTTGGCCAAAAAAGGTGAGCATTAGATTCAAGGAAATATGGTATCTTAGAGTAGATTCTCATGCTCCTCCTCCATGTTGCCAAGAGTCTGGAAATCTTTGCTTCCACATTTGCATCAATACAGTTGTGTGTTTCCCAAACTGAGACACTGTGGTTAATGTTGAATATAGTTTGTTTGAAGAAAATCAACTTCATTTAGGTTCTGGAGGTAACCCTTCGGTCTTTACCTGTTATTCTCTTCCTATACTAATGTAGACCTTTACCATAGACCTTTAATGTTAATTCAGTCAATCTAGACTTTCATATCAACAAATGCTTCCATATCAGTAGGCAGCAGCCTACAACTCAAGTTACTTTGTATCTGCATGGACACAAAATCAAACGTGCCCATGCAAAAAAAATGTCCAGCGTATTTCTTGGGCACGCTCTTTCCTTAGCCTGAGCTTCTGATCTAGGTAACCCACAAACAATTTATTCAGTTTCTACTAGCAAATTAAAGATCTGTATTCCATGCAACTTTGCCCCATAGCTCATAGAAATAACAGTGCCTGCTTTAACACAAAGTGTGGAAGCACTGAAATCGTCCGGAAGGAGGGTTGCAGAGAAGCAGGAGTCAGGCAACCTCCATCATGCATGGATACAGCTTCATGCAAGAGACCCTCCCCCCAGCTACCATCACTGAATACTAGAGGGAGAAGAATCCAAACTCCTTCGTTGTGTTTACAATAGCTCAACTTTGTAACTAGGGCCTGAGTTTGTTTTTTGTCTCCTCCCTCCAAAGTCCTTTTTCCTTTTGTGTTGTATTTTTCTCAGACAGTAAACCTGAGTGCAGGGGCTCTCATATTTATAGCCTATGCTGGAAACGCTTTCCAGCGGAGTAAAATTCTTTAACTAAATAAAATTAAATTTTTCTCTTTTCTCCAGCAGCAGCCTTAGGCCTTGTTTCGACACCTCTATTTCCTCCTAGGTAAACAAACTATGTACTGTAACTCATGTGCCTACTCTTTTTTATTTTAAGGACCTTACATGTTGCATTTTAGGTTGTATTATTTTATATGTACCACACCCTGGGACCATGTGGTGAAGGGAAGACTATATATGTAAAAATAAATAATAAATAAAATACAACTACTATTGTAAGCAATCAGCATATATATATATATTAAAAACTCTGGTTATGTTTATACAGACTGTTGTTATCAATATACAGAATAATAATAAAGTAAAACAGAAGTTTGTTACACAAACATAGAAAAAGATATTAAGTGACTGAAGGAAATACTCTCATCTTCCTAACACAAGGAAGAAAGACTGTAAAATACGCTTTGTAACATTCACTGCTTAAAATTTATAAATGATGGAAGTTAGAAATCAATAATAAGCAACAGCAGATAGACAAATGATGTAGCAAGTGGAAAGGCACCTGAGGGTACCTATAACTGGCAAGCAACAAAATGTGCTAATTGAAACAAGTAGGGTTCAATCCACAGAATTCCTCCTCTGCAGCCAAGAGATGGTACAGCTATTAAGTACAAAACCTGAATGTTCTTTTTGGAGCTATTAAGAACAACATTTTTGCATTAATATTTTTAACAGTATATGATTGGAAACATCTTTAATACTACTACAGGTATGTTTAAGAACTTAAAAAAATAAAATATTGTTAAATGCACATTCTACATTCAAGAGTATCATTCCTTCCCACTCTAATTAACATCTTAGATTCAAATGGTCTGGAAAAATCAAATCAATGTCTATATGGATATTTCTGCTACCCTGATAGAACAATCTGTCTCACAGACAAAGCGCTGCACATCAGTATATGTAACAAGGTAAAGCTCAATTATCAAGCCTATCATAATTTAAAATGTGACATATTTATCCTTAAAGCTAGGCAATGTGGAAAGGGACTCTAGAACAGCTGCTCCTCACCAATTTAAACGCTCATTTGTTTTACGTTGACCTAGAAATCAGCATCATCCTAACCAAAAGCCAATTAGATAATGGTATTTTTTTCAGCTTGTAGAATAGTAATTTAACAGCTTTAGTAAAGGTAAAGCAAATCAATACATCACAGGTGTTTAGGCTGGTTTTTCCTTACTATTGATCCCAAACACCCTAAAGAAAAAATGTACCAGTAAGTGTCTCCTTGCTGTATTCAAATTCATTACATGGAATGGCTGTCCATGTATTACAATTAGGACACTATCTTACCAGGGTCACATACACAAAATGTAAAAGATGTTCTACATAGAACTGAGAATTCAAATTCAAGAAGATTTGTAACATTCAGGACTATAATATATTAAAACTATATTAAGATTGACCTATGATCCACAAAGTCCATTAAAACCTACATTGATTGTAGGAAATCTCCAGGATCCCAGAAAGAGAAACATTTCCCAATTCTGCTTGCCCAGATCCTTTTAACTGGAGATGAAAGGAAAAAAGCATGTGCAATGAAGGACTATTATATTATATTATATTATATTATATTATATTATATTATATTATAGATTGAATAGGTGCAGAAAAACACAACAAAAATGATTATGGGTTTGGGTTTGCGAAAGGCTAACACATGGGGATTTTAGTCTAGAAATGCAGGGGGGGAACATGATACTAGATAGAGAGCTTGGAGCCATCCAATGAAGCTGATTGTTGGAAGATTCAGGACAGAAAAAGGAAGGCACTTCTACACACAGTGCACAATTAAACTATAGAATCTGCTATCACAAGGTGTGATGGTAACAAACATGGACAGCTTTTAAATGAGATTAGATAAAATCCAGTAAGTCTATCAATGGTTACTAGTCATGATGGCCATGCAGCATCTGCAGCATCAAAAGCAATATGCCTCTGAGTACCAGTTGCTGGGGAACGCAAGTTGGAAGAGGACTGTTGCTGGCTGCCCACAGGCATGTGGTTGGCCACATTGGTTCAGGATGCTGAACTAAGCCTTTGGCTGCTCTTATATTATTATGCTCTACTATAAATTAAAACTTGCTTATCCAAGAATACATTACCTCACGTCTTTTGCAACTCTCACTGCCTGGGATCAACTTCTATAGCAGCAAATTCACTACCTTCTGAGGGATGGTTGTCACATCTCCTGTAGAGCCACCTCCCAGCTATCTCAAAGGCAAATGAAACAGAGAAGCACAAGCCCCTGTGTTGGGAAATCCAACAAAGCTAGGGAATGGGATAGGAACAACTGACAGTGCTGAACAAGTGGATTATGTCATCTGCACTTCCACCCTCCCCACAAAAGCAATCGCTCCCCGCCCCCCATTTTTGAAGTTACATCAAAAGGGGAAATGGCTGGGGAGGAACAGGTTGGGAAGGAACAGTGATTGGGTGTGGAAAGAAAGAGTTCAGCAACTGCTCCAGCAGCCGGCCATTCTCTGTTTTAAATCACACTCCTGCTTCACAGGAATTTAGTACAACCTACACATTCTAACATGTTTGACATCCTGGTGTAACCTGTAGTGAAAGCCTAAGCACAGCTACAAGCAGATCAAGTCAGCCCACACCCACTGTACACCTCCACAGTTGTACTTCCTCTGACTGCTTTTGTACTATCCATTAAAGCCCTTAATGGTTTGGGCGTGGCAGCACAGGAGCTGCCTTTTGCTGTATATCCTCTATGCACACTCCAATCATTATCTGGGGCCCTGCTTCAAATCCCTTGACCTCAAGAGGCGAGGCTGGTGCCAACTAGGAGTGTTGTATTTTCTGCTGTGACACCAATCCTATGGAATTCCTTGCCAACAAGGGTCCATCAGCTAGTTGGTGAAGACCTGGCTTAAAAAAAACCCAACAACTTTCAGTTAATAATGTTAATTAATTTTGCTGCCTCAGTTTTATATTATTTCTGTGCTGCTGGAACTGTTAAGCTAGTTGGTTACAGTATTGTTAATTTATTAATCTGAGTGTACACTAGAGGTTTTTTTAAAAGGATTATGCTTGTTTTATTCTGTTTTTATTACTGCTTCTTAGCAGCCTAGACTAGTCTCTTTGGAAAACTAGGTGGGATAGGAAAAAGTAAAATATATAAGCTGTTAGAAAGAACATGGAACTTGTGACATGTCCACATGCTTATACACACACCTTTTCCCCTATGTTAGAAGCAGGACACTAGGACACTGATAGGACACTAGCCTTGCCAAAGATTCGGGCAACAAATGTTCACAACTGACAGGCAAAGCTCTACGCATTAGAGGGCAAGAGCTGACCTAAGTACTAGAAGTTGTTGTGTGTCAAATCAAAATAAAAGCAGTGGTTCCCAAATGATCAATTAAGACTCAAAGGGCAACTGAACAGGAAATGCAATCATTTGGTACATCTCCTCTGATTACAGCTTTATGATTCTATCTACAGAGGATTTTGTCTTTGTCCTTGTCAGACTGCGAGAGGCAGTGAAGGATAGGCGTGCCTGGCGTGCTCTGGTCCATGGGGTCACGAAGAGTCGGACACGACTGAACGACTGAACAACAACAACAACAGAGGATTTTGAAAAGCAAACGGATGAGTTGGGGTAAAGACTTTCATTTTTTTCATTTAAAAATTAGACATTGTGTATAGGCACATATGCTACAAAATTAAAATATTATTTATACAGTGACACATTGCTGCAAAGTGCCAACAGTACAGTAGGGCAGTATTTACATGCAAAATTCTGGAAAAAAACAAGTCTGAAAAAAATAGAAGTGAAATGCCAACAAGATTTAATATTTTTCCTTAGAGAACTTTAGCAACATTTCTATTCAGAGAAGCTTGAAGAAAATGTTTACTACTCTTAAAATTGGTTTTTTCTTATTTAAAATCAACATTTTGCTTTATAAGTACAGTACTGATTCTGGCTTTGTCAAACATATGCAGCTAGTAGTACAAGGACTTGATCACTCCAGCTGTCTTAAAGATTCTGCTGGCAAGAGAGGATTTGTGACAAATCCCAGCATGCTGTAACTTTCCCAATTACATTAATAACTTATGCAAATGAACTGTGGCCTCCAGCTCATTGCAAACTGCCAATGTGTCCTTCACACTGTGAGTTGTACTAATATGTTCTGTGTTCGCTAATCAATTCCAAAATTCTGCAAGCACTGAAAAAATACAAAATTTTAAAATCCAAAGTAAGAAGCTAAAATAATTCAACTAAACAGAGTCAGCACAAGAAGTCCTGCAGAGCAATGGTGTCCCCCGCCCCATCCCAGCTCCCCACCCAAATAAGCTCTGGTGAGAGAAGAGATTGTTTCATCTGGCAAGCAGAAATGTTTGTACTGACAGAATAATCATAATACCACAACACTGAATTCCTCTTTAAGTTATTATATCTTACCATGTTTTTTTGTGTGTATTCCTACACCAAACATGAACAAATTGAATCAAACACATTGTCCATATAGTGGCTTACTTGAATGATAAGAAATGGTATTCCGAGATGTCATTGCATGCAATGAACTCAATCAGCACTAACATTTTTTTTTTCAAAAAACGTGTATATTCCATTTTATTTATTCCAAAACATATAAGAAACCTGTCATTTTGTTCCCTGCACATTTTGAATGCAATGTGTAATTCAAAACCATTTTGATAAAATATTTGAAGCAAGAACTCTCAAGACCAAACAAAATATTAATTTGTTTAAGAATATGCCAGACCTGGTAAAGGTAAAGGTAAAGGACCCCTGACAGTTAAGTCCAGTCGCAGACGACTCTGGGGTTGCAGCGCTCATCTCGCTTTACAGGCCGAGGGAGCCGGCGTTTGTCCAGAGACATTTTTTCCGGGTCATGTGGCCAGCATGACTAAGCCACTTCTGGCGAAACCAGAGCAGCCAGAGCGGTTCCTATTTATCTACTTGCACTTTTTAGCATGCTTTTGAACTGCTAGGTTGGCAGGAGCTGGGACCGAGCAACAGGAGCTCACCAAGTCGCGGGGATTTGAACTGCCGACCTTTCGATCGGCAAGCCCAAGAGGCTCAGTGGTTTAGACCACAGCGCCACCCGCATCCACATTTATTCAGTATGAAGCTTAAAGTAAAGCAACTGATTATTTTTTGCTGAGGCAGGTGGGGGGATACATTTGAAAGCTTCTTGGCGGAGTTTCATGAAAACAAAAAAAATTCTGGAAGTTAAAAGTAGTCAGGTAATTACCAAATTGGCAATGCTGTCAATTTTCAGCTAATATTGATCTTTAATCTTAAGAGCTAGCTGAAAATGCTCTGCATTATTCAATAATGGCAGAGATCCTAAGGCATAACTAAATACCTATAAATATATATTAACAGTGCAATCCTATACATGTCCACTCAGATGTAAGCCCCCCAGATTTTAGTATAAGTTTAAGTAGGACAGCAGCCTTAAGTAGCATATAGGCTGCACCGGCAGCATTTGCTAAATCTTTAACAACTTTCAAGAGATCTGAAAATACCAACGCAGAGTTCTCACAGCATTCTGTTGCATAAACTCAACTTGGAGTCTGGAGGCTAAGCAAATGTTATAACTATGGTCTGTCAATTCAGACATCACATCAAATAATGGTCTGCAAACCCGCTTCAAACAATGGCTTTTTATTCTGGATTGCTGGGCCTGCAAATTGTATACTTGGGTATACTTACACACAGCAAACTAGCACTACAACTTAAGAAAAACTTAATCAAAGAAATATTGCAATCCTATGTATGTTTACTCAGAAGTAAAACTATACAGTTCAAAGATGCTTACTCCTGTGTAAGGACTGAAGACTACATCAGTGTACTGATTAAATTTGCATAAGAATCAAAGATTTCAGCAGAAATTTATTTAGGCATATTTTTCAGCGGGGGAAAGGACAGCTGCTTTTAAAGATTTTTATAGCATCAGAAAAAAATAAATACTACCAAAAATGGAAGAATATGTTTAGCTTTCATTCTGCATTCAGCCATAATCAACTAAAGCTGCAATCTTATGCACACTTGCCTAGGAGTAGGGCCCCATTAAATAGAGTGGGACTTACTTCCAAGTAAAGACACAGGATTCAACTGCACAGCTGCAGCTCTAGTGAAAAGGGTATTCATTTATAATTGCATCATTTGATATCTTAACAAAAAATGCTCCACTGACAAGAAATTTTCATCTCACTACTGTATAGGAAAAGGAACACAGGGCAGGAACTGTGCTTTTAAAAAAGCCACATATGCTTGGGGTGGGGTGGGGTGGGGATGTTGGCAATGGGCTCCCATGAGCCTATCTGACAAAGTGGGAGTAGCAAGAAACTAGCAGATGCCAGCCAGGCCTAGGACAGTGGTGTCCAAACTTTTTTCAAAGAGGGCCAGATTTGATGGAGTGAAGGGCCGTGAGGGCCAACCGAAGGGCCATCCAAAGTTGTTGAGGGTTTTTTTAGGATTGAAGTTGTTGAGGGTTTTTTTAGGATTTTACCTCAGGAAATACGGTAAACTGCCACGGGGCCGGGTTAAACTGACTGGTGGGCCGGATTAGGTCTCTGAAATGGACTTTGGACACGCCTGGCCTAGAAGGTCAAACTCCAACTCTGTAAGATCTACCATGTATGGCTGCACTACAGCCATTTCCTGGAAGGTTAAAGGTCACTGTTCTACCGGTATTTCTCAGGAACCACAAAAGCCTGTTTTTGAAAGGAGTGGAACTAGGAGCAGCCCACAAGCTGATCATTATAAAAACTTTGTAACATCAAAAATTTGATGCCCAGTTTTCCCTCTTTCTTCCCCATCCCTTTTTCCTTTTGTGTCATTTCAGAAGGTCGGCGGTTCGAATCCCCGCAACGGGGTGAGCTCCCATTGCTCGGTCCCTGCTCCTGCCAACCTAGCAGTTCGAAAGCACCTCAAAGTGCAAGTAGATAAATAGGTACTACTCTGGTGGGAAGGTAAATGGAGTTTCTTTGCACTGCTCTGGTTCGCCAGAAGCGGCTTAGTCATGCTGGCCACATGACCCGGAAGCTGTCTGTGGACAAACGCCAGCTCCCTCGGCCTATAGAGCCTTTACCTTTACCTTTAAGCTGCAGAGTATGAATGCTTTGAATGAATGTACTAAGTGCTCTCAGGCTAAGAAATCCAAAGCTATTGCTTTTATCCTCACAACCATCCCTCAGAAGGTAGTGAACTCTCCTTCCTCGGAGGTTTTTAAGCAGCAGCTGGATGGTCATCTGTCGTGAATGTTTTAGGTGAGATTCTTGCATTGCACGGGGTTGAACTAGATGACCCTCAGGGTCTCTTCCAACTCTACAATTGTATGATTCTATGGATGCTTGAAGAAGGCTATTGTGACTTAATAATAAAATATCACTGTACTTTTCATAACTAAACACAGCAATGAGTTATACTAATCTAAATATATTGAGGTCCACTAAAACTACTAATAAATTTTGAGTTCCAAAAGTTGTTATTTTTATTTTTAGGTTGCAATCCTAAATACACCTACTAGGGAGTAAGCCCCTGTGAACACTAATATGCATAGGAAAGCACTGTTGCACACCCAAAATGAAATTCCCCAACTCATATTTGGTCCACATATTTGGTCAACAACAAATTCAAGGGCAAGTGTCCTAAAATTTGAATTAGGCCTCAGAAACTAGCAATGCAGAACCAGTTCATTTATATTACTTACATAAGTTAGAACTCGTTTCAGAGAAAGAAGGAATTTAAGAGTCAACAGGGACCTTAACTTTTCCGAACTGCTTCCTGATGTTTCCATATTACTAATTCTTCAGAATAGCAAAAAGAATATTGAATTTCTCTAACACAGCAAACCAGAATGTCAGGAATGGAATTGGCTCTTTTAAAAAAGCTGTTCAACAGGACATCAAGGGCGAAAGATGAAAGCTTCCAAAATAAAAAAAAGAGCAAGCTGAAATCAGGCTCACAAGATACTCATGCTTTGAGGAGACGGATTTCAACCCACTGACCTAACATTCTGAATCCTTCTTTATGAAATACTTTCAAGTTAGAATAATAAGAATCATGCTTGCCAAGCACTCTCCATCAGTTTCTCACTTTACACTCACAATAGGGCTGCTGTCAGAAAGAAAGCAGAGTCTGCGTGCCAAAATCAATTCAACAAGCTCTTGGGTAAAAAAACAAAAAAACACAACACACAGCATTTGAGGATAATGAGAACTGCAATCATTCCAGCTGACAGCAGATGACTACCAATTATCATAAGGCAAGTTCCATGCATTTACATTAGGTTGAGTAGCCCTAACCTGACATGCTTCAAAATATATGGCAAGCATTCAAGTTCTTTTAAAAATTTCGTGTTAGCTGTTGAGGACATCCAGAAACGGGAGCAGCTTATTTGAAGACTAAACCACACTTTGCAAAAGAAGTTAACATTTCTACCACAAAACAGGGCAGTGATGAATACTGCGCTAAATGGAATGTGTGCCAACATAACATCTTTCACCAAATCTAACTGCTTAATAATCAACCAAATGTACAAGCATTCTGCATGTGTATACAGGGTGGATGCCTCCTGCAAATTACTATTCCTTCCAGAGCTATTTACTAGTTAACACAGAATAATAAACTATCAGCTACTGCCACACTCTGGGTATAGCCTGCTACTGTGCATAATTATCTTCCCTATAATTATCATCATACAAATAACTGTGTGCAGAATCGCCTCTTAAAGTATATTCATTTTAAACATTTGTACTAAAAGGCACTGAAGAGTAATTTACTTTTTTTGTACTCAAGATAATTACCCTTCCATAACCATTGCTCATCACAAAGAGCTGAGGATGTCCTTGGCTCAAATATTTCTACCAGAGATACAGTTGTGCCTTAAAACTATAACATAGATGTTGAGAATACTGCCTCCCTATCTAGTTTCCCTCAAATTGTCTGTCACCCCCAACTATCTATCTATCTATCTATCTATCTATCTATCTATCTATCATCTATCTATCTTCTGGGGTACAAGCTTTACAATCTGTCTGCTGAGACTGTGTTTTATTAGAACAGCCAGCATTTTATTGTAAGTTAATTTTAATTATTTTGCTATATACCAACAACTGCCCTGTGCTGAAGAATATGAAAATTTTAATATTGAATCATCTACTACCGGTATCTACTGTATATTTTGCAACTGCATTTGTTCTCTATGCATAGGGACAACTCTAAAGATACTTAACCATCATTTTGCATAATAGTTTCAATCAAGGAGCAGGTTATTGTCTATGCTGGGATACAACTGGACAACATTTTGAACCAGGATGGTTGTAGTTTTACTTTTTGAAGAAGTAACTGTGCATCAGAGAACTATAGTCACAGTAAGTCGATTCAAGCTATATTTAGGTGAGTCAGGATGTGCTTTTCCCAACACATACCACCCTCTGAAAATGCTTAACATGGTGTGGAATACAGCTCACCTTAAGCGCCTCTAATCCAAGCATTCTCAATTCTTACAGCTTCTCAAAGGAGAAACAATTGATCTACTAACAAAAGTTTCAATTAACTTTGAACATTCTTATATAATCTGGGAATACCAGGTAAGTACTAAGAGAAGGTCAAAGAACCCGCCATATAAAAAATTCTTCTTGCTAGGACATGACAGGCAACATGATATAAGAAACCTCTACAGTAGAACCTCTACTTACAACCACCTCCACTCACAGACGTTCCAAGTTGTGACCATGGCAAACCCAGAAGTAACCAGCGGATTTGCCGCCATTTGCGCATGCGCAAGAGCGGTGATCACTGTTCGCGCCTGCGCAGAAGCGGCGATCGCATTCATGCATGCGCAGAAGCGGGCAATCGCCACCTGCGCCTGCTCACAACGGTGCCTCTCCCAGCAACCCCTTTCGCCATAAGGACAGGTCTCCGGAACGGATTGTGGTCATGAGTAGAGGTTCCACTGTATTATATCTCAACAGAAGAGAAGTACAACAGAATAGAGGTATTTTCACCTGGTAATTCAGGTGACCTACTCGGATTCTCAACAAACATATATCCATACAAAGCTGTCAATAAGATATCTGTGTCGAGATCATAAAGCATCACCTATGGAATTGATGATGAATTCTCCGCCACCACTAGTTGGCACTTCTTAAGAGAAACGGGGCGGAGTGTGGAAGGAGAAACTGAAGGTATTTGGGAGCTTGTAGTTACACTTGACAGGCATCACTTCCTAAAACTGTCAAACCAACATAACCTTCATTTTAAATTAAACAATGGGGAATATCACCTTGTACGTTACCTATTTAAGAAGCTGCAAGGTTTGTCCATGCTGAGAAAGTGGCTTTCTTTAATGAAAGGTCTTGCTGCTTCAAAACCTAGTGACTTAAGAAAGCCGAAACCCAGATTGTAAACTAGGTGATCAAAACCAGTGTCTCTCTAACTCAAAGCCAATGTTTACATGACGAGAAAAACTTGCTCAATTTCAAAATCTTGGCTTTAGCTTCTGATTTGTTAGGAGAGAAACAAACCACAAGCACTGGTTCATAGGTAACACTTAGCCAGTGCTGTGGTTTGTTTCCTCCTAACTCAGAAATGGGAGAGGCAGGGTAGGTGTGATTTGAGTAGTATGTACCAAATGCTGTTTGATCTCAGTAAGTCAAGGTTTGTTTCTTACCGCAGCTCACCATTATATACAAAGGGAACAAATGTTGCCTTTCACACAGGTTTCTTCCTTCCGGAACCAAACAATTTGATTTCATTTTTGCTTTGAAATGTTATAAAAAAAGAGTGAGGAAAACCATAAAATCGAATTGTGTTGTTGCTATGTTCCTGGCTTGTAAAGTAGCCAATTTTAGCTGATGCTAAGGGCATTGGTTAAGTGGAATGCGTGCAATTTCAAATAGGTAAGAAATAAATGGGTCTTTATTATGTTAAGGTTTTCATGTGAAAAAAGCATGCAAGTGAAATAAAGAAGGAAAACGAACAAGTCAGAGGATTTTGTACAGACCGCAGTCACCCCACCATGGCCAAGACAAACACTTTTCAGTAGTGGACTGCACACTAGTTCTGATACACCATTATTTCCCTCAGCTGCTTTGTTAGGGTTTAGTAGAAAACAAAAAGCCTACAGGGTAGTTTATGAGGCAGGAAAAATAATTTGCAACGCAGGAAAAATATTCCTTATTAAAATGAAAGGGACTCCCAAAGCAAGTGATGGAATCCTTTCTATTCAACCAAGACTTACCGGTAATTAGACTGTCATTCACACTTTCATAATCTCAAGGACAGACTACTGCCATGTGCTCTACCATGGACTGTCCTCAGTTGTCTGGAAGCTTCGGCTGGAGCAGAATGCAGCAGCTTCCCTCCTTGTGAAAATTTATCATAGAGAGATCACACACCACCGATGCCCTACAGGATATGCCACCTCCCTATTATTTTCCAGGCATAAGTCAAGATGCTGGCTGTAACCTACAACATCCTCATACAGCACATACATGAGCAGCACCTTTTGTCCTTTGTACCATCCTCACAGTTAGGTTAACTCGGCAGCAGCAGCTAGTGCCACACTGCTTCTCCCACAACACCAATGACATTGTTGTTGACTGAGATGCTGTGTGGGCAGGGCTGCAGTGAGATTGTGGCTGTGTGGGCACACCAGCAGAGCCAGTCCAAGGCTCACACTGATAATAAGCAGAACAAAATAGAAAAACTAAGAACTTTGAGAATAAACTATTCAAGGCAGCTTCTAATACAGGCATCCCCAACCTGCGGCCCTCCAGATGTTTTGGCCTACAACTCCCATGATCCCTAGCTAACAGGACCAGTGGTCAGGGATGATAGGAATTGTAGTCCAAAACATCTGTAGGGCCGAAGGTTGGGGGTGCCTGTTCTAATAAAACACATATGTACTCAAATTATGTATTAGAAGACATAAGCAAATAATAAAACAGGCAGCCCACCCAAAATCAATATAATATTATCTAAGCATTCCAGTTTTTAACTGTTTATCAGCCCAAGTCATTAAGAAGGATGGAAGAAGAATTTTAAAATAAACTTAGCAAGTGAAAGTATGTTTCTCTCCTCGCCACTGCATTTCCTCTTTCTTTCTGACAGTAAGAGCTGTTTGACAGTGGAGCAGACTCCCACAAAAGGTGGTGGACTCACCTTCCTTGGAGGATTTTAAGCAGAGGTTGCATGGCTCCCTCATGTATGATCTAGCTGAGATTCCTGCACTGCAGGGGGTTGGACTAGATGACCCTCAGAATCCCTTCCAACTCTACAATTCCGTGATTCTATGACAAACATTCTGGTGTTCTTCAGTCTTTGGACTTTAAATTGACAAATCTCCCCCAGTAGATGGCACCATAGCATAATGCTCAGACAACTTGTGGTGAATTGCCATGTTCATACTTTAAAATGCCTTTTAATAATTCCTATAGGTGCAAAATGTTTTTAAAATAACTAAGAGTACGCAACCTTTTTCATAAGAATTATACTCAACCTGTTTTCAAAAGCATTAAATGTGTAGGAATTGTATCCTGTGCTATGCATACAAGAGCAGAACAGACTTATACATGCACAATGGGGCTTCAATTCTTCTCCTTCCCTGCAGCCCTCTATAACTACTCTGCTTTGGAGCAGATTTTTTTTCTCTGAGGGGGGAATGTGGGGATGCAGTGAAGAGGAAGGTCAAGTCTCATTATGCAAGTAGAAGTCTGCTCGTACAAAGCTGGATTACACCCAGTCTTATATAAACAAGATTTTGCAAGTGTATTGTGACAGCTTAAAGAACAACTTTGTAAATCTTTAAACTGCAAAAAGACTTTTTCTCACATTTGCTGCTGCAGGCTAACATGCTACCCTCTGGAATAAGAACATGAAGATCCACCCACCCTATGAATAGTGGAGATCAACAATTTAAATCCTATTTTTCATTTAATCCAAAACTGTCAAAGTAAATATAAAATATATATATACTTGAGTGTGTTTATTTACTTTCGGATACTCAAATTGTCATTTTATTTTCTATGAACCACTTAGAATACAACGCATTTGTAGAAAATGCAGTATATACACGAAGTAGTAAGACAATTATTTGTGTTTATACACTCATTCAAAGGCAAAAAAAAATCTGGACCACTAAAAGCTTTTTGGCAATAAATCATTGTGCACACAAAACAACTTCCACAAGCACAATGGAACTTCCCCTCCAACTGCACCCCCTCCAAATATGATCCAGAGAATTAGGATACAAGAGGATTTGAAGACTCACTGCAAAAGCAGAAGTCCATTCATGCAATGTTTGATTCTTCCCTACCGTCCCAATCATTTAACACTAGTCCATCCAGTGTTCCAAGAAGTACAGCCCCTTATACTGTTACTGTAAATTTACCTATCTTAAATGGCTAAATCATACCTAAATCCCAAAAATTATTATCATTAAGTTTAATAGCCATCAATGAGGCATGAATTATTTAATGAGCGCACAAATAAGTACAAGTGTCAGCAAACTCCTAAATACATTATATATTTTCCAGGATGCTTGTGGGTCCACCAAAATTAAACCTGTTCCAAACAAGTCCTTTCAGAGTCTGCGCCCAGCACCAATATTGTTTCTAGAATTAGGCAAGCAAACCTGGTGCACATAATATTACACACCAGGGCAAAACTGGCCTCACAAATCAGTCTCATTGCTGTCTCAAACCTCATTTTCCATAAAGTCTAGGCATCACAAAAATATTGTTCATGCTGTGAACACATCCATGTGAATGACATGCTCTTAGACATCTGGTAAGTAACCTAAATGCTGGAGCTCTTCGCCCGCAAGACTGATTTTGCCCCCTCTCTTATGGAGTTTTACCCTATGTAAAGCTTTTATTTTGGTGTTTGGACAAGCTTGTGTTTTACTGGATAATTTTCTTTTTAAAATGATTCGTGTTTCATGTGCTGTACTTATATCTATTTTCATTATATTTTATATCTGAAATATAATTGTATTTTACAGTTTTAATTGCTGTAAGCTTCACTTAGAGGTTGTATATTAAATAGAAAGAAAGAAGTGGGAAGAGGCATGCCAGGGAGGGCATTATTCACTGCAAAATGGCCAGACTATTGCTACTGCCTTGCACAAAAGTATAGGCTTCTTAAATCCTAGACTGCCCAAGAGCCTAATCCAGATTTAATGTGAGGACCAGACCAGTTCTTCCAAGATGCAACGGGCATCTAAGAACATTAAGTTAATGACTGTGAAATGTAATCTGGATCTGGTATGGAGGTTGTTCATCCCTACAAGCCCCATCCTACAAAAGCAGTTTATTTTATTTTTATTTATTTATTTTTTTAGCAGTTTATTTTATTGATTTAATTTATATTCCATCTTACATCCAGGAGTTCAAGGTGGCATACATGGTTTGTCCCCTCCCCATTTTGACTTCACAGCAACTCTGTGAAGTATCAGTTACAGGTAGGTAGCCGTGTTGGTCTGTCATAGTCAAAACAAAATAAAAAATAAAAAAAAATTCTTCCAGTAGCATATCTGAAGAAGTGTGAATGCACACGAAAGCTCATACCAAGAACAAACTTAGTTGGTCTCTAAGGTGCTACTGGAAGGAATTTTTTTATTTTTTATTCTGTGAAGTATGTTAGGCTAAGAGACAGCGATTGGCCCAAGGTCAACCAATGAGCTTCATGGCTGAGACCGGATTGACCACTCTTGGGATGTATATAAATCAAGTATAATTTTGATAATGAAAAGATGAGAGGAACAATCAAAACGGTGACAGATCTAAAAGCAAGTCATCCTCTTCTTAAAAACAAAAAACAAAACTTTGCTAATGAAATTGTAAAGTGCATCAAAACTTACCAATCCAGCTGTAAGTGAAGGAGCAGACTGTCCCAATGACTGGTTCCTCATGCGGACCAAATTGGATGATTCTCCAGATGGCTGCCATGTTGACTGGCCCACTCCACTGTGCATACTAGTGGATAAAGGAAGCAACTGCTTTCCTTTAACGAAAAAAGCAAAGCAAAATCTTCTTCACTTGGTGGCTCATTGGTTCATTATACAATACTTTTCACATAGGGCGATCAAAAATACCTTTTATGCAACAGCCTTAGATAATACATTTTTAACAATCTTTACCCACAACCAAAACAAAGAAATTCTTGCCCAGGTAAATATAAAGTTTGAACCTGTCAGAACCATTAATTTGCTTAACTGAAGAAACCTCTAAGCAATTTGATGAATTGCACAAAACTTTACCTGACAATGAGCTGGCCAAACTACCTCTCCGAAGCTTGCAGTCATCTTGACTCAGTTGACGATGGATCTTACTTTTGCCAGCTGAACCAGCTATGTCAGGGTTACTAAGCTTTCTGCAGCGCAAAGAAATTGGTTCCACTGCAAGATTCTGAAACAAAAGCCAAAAGAGAACAGGATAAATTTTGATGGGAAAATTACTTATGCACTAACTTCTTGATATATAACTTCAGACTTATCTTGATTGTTTACTCAGAAGGAGAAGTCCTAAGCTCAGTGCAACTTACTTCCTAATAAAAATGTTCAGGGTTGCAGCCATAAAATTCTCAAGTTATTATTGCAACACAAATTATGGCCAAATTTCCTTAATTTGAAAGATGTCATATTGATTGCTTAATTAAAAAATAAATCTACTGTTCCCTCATCACTCACAGACAAGCTATGATCTGAAGAGACTTTTCAATAAATCTTTAGATTCACAAAAATTCATGGGTTGGATCCAGACTTCACCTTCTATATACAGAAAAGGATTCTTCCATCCATGGCAGGCTTTTAACCTAGCAGAGGAATCCTGTTGGTGGAGAAGGCTCCCAAACTGTTCCAATGGGCCCCCCATACACTCTGGAACAGCGTGTGAGGTGGCTCTGGAGGCCAGTGGGAGAGCAATCTGCAAAAATCAGCTCCTTGTGTTCTCCACCAGCAGGATCGTTGGCCGAGCAACACTCTGGTGAGAATGGTCTGCATCAAATTCCCTTTTTTTACTACAAGAAAGGTTTCAATCTACTTTCTAATAGCAAAATATTCTACTTACTCTATTTAAAAAACAAACAAACAAAAAACTGTAACTATAACCCATTAAGGGAAACAAAGTTAGAATTCCAAGGTATTTTCATGCTAATTTCACACCAGCAACCTTATTAGAAGCAAGGTACAATCACAGTCACATTATACTATAAATATATTCTTGCCATAAATTCATTAAGATAGATTCATAAAAAGCAGTAAACAAATCCAGTTAGTACCCTACCATTTTAGAGAAAACAGTAAACATCCATTCATATTATAAATGGATAATAAAGGTTAAAGAGCATTTAAAAACATCTCATATACCGGTAGCATATTTCAGCCAAGGGGACAGCACACACGCTTACAAATACTGCAACTGCACAGCACGAAGTTGTAGACCACAGGTGTCAAGGACAAGGCCCGCGGGCCAAATGCGGCCCGCGAGACCTCGTCATGTGGCCCGCGAGCGTGCGCTGATTGGCGGTGGGCGGCGAAGGTCAGCGCGCGCGAGAAGAAGGGAGCAGAGGTTTTTTTTCCCCGGGCCGTTTTGGCCCAGCGCAGCTTTTTGCCGCCTCGGGGGTGCCCCGCGCGGCTTTCTGCCGCGTCGGAGAAGCCCCCCGAACCATTTTTTCCTTGCCGGGTGAACCCGGCAAGGCTTTTTTTCTTCGGGCCGTTTTGGCCCAGGGCGGCTTTTTGCCGCGTCGGGGGTGCTCCGCGCGGCTTTCTGCCGCCTCGCGGAAGCCCCCCGCACCATTTTTGCCTTGCCGGGAAGATGTCTGCCGGGAAGAAGCCCCCCGAACCATTTTTTCCTTGCCGGGAGAACCCGGCAAGGTTTTTTTTTCCGGGCCGTTTTGGCCCAGCGCGGCTTTTTGCCGCCTCGGGGGTGCTCCGCGCGGCTTTCTGCCGCCTCAGGGAAGCCCCCCGCACCAGCCTGCTGATCCCACCACCACCCCGCGCTGCGCCAATCCCTGCGAACAGCAGGCAGCGGTGGAGGGGGGGGGGAGAATGAGCAGCATCTCCTCCGCTACAGCGGAGACGTTTCTTGCTCCTCCCGCCCCCCCCTCGCAAAAGCCTTCTTTTTCGGGTGGGGGGGTGGAGAAGCAAGCAGCATCTTCCCTCTCTCCTCTCTCTCTTTCACTCCTTCCTTCCTTCCTTCTCTCTCTCTCTGTCTCATTCCCTTTTACCCCTCCCTCCCTCCTTCCTCCCTCCCCTCTCTCCTCTCTCTATCTTTCACCCCTTCGTTCCTTCTCTCTCCCTCTTTCTTTCACTCTCTCTCACCCCTTCCTTCCCCCCTCTCTAATTCCTTTCTTTCTTTCCTTCCTTCCTTCTTTCCTTCCTTCCTTCTTTCCTTCCTCCTCCCTCCCTCCCTCCCTCCCTTCCTTCTCTCTCTCTCTCTCTCCCTTTATTTTTCTTTCTTTCTTTCCTTCCTTCCTTCCTTCCTTCCATCCATCCATCTCTCTTTCTCACCCCTTCTTTTTTCCTTCTTTCCTTCCTTCCTTCTCTCTCTCTTCCCTCCCTCCCTCCCAGCCTTTTAGAGGAGGAAAACCAGAAACAAATTTTTTTCCACACAGTGGAGAGGGGAAGGGCGGCCCTTTGAGGGTCACCGGCCCTTTGAGGGTGACCAAACTGCTGATGCGGCCCCCGATGAATTTGAGTTTGACACCCCTGTTGTAGACTGATTTCATGACAAATAAGCAACTAAGGCATGCATAGAACACTGCATAACAGAAAGCAGCCTAGATGATAACAGACACCAGTGCAGATACCTATAGGTGTAGTAGATAAGTATCATGGACTCTTTTAAATCCACTGTATATAGACATGTTCTCTGATACCACCACCAGTGGCTGCCACATGTTTCTCTAGGAAAATCAATTTGACATAACAAGCTTAACTCTTATCCCAAATAAGAACAGCTGACATGAGCTACGTCCCCACCACCACCACCCTACTAAAAACATTACATCGTCCATCAATCAAATACCCCATATGACAATGTCAACTGTCATGAGCACTAGGCATTTCAAATATATTCAGAGGAAAAGGAAGGTAAATGTGGCACTAAAATGCCTACCTACTTTCCAAGTGAAATCTAAATCTAATACAGTATGTATACACAGGGGACCTGTAGGAATTCACCCTCATTAAAAGTTGATAGAATTAAGCTGATAGCATAATTATGCTAAAAGAGAAGGGAAGACAAGAGAAAAGGCAGGCAGGCAGGCAGGCTTTCTTCAATGACATACCAGAACAAGTATTTGGTGGCCAACAATGAGAGCTGTGTGCCTTGTAACTCTTTTTGTGTAAAACCTAGACTCTAGGCTCTGGTGAAGTAGAACATAGAAAACACTAATGGATTTCTTAACATTACAGTGATTAATATCTGTTAATGCTACAGCCACTTGCCTCTGGGGGGTTTCATTCCCATTTTGGTAAAATAATGGCAGTGATTCCATGTATCATGTGGCTGACTAGCAATGGAGGGTATTAGCCAATGCTACTCCTACTCAGAGTAGACTCATTTAAATCAATGGACCCAAGTCAGTCATGTTCACTAATTTAAATGGGTCTACTCAGAGTAGAAATAGTGTTGAATAGGTAAGGTAAAGGGACCCCTGACCATTAGGTCCAGTTGTGGACGACTCTGGGGTTGCGGCACTCATCTCACATTATTGGCCGAGGGAGCCAGCGTACAGCTTCCGGGTCATGTGGCCAGCATGACAAAGCCGCTTCTGGCGAACCAGAGCAGCGCACAGAAACGCCGTTTACCTTCCCGCTGCAGCGGTACCTATTGATCTACTTGCACTTTGACGTGATTTCGAACTGCTAGGTTGGCAGGAGCAGGGACCAAGCAACAGGAGCTCACCCCGTCGCAGGGATTCAAACCGCTGACCTTCTGATCGGCAAGCCCTAGGCTCTGTGGTTTAACCCACAGCGCCACCCGTTGTATTGGGTTGAATACAACCCAATAATTTTTTATTTCAGACTTAAACTGTGAGATCTGCTTATTAAATGTAAACAGAGATACCTCTATGGGAAGGCAGAAACACTCTGTGCATGGTGATGACATTTATTTCTGAAGCTCACAATTCTGAATTACCGTATGTCTCCCCCTGCTCAATTTAAACCACTTAGTATAAGTCATTCCTAGACTGAATAGAAAATTGCCTGCACCCTTGGAAGAGTAAAGAATTGTTTAGCTTCTACTATATCTCAGGAGAATTTAAAATCTATGAATATTTTATCAAAAGTTTTGAATTTTCATTCATTCCTTTAAATATGTATATAATTAATTAGAAATAAAAAGTACTGTTCAATAATATAAGTTAATAAAATTGGGTTTATTTTTATTAACTCACTCTTATATATTTAGTTCCATCATATTTTCAGATATAGTCACACTTATTTAAGTAAACAAATAGGGCCATCACAAAGGGCACACAGACCATAAATACACCACTGCCTGTAAGTTCATAATCTGTCCATTAAAAAAATTGTAAAGCAGAGTCTCTTTTAAAGCACATGTTAGAATACAGATGCTTCCAAATCTTCCTCCACAGCACATGAGTTGTAATTCAGTGCATTTTAATAACATATTCTGTCTGTATTATTTAGTTTTTGCCATGCTAATTTAAGGAAATTAAAGTTGTATCCAAAGTAGTGCTTTGTAGAGGTTGCATCAGTGCAAGGATTTCTTATTGCACAACATCACATTCTCTCCTTCTCCCACACACCCCCTAGGCATTTTCCCACCTTTCCAGAACAAATCTGGGGAGATTGCAGGGTGCACACAGAGGGAGGAGAGGGTAGATCCATTGCAAAATCCTTGCACTAACAGTATGTGTGAACTGGATGCCACCTGTTAAATCAAAGTCTGGTGTAGTATTTTATCTACAGTAACTTACATGGCACAAACATAGCCATCACATTGGGAAGTGGAGATGGGATGGCAGGCAGGAGGGTCCTAAATGATATCCTGGTAGAAAAGAAAAACTGCTGCTGTGTGGCAAAAGTACCCATTCAAAGGGAACCATCTTGCTCCAAGTGTCCCTTGGGGGGGTAGGCTTTTGTACCCCCAGGTGCAATTTCCCCCCTAAGTAAATTAACAGGAGAACATCTCCCTTGGTTGACTCCTTTCCAGAGAGGCCACTTCTCTGACTATTTCTGAGATAACTGCTTCTGGAATGCAAAATCTCTGAACCATAAGGGAACCATAAGGGTGGAATTTTGACTTCCCCATAAGTAGTGTTCCAGGTGCAGTCTGTTATACATGGTTCCTCAATCACTGTGCAAAGAAAGGTAAGATGCATGCACATTTTCCACTTCTGTTTACCTTAATTTGCAAGGTATTTGAACCAGGAGCCTCTTGATTTGTAGCCGAGTTTCACAGCCACTAAATTACACCGGCTCTAGTTAGTAAAAGCAGACCCCCGGAGTAGATCTTTTGAAAATATAACTGCAGGAGTATACAAGAAAGGGGACCAGCCTTACAGCCGTCCAATCTGTTTGGCTGGAGCGGGTAGCAATTGTACCAGCGGAGGATTTGAGTGGGCAAACTATTCGTTCTATGCTGTGCGAGCAAACCTGCAAAGTAGCTCTTTAAGGATAGAACAGTTACAAGAACTACACTTCAGAAAAGCACATCATTGTATCAAAATTTTATAATTACGTCAGCTGACTGTGTGCATCTGTCCCACATCCTAACAGGGACCTGGATGGTGCAATATTAGTCACCTCTTCAAGGAAGAGAGGAGCTACCGGTAGTCGCAAAAGTGAGAACACAGAAGAGGAATATGACAGCCGTTACTCAACCACTCCTAACTATTTTACTTGCAAGACTAAACTAAAATGGCATCCTGAACTTGCCATATGGAACAGCACCAGCTGGTTCTATACCCTTACTATTCAAATTCCCCAACAATCTTTAACTGCCCTAAAATTAGGACAAAGCACCAATGGAAAGCACTTGGCTCCATACTGATAACCCTCAATCTAGCTGCCAGATCAGATTCTCATTTCCAACACAATACTCCACTGGAGTTGCGTAACACCCATTCATTTCACAGTTGTGAAATTCAAGAGTGGGAACAGTACCAGTGCAAAAGTGCCAATGGCATTTGCTGTCCCAACACTGAGAATCAATCTCAATAGACCTGAGGATCCAGAGACCCTTATGAGAAATTTCAGAGGCTCAAAACTATAGGTTCTATTGATATATGCTTTTTTTTTTCCTGGTCAAGTTATAACACACAACATTTTTTAAACCTTCCTAAGCAGAAATACTTACTTTAGTATGGTTGTGACAACAGTTTCTGGCCAAAAAAAAAAAAACCTCAAGAACCAGATAAGTAAAACTCTGCAAATACAACTGTAGCTCTATATTTATTGCAATTCAAATTAACTTTAAAGTGCAATACAGTATACACATTTAAGATGCATAAAATGGCTTAAGAATGTTAGTATATTCTATTACACCAAAAAAAAAACCTTAAGCCTTCAATTTTCTAGCCCCAACTAATAGTTCATTTCAAATTCTTGAGTTCTAGACTTCTTGGTTGTGAAGAAACATGAAAACATGCCAAACTTATGATTCGCTTGAGAAGAGAGGGCATTTTCCGCTTAGCATGCAAAATGACAAAATACCCAGAACTATTAACTGTCATCGCAGCCATTTCTATTTAGGACTAAACAGGATTTTTTGTGAGCTTCATTTTTCATAGCTAGAAATGACATTTCATGAGGGTTTGTTTTTTCCCAAAAAAGCAGTGTACTCTAAGAGGGAACAAGGGAAATTGGGAACCTCCCTAGCCTTGGCAAAGCACTTGCAAAAAGAAAAGGAAGATCTTGCTGGGCCCTGCTTATTACTGCTATTCCCCTTACTTGAAATGGCTGTTGCAGCTGCTGTAAGGGAAATGACCCCCACCCCAAGACATACAGAACACAAGCCATGTCCTTTCTTGGCAAGTGAAGAGGTAGATCTCACTGCAGAATGAAGAAGCACTCCAAACACATCTGCAGCAAATGAAGTAACATTCCCTTCCCTCGTGCTGCCCCCAAATATCACTAAAACTCAGAGCCCCTTTGCAAGGGCCCCTCATTTGGACTCAACCCTACTTCTTAGGGAAAGGACTAGTGTATCTGCCTTATATGCAGAATGTCCCAGGTTCCCCAGGTAGGGCTGAGAGAGAAGCCTGTCTGAACTCCTAGAGCAGAGCTTTCCAAACTTTTCATGTTGGTGACACACTTTTTAGACATGCATCATTTCGTGACACATTAATTCAGTTTTACTAGCAAACTGGAGGTTAAACTAACCTCTTTCCAACCCTATGAGGAGCATTTGCACGACACACCTACATGCTGCAGCTGACACACTGTGTCACTACACACAGTTTGGAAAGCTCTGCCCTAGAGAGCCACTGCTAGTCCATGCAGACAATACTAAGCCAGATGGGCCAGTGTTCTGACTCAGTATAAGGCAGCTTCTGCATCACTATGTCCCTGTGGTTTCTGCAATCATATGCAGCAGTACAATTAATGTGTAGCTCATCAGCCAATTTCTAAAAGAATTTTGTAGTTACTCTGTCCATAATAACCATTCCAAAGCCCATTTGTTCTGCTTCAATACTGATCTAATTAAGACAAAGAGTAAATACTTTTGCTTAGTTTTGTTCGGAATTAATTTGGAGGTTCATTTACCATACTACAACCAGAGCCCAGGGGAGGGGGGGAGATGGTCCTATTCAACAGGGGCACGTGTCGTCCACATGCACGATTAGTGATAACTTGCCTAAAGTCAAATGCTACTGAAAAACTTTCAGCTGCTTGTTCTTCACAGATTATTGCTTTTGTGTGCAGCTGTAGTGTTAAGTGACTTTGCAAAACCTTAAAAGTAGTCTTATCACAGACACCAAATAAGAGGCTTCCTGCTTTCCACTTCTAATTCTTAAAGTTCTCAGGGTGGCTTCACACCAGCGGTAGGCAACCTAAGGCCCGTGGGCCAGATGTGTCCCAATCACCTTCTCAATCCGGCCCGCGGATGGTCCAGGAATCAGCGTGTTTTTACATGAGTAGAATGTATGCTTTTATTTAAAATGCATCTCTGGGTTATTTGTAGGGCATAGGAATCTGTTCATTTCCCCCCCCCCAAATATATATATATATATATATATATATATATATATATATATATATATATATATACCAGCCCACCACATGGTCTGAGGGACGGTGGACCAGCCCACGGCTGAAAAAGGTTGCTGACTCCTGCTTCACACAATGTAACACACAGTACCAATCAATGGGTGACTATATGCTATCTCCAAGATCAGAGGCAGCATCTCTGGATACCAGATCCTGGGGAACAGCAGGAAGGACTCAAAGTCCTTATGTCCTGCATGTCGGGTTTTCATAGACAACTGGTTGGCCACTGTGAGAAACAGGAAGCAGGACTAGACTAACCTTTGATCTGATCCAGCAGGGCTGTATAGAAGGCAAGTTACATGAATGCACTCCTGCTTCCAAATTACATGCACTCCTGCTTTCACTATGTGAAAGAAGATCTACTGTACTTCATGAGAGCTAGTATTCACCCAAAAAAAACTACAGATAGTTTGAATTACATAGTTTCCTATTTTTTAAAAGTGAGTATCACCAGCCAAACCACTCTTATAAAATCCAGCTGGACCTATCAGGAAGTCTGATTCTTTGCCAATTAATCCATGGCAGAGTTTTTTCAGAGGCCCTAGAAGCTGTAGAAAGGATAGGTTTTCCCCCTGCTGTTAACATTTTGGGCTTCGTTCTCTCCTTATTTTTTCTATTTTGCCACCTCTCCTTTCCATTTTCATATCAATACCAGTTGCTTCCTCACATACTAACACTCAAGTTGCACATTGCTTGCACAGCTACCCATCTACCAAAACAGATAATGAGCAACAGATTTAATGAAATTACTAAAAACTTTCAGATGCTATTTATTTGGAAAAATGTATAGGCTGCTAGACATTTGCAAATATCATACAATACTTCAATGCAAAATATCACACAACAATAAAAAATACAAGAAACAAAGCAGATAATAGCAGTTTTTCAAAATAAATCTGATAGTGCCCATTAATTACAGGAATGACAGACCTGCTCTTCCACAACACTTCAATCATTTTCTTACTATAATGCCCAAAGGGGAGGTGCATATAAGCAAATATATCAGGAATGTGCATTCTGGAAGCTGTGATCCTTGAAACCTTTAGACATGAACATTCTGTATTTATGTACATCATCTTCCCTGCAGTCATTAAGAGGCAAGGATTAGTCACACTATTTACTGCACACACACAGGGAGCTTCCACAAGTACAGAAGGCTCTCTGCTTTATAAAGTTGCCCTCCACACACACACACACACACACACACACACATATATATATATATATATATATATATATATATATATATATATATTTGATGGGGGGAGGTAAGGTAAAGGTAAAGGGACCCCTGACCGTTAGGTCCAGTCACTACCATGCTTATCCCTATTGCCCCCTTTGTATGCCGCCTCTCTTCAGATGTTACTAATTAGGAGTAAGCTATCAACCATAGCTGGATTCACACATTAGCCTAACTGCCAGTCTGCCACAAGGTATTTGGTGGTGCTTGGCATTGGACCATACCTAAGAAATGATAGACAGGCAGGGCCAATGCTGTAAAAATGCAGCATATAGGCTGCATATGCTGTTACATATAAGCACATAGCTAAAAGATCTAATTGAAACTCCTACCCCATAACAGGACCATTTATATGCAGTCTGCACCCTCCTTCCCACCAGTCCACTAACAGCAACAGGTGATAAGATCACATTTGGCAAAATAATGAATTATATAAACTTCCTCAGGATAGCTCCAGATCTCTTAACTACTAGCGGCAACAAAGGATTGCTCATCCCATGTTCACATATTCTCACATATTCTTATTACAACAAATGATGCAGAGTAGCAAAGTGAAGGACACCAGGATGGAATTGAACATGCCTTGCTGCCCCTTGACTAAAATGGTACCTACATGCAATCAAGAAAATAGGCACAAATACAGACTTATGGAAAGTAGGCCATCCAAAGGAATAACCAAAGGTCCAGGCTACTAAAGACAGAATCCCTTTACCATATACATAATATTAGCTGTCAAAGCAACAAAGACCATAAAGATTTAAGAGATCTTTTCACTTTTTACTGGAGCATCAGGATTGCTCGACACCAGTAGCATATAGACGATCTTCACTGATTCTCCTGTTGCCCAAAGTACAGTTTAGGAAATACCCCTTCCCCTCAACCATCTGGAAGGCTGTGCCTAGATTAGCATACCCTCCCACAACACAGAACCGCTCATCGTCCACTACATGACCCTTCTCTCCCCAATTCTCGTATGCCCTCTCTTGCAGCGACCAAGTGCCAGGGCTGTGAGCATCCCCTGCCCCCCAAACCCCGCTGTCTGAACATGCCTCCGAAAGCCAAACTGCAGATGACGACTCTGGGCTCCCCTTTTCGCGGACCTCCAGTTTAAACAGACCAGCCACCCAGGAGACAGAAGAACACACTGCAACCGCAGTACCTTCTCGGGCGGTTCCCTGCAGGCTGCGCCAGCCCGACCCGCTTCTTCCGCCTCCTTCCTAGGACTCGCCGCGTCTACGGGGCCCCGGACGGGCTGCTCCATCCTCCTGGGGACCTGAAGAGCGGAGGGCCCCGCTTTGTCCCCCCGGGAGCGGCCCTTCCTCATGATGGGCAACGGCGGCGGCGGCACTTCCTCAGCGCGGGGGCTCGCAGCCTAAGCAGCCGGCCATGGCTGCGGAGGAGGGCGGCGAGGTTGGCGAGGGCGCTGGGAAGCACCTCAGGCAGCGCAACCTGCCTCCCGCGCGGACATCCTTACTCTTCTGCCAGAGGCGAGCACGCCGGGCACTGCGGCAATCCCGCCCCCTCAGCCACGTATCGCGAGAGGTGGGGCCACCGGTGCGCGAGGGCGTTCTAAGGGGCCGGCAGTGCGTCGGAGCCGAAGAAGCGAAGTTCGGCGCGAGGTGGGAGGAGCCACACTGCAGGGGGCGGGGAGACGGAAAGGCGAGGGAAGACGCGTCGCGGAACAGCTTGAAAGGCGGGGGGCGGGGGCGGTGCGCAATGCATGATGGGGTATATGGAGCAGTGCTGTATAAGTGCAAGGCGGCGCAGAAGCATTTTCTGCGTGCGGCTCCGTAATGGTGCTCGTTGCCTCCTTCGCAGGGGGTAGGCGAAGCCGCAGGTGCGGCGGAGCAGAGCTTCTTCTACAGCAGTCGCTTGCTTGGGTGGGCTGAGGGGACGCTTTCACGGGAAAGCAGGGTATTTCACAAGAGATGCATTGTTTTAGGTTCAGAAAACCATGCTGGAAGCGACTTCGTTAATATTATTGGTCTTACTCTATTTTAGAGTGGGGGGTACGTTAAGCAGAATACTGTAATCTGTTTACCAGCTTCTGTACCTTATATTTCCTTGTAACAGGCAGAATGATCCCGTGTCTTCATCATCCTGGAGCATCCCCTTGCCCAGCTCCACTTGCCTTACCCAGTAGGGCAACCCTGTTAAAGAGGGGTGCCCGCATGTGCCTGGCTAAATGGTGGTAGCTAATTGGTCTTAAATCCAATTCTAATCTGGATTACTTTACTGGTTGTAAATTATGGAAATAATTATGGGCAGCCTGTTAACATTTCCCAACTGATATACACAGAGTGTTATCAGTGTTTATGCTACAGGTAGGTAGCCGGGTAGTTCCAGTGTTTTTGCTGCTTTATTAAGATGACATGTTGCCTGTTTCTGATACAACAGCTGGCTTTTGGCCATTGAGCACTGGTGCCAATCTGTCACAAAGGTACATCCAGAAAGACTCCGTTCCCTAGACTCTTTAAGTACATTTTAAAATGTTATATGAAAAGGCAAAGCACTCTAGATTCAGAACAGATTACAGCAGCTTTACTTTGTTCCGTATCACTGCCCACTCTGGCCACTCATAAACAATGCAATTTGTAACTTTAAATAGGAAATAAGCCCAATTGAACCTTCAGTGTGGCTTACTGGTACCAAGTAAACATACTCAGAATTGTGGAGTTGGACCATTTAGTCCAACCCCCTGCAATGCAGGAATCTCAACTAAAGCATCAATGGCATGATATGGCCATACATAACGAGTAAAATAAAAACTGAGTTTCTAGGAGGGAAGTGAAACTCCCTTTTCCCTGTACTGTAATGTAGCTCTATTTAAATGAAAATCTAATAAAAATTGCAATGATTTTCACAGTTTGTAGCATCAAGGTACAAACTGCTGCCGGAAGGTAGATATTACCAAAGTTTCTTTCATTGTTATCCTCAGACCTCCTGTTGGAGCAATATGATTGTCAGGAACTCAAGCTTAAGCACTATAACCAAGCATTGGCTCCTTTAGAAGCTTCAGGATCGGACTCAGTGCCTCTTCATGCTCTTCCATATTTGCCATCCTTTTGAATCAGGCTGTTCTCCCCAAGCATGGGGCAAAACAAAGAGCAGATACGAAATCTTATATTGTGTGCTTGCATAATCGTCTTCTGTTTAAATTATTTGGACATCATGTTTTGCTCTTGTGTAGCCCAAAGTGTATTGGATTCGGGGGGGGGGGGTTCTGGAATCACACACACACACACATGTTCTAAAACTTAAAACCCAAACAAAACAATCCATCAGATATTAGGAAGCAGTGCTTCCCTGTCGAATATTAGCAGCTTGACCTGGTTTTTAAAGTCATCTTAACTTGTAGTTGGCCCAGGGCACAGTGAGGAAATTGGACTCTACTTTAATTCTAATGTTTTAAATGGGTTTCCAGGGCAAACATTTGCAAGCTCTTAGAACCTTGGGCAGCTTTACCTTTTGGAAAAACTGGAACTTAAATTCAAGCAGACTTTTTAAAAACTAAAATGAGCAGTGCAATGGTCAAATGCTATTGGCAGGTAGTTATTAATACAGTTACCGGTAATAATAATATCCAGGATGGTGGCAGGGGGAGAGCTAGGAAAGATTTGCCATCTGGAATCCTGGAAAGCTTCTGCCAGTCACTACCTATGAATTGGATGTACCAATGGTCTGATTCAGTATCAGACAGCTTCCCATAAACTGGCCTGCATAATTTGAGTCAAGAGCAGACTACCATTGGCTTGATAAATCTCCTGGTTTCACTGTCTGGCTAGGACTGCAAAATCAGGCTTTTAACATCCATATGTTTAAAAAAGGGGTGTGTGTTCTTAAGCATCTGTCAAGGCAAACAACTGACTTAAAATATGTTTACTGTATGCTGTTTTTCCACAAGCTCAAAGCAGCACAAGTGATGAATAAACACCACTTAAACCAAACAATGAACCCCCCCCCAAAAATCATACAATGAAGCCTATACAAAATAACAAAAAATAATAATGGCACCCATTGACTTCCAACTTACCCAATGAATCTCATAGCCCTTAACCAGGCATGCCAAAAATTAACTAGGCATTCCATGGCCTCGGTATCACTTCTATAAAGGCCCTGCTCTAACTTCTTAGGTTAATGTGTGGTACAATATGGCCTAGCTGCTTCTGAGCCTTAAACTTCAATATATCTTCCCTGAGCAGCATTGGGTCACATTGTGCAGTCTGTTCTAGAGTCTTCTGACAGACTACTGTTGGAGACAGGATCCTAAACTAGATGGAAATAGCTATGTAAGTTATTATGCCTTTGCTGCAACTGACCCTGAGATAAGTCTGTTAGCTTTGCAAAGGGTCAGGGAACTTTTCTTGGCAAACAAACTATGGGTTTCTGCTGACGGGCAATGTATATAGAGAGACAGGAAAGAAAGAGCAGCAGCATTTTGTGTTCCAGCCTATCTCAGAGACGAAAGAAACAAAGCCAGCAAAAGAGGTGTGTTATGCCCTACATTTATTTCTGAAAATTTCATGGAGCTTGCTCCTCACCGTCCCCAGATTCTCTGACCATAATGTACTATTTCTATACAGGGCTATTAAAAAGACAACAGCAACAAGAATATGCTAAGGTTTTCAGTGCTCCTGTTCTTCGCTATCTCAGCAGTGTCAATCAGTGGAAAGAGGCAATGTCTGGAAGGAGCAGCTCACAAGCACAGACCCAGCCAGGAGAATAACTTGCACGAATGCACCCTATATTCCAAATGTAAGTCCTGTGAAATATTTGCAAAACTATTTAAGTTAGCCTTTACATTAACTAACCAGCTCTGATGCCACCCATATTAATTTGATGCCCTGAATAATTTTTTTAAGTTGAGTTTTTATATTGATATATCAATATATAATCAATATGTATATCCAATGGCACAAAAAAGTCAGCTGCCCAATTGGCTATTTGCATCAATTGGATCTTAGTGAATGTATGTGGTTTGGCCCACATGTGAAATCTTATTATCGCTTGCTCCAGGAATGATGTTAGGTTGTTGTAATTAACAATGTGTGATATCCTGTTTATGCCTGAGCTTTATGCATCAGGGTTTTGCTTCTAAATGGAGCTTGTACTGGGTGGAGTGGGGGTAAGAACTGTATTTAGACATGTTGCTTGTGAATTTGTCAGTATCAACAATTTCAGCTTATGCTCATGATTTCCAAAGGGTCCCTGCAAGTCTTTTTTTAATATAGAGATGATAAGTGCGCTGAAGGAATGAAGCTCACATTCTTTTGTATGAAAAGAAATCTGTATTACTGTATAATTTTATATCTGTCTAATGTTAAATTATCATTTCCAATATCAAATATGAGTTTGAAATATTTAATTAATATATTTCCTTTGTAAATTTTAACTTCCCAGTATCCTTTTGGTTTTAAAACATGTTTTTAGTAGCATGTTTTTCATTTTACAAAAGCACATGAAAAATAATGATGGAACTCACTTCTCATTTTTAACTAAGGGACCACTGTGGGGACTTAACAAAATTCTATGTCTTCAAAGTTGTCATTATGTTACAAAGTAAACCTTCAGAATGAGATATATTTGTTTTTAATTCCCCACAGCCTCTTGTTGCTCTGAAAATATTACAAAGGAACTAGCTGATTCACCAGTGATTAAAGTAAATACCATCTATTGGAACCGATGTGGAAATAACAGTAAATTGTAAGTGATTTGCCCTTGTTCTTTTTCTCCAAGTGCATTCAAATTTTTTCCTTCATTCAAGGGTTCTTGTTTGCCAACAATCACCAGCATAACTTTGTGAAAAGCACAGTATAAGGCTGCTGCCTTTTTTTTTTTGTATGGCTTGTGTACCTTTAACAGTCGCATTGCATGCAGAAATTCATTGGGTTCAGTTACGCGTTTCATGAAAGTGCAGCTGTTGAACTGTTGAACACAGGAGCCATTGCAGAAAAAAAAAGTTGGAAACCCTACTTGCATATGCCAGAAGCATCCCCTCTTTTTTGACTCAACATTTACATTTCATTGACTTTAATATATTGTATTATCAGTGCACAGCAGGTATACACAGGGGAAGAGTTTATTGTATGCATTTTAAAACTTTGCATCAAACCTACCGGTATTTATTTTTGTAGAGTACATGGTTCACAACTACCCCTATCATCCTATCAAACTCAGAGTGGCATTCAACTAAATTTTAATCAGAACAGATCTATTAAAACTAATAAGTATGACTAAGTTAGGTCATTAATTAAGTGAGCCTATTTTGAGTAAAACTTATTATTTGAGTAAAACCTATTCTTCAAATATGGGCCCTTGTGTAAACAAAATATTACTATCCATGCACCAGAGGAAAATATTTAGAGGCTTGGGGATCCCTGAAGTTTGCAAAAGTTCAATAGCTCTTAGGAATGTTGACCAACTATTGTTAGGGTTGGAAGTCGGAAAACTGGGGAAGGTGAAATGGAATAGAGTATCCTGGGAAAGGACAAAGCTGGCTGGCTGAAACCCTAAGTAGGAACACTGAACACTGCAAGATTGTTGCAAATAACACTTGCCTGATAAGGCACAATGGCAGAATCTCCATAGAAGTGGGACAGATGCCTGTGGATAGTATGTGTTCCATAACAAAATAAGTTCTATTACGGAATGTCTGACCATTTAAGTGGAGGAAGTCAAAGGTGTTAGGACAGAGTAATGGCACATTATTCTCTTGTGTATTGCAAACCATAAATACATGCAGGTCTTGAAATATGTGAGTGCGAGGGGCTGAATGGCAGAACTCTAATTTTATTGTAAACCACTTAGAAATGAAATGAATAATAAAAATAATATTTTTTTATTTTTTCTAAAATTATCTTTTGTTAAAATGTTTTATGATACTATCTTTGTTATAAATCTTACAAAACTAATAAAAATTATTTTTTTTAAATTAAAATAGTAATAATAAATAATTTTGCCTTGGTACCCTAGCCTAGCCTAGCCTAAAGTGTTGCATTCCAATAAAGTTGTTTTTCATGTAATAACAATGGTTATTTCTAATGCAACAACAGATGTCAGAGCTATATGAAGAAGATAGAATGCTTTTACAGGTGTTCACCATATACTGCACATTGGGCACATCCCCACTACGCAGCTGCTATTGTGTCTGTTCCCATGTGCCAAAACTTCTGTGACGACTGGTAAGTTGGTTATGCTTCTCATTTTAATAAACAGTATCTTTCAGCCGTCAAATGCCTGGGTAAACAGGGAAGTTATAAAATTCCTCGACAGTTAACAATTTGGGTGACAAACACACCTCAGGGTGGTTGATATTGAAGCAGGCACTCTTGATTCTTGGGTCCCAAGATATTTAGGGCTTTGTATGCTAGTACTAACACCTTGAATAGGGTATGCACAAAACCTTGCACTGACAGAACATTCGCCTTAGCGCTATTTTGAACACAACCCTGACATTCCCACCACCCCTGTTTTACAACATGCCCCTTATTTTAAGATAAAGGCAAACAATACAACACACATGCCAGTTCTACTGATGGACAACTTTATTCTACAACACTTCAGCTCCGTAGAACAGATAACAAAATTCCTGAACATCTCACAATAATCTAGAGAACCACACAACAAGCTCCACATGTACAGTGGAGATTTGAACTTCTGTTTCTTGACAAGAAGCAGAGGTTGCTGATAGACTTCTGTTCAAAGAACAGAGTTACAGATCCCACGGGGCATGTTCAAGACCTTAGATGCAGCTTTCTGGATTGATGTCTGCTCTCTGGGGGTGGTGTTCATGTGTGTTAGTAATAGGGCAGACCTGTTCCCAAATGATAAAATATTAGTAATTCCTCTCTATGGGCAATATATTGCACCTATCTCTGGCCATCATCTAATTCACTGAGGAACACTTTGAAAAGAGAGTGAGGAATAAATAGTGACCAGCACTTCTAACACTGCTCTGGCACCCCAGATACCACTTACCCACAACACTTTAACCTCCAGGTTGACAACTGGGGGACCAGGTAGCTTTCTTCAAACAGCTGGATTTGACCTAGGGTGCTCAAGTTATTGACCCACAAATGAGTCTGCTTTAAGCTATATGCTGGGAAAGCTTTGAACAATGTTTCTACTTCTGTATACCCAAGGCGGAAGCTGCAGAACTCTTTTGTTATATAGACAGTAGAATCTGTTTAACATACTGCATGGCTGCTAAGGATATCATCCCCATTCCCCACATCCTACAGAGATCCTTATTTCAAAATCCTCTGTACCTTTGTTGTAAAGGGTAATTTTCAGAGTGTTCAGAAGAAACAAGAACTTGACTTTAAAGGACATAAGGAATCTTACCTCAAGCTTTCCTCTTTCTTTCTAATGGCTTGGAATTTCCTGCACCAAAAGCTCATTTTTCAGTATATATGTGGACTTTGGAGAGCCCTTTGGGGTAGCTTTCCTTTCCAACCCACCTGCCAAAGAGTCCTTGGACAATTACAGAGGAAATGGTGAACTTGACACATTTAATAATTCTCAGCACTGACATAAGGATTTGTTTTAAATGAAAACAGATCTCTCTGGTGAATCATACTTTGTGAAAGTACATTGCTTTTTTGTTATTTCATTTCTTTGACATTGTACACCATATGGTATTTCTCCAGATATCCTTTTCTCCCGCCCTCAGTATACTTTAAAGCTAGGTCATCACAAAGCACTTTAAAAAAAATAAAAGGCAAACCAAGTAATTGATAAACCCTCTAATTTTCTACACTCTTATTTGGAAGTAAATCCAACTGAAATAAATGGGACTAACTTCTGAGTGTGAATGCATTCTAGTGGGCTGCAATCTAGTGACTATTTTATCATTCGTTGGCAGCATGGAAGTAAGTTTGTCAGACCCAGTACAAGGTAGGCCTCCAGAGTTTTCAATAGTTTGACCAAGCAGAGATTAAACAGAGCTTTTCCTGTCATAGTGCTAGAATGAAAGGAGAAGCTGTGCTTGTGACATATCCCCCTCCTGTACAGTAATTAAAGTAGTTCCCTGTTGGATCTGACGATCACAGCTGCAAAATAACCATCCTGGAAAGCCAATGCTCTTGAGAGCTCTTGAGAAGGGGAAGGAGCTGCAGAAGGAAGAGACAGCTGTGTGCATATCCTGCCCTGCCCAAGCCTTCAAAGAAGCACTGGGGGAAAGAGAAAGTGTGCTGCTAATACACTATCCTGTCGCTCTGAGCTGGAAATGAAAGACAAGTCATTATATTGCCTATGGTGAGGGCAGTGGAAGGGAGCAGGCGATTAATCTCTGATCCTGTTCCCACTTGAGGAAAGGATCAGGGACATGCTACCTTCTCCTTTCCTTTAACCTTCTCTCCCTTTGTCTGTAATTGTTGAAATGACCTTTAAAAAAACTGACCTGGAATATTAATTAGAACAGGAGTTGCATCATCCCTACTTGTGTTGACAGTATATAGCCTTGAAAAGCAGAACTTTAGGCAATACAAAATTCAGCAATGACACACATGTCGCAAGCAGTTATTGCCAGGCTGCAACATGGAGAAGCAATAGAGACTTCTCTTGTCCTTTCGTTTGTTAGTCCTTTCACCTACTCTCTGCCCACCGCCAACTCCCATGATCAGGCCAGCAGTGGAGAGGCCAAAGAAGAAATAAGTGTGGCAACTTATTTTCCTGCTTTCTCAGTGGCTTTAGAGAAAAGGTGGGGAGTCCAACCACATCTGCCCTTCCTGGCTAGGCTGATGGGAGCTGGAGTTCAACAACTTCTGAAGGACCACAGGTTCCCCATCTCTGCTTTAAAGCTGCAGTGTAAATTTCAACGTATACGTTGTCACACAAGTCACACAAGTCACATCTAAATAGCAAACCTGCTTTGAGAAGATGAAAATTCACCCTGGCATTAGCACATTATAGCAGGCACTGCTTATAGGCAGATTTTTACACCTGTAAGAAATGAAAACGTTACCTTTAGGAGCTAATCTTAATTTCAAAATCTTACTACATCTGCTAAAAATTGCCCGGAAGAGTCAACTGAGATGCTCATAGGAGCCTGTGGCTCTTGGAGTTTCTATTATATTTATATATTTTCATGACCAGACAGGAATAATAAACTGAAGAGATGCCTTTATAGCATTTTAAACAATAGATTCTTCTAGCAAACCATGATCTAAGGTAGTTTTTACATCATCCCCCCTTTTAATTTGTAGTTCTTTAAGATTAATTTGTAATTAACCTCTTTAAACAATATTAATTTTAAAACTATTACCTTACTATCAGGAACTAATCTTTCCGCTAACCATATTTAAACTAAGGCATGCTTCTTATTTATAATATTAATGTGATTATACAAAATGGACTCTTTGATCCCAGTCAGAAGTTAGGGGGGTTGCTTGAGTTTTGCCAAGGCAAACTTCTACAAGATACAGGCTAAAAAGGCTGGCAAAAGATGAAAGGAGGAGGGGAGCCAATGTTGCTAGTGTTATTATGACTCAAACATATTTTTTCATTAATTTCCATGGCAACATAACCATCATACAGTGTCAGCTTTTGAAAAAACCATGCTATAAAAGACACAGAATTTTAAAAGTGTGTTCATATCATGCCTTTATTTTTAAGCACAGGTTGCTTTCATATAAATGGTGTGACTAAAGCCAAATATGAACTTATTGACCTGGTATTTGTAAACTAATAATATGCTGAGTACATAAGAAAGAACTGTGCTTAATTCTGTTAAAATTTAGATACATTCTCTTAGCCAAACAAGAGATCATGCTTCAAAGTCCAGTTTGTACAAACATGTTATTTTTTAAGCATTTTCTAGCTGAAAACAAGGTCAAAGGAACTGGTTCACCTGTTACTGAGGGCCCCTGCAGACAGGAATTTTAGTTTGTATTCAAGGTGATTTGTGCTCTTGTGGGTATCAGGATGGTCATATGTGATCTTGCATTCAGGGCAGTTCGCACCATCAAAACACTCTGGATTACACAGCATCTGTTACGAGCTTTGCGTGGCCCATAGCTTCCCTACCGCCCAAATGTTACTTTTCAGACCACAAATGTTCTAGGTGTTTTTTAATCCAACATTTATAGTACTGCAGTGCTCGGCTACTCTGGCAATGCACAGACTTAAATTTGCTTCTTGCTGATGTCACTCCTTCCACATACTTCCTATTGATGCTGTTTTAGTGGAAACAACTGAACTTTTAGCACAACAATCACATAGAATCACTGAGCTGGCTAGCGGGTGGAAAGGAGAGGGATTGTGTGTGTGTGAGGTGTGTAGGACCCTGTTACTGAACTTAACAGATTGGAGAACTTGGCCCAAACTAACAAAATGAATTTCAATAGGAACAAATACAATGTTCTATATTTTATTTATAATTTTCACGTTTACAAATTTTCCACAATCACATTCACCATAAAAAAATACACAAGGTTTTACACTTAGGCAGGAAGAACCAGATGCACAGATATAAGATGGGGAACACCTGGCTTGCCGGTAGTACATGTGAAAAGGATCTAGGGGTCTTAGTAAGACACAAGCTTAGCATGAGTCAACAGTGTGATGCAGCAGCTTTGAGCTAATGAAATGGAAGCAAACACTATCAGCCCAGCCTACACACCTTCCTCTGTGTTGATTTATGAGCGATGGCACAAATGCTCATAAATCAGTCATCTATGCTTTCTTTACCTTGCAGGTATGAAGCTTGTAAAAATGACTTCACTTGTGTTAGCAACTGGCTGACAGACTGGGCAATTGACGAAAAAGGAGAAAACCACTGTAAGAATGCGTGCATTCCCTACCACGAGGTAGTGTATCATAATGAACTACAAACAGTGCACATATGTGAAGGAGCCAGAAGGCTACATATAGCTCTGCATTCAACACCAGGGATCTAGTCTAGTAGATGTTCCTTCAACAAGAAAACTCACCTACTCAAACCCCACTGGTATTCCAGTGTCCTGTAGTAGAACTTGTGCACAGTAGTAGAGCAGTAAAGATTAACAATAATCTGCAACAAGTCACTTAATTGAATTTCTAAATTGTGACGTCCATAAGACAAATTCTAAACCATGTGTTAGAATGAAGCGATGTGTTGTTATTTGTTAGAAATAGATATATCTAAAAATATGTTTTCCAAACTTCCAATAGCTGACCTACTTTTTCTGAATTAAAAGAGAATTGTTTTAGAGTGAAAGGAGGAGCTTAACACCTGTGTCTGTGCACTGCTCTGAACTTTCATTCAGAAGTCATGTCCAGAGTGATCATACAAAGACACAAAAATTCAACCTTATCTTAAGGCAAATAATTCTGCTTCATCTGCATTGGAAGGAATTGACAGTGCAATCCTTTGTATGTCTATGCAGAGGACTTGCTTCTGGAGAAGTGGCTCTAACATAGCAGACTGAATTTATCTCAAGCACCTCTGATGCAGAGACATAAGTTAATTACCCAGCCCTAGTAGAGGCTGATTGAAAGGAAATAAAGGAAGAGCAGTGAGTGAGTACGTACATAGAGGGCTTTTGTGAACCTGCTTATTTCACTAACAGTCCTCAGTTTGGGAATCGCTGATCTAGATTAAAAGGATGCAGGTTTTGTATTTATTCCTAACTTTTACATTGCACCTTTCCAACAAGAAACTCAAGGCAATATGCATGGTTCCTCTCCATTTTTATCCACACAATGACTCTATGAGGTGCATTAGGCTGAGAAGTAGTGACTGGCCCTAGGTCATCCAATGAGCTTTAAAGCTGAGTGGGGATTTCAATTTGAGTCTTCCCAGTCATAGTCTGCCACTTTTAACTACCACACTGGCTTTCTGATTACTTTCTCAAAGCAATATCAATTTTGCCCTTTAATAACGGCCCATAATACATGCTAATTTACCAGCTTGCAGTCTATTCATCAAACCATGAATCTATCACCTCCCCTATCACCTCCCAAAGTATGTTACTGCTTCTACATTTGGCAAGACGGAAAGGGGCCGTGTATCTCAGCTGGAGATGACTTGGGTGACATCCACACCATACACTTAAGGTACATGACCTCCCCCAAAGAATCTTGGGAATTGTAGTTTAAGGGTGGTGAGAATCAAAATTATGTGAGGGGTAAACTACAGTTCCCACGATTCTTTATTTAAAGTGTGCTTTAAATGTATGGTGTGGATGCAACCATGCTACGCATTCAAAAATGTCCATACTTCAGTTCCTGGTTAAAAGGATCAGGCTAACTAGCGATAGGAAAAACCTCTGAGAGCCTAGAGAGCAATTGCCAGTCAGAGCAGGTTAAAAATGGGCTAGACGGAAACACTGTATAAGCCAGCTTCCTATGTTCTTGTGGAAGCAAAGAAAATTGAGATTTCTGTTTGATTTGGCTCACAGATGAAAATAAAAGGGACTAAGATCCAAAAGGAATAGAGCTGGACAGCGCACTGAGGGAAGAGGATTTGTCTCTTTGTTTCCATTGCTTTTAGCTCATACAGTAAAGCAATCAGCCCCCCCCCCCGATTTGTACAAATGGCAGAAAGGAGCAGTGGAGGGCGAGTGCTATGTGCCCTAAATGGGCTGTTGTTAATCCTGGACCAAGCATTTCCAAGCATGCCATAGTAGAAAGATCTAGAGCAGGAGGAACATGTGGCCCAATTTCGCAAAGCTCGTGTGTCATCAAGAGCCATTTCATTTTGTGCCTATTGCATTGGATGTCGTAAATTTAGCCAATTTTGTTTCTCTGACTCCTAGATGTATGGCAATGGGACTGACATGTGCGAGAGCATGTGGGGAGGTTCACTGAAGGTAAGTGACTCCCCCTGTCTGTGCCTGCAAATGGATGAGATGGATAGCAAGGTTGTCAAGCTCTTGGAGGAGAGGGCCTCCGGTAATCATAGCAGTAGCAGCAGAAGTGATGAAGAGCAGTTCTGTCGCCTCAAGTTGGACAAAATAAAGAAGCTGAAGGAGCCGAAAGACAAAGGTGTGGAGACATTCTAAGTGCCATGGTTGCTTTATGTTTTAAAGTGACGCATGTTGCACCTTTCCACTATTAAAACAATACTCAGGGTGGCCATCAGCCACACACACAAAAATACAATAAAGTGACTGAACAATTAAAATAACTTTAAAAAATTAAAAGCCTGAAAAGTAAACAGTGTGGCAGATACCGTAATGAAAGCATCAACCACCATTAAAAATGTCATGGCTAACCGAAAGTCTACCTCAACAAAATGGCCTTCACTTGGTGGCAGAAGCTAAAAGGAGAGAGTTCCATTACAGGGCCTGTGACCCCTGGCACAGAAAAGACCCTGTTGTACATCTTCAGTCAATGTCAGGATCCACAAAGGGGCCTTTTCACCAGATCTCAGAGTGCGGGCAGAATGGCATGGGAGGGCGGCAGTCCATAGGCATCCTGGGCCTGAGTCATATAGGACTTCATTTGTGATAACACTTTGAATTGGCTAGATGTTGCTGGACTACAACTCCCATCATTACTATTGCCCAAGCTGCCTGGGGTGATAAAAGTTGTAGTCCAACAACATTTGGAGGGCACCATGTTGACTGCTGTAGCTAGTTGCTGAAGCCACTGCTGTAGCTAGTTGGGTGCTGACTCTAGTGTGATTATTTCAGTTCGTCCTGCTCTCTCCATTTGGAAGAGTAGGCCACTTAATCAGTGTTCTTCAGCCTAGGATCCACAGATGTTGTTGGACTTCCAACTCCCATCATCCCTGGCCATTGGTTAAGCTGGCTGGGGATATGGAAGCTGAAGTCCAACAACATCGGAATACAAGGTTACATCATGCTGAAAGGCAACATAAATCAGCTGCTGGCTTAATCCCTTCACTCATTTACTTACACAGTGCATAATAGAATTACAAAGCCAGTTAATGAATACACAAGTGAGCAAGTAAGCAGTGCACCTGCAAATCCTAATGAATTGCAGAATTGTATTATTAGGTTCTTTCAGAACCCACTTCTAGCTCTGTTTAGCTGTATCCGTACTGAGCAGGTTTCCATGGCAACCAGACCTAACTGCACTCTTCACTAATCTGGTGTTAGCCTCCTAGCAGCCCTACAAAAGGAAGTGGGATAAAGCTCCAGGCTGGAGATATCGGCAGTTTTAACAATTCCTGCCTGTTACCTTTGGCATATGTCACTTGATTTGAACTCTGGAGTTCTGCTTGCCTTCATTGATTAGATACTTGGCAACAACTGAAGTCAAACCCACACCATACATTTATCCCAAAGACCCCTGGGAACTGCAGTCTGTTGGATGTTGATGGTTGTTAGACACCTCCCCCCAAAAGCTACAATTCCCAGCACTATTAACAGATTACAAACTATGACATCTGACTAACATAGTTTAGAAAACATTATATTGTCATTTTTCACAATAGAAGGGTTACAGACATAAGCAGTGAAAATAATTGTAAAAAAAATGATAAGGATACAGAAGGAAGGGAGGGAGAGAGAGAGAAAACCAGGAAAAACTGAGTGTGTAATTCAACATTACCATAATGGCTGCTCTTGGAAGGTCTGCAAGGGATGGAATGGATGAAGTACCGGTAATTATGGCCCTCTAGTTCCTTAGATAAAAACAAGAAAAAAATAGAAGAGCAATCGAATGCTTAACTAAGCATGAAATAAGTCAAAAACCTTAGGTAGCAGTACCCTTCCAAAAGGCAATAAGAGAAGCCCAGTATTACATGCACCTCTATTAATATTTGTGAAAAAGGATACCAGGTCTCTCTAGCTTTGACCATGGACAATTTTTGAACCTGCTGGGTGTCTACTAAATACCTTCCCGCTCCAGAATTAATATTGGGATCTACCTGATCATCCCCAGGATTTTCAGTATCGATACAAGAGTCAATAAAACTCAGGATACTGTACAGGAGCCTGCTACTGTAAGGAGGCATCAGTGGGCAAAGAATGCCCTAGCAGTAGCCAGTGCTTGCTCCAGGTTTGAGAAGGCCCTGGCCAGTGTCCTCTGGTGGGCCCTCTTACAGATTTATAGAATTGTAGAGTTGGAAGGGACCCTATCTAGTCCAATCCCCTGCAATACAGGAATCTTAACAAGATCATACATGACAGGTGGCCATCCAACCGCTGCTTAAAAACCTCCAGTAAAGGAGAGCCCACATTACAGGGGTAGGCAACCTAAGGCCCGTGGGCCGGATGCGACCCAATCGCCTTCTCAATCCGGCCCGCAGACAGTCTGGGAATCAGCGTGTTTTTACATGAGTAGAATGTGTCCTTTTATTTAAAAAGCATCTCTGGGTTATTTGTGGGGCATAGGAATTTATTCTTTCTTTTCCCCAAAATATAGTCCGGCCCATCACATGGTCTAAGGGACGGTGGACCACCCCACAGCTGTAAAAGGTTTCTGACCCCTGACCCACAACCTCTTGTAGCAGTCTTTTCCCACAGGCAAACAGCTCTTACTGTCAGAAAGTTCTTCCGGATGTTTAATGGGAATCTCCTTTCTTGTAACTTGAATCAATTGGTCCAGGTCCTAGCCTCCAAAGCAGGAGAAAACAAGTCTTCTCCATCCTCCATCTCCTCTCAGTCTCCTCTGGACCAGGCTAAACATACTCAATTCCCTCAACCATTTCTCATAAGGTCGCCTTACATGTTACAGGCAATACTTGGAACGACAGCTATGAGGAATCGGGTCTAGTAGCTTCAACTGATGGCCATAATGAAATAACTGGCCCTTAGCTATTGGAGGAAATCTTTTTGTTATGAGGGAAACATTGACAAAACTTCTGTCAAATCTTGCTGGCTATTTTGTGACACTAAAGCCGGTCCCAGTGGAGGCATTGCTCAATTGTGGATTTTGATTGTTTTCCCAATGAATCAGTACAGTTTCCTCTCCTTTTTGTGTGTGCTAACTAAACAGTTACTACAGTTACAACAAGTGTGAATCCTGAGAAGAGAAATATGTGTGTGTTCATATTTTTTCTCTTTCACTCCTCTGCAGCTCTTGCAGTGGGGTAACCACACCCTTTAACTCCTGAGCCCTGATGTGTCCCTGGTTTACCCCAACTCTGGAACAGACACATTGAATCCTTGGCAAATTAAGCTTTTGGGTCTCCTCTCACTCAACACAGCTGTGATCAATTAATTACACAGACTCTAGAGTTAATTTTCTTGTTAAGCCATTTTCCTTCTCAAGAAGGCGATTGTCCCCAAGGGGGAAATGAAATGTACTGTAACTAGCATAATGTAACACTGAGGTTTTACAAGCAGTGCTCGGGATGTTTACTCATAAAAACAAGCTGCCTCAGTGGATTGTATCCAGGCTTAAGAGTTTAAACAACACTGTTCTCAGCTATACATATCAAATGTAAAACTCCTATAACATAGGAGAAATATTTTGTAGGGGCTCTGGCAAGCACAGCTTTTATGTCACAGTCCTACAGGAGCTGGAAAAGCTGCACATGGGACCTGCTTTACCTCTGTAGTTTTGTTGTACAATTATGCTCCCATGTGCAGTTTTAGAGTTGGGTTAGACATATCCCATTTCACTGTTCTTGTCCTGACAGTAATGCCCCACCCCAGATGCTGCTGGACTCCAACTCTCATCGACTCCAACCTGAAAAGCCAAAGATCAGGAATGGTGGGAGTTGTAGTCCAACAACATCTGGAGGGCCACGGGTTCCTCACTCCTTCTGTAAAAGATATAATTTTGGTAGATGCAGCTTATGTAACATTGCTGCAGAAATCAGAAACACTCACTGTTCTTTCAGTCTTTAATAATTTTATCAGGGATGGCTATTAACCAAGTCATAGGCCACTTGGTTCCCAAATCAATTTATTTATCTCCTGGCAATCCCGCCAAATAAAGGTATGGTAAAAAGCTTCTTGACCGAAACTAAAGTTGTTCTTAAAACATTCTAATAGAGAAAGTCTCCACATTGTAATGCTACATTTCTCCTTGTATGGGGTGCCCCAGCCATGAGCCTGCAGCTGCAAACCCCTCTTATTGCTTGATAACATGATGGAGTCAGTGTGTGCGGCAAAATACACTTGTGTGTGACAGTAGCTCCCAACAACAAAGAAGCTGGTCACCCCTGCACTAGACACAGAAAAATTCAAAATGTAAAACATGGAGCTATGTTTTCTGTATAGTCTGCAACTTTTGAGAACTTTAATTTCAGAGAGACAATCTGGAAACCTCAGTACATCAGCAAATCTTTTTACTGGTGACTCAAATTGTAAACAAATGATGTCACTGGAAAACCATTGTATGCTTTAAGAGAAATGTGTTTCCCCAAAGTTCCCTATGTCCCTTTGAGAAAATTAGTGAGAGAAATATTGAACATTCCAATAAGTAAATTTTTCAGAAGAGGGAAAGCAAAGGATTAAAGGCAGGAATTGTTAAGCAAAAATTGTTTTAAATGAATAGTAAAAGTGTTTCTGGTATCAGCATGTAAATCTGGTACAAAAAAATGCATTAGGTGCACCCTGTCATTCACCTGGTATGTTTTTGCACTGACCAATTTTATAAATCCTGTCTTATGAACCTCATACTAGTGGAAACTAAACAGAAGAGTCCCCACCCCTTCTATTCTGCTGTGACATTGTTCCCAGTATTCTGACCCATTATGCTACAAAGCTAAACAAATGGAACAGGGTTTTTTTTTAGTAGATTAGCTACAAAACCTTAATAATGGAAGCAAATGTTATTACGGGCCACTTCCACAATTGTTAACCCTCCTCCTATATTAATCACTGTACAGTATTTAAAACATGTTGCAGTTGTGCCCCCTGCTGGAAACATCCACCTCCTGTTGTATTACTTGGAGAAATGTTAAGGATTCCCTCCTACTGGGATGATTTGTGGTCTCCCATTATCAAACCCCAGGAACTGTAAATGTGGTGTTAGGTTATCAAACCCTCGAGAGTCAAGTTTCAAACAGTTGCAATCAGACTCTATTGCAATTGATCCATGTGCATTTCAAAGGAGCATGATCTTGTGGATTTCAAAACTGGTTAAATCACTGACTTTAAACCAGGGGCGGGGGAATCTGTGGCCCTCCAGATGATTTTGGACCTCACCTGGCCCCAGCCAGCATGGCCAATGGTAAGATATTATGGGAGCTATTGTCCAACAACATCGGGAGAGCCACACGTTCCAGCAGGGGCGTAGCGTCCTGCTTGGGTACCCGGGGCGGCAAGCCAAGCGGCACCCCTGGGGGCGGGGCGTCGCTCCGTGCGCATGACGTCACAATGCGCATGCGCACGGAGCGACTCCTTTGCCCCATGCCGCGGCAAAAAAAGCCACTGAAAAAACCCCTTTCAGCGGGGTTTTTTCGCCGATGCGCTCCCGGGCGGAGCTACGGCGTCGGCATGGAGGAGAGGGGCAGACCAGAGCCAGAAGGGGTGACACTCCTCCATGCTACTGGCCCGCCCCTCTCCTCCATGCCGGGGCGAAAAAAACAGCTGAAAGGGGGTGAAAGGAAGACAAAGCAGGCGCTTTTAAAGTGCCTGCTTTGTCCCCCCCCCTTTCAGCTGTTTTTTTTTGCCGCTGCCACGGTTCTCTCCCGCGCTCAGTTCTCTCCCGCGCTCAGAGAGAGTGAGTGAGCCAGGCAGGGGCAGAGAGCTGCGAGTGCGAGCGCGCGCCCCCCAGATGTTGCGCCCGGTGCAGCCGGCACCCCCTGCACCCCCCATGCTACGCCACTGCGTTCCAGATCTCTCTATTAAACAGCACTGTCTGATAATATGTCCAAGTTAAGTGATATGAACATCTGTGGTGACGTGTGAAAAAATAAATCTTAATCTAAAAAGTATTTTAGTATATAAGAGTGCATTTCTGCATATGATAATGTTTGTATTTGCTGACAGAGACAAACTATAGAAACAGTGGTGCAACATTATTTGAAGTATAAAGTTGTAGCCATGATAAGTAAGGGAACTTTACCCTCTCTTAACACTTGTAAGGCTTACAAGAGCTGCCATTTTCCTGCAAACCCTGTCTTCTAAAAAAGTTAAATTATACAGTATAATAATTTATCTCATTTTTCATTTTAAAAATGCAAATGTTTCTTCTCTTCAGCATCATGACTCCTGAAGTGACCAGATTGCTTGGCAGTAGGTCTGGTGTATCATGATTGAAGTAGTATTACCATGTTTCTCCAAAAATAAGACACCGTCTTATATATATTTTTTCCTCAAAAAAAACACAGTATGGCTTATTTTCGGGGTATGTCTTATTTTCAGGGTATGGCTTATATTTCACAAATGCGTAGAAATCCTGCTACAGCTTATTTTATGGCTACGTCTTATTTTAGGAGAAACAGGGTACTGCCAGGTGTAACAGCAAACAATGCTAACTCACTCCAGTCAAGGTGCATAGTACCCAACACTGGCTATGTTAGCCACAGGAATCAGGTAAGGTGAAAGCATGACAAATCATCCACATACACCCCCAAAACCACTGAACTTTCGCACCATTAGTAACTGCAGACATATCATATATTTTTACTTACTGAATTTTCTGCAGCAAGTGGAAATCCAGACTAAATATAAAAAAAGAAAGAAAGAAAAGTATGGGCTGGCATTTTGATGGTGACACGTGGAACATGTGAAAAATGTGTGAGCATGTGCACAAGCAGCACCAATTCCACAATGAAGAAAAATAAGGATCGCCACTTGCGGTGCAGTACTGTATATGCAGAAAATACCGGTAGCTTGGTGTGTGCGATGTTCTCAGGCAAGCGTACCACAGGAAAAATGCATACCAAATGCTAGGAGAAACGGAAGGCAAAAATAAAGGGGGTGGGGGCAAAGCTAACATCCACTGAGAACCACGGGGATTCCTTGGTGTCGAAAAAGAGCTCGCATGATAAGATAGAGAAAGGGGTTGACAAAATGAGGCAGAACTCTGCTCTGAAGCTGAGTGGGCGAGGCATAGGACTTGCCACTCGAGGAGTCCTAAACGATGGTGTCATGGGGGGCACCTGGTTGCGCCTCTCAGAAATGTGCGCCGCGGGCAATCGCCCCCCTCGCCCCGCCCACGGTACTGTTCTGCTATTATGGGATATCCTGGACTTGGGGAGGGCAGAGTAACCCTACTCCTCTACTTTCAGCACCACGACTATAAAAAAAAACCCGCTTCTCTTGCGCCTTGGTCGGCTGCTCCTGATTTGATGGCTGTCACTCAGCTTTCCCGGCCCCAGCCAGTAGGGAGGCCGCCCCACCGCCCACCTTCCTGCGGCTGAAGGGCGGGCAGCGGCGCGCCCGGCTTTGCTCCTTCTTGCCTGCTCTGAGAGGATCATCCTGCCTCAACAACGAATGGATGCCTTTCTCTCTCGCGGGCGCACAACCACGTTCTCTTCCGCGCATTCTCTCTTCGACCCTCTCCTTCTATTACGGGCAAAGGCCTTCACAGTCTATAATGCGCAAGCGCCAAGTCTCCGGCTCCCCGAGACATGCGCAGTGGTATCTCCCGTCCCGGAGAGCGTTGAATGGGCGCTTCTTCCCAGCTTTCTCTGGTGCCGGAAAGGCCGGCGGGGGGCGGACGCAAAAGTTGTTGGGAAATCAGGGGAGGACCATGAATGGCTGAGTGGAAAAGAAGAAGAAGGTAGTGTCTACCGTCCGTTGCGCGCAAATGAACACGCGAGGCAATCCCGTGTTTTGATAGCTCACAGTCCCCGCCTCCTGCCCCGACTGTTAATTTTAAGTATTATATGCAATAGATTTATTTAGTTCTCCCACTGCGTCAGCCTTCCCTTGTTTTAGACCTGAGTGCCGATTAGCTTAATTCGAACTGTAGTTGAGCATAGGAACATAGAAACAGAAGCTTGCCTCTGAGCGTGTGCAAAGTGCTAATTCCATTAATATTGTACTCCCTTACGGAGCGTCCATTTCAGTAATGCCACCCAGACCGCTTCTTCTTTTCCCAATTCCGTATTCCTGTTCTGATAGTCGTGCTGAGGATGTGACAAGGTCCCCATCTATTTTCCTGAAGTGATGCAGGTAAAATGAATAGAGATTTCATTCTCAGGCCTTCTTAGTACTGTACCTCAACAGATACGGTAAGCATTGTTTGTGTTGTGCCTGTCACGTTCCTTTTGGTGAAATTAGATTAGGGCTGCACCCTTAAACAGGCTTATTTGGAAATAAATCTGATTGAAATCAACAGGATTTACCTGTGGGGACCAAAACTGAAATCCAGGCTGATCAGACCTGGAAGCGTCCTTAGTTTATTAAAGGGGGGAAATGTTATTGTCACTCAAAATTATGTTCAGTACTAACCCTGTAATTAGATCTTTCATTTTCAAAAGGTTTCTTGTCCTTCCTAGATCATCATTGGGGGATGATGGGCATCACTCACTCCATTTCTCTGTGATCCTGCCATGGCTTGTGTGCCTTGTTCCAACACTAGCGAATTCCCCTTCTTGGCAGACAGGCATGCTCGTCTTATACTGGCCCAGATCAACAAGATGAGATGTGGGCAGCACTTCTGTGATGTGCAGCTCCAGGTTGGTGAAGAAGTATTTAAAGTCCACCGGCTTGTCTTGGCTGCAAGCAGTCCTTATTTTGCAGCTCTGTTTGCAGGAGGGATGAAAGAGTCTTCAAAGGATGTTGTACAGATCCTAGGTGTGGAGGCTGACATCTTTCAGATCCTGCTGGACTTTATTTACACAGGTAGACTTCATTTCTAAAACATTTTTGAGACCTTGTTATGCTTTGTGACAATGCCTTAGTATCCTGGAGCTTGTGAATCAAATGTATGTGCTGTTTTATAACTTCTCACTGACTACATCACAGGCATCCCCCAAATTATGTCACAGGGTCTTCATTGGTCTGAATTGTAACACTTCAGAGTTCATATGAGGAGCTCCCTTGGCTGAATGTTCATCCATAGGAAAAGTTCACTCTGCATGAAAAAATAAAATGTGAGGTAGAGGGCTTCTAATCTAGTTTTCTCTGTCATGCCAACCATGTGCTGGGGTTTGGGGATGGGTAAGGAGGAACATTTAGTCTTGTCAATGTCTATGTTCCCAGTTTGAAGTTATAATTGAGACACATTTGCAATTCTTTCTGAACAGAGCTAGCTAATTACCATAGCATTAGCTGTTTTATCATCCGTTTAGTGGGGTGGGGGGAAACATTCAATCTGTGCTATTTGGTTTACTAAAAAGGGTGCCTGTGCTGTAACGTTTCCTGATCAGTTAATTATTTTGATGGCTGATGATACTCCCCTAAGATATTAATAATGTGGCAATGATGTACGCCAGTAGTATCCTTCAAGGGACATTTACAAGTTTTGTGGTCAAGCCATATTGGCAAGATTTCGTACCAGCTGAAATAGTTCTCTGTTGTGTGTTTAGGCATAGTCAGCATTGGTGAAAGTAATGTCCAGGAGTTGATTGTGGCAGCAGACATGTTCCAACTCACGGAAGTGGTAGACCTTTGCTGTGAATTTCTGAAGGGGCAGATTGATCCTTCAAACTGCATTGGACTCTTCCAGTTCTCCGAGCAAATTGCCTGTCACGATCTGCTAGAATTCACAGAGAATTACATCCATGCCCACTTCCTGGACATCCAGGACGGAGAGGAATTCCTGGCTCTGACAAAGGACCAGCTCATTAAGATCTTGCGAAGTGAGGAACTGAGCATAGAAGATGAGTACCAGGTTTTCATAGCTGCAATGCAATGGATTCTGAAGGACCTGGGGAGAAGAAAGAAACACGTAGTGGAAATACTGGATACAGTTCGATTTCCGCTGTTACCCCCACAAAGACTCTTGAAATACATAGAAGGTAACTCAGTGTAGGGTAGTGTGTGTGTGTGTGTGTGTGTGTGTGTGTGTACTATAACTCTGTATCTAAATCTGTATATCTTTTCACATCACTCAGTGACCCATCGTGGGCTCTTTGGACTAATTTTGTGAAGCCTTAACAACTAGAAACTCTGGCATCCCAGCAGAGCTCCAAAACCTCTCAAGGCAGCTAACAACATGAAAAAAAATAACTACAACATAACAAAAGTAGTCATAAAACATTAGAAAGTACACGACCAAAATGAACAATTTCCACATAAATCATGAATAGATCTAAAATAATGATACAAAGAAACAACAGCAACAAACTCCCCCACCCCCACAAAATATGCTCCCAGTCCCATCTACCGGAAAATCCCAAATACTGACAGTTTGGTCAGGGTGAGAGGTAAGGCTGAAGACTTCTGCAGGATGGGGTGCAGATGAGTATGTGCCTAACTTCAGGTGTGCATAAAGGTAAAGGGACCCCTGACCATTAGGTCCAGTCGTGTCCGACTCTGGGGTTGCGGCGCTCATCTCGCTCTATAGGCCGAGAGCCGGCGTACAGCTTCCGGGTCATGTGGCCAGCATGACTAAGTCGCTTCTGGCGAACCAGAGCAGCGCACGGAAACACCGTTTACCTTCCCGCCCGAGCGGTACCTATTTATCTACTTGCACTTTGACGTGCTTTCAAACTGCTAGGTTGGCAGGACAGGTGTGCATACTTATAGGTAAAAAAGTGGTTTATGTATCAAAGGAAAGGGTGAAGACTGTAGTTTAACATAGAGCCTTTATACTTTTTAATCTGGTCTGGCCTGTATTCACAAAGGCTGTTAATGAGAGCCATTAATGCAGACAGCATTAGGAGTCTGGAGAACTTCTTTCTGCCTTATAGAAAGAACAAAATCTGAGCCTGGATATTTCCCAGAAGGGCTACGAGGCATTTTGCTATACAGTATATTGGCTCTAAATGGTTGGGGTTAAGGAAGCAGGAGGAAAGTGATGTATTTTAGTATATGAGTTTATTGATTGTTTTTTTGAAATGTGCTGTGACCTATGCTGAGCTCTTTGGCTGGAGGCAAGCTGCAGATCCAATAAATCAGTAGCAGGAAACATTTTTCTGCCCGCATTCCCTTCTGGGGTTCACATACTAGTGATAGGTGGGGCTGGAGGAAAAAGTTGGTAGAGCAAGGAATTTCAATTTTACCTTTGTATAGTGCACTAGTTTCTACACACACTTAAACACCTCTCTGTCTTCCATCCAGGTAAGCATGAGTCATTATCAGAGTTCAAAGACACATTCTAGCCACTCAAAAGCACCTAAAGAGAGTGTGATGCAAAGGCAGTGAGGGATGTGGCCTGGGGAGATGGTGGGTCTGGGGAAGAATAGATGGTCTGGGGAGAGTCCCAAGGGTCAGGCAGGCAGGACTGCATTTGGCCCCTGACCTGAGGTTTCCAAGCCCTGCAATAAATCAGTAACAATGTAATTGCTAAAAACTACACATCCACCTGGTTTATCTGTAGATTGACTATCACTGATTGTCCCATGCTTTTGTCTTCTCAAGGGGTTCCTGATTTCAGCCTTCGAGTGGCCCTTCAAACCCTGTTAAAAGAATACTGTGAAGTATGTAAATCTCCAAAGGAGAGCAAGGTTAGCAGTTTCCTGCAGGCGGCAAAGGCGCGTCCCAGGAGGAAAGCCAGGAAGTACCTGTATGCAGTAGGTAGGAATCCTGTCTCCTCATTAGCATTTCATGTCTCTTCAGAACCTGAACTGCTGGAGAAACGCTGCATCAGAAGAGCCTGTGAAGCTGCTAATGGTGCCTGCCATCTCTGTTTTTTTGAATAGGTGGATATACTCGCTTGCAGGGAGGCCGTTGGAGTGACAGCAGAGCTCTCAGTTGTGTGGAGCGTTTTGACACTTTCAGTCAGTACTGGACTACTGTGTCTTCTTTACACCAGGCTCGAAATGGGCTGGGAGTTGCAGTAGTCGGAGGAATGATCTATGCTATTGGAGGTAAGGGCAAAGAATTGCATTTCTGGGGGTGGGGGTGGGGGATAGGCTGTTCTTTAGTACTTGCCACACACAGGTCTTTCTTATTATTCACTTAAAGGAAGGAACTCGCCTAGAGACAACATGTAGCATTCTAAAGCCACAGTATACAAAAGGTACAATGATGTCCTGAGTTTGACAGGGAGAATATCTGGGCCTTGCCGTTTGGGATTCCTGGACTCTGGTAAAGGCTACTTTCCCAGACTTCTCCAGTCCTTGCACCATGCAGACATAAACCTATTCATTGTCTTGCTAACATATACATGTGTATTTGATTGCAGACATTCATAGGTATGTAGTCAAACACACAGCTGAAGTTCCACTCACATGTAGGGTTATCAAGGTAAAATGATCAATGACTACTCAGTGTCCCATTGTACCTTCCACCTCTGAAGATCTCTTTTTCCTGGAGGAGGCTGGGTGATCCCCTGTACTTTTTTCAGGGTGGCTGGGAAAGAAAAAACTTTGATCACATTTGCTTTTACCTTCCTGAAGCCTACATATTTTTGTATGATCACCTCTCACACTTGCGTACACACACAAACCATGGTTTGGTACTATATGGATGAGCTTGAGTGATGCATTGTGCTTGAGTGCTTTTTCCCATGCAGCTGGGAGGTACACATTGAAGAAGTTTAGATCCTGGCTTAAAACAAATTCTGATTAGCTGGTTTCGTAACAGTGGTTTGGAATTAACATATTACGAATCTTGTTTGTTTTAAATCAGGATCCCTGGTTCAGACATTACACTAAGACAGGATTCTGTAAAAGTTAAACTAAACTTAGCAGAAGGACATATCCTTACTGCATTGGGGGTGGAGGGTGTTGAGTGTGTGAGCTGGTTCTCAGCTCCTTCATCCTGATCCACATATCACTAAACCATAGTTTTGTATTAAATGGTTTACTGTTTTGCATTAAATGGTCACTGTTTCATTTATATATGCATATAAGCAACTATGAAACCTACCAGAAATTTGTGTGTAGCCAAATTAATGTAGATGCTTCAAATGATCTTCTTTCCTGCTCTACAGCCACTACTACTAAAATATGATTGCTTGTTGTCATTCAATGGCAGCTGTTTTTTGTAGGTTTAAGGAAATGTAGGAAGCTGCCTTATACTAGGTTAGACTATTTGTCCACCTAGTGCAGTTCCACTCTAATTGGAAGTAGTTCTCCAGACTCTCAGGTGGAGAGAGGTCTTTCACATCACCTGCTACCTCATCGTTTCAACAGGAGGTGCCAGAGATTTGAACCAGAAATCTTCTGCATGCAAAGTGTTTTTATTTATAAACTGGAACACCAGGCCCTCATAGGAGGCATTGCATCCAAAAGTGGAGATGTGCCTTATCTTAGTTATACTTGCTAAGGATGTGGTAAAGTTCCTGCCAAAAGTGAAAACTTAGGGCATCTGTAGTATACAGACTTCTGCTGTGTGAAATGAAAAGTTTTGTAAATACTGTTAACTGTTGAAGCATTCCATCCTGTGCTTGCAGGACACTCACTGTCCTATTAATTAACATCCTGCCATTGCTGTTCCTGCTGCATACTTTTCTTCCTTTTGCCATTTAACTCCTCAAACCTTTCAGTAGTTAGAATTTTGCAGAAATGCAATTATTGCATATTACTTAAAGAAGATGGTATGATTTACATTTTCCTTTATGCTGGATAACTTGTATTTTGGAGATAAAGTCATACCAGTTTTTTTTTTTTTTAATAATAATTTTTATTAAATTTTCAATTTTCAAAATAAAATTTTACAAACTTTAAAATAACCAATGACTTCCCTTCTTCTCCTGCATGTTACATATCATTCTCGCATATTTTCCATGCAAATCAGTTTTCCACTTTTACAGCCATCAAAAAGTATTTACTTTGCAGAAATTATCATAGTGCTGCCAGTGATTTCAGCTTTATAGTTATCTTCCATATATTCATTCATTCATTTATTTTTTAAATTAAGGATGTTCTTGATTTGCAAAGGTATATGCATTGTTTCTGTCTTGTTCTTTCCATGTAACATTTTTATACAGCATTTTCGTTAAGACATTAGGGAGAGAAGGGGAAGAGGTGTGGGTGGGGTGGGGAGATGGGTAGGATGGGGTGGCGGTATTTCTATTTTGCTTAATATATGCAGAGTTGAGTGTCAGAAGTCATACCAGTTTTGACTTGCGGTACCTGTGCACCAGAGAACCTATTTAGAAATTGGGCATTGTGGGAAGGAGAGGACCTTTGGTTTCAGAAACAGAGCATTGCATCTTGTAACTATGCTAAGATGCTCAAATGGATGAACTATTCTGCTATTAGTTGATCGATATATTGAAGAGATAGCATACAAAAGATGTTTTAACTTCTCTCTGTTCTTGCCTAAGGTGAAAAAGACTCTATGATATTTGATTGTACTGAACGTTACGATCCTATTACTAAACAGTGGGCAGCTGTAGCATCTATGAACCATCCTCGCTGTGGACTTGGAGTGTGTGCTTGTTATGGTACCATCTATGCTTTTGGCAAGTCCTTTGACTCTACAAAATCCATTACCTCCTTAAGTTAGGGGCAGAGTTTCATTAGTGTTGTGTACTGTAGAAAATAGGAATAACACCCAAACGTGTATGGTAGCAACTAACTAGTAGCTTTTCTGGTAAAGTATCCTTTTTTCAGTAGCCAAACAAATGTTTTCCTTCAGTAAATTCTTGAAGATTCCAAAGCCTGGAATATTTGTTGGTGACGTAGCTGAGAGCTGCCTTGCCTACAGCTTGCTTGCTGTCCTGTTGGAGTCTCCAGACAGTTTGCAGAGAAATTAAGCTGCAATCCTGTCCTCTGGCTTGCAGCAGCAGGGCTTGATGGGGTGGTGCAGCCAGTGCTACATCTATAGTCCTGGAAAGTAGAAATGCAGGGGGGGGGGGGGAAGAAGCCCTGATGGGACAATGGAAAATGTGCAAGAATAAATCTTGGCTCAGTGAAGATGCCTGGATTGGGTAAGTTGCTATCATGTGATAGCAGCAGGGTTGGCTCAGGATCCAATGGATCCCGTGCTGGCTCAGCCCCTTCCCCATTTGGGGGGTTTCAACACTAGCTGTTGCTAACAGAGATAATGAGATACTCATGCAGCAGAAGTTGCCCCCAGTTACTGTCACCACACAGAGGCAGCTTATGGTCCAAAATAGTTTACTGCTGCAGAAAATCAGGGTTCAGTAATACAGCCCCGGATAGCCTGTAGGCTTTGTAGATACAGATATGTACAAATAGAAAACATTTATGTTGCTCTAGCAATCTGGCCTTCCAGATGTTGGATTCCAACTTCATCAGCTCTAGCCACCTTTACATTAGATAGCCTTTTTGGCTCAGCTGTCATTGTAGCTGCTTCAAAGAGATAGAAATGTTAATAATGTTTTCTATTCCTTGCCTTCAAACTTTGGTTTTCAGGAGGCTGGGTTGGAGCAGAGATTGGCACCTCAATCGAACGTTTTGATCCTGAAGAGAATAACTGGGAAGTGGTGGGCAGCATGGCTGTGCCGCGCTACAATTTTGGGTGCTGTGAAATACAAGGTGAGGGGGCTTGGATATTTGAATAATTGTTGCTTATTGTTAATGCTGTCACAGACTACCCTTGGGCTAGTCCGGCACTCCAGCTTGTGCTAAACCCTGCAGCTAGACTGCAGATGGGGACAGACTATCGGCAGTATGTAACTCGGGTGCTCAAAAGCTTGCACTAGCCCATAGGCTATCAGGTCAGGTTCATGGTTCTTGTATTTATTTACAAGGCCCTTAAGCTGGTTCCAGGATACCTCAAGGCTTGTGGAGTGTTCTAGGAGCCAGGTAGAGAGACATGGAAGGCTGCATGTGGTATACACACTTACCTCAGATTAAGTCCCATTTGAATTGAACTTACTTCTAAGTAGGCATGCATAGAATTGAGGTGAGCATGTGGAAAGATTGATAACCTAACAAGTGGTGTGCTATCTTGAAGCATTGAGCAGACTATGTGCAACAATTTTGTTGCATTGTGCAAAAGAGCTGATTGTTTAGAAAGCAACTTCAAATTGCAATCAACAACCCACTCATTCAAGAACAGTTCTAGTAAGGAAGACCATTGAAACTCCTGGGAATTACTGAGCTGCGGATTACAGTCCACAGTGCATGTTTCCTAGAAATCCTTGAGTACCAACAGTGCTGATGTGGCATAGGTACACTGGCGGAGGAAGAGGAGTGCGGGGGGAGCGCACCGCCCCCGGAAGCGTGATCCCGGTGGGGTGCCATCGCGGCTGACCCCCCGCCCACGCTGGGCACCACGCCCCCAGGACGTGCATCATGCCCCCAGGACACGCCCCAGCCCCGTCCCTGCCTGCTCTCCGCCCCCTGGTGCCAGAGCATGAAGCTCCGCCACTGCATAGGTATAATAGAAATTCCTTACATTTCCAGGTTTAATTTATATTGTTGGGGGCATCGGTAATGAAGGAATAGAACTGTGTTCTGTCGAAGCCTATGATCCAATATCTAAGCGCTGGTCTGCACTCCCTGAAATGGGCACCAGAAGGGCATATCTGGGTGTGGCTGCTCTGAATGACTGTATCTATGCTATTGGAGGATGGAATGAGACTGAAGATGCCCTTCCAAGTGTTGAGAAGTACTCTTTTGAAGAGGTAGGTTTCAGTTCCCACAAATCAGATTCCAAGGTGTATTCGTCGTTTATGCTGGTTTGCAGTAGTTTGTCTCATTGATAGGTACAAAGAAATGAAGTTGTCAATAATGCATTCATCAGTCCCCCAATGCAGCTGAAGTCGTGTGTGTGTAAAGTTATGTTCAGATGCACATAGTTAAAGCAATGAACCTGATGTTGGCCTATACTTAGTTTAGACTTCTCAACTGAGTGACGTTCAGGAATATCCAGTTTTCCCTGTTTTCATAAGAAGCCAACTAGGTAGCGTATTACTTGACTGGTTCTTGTGGCAGCCATGAAGCCACTTTTGACCAGAGCAATATTTTAAGTCTAAGAAAACCAGATTGCTTCGGGCGGGGGGGGGGTGTTTAAATGGATAAGCATACTAAGCAGGGAGAGAGGGGGAAGTAGAGCTCCTCCCACAGCAGAAACTTTCGCCTGTTGCTGGAGGTTCTTATGTCTATATATAGCCTAGGGGTCCTACTTCCCAGGTCATGATAAGTAGACTAGTTACTATAAAATCTCATGCCACTTATGCCAAGTAGTAACTAATGGGGGTTACAGTCCTTCTGTTTTCCTGTTGTGACACCATGATGCACTTGCTTTTAAATGTGCAAATATTCCTCCCCCCCATCTCATTTTTACTCAGAATTAATTTGAATAATTGAATAATTGTACTTAGTCTCATTTGGGAGGAAGGATAGAAAAGAAATGCAACAGCAATAATAGTAAACAGTAGTAGTAAACCCTTGGGTATAGGGCAGGCATCCCCAAACTCAGCCCTCTATCTGTTTTAGGACTACAATTCCCATAATCTCTGACCACTGATCTTGTTAACTAGGGATGATGGGAGTTGTAGTCCCAAAACAGCTGGAGGGCTGAGTTTGGGGATGCCTGGTATAGGGCAGTATATCAATTTAATAAATAAAATGATGATGAAGAAGAATTGGAATTCCACTATTGGAATAGTCAGTGAATAGTCAGTTCAACACAGACCTTCCTACAGTTTCTTTACACCTGCTAACTGTAGATTTAAAGGACATCTCTGGAGAGGAACATACTACATAGAAAACATTTTTTTAATTGTTTGTTTCATTCATTAGGAGAAATGGGTAGAAGTTGCTTCAATGAAGGCCCCAAGAGCTGGAGTATGCGTTGTAGCTGTGAATGGCCTCCTTTATGCCATTGGAGGAAGGACTGCCAGTTATGATTCAGCTGCCCCAGTAACATCAGATTCTGTGGAGGTTTATAATCCGCATTTGGATACTTGGACTGAAATTGCTAACATGATCACCAGCCGCTGTGAGGGAGGTGTGGCAGTGCTCTGAAGAATAGAACACTTTAAAAGAACTAAGATTGGGGAGTGATTTTTAAGTGTTCTAGGAATGGTGACAATTTGGGCACCTTCTAAGAAAGATTGAATTTGGAGACTTCTGTTCACAGGCTCTACTGAAACCGTATGCACAGACTTCATGGGTGATTCTGGCAGTTTGTTGATGGTTGGTTGCTGCCCTTGACACTTGGGAAACCCTCTGCTGTTCATCACATGCCAAGACACAATCAGAATGCAGTTGGACTTGCTGTATTTGAAGTGGAGAAGGTTGAAATTGTCCTAACCACATTACTTCTTAATGGGGAACCTGAGCAACAGAGTTTTATTCTCATGAAAATCCACTATATTATTTATTTATGAGCAGACTTTGGCCTTCCATAGCCTAAATTAGTTTCCTTGGAGAAATGCAACAAAACGATAGAGCTATTGTTTACGTACTTGTTTGGGACTTTTGTTTTAGCTGCTCATTGCCTTTAGGAATAAGTCAAACTTGCTTACAAAATGAAAGTAGTTTACATCTCACTCTTATTTATTTATTTATTTATTTATACATACATACATACATACATATGCCACCTCTTTCCCTGATGGGACTCAAGGCAGCTTACAGATAAGAATGTTCCATTCCCTGGCTCATGTTGGGAATTAAGAATCTGCCCTTGGCTTTGGGCTTTTGTTCCACATATGCATACTTAGCTATGTAGGACTGTTTAACACAGGAGACAACTGGAATATTAAAAACCAAAAACAAATCTGTCTTCACATTTCCTTACAGACTGCCCAGTGTGACTTCCAAAGGATCCACATCATGCCCTGTGCTTCCATGGTAAAGCAAATAGTTAAAAGTAATAAAAACAAGCACAATAAAGGAGTTGGATGAGAGAGGGAAATGGCAGTAGCAAAATGATCTAACATCAGATGGTAGCCTACCAGTTCATTTGATATATCATAAATGCCTTTTCCACCTTTGTAGCGCCTTACCCCATACACAGTTACATCTGTGGAGAAGCATCACTACCGGTATTTATGGCTGAGTACTATTACCATGTCAGTGGAAAACAGTTCCCTGCCTTATGACACACAACTCTGCAAGTGAGGCACTGGATGTGCTGGACCGATGTCTTGCCCCAGTAATGCACTGGATGACAGCCAACAAACTGAAGCTCAATCCAAAGAAGACGGAGACAACTTAGACCAAATGGCTGAGAGGATGGGGTTACACTCCCTCTGAAGGAGCAGGTACATAGCTTGGGGGTACTCCTGGATCCTTTGCTGTTGCTTGAGGCTCAAGTGGCCTCGGTGGCACAGAGTGCCTTCCATCAGCTTTGGCTGGTGGCTCAGCTGCACCCCTATCTGCGCCCCTAACTTCTGTTGCCTATACTTTGGTAACCTATGTTAGTTCACTGCAATGCCTTATACATAGGGCTGCCTCTGAAGACCGTTTGGAAGCTTCAGCTGGTGCAGAATTCGGCGGCCAGGTTGCTCACTAGGGTATATTACACAGATCCTGGCCCAACTGTTTTGGCTGTCAATTAACCCAATTCAAAGTGCTGGTTTTGACCTATAAAGCCTTAAACGGCTCAGGACCACAAAATACATGAAGGACTGCTTCTTCCCATATACAGTGGTATTTGTGACCATAATCCGTTCCGGAGGTCAGTCCAGAGGTCAAAACGGATCGCTGGGAGAGGCGCCGTTGTGCGCTGGCGCAGGTGGCAATTCCCAGCTTCTGCGCATGTGCGAATGGCGATTGCTGCGCATGCGCAAACGGCAGCAAACCCGCCGGTTACTTCGGGGTTTGCCGCGGTCGTGACTTGGAACGACCATAAGAGGCGGTGGTAAGTAGAGGTTTGACTGTACTGTCCCAGACTCTGCGTTCATCATCTGAGGCCTTTCTCCGTGTGCCTCCACATGAGGTTCTGAGGGTGGCAACACAAGAACAGGCCTTTTCTGCAGTAGCTTCCCATTTGTAGAATGCTCTCCCCACAGAGCTTCACCTGGCACCTTCATTGTGTATCTTTAGAGACCAGACAAAACATACCTCTTCAACCAGTCTTTTGGTTGATTAATATTCTATAGCTTTTTAAATGTGTTTGCGGGAAGGAGGGATTGCTTTGTTGTTTTTGTTTTAAATATTTACATCCATTTTTACCTTGTACTTTATCCTGTGAACTGCCCTGAGATCTTATGATGAAGGGTGGTATATAAAACTAATCAATCAATCAATAAAATACATGCAGGTCCTGCTATTGGAACACTAATTATCCAAAATCTCAGTTATCAGAACCCAAAGAACTATACCCAAACCTTGTTATATTAACAGCTGATTCAGATATCCAAAAAGCCATTGTTTGTCTACTTCCCTATTTCTAAGGAGAAATTGGACAAATTGGAGCAGGAGAAATCAGACAAATCATTTTTTCCTTTGTTTGATTTTTGATGGCTGGCTACAGCAGTTTGGGGCAGAAACCAGGGAGGGAGTTTGGGCAAATCACAGATTACAAACGTTCCCATAGGAAATAATAAAAATCAGCTTGTTATGCAAACGCTCGCCTAACAATTTCCTGGGAATGCACTGTGTTGGAAAGCAGGACTTGTGTGTACTTTTATCACAGTCTAACCATCCTCAACTAGAAGTCCCATTTATGTAGTACTAAATATGAGGAGCTTCTAGACTGGCTGCTTACTGAGCATCCATCCCAATACATTTGCACAGAGGTTGAACACTTACTACCAGCTAGTGATTGCTATTGCAGGCTTCCGCGTTAGCAGCCCACTGATCAGGATTTAGCAGAAAGCAAGTTCCATTAAAACGAGATTTACTGCCATTTAACAACTGTAGAATTATATTAATTAAATAACATAATTGTCTATGGCTAGTAATAATTCACCCACAGCAGTTTTTAAAAATTGTGAAAGGGGAAAATATTTTACTCACTAAGAATTAGCCTATATAGAGAAACAGAAGCATACAACTTGTAGCTTAAAAAGCAATGGATGGATGGATGGCAGTTGAATAGGCTGTGGAAAAAGCAATGCAATTAGTACACCTTCCAGCTGAGCATCCCAGAAGTATTTAAAACCACAAGAGTTTGATGGCTATTGAAGTTTCTCAGCTAAACTGGACATTTGTGGTGTTCTTTCAATATTCAGTGTGTATCAGAACATTCCACATTATCAAGAAGTCTCCACAAGTCTTATCTCTGGTATAACATTCAAATAAGTAATTTTCTTGTACAGGGAGAGAGATGTGCTCCACAGCAGTGGCTCAACCACCTACCCATGGAAGATGTCCTAACTCATCTTTGCGCATTAGAGCAGAAGCATTATCCACCTCTACTAAATTGTAATTAGCAAATTCATCTTAGGTCCTCAGTATCCACCCTTCCATGGAGCTTGTTCTTCTTTCAGTCCATAAATTCAGCCATAAGTTCATAAGCAGAGAAGTCAACCAACTTTTTCTCATTCCCTCACAGTAATCTTCAGAGGGGAAAACATGTAAAACAGATTATGAAAATGGTTAAGGAGAGAGGTCCCCTCTCATTGGACAGGCCAATGCATTTTCGGTTGTTTATTTCAATACTTTCATTTCACTTGCATCACGACTTAGTCGTTTTTCTGGATACATGTTTGCAAAACATAGTGTGGTAATCAGAGAAACTGTGGCTACTATAGTCAGGATTGCCCTCATGGCTTTAAACCATTTGGGATAGGTGGGAAGAAGACTAAGATCATAATGCAAGGCTATCCCTAACCCTATTATAAGCATGAGTCCAGCTTGAGTGAGGTCATCTTTGAAAAGCAAAGCAAACCAGGCAAGTATTGAAGGAACAACACTGTTAGCCAGATTCATCCAATCAGGACTGGCAGGACTGCCTTCTGGCAAAGCAAATCCCCATCTGATCCCTCCCAGGAAAGATAGCACAGATGCACCATATGCAATCTGAGCAAACACCAACTCTGGGTAGGAGACTTTCTGGATAGCCATTAACAATGGCACTGAAACAAAGGGAATTAATCCTGCAATGCCCAAATACAGAGCAGGCTTTGGAGAGTCCTTGAGTGCGGGCATGTCATATCGCAACAAATCCAGCTGTCGTGGCTCAGGTTCCGGAGGAGGTTTCTTCTTCCAGCTGCAGCAGGAAGAATGGAAACCCTGTGCCTTGGTTATGCTGGCAGATGCCTGCCTAAGCAGCTGGGATTTTGGCAGCACAGCCAAAGGGGCAGGAGAGCCAACTGCCTTACTCCCTCCAGGTTGCAGAAGTCTTTGAAGATACATCATCTGCAATTACAAATGCAAAAACACTTCACATCACTCAGCCTTGTGGTAGCTTAAAGAACCAACTACAGGACTTCATACTTTTCAGAAGGATGCTTCATGCATCTAATAAAGTGGACCATAGTCCATAAAAGCTTATATCATTAAAAATGTATTAGTCTTTAAGGTGCCATTAGACTTTTCATTGTTTTTGCTTCAGTTCTTAATTGGGGCCTCTGCTACAGCTAAGGGTTAGCAATGAACAGTGATTTATATTTTCATTTTTTATGCATTTGTCCAAGGGAGTAGGATTCCCCACCACCACTTATGCATATTGGGAGGGATTCAACTAAGTTTTACTCAAACAGATCCATTTAAAGTAATTGACTTAATCATGTTCATTAGTTCTGTGGGTCTACTCTGAGTAAAACTTAGCTGAACACTACCCATTATCTCTAGTTAAATCCCACCAACATATGAGAAACTCACATAGGCAAGACTTGTATATTCTTTAAATTTTGCACTTCTAAAAAGCTGCAATGTAACATTTATTCCCACAGACATATATTAATTCCCTCCAACAATCGCTCCAGCACCGAGCACCCGCGGAGTGCGTCAGTCGTGGGGAGCGGTAAAACCAGAAGTCAAGGCAGCCTTCTTTCACTTCAGTGAGCAATGAGAGTTTCAATATATAAGACAGGTCTAAAAACAAACATAGATGCAACTGCTTTGGAGACTTTTACCTTGGAAGGAACTTGGAAACAACATCGCTGTAGAAGGTGAAACATTTTCAGAGATTCTGAAAGAGAGGGATGGTTAGCGAAATATGCTCTTGCATTACCTCACCTGGAGTATAATACATGGATAAGGGTGCAATCCACTGTGGCATGCTATAGTGATTCAATTTTCATCCAGCACTAGAACTGGTGGATGAAATTCAGAATATCCCAGAGACATTTGGGAGGTCAAGTCCCACACAGTCCAGCAGTCAAAGTTGCTATTTGAGGTGTGACCATATGAAATCATTTCCAGCCATACCAAGCCAGTAATGGGAACCACATGGTACTGTGGGCGTGCAAGCCCTGTGGCAGTTGCACTATTTTCGCTCCCCAGTTATGTTTAGGATTTGCTGGAACTTGGTTGCGTATGTTGGTGGATGATATCAGCAACAGTGGATATTACCACAGACCTATTAAAGCAAGATTAAAGTGGCACAGAAGCTAAAACAGGCTTGAATCCAGTGCAGTGCTGAGTGAACATCCCATCAGTGTAAATGGAAATCTCTCCCCCTTTCCTTCCCCTGCATCTGCCTCAACCTTGCCCAAATCTGCCCTGAAGGGTTTGGGAAACCCCAGAACAAATGAAGGGGCATGCAGGGGTAATCCCATTGCACAAGCAGGAATCTTGCACTGATGTGATGCTTACTTAGTGCTGCACTGGATATCAGACAAGCAAAGACATTCAAAACAAAATAGATACTATACGATATACTTGCATGTGCCCATTTATTTCCCTCCCACCCAAGTTGCTCCAAGGTAAAGGCAATGCCGGAGGCAATACAAAGTTATTGCAACCTCTCATCAGTTAATACAACCCTGTAAAGAGAAGGCTCATATTTTAAATATGTTTAACAAACCCAAGTTTCTTAAAGCCATTGTAGAATTTTAAGCCTGTGAACAAATCACGGGCCCTACCTAGTCCAATAGCCTGCTCCAGACAAGGTGTACCCCTAATAAATTGGTGCAAACTTTCTCAAAAGCAAAAGGTAACACATGCACCTTATGCACTTCCGCATAAGGTGCATGCAGAACCGCACTCTTTCGGGAATTCACTCTCCCTCCTTTCTCTAAGCATCCGGCCCCGCCAGTACTTTGCTTTTCTGCGTTTTTCTCCCACGTCTCTCGCCTGTCACAAATCCATAGAGCCTCACCCTTTAGTAGCAGGGAAAAATCGAGGGCGTTGCAAGGGGCTCCCGGTGGGCACTTTGAGCTGTAGTATCAATCGATTTGCTCACTAACTTTCACCTCTAAGCGGCAGACACAATAAACGCGACTCGCAGCCTTTGTAGATTCTTACAGAAAGCTTTCCCACAATCCAAAGCGTTTGGATTTGTTTCGTTTCGTTACAAAAACGTGCTTGGTAAAATTGTCCCCGGTGCGGAAACTGACTCTGCCTTCCCAGCGCAATTCGCGTTTTCCTAGCTTTGCTCCAAAATCAGCAACTTTTCACAACAACCTAAACACAACCTACACTCCGCCTGGAGAAGGGGCGTTTCCTGTCCCCTGCTTTAATTCTGCCGGGTGCGCGTGCATCGCGCTTAGTCTCTCGGCTTGGAACAGAGACTAGACTCCCGCCCTTGTGCACTAAAAGAAACAACGCACGCGCGGATCCTCCTCCTCGCGTTTAATGGCGTTGCAAGGCCAAAATGAAAGGCCCTATTGCCGCCATCTACAGGCAACAACATTATTGCACTTTCCTACACTTTCCCATAAAACCTTCTACGGTAGATCCCAACTCAACTTAGAATCATAGAGTTGGAAGAGACCACAAGGGCCATCCAGTCCAACCCCCTGCCAAGCAGGAAACACCATCAAAGCATTCCTGACAGGTGGCTGTCAAGCCTCTGCTTAAAGACCTCCAAAGAAGGAGACTCCACCACACTCCTTGGCAGCAAATTCCACTGTCGAACAGCTCTTACTGTCAGGAAGTTCTTCCTAATCTTTAGGTGGAATCTTCTTTCTTGTAGTTTGAATCCATTGCTCCGTGTCCGCTTCTCTGGAGCAGCAGAAAACAACCTTTCTCCCTCCTCTATATGACATCCTTTTATATATTTGAACATGGCTATCACCCCTTAACCTTCTCTTCTCCAGGCTAAACATACCCAGCTCCCTAAGCCGTTCCTCATAAGGCATCGTTTCCAGGCCTTTGACCATTTTGGTTGCCCTCCTCTGGACACGTTCCAGCTTGTCAGTATCCTTCTTGAACTGTGGTGCCCAGAACTGGACACAGTATTCCAGGTGAGGTCTGACCAGAGCGGAATACAGTGGTACTATTACTTCCCTTGATCTAGATGCTATACTCCTATTGATGCAGCCCAGAATTGCATTGGCTTTTTTAGCTGGTGCATCACACTGTTGACTCATGCCGAGTTTGTGGTCTACCAAGACTCCTAGATCCTTTTCACTTGTACTACTCTCAAGCCAGGTGTCACCCATCCTGTATTTGTGCCTTTCATTTTTTTTTTGCCCAAGTGTAGTACTTTACATTTTCCCTGTTAAAATTCATCCTGTTTGCCTTGGCCCAGTTCTCTAATCTGTTAAGGTCATTTTGAAGTGTGATCCTGTCCTCTGGGGTATTAGCCACCCCTCCCAATTTGGTGTCATCTGCAAACTTGATCAGGATGCCCTCAAGCCCATCATCCAAGTCATTGATAAAGATGTTGAATAAGACTGGGCCCAAGACAGAACCCTGTGGCACCCCACTAGTCACTTCTCTCCAGGATGAAGAGGAGCCATTGATGAGCACCCTTTGGGTTCGGTCAGTCAGCCAGTTACAAATCCACTGAATGGTAGCATTGTCTAGCCCGCATTTTACCAGCTTCTTTACAAGAATATCGTGGGGCACCTTGTCAAAGGCCTTGCTGAAATCAAGATAGGCTACATCCACAGCGTTCCCTTCGTCTACCAGGCTTGTAATTCTGTCAAAAAATGTGATCAAATTAGTCTGACATGACTTATTTTTCAGAAACCCATGCTGACTTTTAGTGATCACAGCGTTCCTTTCTAGGTGCTCACAGACTGTTTGCTTAATGATCTGCTCTAGAATCTTTCCTGGTATTGATATCAGGCTGACTGGGCGCTAATTGTTTGGGTCCTCTCTTTTCCCCCTTTTGAAAATAGGGACAACATTTGTCCTCCAGGCACTCCATAAGAAAAATAATCCACATCCAACTACATCTCTACAGTCTTCAAAATAACCATCCTTTCACCAGAGTTCCCACAGTGTGAGTTGAACAAAGTATAACCATAACTACTCCCTCTAGCTTTTTTGGGGGGGGAAATGAAAATAAATCCTACAAGGGCAAGTTCCATCTACACAAACTACACCAGACACCTGCACATTCCTGGCCATGAGCCAGTAAACTATGAACATTCCAACTCCTTATCTCAAGGCCACACTTGTTATGTCTTGGAGCAAAACCTCACAAGATGCAGATGCAGTCTCCCCTTCTTAATTTAACTGGCACCTCCATCTGCTCAAGGCATGTCTTCCCTGAGAATTGCAATGTACTTGGGCAGGAATCTGCAAACATTTTGGGAATGGAAAATGGCACATTTATCCTATGTAGAAGTGTTTGGTGGCACTCCCTGACTCTGTTTAGGATTGGGCTCCAAATATTTGAGGTTAATGCATAGAACAAATAGAATTTAAGGACACACATAAAAGGTAGGTCTGAAAAATATTCCCAGGGAATCCTCCGCTCAGTAGGTAGCAATTGCAGTCTTCTCACAGCCCTAAGAACTGCAGTCTGTTACTCAAAGATAAATACTAATCTGATCTGCTTACATGAGTCTATGCATGCTCCAGTTACACTGAAGAGCTAAACATTCTAAATACTCTTAACTACTGTCTCCTATAAGTTAGAACAGGTAGTTATTAAGCCCATGGGAAGGAAGGCATTCCAGAAGTTAACCCCAAGTGATGCTCAGACATACCTGGTGTTATTAAACTGACTATAAATGGTGATCACAGTACCCTTGTGAGTTGAGGTTGGTGTTGGTAGGCTGTATGCCTCAGTCCCTTCCAATTTCTGGAAGTGTCTGAGATAACAGGACTAGAAATAGGCAGAAGGCTGAGACGTAGAGTCACACTGATTTCATTTTTCATTACCTACAGCCAGTGCTTTTGTCTAAAAAAATGTTTAGGGGTGCTATCATTGAGACTCAAGAAAATTACCATTTTATAGTTCAAATTGGAAAAAAGATAAATGCAGTAAATGGACAAAAGTACAAAGATTCACAAAATGTTTAGGGGTATGCGTACCCCTTCGTCCCCCCAGAAAAAAGCACTGCCTACAGCACACATGTGCACAGAACATGTGCACAGCACTTGTCCCCCACCCCCTGCAAATAGGCTATTAAAAAGGCAGTCAGTGGTAATGAGGTGGCCTGGTAGGGAGGTCCCAGAACTTGGTCAATGAGGTCAAATCTTTACAAAACATACTCAAAGCCACAATAATAGAATATCAGACAGGCTTCCTCAAACTCGGCCCTCCAGGTGTTTTGAGACTACAATTCCCATCATCCCTGACCACTGGTCCTGCTAGCTAGGGATCATGGGAGTTGTAGGCCAAAATCATCTGGAGGGTCGAGTTTGAGGAAGCCTGAGTCTGCTAAAATGTATACCACAGATCAGTGGGTTTCCCACTGATATCTGGTTAGCCAGTGTGGGAAAATATTGCTGGATTAGATAGGCCTTGAGTCTCAACCTGAAGGGCTCTTCTTATGTACTTACTTGATGTTTTTACACACAAGTTGTTATGTGTCCATTCATATACACTGTATATACAATAAATAATATACAGTAGATATCAAAATGATATTAATTAAGTTATATATCATTTCTGCTATGCTAATTCTCTGGCTTGCTGTCATGCTAATTCTCTGGTTTGCTCTTCATGCTTAGTCTTGTTGCTGTTGTCCCATCCTGCTTTGCAATGAATAAGGAAGTGTGAAAGAGAGAAAGGGAGATTCAGCATTTGAAGGGAACAGCTATATTTCTGTCCATGAAATAAATATATTTTTTGAGTGCTGAGAGTACTGTAGAAAGCACTGAACAATTTTTTTTTGGGGGGGGGACATTATAGTAACTTCTACACATAAATTCATGTTTACAGCATATCTCACATCACTCTCTTTCTAGCTTCATTTGATCTTTATGGTTTGTGGCTGTATGTATAATATTTGTATTCATCAGACAGCCATAATATATTAGTTCTTTCCCCCATTAATTTCTCCTTTACTTTCAGTAACCCAATTTTCCCACCCCACGTTTGATAGCTTTATGGAAATTAATTAGCTCTGCACAACACACCAGGAATCAGAATAACAGTGAAAAATGTACAGGAGTAACCAAAGAGCTAGCATCTTTTGCCTGTCTACGGTATATGGCAAAAGAAAGCCAACCCCATGTAGTCAGCATTGTGTCAACATAAAGGAGTATAAAGCACAGGATCTGGCAGCTGCTGCTGTTTTTGCAATTTCAGTTTTCTGCATTTGCAAACAAAGATTAGGCAAAGTTTATGTCTTTTTTCCCCCTCGTTCAAAATTATTTGCTGTAATGCTATTTATTCTAATCCTAATTCTGTTTTGGAGGGCACGACTGGTTTGTCTCTTTCCCTTCCTGACAGTTAGCTATTGTCATGTAAGGTTTATGTGACAATACCTAATTATTTACTCTATAGAGTTGACCCACTTTAATCAGTGAGAGCATGGTGGAATCAGAAGACTGCAGCCTTTCTGGAGTCTGTCACTGCAAATTAGTTTGCCTGGCCCAGTTACCTAGATTTTGCTGTAGAAGAATGCATAAATTGCTTTGGCTACATTTCTTTAGGCCTGGTTTATGCACACGAACGTAAAAGTCTGGTTAGATAAAGTTGCTATTGAATCATTATTAAAATTTAAGTAGCCTGTTTGCACCATTGGGCTCGCGGTCGCTGATGAATAGAAAACTACAGACATACAAATGTTTCGGAAATCTTTTTCTTTTCATTCCTATCAGCAATATTAGGCAGGCCTGAGCGTTTCTCGGTGGCGGAATGCCTGCTTGTTCCACCGGCTTAAATTCTTTGGGAGAATAAATGAGTGCCTGGCGCTTTAAGAATGAAACTTCAGAGCCATGGCTGGGGATAAGGGCGAAGGAGGAAGAAGCGAAGTCCATAATGTATTCGGGCAGCAGGACCTTAGCGTGCGGGAAAAGCGCACAGCATCACGGAAGTAGCTGGGAAAGGCTGATTTGCCTGCAGCCTCCGATAACACAACCAGGAGGATACACGCTCACGCATGCGCAGAGCAGAAATGGAAGGCGCGCGAGAGCCCTGAACAGCCTCTTTGGTGGGCGGCACGCGAAAGACTACCTCGCCTGGCTCGGGCGAGCCAGAGCACGAGCGGCGGAAAGCGAGTGCGCGTGCGCCCCGGTCTTTGGCACGGGCTGGGCCCAGGTGGGTGTGTTTCCCCCCTCTTCCCCCCCCTCTTCGCACGCGTGAGTAGCCCCGCCCCCTCCGGCCCCCGGCCGGGCTGGGCCGGGCAGCCATTTTGGGCAGAGCTTTGTTATGGTTCGGTGTGGGGAACTCGAGCGACACAGAGAGTGAGGCGGGAGGGGGCGAGTTTGGGCCTGGTCCCGTAAGCACGGCCTTGTGTGGAGAGAAGGGAAGAGGAGCTGGACTTGAGGCGGCGCTGAGCGGCAGCCAGTGGCCTTTGGGGAGAGAGTAAGGTAGGGAGCGAGCAGGGGGAAGCCCAGAGCAGGCGAGGGGGCGGGAGCATAAACAAGTGGAGGTTCTGTTGCAGGAAAGAGCCGAGGGGGCGGCGGAGGCCCTGCGGTGTCCCTTGGCGGCCGGGAGAGTTGCTCGGGGCAGTTGCTGGTTTGCGGAAGCGTCGCGGGTGTAGCGCTCGGGACGAGGGGCTTCGCGGAGAGGTGCTTGGCAAGGGTTGGGGGGCGGGGAGGCGGCGATAGCTAAGAAGAGGGTAATGGGATGACCTGCTTGGAGGTGTCTGCGCGGGCAATTGGGGGGCAGGGAGGCGACTGGAGACTGGAAGTGTGCGAGGAAGGATCAGCTGGAGTAAAGAGTGAATAGCGGAAGGAGGAGGCTACGGTAGGCCTCTTGAGTGCAAAGTTGAGCAAGGAGGTGCGGAGTGGCCAGGGCAGGCAGTCGGTGGCATGTGATTTTCAGGGCAGGTGGGAGAGTTTTTTTGTTTTGTTTTTTTGTTGGCAGAGGGGTGAAATGGATTTGGGGTTCCAGCGTGGGTATAGGAAGGGAGAAGCTGATCAAAGCAGTTGTGAGACTAGGCTAAGGTAGGGGGCGTCTGAAGTGTGGTGTTGGGGGGGAGGCGGGGGGGGCTGTCGAGTAGGAAAGAGAATTTTATAAAGTGCGAGGAGTGATTGATTCTTTAGAGGAAAGGGGGCAAATGCTGGCTTGTTGGACAACTTGTAGACAGCTTGTTGGACAACTCGAGACAGCAAAGTGTGGTGGGTCAAAACTAGGAATATTTAAGTAAGAATGCTTGACTTGGCGTAGTTTCCCTATGGAACAGTTTTCGTTTTCTTTTTCACACACACCCGCCCCAAACAACAACAGCGACTCTGTGTTCAGGAACAAATATACAAGTGTCAGGACTGGATAATTATCTCTTGCCTTCCATGCAGACAGCCTTGTAAAATCTAGCATTGTTGTTCTTGCTGAGCAGGCTGAGAAGGAGGGAGTTGACTTGTGGGTGTGTTTGTAGGGAGGTACAAATAGAGTATTTTGAATATTAAGGCAGAAGGAAGGCATATTATACTTGTGTAATACTTCTTTGCTGCATATGACTCAAGGTAAGGAGTAGTGTGTCAGATTCTGGCAGTTACTGGTAGATTTTATTAATGCTTGAATGGAATGTGCACTTGTGTCTTTCCTGTTGGCTATATAACTCTAGATGCTGCTTGAAATTATTTGGGTGGGGGGGTGTAAAAACATTATCCTATAAAATTTGGGTAGCTGAGTTAAAATATAAATGTTAAATAGAATCTAGTGCAAATGTGGAAGTTTTGTGTCTTAAAAGAATAGTTGCTTTGCCTGTTCTGCACCAACATTACTTGGGAAATTTGTCTTTATGCCTTCCATGTAGAAGATAGTGTGAAGGAAACTGAACAATTCTTAACTTTCAAAGAGAATGTACTAAAGTAGTACTTCAGCCCAATAACCTTAACAGTAAGAATTTGCATCTAGAGCTCTTATCAAGAATACTTTAGGAACTAGTTACAGGTATCTGAAGAAGTGTGCATGCACACGAAAGCTCATACCAAGAACAAACTTAGTTGGTCTCTAAGGTGCTACTGGAAGGAATTTTTTTATTTTTTATTTTGTTTTGACTTTAGGAACTAGTTTGACTTTTAGATGCAATAGAAAAAAGAGTTCCGGTTACCAGTGTTTTCTTAGGGGTGGGGGGGAGAGACTTCAGACTTATAGGATCTACTTGTGTTTTTTTCTAGAACCCCAAGATCCATCAACCAGAGTTGGGTGCAAAAGGCATACTTAAAATTAAAGAATTCTGAGCCCAAGAATTTGTTTTTAGTACCAGACCTGAACTGAGCTGCCAGTTCTTCCACACACATATCCACTCCTTGTTGCTCCCTGCCACCCCATTTTCTTCATTTCAGCAATCTGATTTGTGCGTCTTGCTATTATTAAGCAATTGATAGTCAGAAATCGTTGCCAGCCTCCTGAAACTCACATACCGGTAGATCTTCCATTAAATCCCCAATCTCTGCACCCCTGTCTTGGGTGATCATTGCCAGGGTAAGGATGAGAACTAAGTATATTATGAAAGGATAATAGAATTTTGCAGTCATTTTGATAGGTACTTCATTTATATAAACTTGTACACACTTTTGCACGAGTCACGTGTTCTTTTTTAGATGTATCTCAAAGAGATTGGTGGGTTTGGGATTATTTGTATGTCAGCTAATACTTTTTAGTCGATTTACCATTTGCAATTCTCCCTTTCTACACAACAACCATAAGTGAAATCTAACCTTACAGTCCAAGTACTGAATGCTGCATTAACACTTCTACTAATAGTAGTAGACAGATACAACGGGTGGGTGGGGATTTTTTAATTAGATTTTGAGTTGTGTTGTCAAATTTCTGCTTCTGTTGTCATATACCCTACTGTAATGAGAAATGGAAATAAGATGAGAACTTTTCTTAAATCCTGCAAAATATTAACATTGTTATGCTAAATGCTCTTCAAATATGTCCACCCAGTTAATAGTCTGCATTCCTATTCACACTAACTTCAAGCTGCATTAAGTGTAGTGGAACTTCTGAGCTAACGTGGTTTATTGCACAGTTTTGTTTTAGATACCTGAGTTAAACCCAAGTGCTTTGTACATAGTGAAGCTTATACAGAAACTCGTTTATCACTTAGGCATTCTGGTGCTTGCTAGTTTTTCTGCCTCTGTAAATTAAGAGAAGAGTGTAAGCCTCACCACTCTGGAAGACTTCACTGCACCAGAAACTTTGACTGCCCTCGTAACAAATTGTCAATATTTCTTTACACAAGAGTAGCAGTGCAAAAACATTTAGTATTAGAAGAAACAACAGAACTGGAATATAATTCTCAAAGAGGATAGGTTTCCATTTAAGTCTCTAGAATTTTGTTAATGTTTAAGGAAAGAGATGAGAATGGCTGTGTTGCATTCAAAGCAAGTACAGTGGTACCTCTGCTTAAGTACTTAATTCGTTTCGGAGGTCCGCTCTTAACTTGAAACTGTTCTTAACCTGAAGCACCACTTTAGCTAATGGGGCCTCCCGCTGCCGCTGCGCCGCCAGAGCACAATTTCTGTTCTTATCCTGAAGCAAAGTTCTTAACCTGAAGCATTATTTCTGGGTTAGCGGAGTTCTTAACCTGAAGCGTATGTAACCTGAGGTACCACTGTACTGAAAGAGAAGCCAGTATTGCCTCACCAGTTGATTTGCATGGTATTTTGTAGCCTTTACTGACTTATGGACAACTGTTAAGGGGGAAGGAATGACTATTGTGAAAGAAATATGTTAGTCTGCTCTTTTGCTGCAATCTCTATATTTTAGAAAGAACACTGTACTTTGAAAGATAAGAGGTTTTGATACTTCCCATCTCACCACTTCCCCTTTCCCTACTCCTTTAGCTGTAAAAATAGTTGAGTACTATAAGGTAAAATCAAACTAGATTGAGACCAATGTAATGCATTTCTAGGGCACACATTTCTTTAAAAAGGTGATAAGACTGATGCCTAATTTTTATTCTCTTTCCTGGCTCCTAACATGTCTCCTACAGTAGGCTGCAGCATGTTACTAATTTGTCATTAATAATGTTAAGCTCAAGCACTTGTAGCATAACCATGTATCAGGGGTCACCAACCTTTTTGGACCATTTTGAATGTTGAGAGAATGCTGATGGTGCCAGTTACAATATGGCGGCCATGGGGGAATGGCATGGCACAAAATTAGAGAAAGTGAAGATATTGCAGATTTTCTGCCCCTGAGCAACCTCATGCTTACCATGGGAAATCAGCTGTGGAGGTACTAATGTCAAAGGCACAATAGCCTTGTTTTCCCCAATGGCAGTCCTAAACCAAAGCATAAACTGCCACCCTGTATCTACTTACATGAAAACAAGCCCTATTTTAAAAAAAGAGAAAGACTTCTGAAATAGACATGTGTACTGTGAGAAAATGGTGCATATGGGGCCTATCACATTTTTTGTAAAATTGTATAAATATGACCTTGTAACATAGTTTCAAGTACTGTATTAGGTCAGAAGAAGAAATGTAAAAACTTAAATTGTGATGGTCTTAAAATCTAAGCTTTCTTTTTGAAAGACTGTAATATGTTTGGTTCATGGTGGAAATAAAATTCTGTTATAGATAATAAAGAGAAACTCTGAAGGGTGAATTCCACTATGTATTCAATCAAACACTGGATTCACTCATGTCACACTTAAAAAAAATATTTTAAAAGTATGTAATAGATGCTACGGACAATTAATGCAGATCTTTCATTGGCTTAATTTCTGGAATGTACACAGATACTAGTATTTTACAGCTGTGTGTTTGGAAATATGGAAAGTAGTAATTCAGGTTCAGGTGTAACTGAATTACAAAGAAATGGTTAGGTGTGTAAAATGGCTGACTTGTCTTCAATTTGTCTGACATGACTTTTTAAAAAATATATTGAAACAGATTGCTTTTATTTTAGAAATATAGTACATTATTTGTTTTAAAAGGGGGAGACTCAAAACCACTTATTTAACAATGTATGGTGTTTATACCCAAATAATTTCATCTCCAAAATAGCTATGTATTTGTACAAGCATTTAAACTTGCCCATACCAAAATTGGAGCTGACTTGCAGCCCACTATGGGTTGAATCCAGCAGCCATTGGATAAATGGAGTGACTTCTACTCCTGCAGTGGAACTTGTCCTCCCCATGACCCCCAAATCTGAGGTAGTGGGTTGGGGAGGGGGGGTTCATGGACGGGGGAGGAGAAGTACATGAATGAAAGCCATTCCACTTGTGCAATGATGTTTTCAGATACAACCCAGAACATTTTAAAGCTTGGGAAGTTTTAAATAGTGTGACAGTGGAACTGGTCACCTTAGACTTTGTTTATGGATAAATATATATGTTGTGATGGTCATCACCATTTGATGTTGATAGACATCCGTATTAACCTGAGATACAAACAAGAGTCAGCATCCACACATAGCCATTTCACTCCTTCCTTCACCAGAGTGAAGCAGCCAGGAAGCTGCATCCAGACTAGGAGCCATAGTTATGGCTTTCAAACAAACCAGAGTATGAAGCCATGGTATTAAGGTGGTCACTGCATTAACTAGTTCCTAGTGTGAATGTGTCAAGAAGCTGTCGGCGGCAGCTTCCTGGCTTGCTCATTTGTGCAAAGGAAGAGGTGAAATGGTTGTATGCGAGTGCCTGAAACTTGTGTAAATCTTGATTTACTAAGCCAAGATTATCTTCTAAACATCACCCATGTATAAAGTATGCATAAATTAATATGGGTTCAGCAACCAATATGTTGACTTGGATGAAGCAACTCAATGATCAAATTTCAGTTGAGCCATGGCTTATATGTGTGGCGTTATGGATGGCAAAAATAATAATAGTCTAATAATGGCCCATTTCACAATGATATCAATAATGATGCCTCTCTTGTTTCAGTGTACAAAGAGTAAATTCTTTGTATGTTAACCTGTAGTTCTGATTTTCAAGGGTTTCATAAAAGTTTTAGTAGATTACTGTGGGACATATTAAGCTACTAGTGAAATGCTTGTTGTTGTGATGGACGTTATATGTGTGTGTGTATAAATGTACACATGTGGAGATACCGTGTACACTACACACTTTCCAGGGGCACCTGCGGTTTGTATATAGAAATACGCTCTCTTGCCTAAATAGAAATATATGATTTTTGTGGCCACAATGTAGCCTACTGTACGAAGGTAACAGTGTTCAAAACTCCCATTCTTTTAGGCACATTGTGCGACAGGAAATTGTATTAGCGTGAGCAGTTTCTGAGCTGTGGGCGCAGTACTACGCCTAAGACTGCAGTGGAAGGGAGGGAGGACCTTTTCTGACTCCCCACTTCCAGCTACTCTCTGAAGACTGGAGAAGAGACCCTCTTAAGAATATTAGGGGGGTGGGCAAGGGAAGGACTAGACCATGTGAAAAATGAACATAATATTTTAGCTGCAGTTCACTCATTTTCAGCTTTGTCTTGTTATTTAAAAAGCATTCCGTTATTGCACCCATAACCTAGGTTTAAGGTGCCATTTAGCTCCTAGCTTTCATATCTGTTTCTAACATTGGAAAGTAAGAGTTGTATTTGATATTCTGTCCACTTTTGTACCTGGCCCTTTCTGCAGTCCTTTGGCTGAGACCTTTCTCACTCCCATTTAAAAGGTTAATACCAATACAGTACCAATAACACAAGCAAGATATGATTGCATAGCATTTTGTTGGCAGTCTAGCTGCAATAATCTAAACTGCAGTTTCCAAAATATCTTCAAAAACAACCCCTTGAAAAGCTCATTGCATTATTCCAGTCTAGAAATTAACCAGCCATAGCCAGGCTGTCTCTTTTCAAGAAAGGGTTGCAGTCAGCATATCAGGCATAGCTGATAAAATGCACTACATGCCACTGAAGCAATCATACGTTAAAATGGCAAAGTTGAATCCATAAGCACCCACAGGATGCACACCTGATCCTTCAGGGAGAGTGAAATCCTTTTCAGAACTGGTTGAACAGCACCTCCCTGGGCAGATGAATCACCCACCAACAGCACTTCTATCTAGTTACAATTTATTGGTTCTCTGCCGAGTACCAGGACAGCAGTGCTTCATCAGGAATTGACAGAGCTGGGTGTCAAAAGCCCCATAACTCTATATAGGACACAGGAGTTCCTCAGCAGATAAGTTGGTGCAGAATGGGTTCCCATAAAATAAAAATCTGAAAACCACTGGTGTAAATCATAAGCACTGCAGCAGTTGTCTGAACCACCTAAGAACATCCCACCAAATCACCTTCCATCAACCATATTCAATGTTTCAGTGGAAGGAAATGAAGGTGGAAGAACCATCTCCAGAACATGGCTTGAAATTTCAGATTTAACATGACAGTTACTTGATTTGAAGCTTTCTCGGAAGTAATACATCACTCATTAGGCGAACAATCGCATAATGATCTGATGAATCTCATATTCCCCTCCTAACATTTAGTTTGGCCTTCAGTCACCGCCTCTGCTCTGCAAGTTATATTAATCACATACCTTTTGAAATTTTTATTGATCAGGGTTGGCCATACCAGTTTGAATTTTGTCATCCTAAGTAAGGGCTGTTGTTCGCTTTTGTAGAAGGTGAAAAGATGTGGTGTGAAATATTTGTACTCTGTTCTACATGAGTTGGGCCAGACTGCTGTTGCTCCTTTTTTCTGTGCTTGAAAATAGACTAGGATTTAGACTGAACCAGTGTTAGTTGATTATACTGGTTCATCGTAAATACATTCTGCCATATTAAACTGAAAGTTCAAATTCAAAATTGTTAATATATGAAGATGTTTTCTTTGGTGTGGGAATAAGTTCAGTCCTTCAAGTTCTGAGTGTCCAGATGCTAGCGCTGCTTGTGACCTATGGGCCAGTAAGTCTTAGTATGTGGCTGAACAGCACATCCAAGTGTTTTTGCCTACCAGTGTCTTCCAATACATAATTCCATTGCTCAAAATGCATTTATATGGGAAAATGCAATGTAGCACTAACTAGCAAAGAACTACAACACATGGTGTTGGAAGTTATGCAATCAAGAGATGTAAGGAACAAATTAGGTTTCAGAAGAAGTGGGATAATCTGTGTTTTTAATTGAGAACATGGTAACTGATCATTATTGGGTAGAATTAATGGAATCTGGACTGGTTTTTTGCAGCTTTCTGTTTAAGGTTAGAGAGTAAATCCCATGTGAATCACTCAGTAATTTGTGTATACCTATACGTAACAAACATTGAGCTGTAACTGTATGCATCATTGATTGGAAAGCTTTATGCATAAAACATGCAGTTTTCTAGAGTAAACTAGGCTCTTCTGCACACTCAGCTGTTTGCCATATTGGTTTATTAGTTGCGCTTAAGTCACAGTTTCCTGTGAAGTTGTGGTTTGACAAACCTTTGAAGCGTTGAAGTAAGGCACTCAAGAGGAGGTAATGAAATGGATGTATTGTCATATTGCTAACTTTCAGACTGATGAGTGATGGCTTTTCTGTCAGATTGTTGAGAGGCTCACTGGGACAGTAGGTTCATTTGATTTAAACATTTACACACAAGGTTTTGACCACTATAATATGGATGTGGCACACAAACTTGCAATACAGTGGTACCTCGGGTTAAGTACTTAATTCGTTCTGGAGGTCCGTTCTTAACCTGAAGCATACTTAACCTGAAGCACCACTTTAGCTAATGGGACCTCCTGCTGCTGCTGCACCGCCACAGCACGATTTCTGTTCTTAGTGGAGTTCTTAACCTGAAGCGTACTTAACCTGAAGCGTACTTAACCCAAGGTACCATTGTATTACATATGTATACATTTTTGAAGGGGGCATGATTTCATAGTGTTTCACTAGATATAAATTGCAAAGCCGCCAGACACGCAAATGGCCATTTTAAAACTCTTTAGAAAGGAACAGTACTAAAAACATTATAAGTAAGGGCTATTCTATGGAGATTACACTTAACTTTTTTTGTTCTCAATTCTATTGGTTATTCAGTGTCTATGGTAACATCTGTTAGGTCTTTAATAAATGCACAGGTATTTGCAGATTTACATGTAACTGCATTGTGTTAATTTAACCCCTCTCTGCTTTGCTTCTCAGGTAAACCTCTAGTAAGCTGAGCAATAGCTTGGAACTTTTATCCCAAAACAGAACCCAGTTACAACTTTGCTGAAAGAAAAATAATTTTAGTATTTGAGTTAAGTGAATAACATTTCCTCCCAAGAGTTGTAATGTTAAATTCCTGAATTATACTGTATATTAACTTTCACTTTTAGTTTAGACAAGTATATTACATCATTCATTCTCAATTGTTACTTGCTAGAAGGGTAAATACTAGTTATCCCTGGATGAGCACCCAGCTGACACCATGCATCTGTTTCAGCTGGAGAGCTGTAGTGATAGATGCCACAGCACTGCAATGTGCTTTTCTATTAATAATACTGACATTTTTGAACAGCTAAAATACAAGTACACATCCAGAAACACAATAATTGAACAATAGGACAAAAACAACCTAACTTTAGGAATGGAAGCAAGAAAAAAGTATAATCGAATCTAAAGATACATGGTATACATTCTACTTGTCTGTTTTCTTTGCCTTTGTTTTCCTTCAAGGATCCTCACTTCTGAAGGAAAAGTTGAAGTTGGGATACAACCTTATCTTGCTGCACTTAAGCTATACTCTGTATAGGAAAAAGATGTGGGGGAGATGCTTATGTGTAACATAGATCAGGAGAAGATGACTAATCAGAATCTAGAAAAGGGTTCTACATTCCCCCCCAAACAATTTAAAAGTTTGCTGCCTCTTGTATCTCACCCACTGCTTGCATACCAAATCCAACATTCCAATCCAGGCTTTCAGCTGGGTCCTAGTCTTGACACCTAATGCTTTGCTCTACGCAGCACATTTAAACCATAAGAGGAGCCCTGTTGAATCAGACCAGGGGTCTATCTAATCCAGCTTTGTGTTCTCATAGTGGCCAACAGATGGAAGCCCACCCAAAGGACATGAGTGCTATGATACACTCCCACTTGTGATCCACAGCAACTGGTTTTTAGAGGCATTCTGCCTCTGATGCTGAGGTAATATAGCAACTGTGACTAGTTATTCTAAATGCAGAGTAATGGGCATCTCTGCTTGCATGATGGAATGATTGTGAGGGCGGTGCAGGTGGATGAGAGTGGGTAAGCCTCATTGGACCAGCAGAAACCCTTGTGTTGGTTCCTGCTAGCAGAACTACTTAGCCCAACAGGTCTACTGTGAGTAAAATATAACTGAGTTCTACCCACAGGCTTTTGAGCATGCTAAAATCAAGTTACATTTTCAGTGCATTTTTTAATTAAAATAAAACTGTATAAGGCAGACATCCCCAAACTTGGCCCTCCAGCTGTTTTGGGACAATTCCCATCATCCCTGACCACTGGTCCAGTTAGCTAGGGATGATGGGAGTTGTAGTCCCAAAACAGCTGGAGGGCCAAGTTTGGGGATGCCTGGTATAAGGGAAGTGCTGCTGGCCTTATGTTCTTGCCATGGTAAACCATACTTAATGATTTACTGTGAGCATACCTTTCTGGGCTGTTACCATTTCCCTTTTAGGGCACAGTGGAAGCAAACTATGATCTCTGGCTTAGTATTGCATCTGAATTGGGAATTATTATTTATTTCACTCCCATACAGACCATGGTTTGTGAATTATGCTTTGTTTCTACTTGTGCTAGCAGAGAGAACACAACAGCCCAGCAAAACATGTTCACAATAAAACATTAAGTATGCAGTGTGATGTGTGAACTACAGTGTGTTGTCATGTCAAAAATATAACTTTGTAATAAAAATCTGAAAAGCTTTGCATTTGTTTGGATATAACATCTAAATCACATTTAGTGTTTTGATTCCCTCTAACCCCATCATATATTTAAGTTCAAATACTCTTGGGAGCAGAATGGTGTGTAGATGAACTTTTGGTCTCATTCAGCAGGGTTCATCTTAATTATTATTATTTTTTGAGATACTTCATTAGGTAAAACTAACCTATCTTTTTAGTTATGTTTACTTTAATAAGTCAGAAATGTTAAATTGGAATCTATTCAGCTTAGGGCATCAGGATATGTTTCAGGAAATCAACATTTCTTGTTTGAGTTGAATCCTGAGAAGGCTTTTGTGTGTGTGTTAATGTCTCTTGCCAAATAATGTTGAATTCCCATCTATGAGATAAGGAGTTCAATTTCCAGGTTGTGAATGGATCGTTAACCTCCCTTCCTGCCCCAATCAGTAAAAGAAAAGTTATCACTTCACTGGGGACTTGCATGAGCAGGTGTTGCTAGAGGACCACAGTTCCTGGCCATGTTGGCTGCACTGATGGGAGTTGGAGTTCAGTAAAATCTGGAGAACCACAGATTTTCCATTCCCAGCAGAGTAATTATGGGGCCAGTATATTAAATCAGTGATTCTTTTAAAAATAATGTGCCAATCTTGACATAGAACTTTTTGAATCAGGCTAGAGCGGCTTTCCCTGACTTGGAGCCCCTTCCACCCCCAACTACAACTCCAGCTAGCATAGCTAATGATTAGGGATGATGGCAATTGTAGTCCAAAATGCCATGAGAGCATCAGGCTGGAAAAGGCTAGACTAGAGAATATCAGCTTACTACTTTGCCTTGATTATAGCTCCACATTGAGCTATATGAGATCATAGAATCTTAGAGTCGGAAGGGATGCAAGGGTCATCTAGTCCAACTCCCTGCAATGCAGGAATCTCAGCTAAAGCATCCATGACAGGTGGCCATCCAACCTCTGCTTAAAAACCTCCAAGGAAGGAGAGTCTTCTACCTCTTGTGGGAGTCTGTTCCACTGCCAAACACCTCTTATTGTCAGAAAGTTTTTTTCCAAATGTTTAGTCGGAATCTCCTGACAACTTGAAGGCATTGGTTCAAGTCCTACCCTCCAGAGAGGGAGAAAACAAGCATGCTCCCTCTTCCACGTGACAGCCTTTAAGATATTTGAGCCTCTTGGGCTTGCTGATCAGAAGGTCGGCGGTTCGAATCCCCGCGATGGGGTGAACTCCCGTTGCTCGGTCCCTGCTCCTGCCAACCTAGCAGTTCGAAAGCACGTCAAAGTGCAAGTAGATAAATAGGTACCGCTCCAACGGGAAGGTAAACGGCGTTTCCATGCGCTGCTCTGGTTCGCCAGAAGCGGCTTAGTCATGCTGGCCACATAACCCGGAAGCTGTACACCGGCTCCCTCGGCCAATAAAGCAAGATGAGCGCCGCAACCCCAGAGTTGTCCGCGACTGGACCCAATGGTCAGGGGTGCCTTTACCTTTACCTATCATATCTCCTTTCCTCTTTTCCAAGCTAAACATACCCAGCTCCTTCAAGCGCTCCTTGTAAGCCTTAATTTCCAGACCCTTAATCATCTTGGTTGCCCTCTGCACATGTTCCAGCTTGTCAACTTCCTTCTTAAATTGTGGTGCCCAGAATTGGACACAGTATTCCAGGTGTGGTCTGACCAAGGCAGAATAGAATGGTACTATTACTTTGCTTGGATACTATACTTCTGTTGATGCAGCCTAGAATAGCGTTAGCTTTTTTTGCTGCTGCATTACACCGTTGACTCATGTTAAGCTTGTGGTCCACCAAGACCCCTAGATCTTTTTCACGTTTACTGCTAGTAGTCCAGGTGTCCCCCATCCTATATTTGTGCATCTGGTTCTTCCTGCCTAAGTGCAGAACCTTACATTTGTCCCTATTGAAATTCATTTTGTTAGCCTGGGCCCAGTTCTTCAGTCAAATATAACTTTAGAGGAAGTATGTATCAAAGTGAAATTCAGGCCTTAAAGAAATGAATGCTATGCAGAATACCTTAAATGCTACTGTTCTGGTTTTTTTGACCAGTAGGAAACCTTCCATAATTTACCTTTTGTGATTCTAGGCCTATAATTTCTGCCATGGTGATAAATCAACGGAACATGATATTTTTAAATTCTAAAATGCATATAATCCTTAGTGATGTGCTAGTGTTCTGTGGTGTGTATGTATGCGTCCAATTTCAAATAAGTCATAGCTTAGTAGCTGTTAGGGTTGATTAATTATAGACACTGTATTAGTGAGGGTTATTTTGATAGGTAATAGGTAATAAAATCTAAACCTTTCATAAGTTTTTCTGAGCTAGATTTACATATTCAGCATTGCATAGTATTGACTGCTCAGTCCTCATTTGGTTGACTTTGGGGGTTTTGCCCCCTTGTAAAGTGTTTTTTATATATATCTGCTAGCCTCAAGGATCCCTCTGAGCAGGCAGACAACTTTCCTTTTGTTTCTCTCTGGCCCTTTTGGGGGGGGGGGCTTTTGTCGGTATTCACTGAATTTGCAATTAGAGAGTGTTATTTGTATCCTCTGTTGGTAGTGCATGTTGGTAGACCTGTGTTTGAACATGGCGGCACCTGCAAAGTAGGTATGTCTGGAGTGTTGGAGTTCAAATCCTTATTCATGAAGCTCACAAGGTAGCTTTGATGGTGGTGGTGGTGGTAATAATAATAATAATAATAATAATAATAAATAATAATACAGTGGTACCTCAGGTTAAGTACTTAATTTGTTCTGGAGGTCTGTTTTTAACCTGAAGCGTACTTAACCTGAAGCACCACTTTAGCTAATGGGACCTCCTGCTGCTGCTGCGCCGCCAGAGCACAATTTCTGTTCTTAGCGGAGTTCTTAACCTGAAGTGTACTTAACCTGAAGCGTACTTAACCCGAGGTACCACTGTAATAATAATTTGTACCCTGCCTATCTGACTGGGTTGCCCCAGCCACTGTGGGTGGTAAAGTCTCTCAGCCTAACGTACTTCATGAAGCTATTTTATGAAGACAAAATAAGGTACCGGTAATACATGGACAGATGGGGTACAAATAGGATAACTTTCAAGTTAACAATGCTGAAATAGGGTGTTGATTGAAAATAATCACAGGTAACTTAAAAACTTGCTTGCTTCATGATTTCAGTAGAAACTGAAGAAGACATGGAAAACTTACAATATGTTATTGAGCTTTTAGATCCTTTTTGCTTCATTTACTGATAGGTAATACTGTCTTTCTTTCAGAGAATACTTCGTGAATTCTACACTTTTCAGAAGATCGTCACCCAAATTCATTATAATACACCAACTTTCTCTTTTTTAAAGCAACAACTCAACTAAATTAGTTCAGGGAGAGATTATTTTCTGGCTTAGCCCCTTACTTTTAGCTTTAATTGAATGCATTCATAGCAACAATAGGACAGAAATCATTGTGAATCTTACCTCTTCATCAAGTTGCTTTTAGTTCCTCAGCAAGGAAATTTAAGTTACATTATGTGAAAATCCTTTCAAGATAGTTTTAAGAATGTAAACAACTTTTTTAGCAACTGTGAAAGTGGTGAAGATGAGTCTTGCATTTTAGAACTTATACAAATAGAAGTTTTAACAGACATTTTCAGAATTTGCAAGATACTTCATGGTCCTGCCACCCACCTCCCCGCCCCCATTCCAAATCAAGTTGTTGCAGAAGATGAACAGAGTGGATTTGTGAAGTTCACCATTAATCATGGTGTCGTTCTGAATGCTGTGCATATCTGATAAGTACAGTTGTAATGTAAAAGCTGAGTTGCATAGCATTGTAACAACAACAGCAAAATTAATGAGGTGAATGTAGTTGTGGCTTTTCAAAAATGCACACTCCCTTTTAGGTATTTTTTTTTCTCATATAAGTGCAGAGAGCAATTAAGATGAGCAGCTAGAGGGGTGAGGGGTGCAGTCGGCACGAAGTGCGGCTTCTCGTGCTTCCTTTGGGACTCACCCTTGCCACAAAGCTGGCATAGGTGCACCCTGGAGAAGGAAGAAATCTGGAGAGCCAAGAGAAGTGCTAAAAGTGAGAGCGGTGGACTGCAGAGGCCGGACTAGGTAAGTCATTGTGGGACTTCTTTTGTTTATAGCTATATGAAAATACACAATCTTTGCGCCTTCATTTCCATCTCTGTTCGTGATATTTCACAATAGGTATGTTCAAATGATCATATCTTGATTTAATAAGAAGAAATAGGAAGTCTTGTGCACCCACATGCAGCTGCTCCTTTCCTCTCTTTGCATGAGGTGGCAAACAACAGGGAAGCCTTTAGTTAAAAATAATATCCCATTTAGTAGCTTTGGAACTCACCTGGATTTGAAGCCATGGCTTGAGGTTGCCTTCAGATGGTGTCTAGAAGCATAGAATCGTAGGTTGGAAGGGACCCGAGTCATCAAGTTCAACCCCCTGCAATGCAGGAATCTTAACTAAAGCATGACACATGACCATCCAACCTCTGCTTAAAAACCTCCATGAAGGAGAATGCACGACCTTACAAGAGTCTTTTCTACTGTTGAACAGCCCTACTGTCAGAAAGTTCTTCCTGTTTAGTCAGTATCACCTTTCTTGTAACTTGAATCCTTTGGTTTGGGCCCTAGCCTCTGGGACAGGAGAAAACAAGCTTGCTCCATCCTCCATGTGACAGTCCTTTAGATAATTGAATAAGTTTCCCAGTTCAGACAAAATGGGAAATGGGATATTGTTGACTGTAGATTTCTTGTTATGTGCTCATGCAAAAGCCATGATACCGTTTGAACATGCTTATTGTGAAAGATTTAGTGTCCAGAGGGAGACCTGAGTGAAATACTAATATTCTGGAGGGGAAATTAATACTGAATTCTTCATCAACTTTTTCTAGTTCCCAACAGCAACTATAGAGGTTGATGGAGCTCAGTTTCTAGTTTTATTGGTTTGAATTGAGCATGGAGGGTGGAAATCAACAGGAGCCATTGAACTACAGTAGTTCAGAGTGGATCTAAGTCAAATTGTATATCCTTCAATTAGCTCTTTGAAAGATACCGAGTTGTTGCCCAAGCTGTTGGGGGCAGGCCCAGTGCTGTCTTTGCTGTGTTGTCTTTGCTCTGGGAAGGGCTGACAGTGGATATGTGTTGTTCATCTTGTCTTAGATCCTGGCCATGAGGTTTGATGCCTCGCTTTATTGAAGGAGAGACACTGGACCTAAATGGCGCAGCATGACTTTGTTCCTGCCTGGCTTAACTTCTCTACACCACAGTCTGCAAAGGTAAACGATTGAATCTTGGATCAAACTCTTCAATAACATTTAGACAAGTTATGGCCAGGTTGCCTATTTGATTATGAAATGCATACATGGCTTTGTAAAATAGTTAAGTTATATTGGCCATATTGAGCCCGCATTAAAAGTGCATCAACAATAAAATGGTAGGACATTGCTACCAGAGTTGATAGCTCATTTGTCATACTAATGCTTGCATTAAAAAAACAGACAAATTGCATTCTTGGACAATTTTTCACTAATGATGTGGTGTCATCATGACATGGAAAAAGCTGCAAAACTTAAATGTAACCAATGGCCTCTTCAAACTGTTTTTTGCTTCATTGGGAAGGGTTGGTTTAAACTCTTGCGTTTTGTGTGGCTGGAATGTAGCATATTCTACAGTTACATTAATTGATCCATGCACTTTTGCCTCTGGCCACACCCACCACTGGCATGTATCCCCTGGAAGGTTCTCAGGGAATGTAGACCTTGGGTTGAAAAAGGTCTCTACCCCTGGTTTGGAACAGCCAGTCTCTCAAAGTCATGCACAGAGAAAATCCAAACATTTACCATTACAGTAACACACAAAATTGTTAATTAATGTGTGGGCAAAGTATGTGCCCTGAGGGACAAAGTGGATGTTCTGGGAACAACAAATGCTATAATATGACTGAAGCTAAGCTGGTATTGTCCTGGAAGCCAGACTACTGGGAGCCCCTTGTAAGAGTATATATATAATTTGGGTAGGGTTGTATTTACCTTTAAGATTCAAATGTGCAGCATGGGGGTGTGACATTGCTCCTGTGTGCCCAGTAGCAGCTATAGCCAGAAGTGCTTTTTGCTAGTTTTGATAGGTGCACCAGCAGTTCTCGTTCCTGGTTAGGACAGACCTGGTTGCAATAATTCACGACTTAATATCCAGATTGGATTATCATAATGCATAGAACTATTATAATGCAGAAATGAAGAATCTAAATGCAATTTTCCAATATGGGTCTTAAAATGTTTGGCAGTTGATCAATCTGTTACCCTAAAATAATAGCAAGATAACTAGCTGTCAAAGTGTATAAAAAGGCGTCAAGGAAGGAACAGATTTTACACAATTGCAAATTGTGGCTGAAGCTGGTACATAAACATATCTAGCTTTGTCTGTTGGTTCTGGTGGTCACTGGAATATCACTTTTGAACAAAGTAGGAAACAGTTTGTTGATAAACTCCTGAAAACTCATGTGGAGCTCATAATTCCAGAGCATTTGCATGTTTTGATTACAGTGGTACCTCGGGTTAAGTACTTAATTCGTTCCGGAGGTTCGTTCTTAACCTGAAGCATACTTAACCTGAAGCACCACTTTAGCTAATGGGACCTCCTGCTGCTGCTGCGCCGCCAGAGCACGATTTCTGTTCTTAGGGAGTTCTTAACCTGAAGCGTACTTAACCTGAAGTGTACTTAACCCGAGGTAACACTGTATTATTTTTCCTTAATAGGCCCCTGGAACCACTCTTGAGAAGCATGGAGAGCATCTTCCTCGGGGAGAGGGCCGCTTTGGAGTAAGCCGGAGACGCCACAACTCTTCTGATGGCTTTTTTAATAATGGTCCCCTCAGAACTGCAGGAGGTATATAAAAGGGCTCATACTAGAACTTGTACACACTGGTCTTGGGTTTTATTACTCAGTTAGGTGCTGCAAACATTTAAATGCTTGAAAAACCTGATTGAGATAAAAGTGTGGAGGTTTTCAACTTACCCAGGGCTTTGTAACAATTATTTCCTATGACAGAGTAAACTGTGAGCACTCCGCCTTATAAAAAGTAGATGGTATTCTGGTTTTTCATAATGTGCTAGGAGTCTGTTGGCATACTTAATCAAACGTCAAGAAGACAGCTGTGATAGAAGACTATAATGTCATTGCTTGTATGGTAGAATGGTTAGGGTATATTGTTCACTTGGGCTTCACAATAAAGGCTGTAGTCCCAAGATCTGGTTGGAGTAGTAAGGGTGATATTCTGAACTGACATAGAGCAGGGATGGGGGACTTTCCCCCCAGGTGGGCCAAATCTGTTTCTGCCCTACACCTTGCAGGCCAAATTTGGGCAGGGTCTCCCACCTGTCAATCACCCAATATCACAATGAGGTGATGTGCCTCTTTGAAAGAGCACTCCCAGTATGCCTTCAAAGAGGCTTGCTCCAGGATTGCTATGATGTTTGCACTGAATGCCCTGCTAAAGTGAAGAGTTTTCCCTCCCTTTGAGCATATGTTTCCATAAAAATCAACTGATGGATGGTTAGAGTGTGCCTTGCTCCAGCAAGGGAACAATGATGAGCTTGCTTCCAATTGTTCCTTTGAAGCCACTTCAATAGCTACTTATGGCATCGGGGGGGAGTAGATGGGTGTGATTTGCCAGGAGTAGCTGGGGTGCATTGTAGGTCCAAGTTGGCACACACACCAGAGGTTCCCAACCACTGATATAGTGCATTGCTGTTGCACACTGGCTTCATTAGAGATCTGTACTATGGCAAATATTTTAGGTACTGACTATCTTTATTCATACAACAATCTTCCTCTCATGCAGACTGCTGGCATCAGCCTTCCCTACACCGTCATGATTCTGTGGACTCTGGTGCTTCTAAAGGAGTTCATGTTGGGCTAGCTGGCAATCAGCCTGGCTGGTATGGTTCTTCACGAGGCCATGATGGCATGAATCAAAGAGGAGGAACTGGATCCCATCGCCACTGGAATGGCAATTTCCACTCCCGAAAGGGTTCAGCCTTTCAGGAAAAGCCACCTGCTGAGACGAGGGAGGAAAAGGAAGAAAAGGAGAAACTGCAATTTGAGGAGGAAGACTTTGTAAGTGTACAGTACTATGTTTTCAACAAGGTTTCCTGCTGATTTTTCACAAACACTGATTTCTTCTATGCTTTCATGCGTCTCTGTGTTTCCCCAAACTGCATAATGTGTGAATGCTCTGCCCCGAGAGATGTGTCCAGAACATGTGTCCACCTGCATGTTCGTAGGAAAACTCCTTTCTTTGGATATAGATGGTTAGTTCCTCCCACACGCCAGTTGGGCAACCAGTATCATTTTAGTTCCTTCCTCCTTCCAACTCGCAGCTTTCCCTAAGGCTAGATGCTGATTAGAAATACTGATTATTCCATGTCTAGACGATATAAAAAATTAAATCTTCCTTCTTTTCATGCAGTACACCTGCTTCACTTAAACCTATTTGTATCTCCAACCTAGTTCTTTAATAAACTTGCTATTTGCTCACACTGGTTTGCAGAGTAATTAAGTACAACAGCAAAGGAACATTGTCAAGATGTTGATATATAAATTGTGAGAGAATAATGTTGAATTTAAATACAATTACTGTATTAAGTTTTAAAAACTTAGTCCTAGCTAAGTAACTTGAAAATGGAGTTAATAAAATTCTGTATCATAGTAAGACATATGTTTTTCCTTTTGTTTTCTAGCCATCATTGAATCCAGAAGCTGGAAAACAGAACAGCCAGAGTAAACCAGTTGGAACTCCATCTGGTGTTTGGGGTAGGTATTGAGGCATCATCGAACAGCCATCTTCTTAGTAAAAGATATAAATTTTATTTCCATTTTCAATCTCAAGAATTCTGAAGCAGATTGAGCTGAATCTTAGAATTTTCAAAGATGCCTTGGATATTTAGTGGTAGAGTTGTACAGTCCTTGGGTCTCACCAAGAAATGCCTGTGTTCTCTTCTCTTCTCCCCCGACCCCCATCATATTTTACATTCAGCATCCTAGGCATTTAAATTCTGTCCATTCAGTATCTAGAGCACTTCTCCAATTCTTTCCAGCATTGTGGAAAGTGCTGCGTTTCCCATCTAAGCACTTCCCTTATCCAAACCACCAGACACATGGCACAAGCAAGAGAGTGATGTTTGAGCCCTGAGCCTTAAGAAGCCACATAGTCTAAAGGAAGGACTCGATTCAATGAGTTATGGATCCTTTTTAATGCCCAAAGCAGCCCATGTCATCTACTAACCATTAATCACACATCTACTGTACTAATGCTTCAGCCATATAACATCCAAAGTAGTCCTTAACATTGTTAGGCCCTATGCATATCACTGGTTACAGACATATAGCCAGAATGGAACATACTAGTTGAAAGTTAGACTTTTTGTGAGAGGCCTAAGCTAAGCATGGCTAGTTGCATCTTAGTGCTCACCTAAACTATATTGGGCATAAAGATGAGCTTGTAACAATATGCACAACTGATAATTCCTGCTGGGTCCAGGTTTGTTCCCTCCAAAGAAGAATCTCATGGAAGAATAGCAAATATAACTTGTTTCATCAGATTGCAATTATATAAAACAGTGTCCTTTAGAATTGGGCTTTATTTGAACTGAATATCCATCTTGGTTGATAACCTAAAATAAATCTATTTGTTAACTACATTTCCAGACGAGTCCTTCTCAGATCCTATCCTATGATGAGCTGTCACCAAATATTTCCTATTTGAGCAAGTGCTAAAATAACATGGCTGAGAAAAGAGTGAACTTGTAACTTTTGAGGACTATGTTTCTGCATTCCTATGATAACAAGTAGTGTCTATAAAACCATCCCTTCCCATTTGAACTAGGGATGAACTGCATTTTTAATGAAAATTTGGTGTGTTTCTCTTCCCCACCCCTTTTACTAGAAAACCCTCCTAGTGCCAAGCAACCTACCAAGATGCTGGTCATCAAAAAGGTTTCAAAAGAAGATCCTGCTGCTGCCTTCTCAGCTGCATTTACATCACCAGGGCCTCAGCTTTCAAATGGCAACAAGGCAACTACCATTGTCCCAAGTGTCTACAAAAATCTGGTTCCCAAGCCTGCAACACCCCCTTCCAAGGTATGCATAGGTTCACTCAGGTAAAAGGTAAAGGTACCACTGCAGGGGAAGTTTTAACATTCTGTTGACTAACCTAAGGGAAATATTAAATTGTGCTGTACTAAGCCTATACAATACTGTTAGAATGTAAATGGAAATAAGGGGTTGATGTTGAAGATTAAAAGTTTTTTTTTAAAAAAAACTGGTTATCTTGAGTTGGTGTTCTATATGTACTTCCCTCCTTTTCTCTTTTCTCCCCGCTCCCCAATGTGAGGATGTGCCCTCTCTCCTTTGCTGAGAAGGGCTGCATTATGACAAGCCAGCTCTCCAGTAGACACAGGAACATTTGGTATTAAGCTCCCAACAATCTCTATTTACTTGTGACTTGGGGACATATGCCAGGTTCCCTCGTTACTCCAGTTCTGCATGCTTTCTCCCCAGCTGTTCCTGGCTTCTACTTTTGTTTTCCCTGTCTTCAACTCTTAGTTTAAATGTTTTACACAGGGTGTTACCATATAATCACCATGCACAACATGTGTCCTATAGGATAAATGCAGCCCCCTCTATTTGCACACATTCAGGGGAATTCTAATTGCCCACTGTTGCACCGTCTCACCTCGTAGGAATAAGCAAGGCCTGTCAAATGCCGTCACAAGTAGAAATGGGGATGGGAAACCTTCTACATCCCTCTGACCACTTTTCTTTTCCTTCTCCTTTTCCTGTATCCGTGATGGGGCTGGTGCCATTTTTTCAGCCTGCTGACAAAAATATAAATAGTAATCAAGCAAGACAAAAAATTAAGTTACTAGATTAATTATTGATGTTGTTTTATGCAGTTTCTTGCTCCCTAATGTTACTGTATTTGTTCTCTTCTCATGGTAGCCAAGCCAATGGAAAGCTAACAGAAGTGAACATAAAACAGGCTCACTCTCCTCCAGCCGTGATTCTGCTTTTACAAGTCCAGTGTCTGTAACCAAACCTGCTGTACTGACCAGTGGCTCTGTTCTCACCTCTTCCAAAGAGGTAAGCTTGAAAGGTTGAATTGAAAGGTTGAATTAAAAAACTGGATTTGAAATTATTTGAACATCAGTGAACATACACTTATGATCACTCAGCTTAAATGACACAAATAGAAATGAGGTAGGGATGACAGGATCCCTCTGGTAAAAAGTAAACTCTGGAAGATTTGCAGCACTTTTATTCTCTCTACAGAGTCCCTCCAGCATCACCCCTCCCATTGAAATAAACTCCTCTCGCTTGACAAAGCTGATGCGCCGCACCACAGATAAGAAGAGTGAGTTCTTGAAGGCCTTGAAGGATGACCGGAATGGGGAGTTGCCAGAGCGCCATGAGAGCAACAAATTGGAGGATGTAAGAGTGCAGTTCTGGTTTTTCTTTCTAGAGTATTAAAACGATAGGGATTTTTGAGTGTGAAATGAAATGCTGTGTTAAAGGTATGGCAGAGCTGGTATTTTCCAACTGTTCTGAGAGTATGAGTTGCTTGACTTGTCTGGCAATCAGCTACCTTTTATGGGAATTTGAATTTTGGTTCTGTTCTTTGACTTGTGCATGAGGTAATAAATGGTAGTTAAAGGAGTGAGTTTTCGCATAAACAAAATGTGTCCTCTTCATGCACAGTATGTCCATTTAGCGAATAACCCTTGCAGAAATTCATTTTTAATCTATATATGCTAGTTTTTCAACAAATAAAACAAAGCTGTATTTAATTTTTAGAAATGTAAAGTGCATAACACAAAACAGTATAGAAATTTTCATTCTTCCACTCCCTAAATAATTGTGCTGGACTAACACATTAAGGTACTTGGAAGCTTTTAAAGTCTTTTTACTTTTGGAAAATGAAGGGTGATAGAGGTATTAAAGAGGACTGGCTACTGACCTTGGAAGCAAAAGACCTTATTGGTTACAATAAGGTTATAACTAAGCACTTTGTCAGATGTCTGTGCGACCAGATCTGATGTGTGCAGAATACATGGTTAAGTTATTTGTTAGGAACCCATTCACAATCCTGATAGTAGGATGCATCAAGGCTCGAAAATTGTACACATAGCACCCTGTTGCACATGTAGTTTTACTTTGCTGGATTGTGTTCTTATCAGTAGGACTTCCTTAACATTCTAGAAACTACAGCTTCTAGATATAGGGATCTTGAAAAAAAAGAATATTTTTACAATGTAATTTGTTAGTATTAATTATGGTCAGGAAGGCTGGGTATATTGATTCTTTTTCCAAAAGTATACTCCTTACAGAGCAATTTGTGCATGTTTCAAAGTCTTGTTGGTCTTATTCCATAGAAAGTGTGTTTTTTATTGGATAGATAGCAGTACAAGAGTGGTTGTTTTTATGCTATGATCTAAGAGTACTTTAGACTTATACAAGGCCCACCTAGCTCAGCAGCCTTCACCAGGCAATTTGACTTATTTTTTTCTCCCTTGCTAGATGGAGGATGGCAGCACACCAGAACCAAAGGAAAACTGGGAAGAGAATTGTCACCAGAATGGTCTTTCTCTGCCTTTAGAAGAAGGGGAGAACCTTTCTCACTCATTAGAAGCAGAACACAGGTGAGAGGGAAGACAGACTGCTGAGGAAAATCTTTTTCTACCAGCGTTGTAGATAAATTAGTGGAATAAGAGTCAGAAGTACAAGTAGAACCTGAAACTTCTTAAAGTTATATCACCAACGCAAGATATTGTCAGTTTTTGCTTCTATTGTTTGATCATGCTGTTCTTGCAGCATAGTGTGCCATTTTGCTATCCTACATTGGGTGCTCATATACTGGGAGGGTCTTTGCACAGAGGCATATTATTTCAAAGGTGATGGCAAGGGTGACTCCCTAACAGCTGTCTATCACACATAAGACCAGAATGTTTTTGTGGAATAAATCATTAAGTCCTCTGACACTACCCCAGCTGTTTGAGCACGACAGCAGATACTTAATGTCACGGCTAGATCAGGCCTACATAAACCTCTACCCAGTAACTGCTCAACCTCTGATGCTGCAGTGCTGCTCCCTCAGAGCAGGCATAGGAGTAATGGCTCCTTATCTGTTAGGGATGCTTTAGTTGTGATTCCTGCATTGCAGGGAGTTGGACTAGATAATCCTTGGGATAGCTTCCAACTCTACAGTTCTATGACTCGTAACAGGAGTAGGGAGCAAGGTGTGTTTGCCATCATTTGTCACAGCGTACCTGTTTGCAGTGATGTTGCTGCCACAAGGTAGAGTGAGTTGGGGAAGAGACATTTTCTCCCATTTGCTCTGGAAGAGGCAGATGACACAATTATTTTGCTTATAAAGGACTTTCTGTTTTTCAGTCAAATCACCCCTCAGATTTTGACATGCTGACAAGCACCTAATACATGCATGTCAGCATGCATACACAAAAAAACTATTCCTCAAGAATAGTTGCTTTCTTACTAATGATTAAAGAATACAAGAGGTGTATCCCACTCGGTTATAACCTGAGAGGGAGAAGGAGGCAACCCCATCCACTTGGCTTCTAGCTCCAGCCATCACTGGCCCAGTTCTTTCTCACATTAACCCTCAGGGAGTGGGCCTGTCACAAAAAAGCTCCCCATTCCTGCCTTATTCCTTTTTCATTCCCCAGTCCCTCATAACCGGATCATTTACTTTCATTACCTAGGTCCTTCTTCATGAAGTCATCCCATGTTCCTTTGCAGCTGAAGCATCTAGCAATGCTTGTTAAATAGAACTTAACTAGGCTATTCATGTCAAAATCAGTGGTGGGTATCTATAGGAAACATGTCAATTTTGTATGCACTGTGAGGTGAAGGTGGGTCTTTCTTCCATTGTTAATCCAACCTCTCTTTCTCAACCCACCCCATCTCCTTTAAATTGCTAGGTTATTGAAAGCAATGGGGTGGCAAGAGTACCCTGAAAATGATGAGAATTGCCTTCCCCTCACAGAGGATGAGCTCAAAGAGTTCCAAATAAAGTCAGAGCAGGTATGTTTAGCTTTTGTACTTAACATTGTTATCAGCCTTTTAGCATTGGTTGTTTCCCAGTTTTATTTCGTAAAACTTGTGAGATGATGACTGCAAAATCGTCTACTCAAAGTTACTTTTTTGCATGTGGACAAGCCTATATAGACTTTGTTTTATATGTACATAGTATTAGAGTGTACTCTGCTTTGAGCTCTGACTAGAAAAGGGAAACAAATATGAATTCATTTTCCTTTTCCGCAGCTAAGAAGAAACGGCTTTAGGAAGAATGGATTTCTTCAAGGCCGCAGCAACAGTCAACTATTCTCCCACTGGAGAAGCACTTTTAAGACAGAGTTTGAGGAGTCGGATACAGAAACAAGTAGCAGTGAAACTTCAGACGATGATGCCTGAAAATAGGCACAAAAAACCCACAGTACAAAACCAACCCAGCAAACTCAGTTTGTAGTTCAGCACATAAATCTTTGGGGTTCAAATGAAGCAGAGTTTATTCTGTCTCAAGTCTGTTCAGTTTCTTTTATTGTTGAAAACTTCATGCACAAGGGAAAGAATTATATCCCAAAGAAGAAAGCTATTGGCTTATTTTTGGTTTTGCCCTTCTATGCTTCATAGAGAACAGTCCATGCAGATGGGTGACTCATGGCCTTCTGGTGCAAGGCATAGTTTCAGTCTCATCAGGAGCAGGATGTAAGGGACTGAGTTGGGCAGCCACATGCTTCTCATACTGCCGTCCACATAGCAAAATGCTGTGCGGCAATAATGTGCTAAAACAATCATTGTCAATGACAAAATGGCTATGGAAGTTCTAATTGTGTTAAATTAATGCTAATAACATGGAACTTTTTTTATTTTGTTTTTTGGCGGCTCGGGGAGCTTCATCACTTAACCAGGCGTGTTTGGTTTTTTCTTTTTTTTCTTTTTTGGGGGTACAGCTGTAAAATATTTGGATATAGGAATTGTTTGTGTTCTTGCAACCTTGATATTCAGGGTGGATTGTAAAATATAAATTTTTGTGGGACTTCAAAGATTAAGATTATTTTGATAACATTATTTACAGATTTAAAAAAGTGACTATCACATTGAGTCTGTATGAGGGGGAAAACTACTGCAACAAATGATAACTAACTTGGAATAAATATTTTGCATCAGTTTGCCAATTCTGTGTCTCATTTCTCATGAAATACTATAGAAGTAAGGCAATTTGGCTATCCTTATTTTGTGTTATTGTGGCCTCCATATAACAGAACCTGCTTTAAAGAAAAGTATTGAGTAACTTGAGGGACGCGGGTGGCGCTGTGGGTTAAACCACAGAGCCTAGGGCTCGCCGATCAGAAGGTCGAATCCCCGCGACAGGGTGAGCTCCGGTTGCTCGGTCCCAGCTCCTGCCAACCTAGCAGTTCGAAAGCACATCAAAGTGCAAGTAGATAAATAGGTACCGCTCCAGCAGGAAGGTAAATGGCGTTTCCGTGCGCTGCTCTGGTTCGCCAGAAGCGGCTTAGTCATGCTGGCTACATGACCCGGAAGCTGTACGCCGGCTCCCTCGGCAAGTAAAGCGAGATGAGTGCTGCAACCCCAGAGTCATCTGCGACTGGACCTAATGGTCAGGGGTCCCTTTACCTTTACATAACTTGAATAAATCCTGATTTGGTTTTTAAGCAAGGAGTACCAGTTGAATAGTTGTGCTTCTCTTTCTATATGTTGAGTAACTGTGCAGAGCAATTTTACATTACAATGCAGAGATTATCAGAACTGAACATAAATTAACATCTGAGTGTAAAGTGAGGGAGAGAGGCTAAGCTGAAATGCTAATCTTTATACACTGAAGAAAATATAGAGAATTCAAACATACTTTAATTTGATACTCATTGTGTCAGTCTCAACCTAGACTAACTCACAGGGTTGTTTGAAGGATAAAATATGGGGTGGGGAACCAAGTACACACACACACACTATTTAATTTTTATACCGCCCTATACCTGCAGGTATAGGGTGGTTACAATATAAAATCACAAAATACATCAAAATATAAACAACCCAATAACCATCACCCCCATATGCTATATTGAGCTCCTTGGGGGAAAGTGGGAAATATAATAATCCACAGGCTCTAGAAACAGCTTCAATTCATAAAATTCAAAGACACAATTATTGCACACAAAGAACTTAGTTCCTTATGCTCAGGAGTTCCTTGGGCTTGAAGCTTCCTGAACAACACTCTCATTGCTACATGGTAAATCACTTCTAAAAGCAATGTACTGTATTATACAGCATGGGGACCTGCTATTCAACAACAAAACCTCACTAGGAATGTGCAATCTTATGAGGACCTTTGCATCAGACTCAACATGAACAACCAAAATATTTAATTTGCAGAAATAGCAGAAATATATTATGAATCAACATACTACAGGCAACTTAGTACAGCCACTATAGAAGAATGTGTCCTCTGCTTGCCAATATGCAGAAATCATCAGCTGCAAGTACTCTCAATCGCATGTTCAGGTAACAGCAGAGGAATGCTGACTCACCAAAGGATAAAATTTCTTGTGACTCTGGACTACTGTAATAAAAAATACACTTAGCTGAACTTGTAGGATGGCTACATAGGTTCACATGTACTTAAACATTTATCAACTCCTTTCAAATTAATTTCAACTAGGTTGCAAAAATTGCATAGTAAAATCTGGAACTTTCCTAGATTTCCTAGTAAAATCTGGAACTTTCCTAGATTGATATGACATGACTAGACTCTCAGCTGGGGATATGCCTGTTATTTGCTTGGCAAGACAGGTGATATTTCTGAAGAATCTGGCTCATGTCAGTATTCATGCACAGTGGAGGATTAGAATGGGGTATCGGGTTTTTTCCTAACCAAATCTTGGTCTCCTATTTGAGATTTTGTAGATTTTCTGCATCAGCAAAGAGTTGAACTTCAAGATCCCCATCCAACCCTGATTCTATGCTGAAATACTGGCTTTCCTGCATTGACACCTTAAAGTCTAAAGCAGATTTATTGTGGTACATGCTTTCATAAACTAGAGCCCATTTGTTAGAATGTATAAAGCGTTGTCTTCAATGTGTTTGTGTAAATGTGTATGCGTGTGTATGTATATATGGGGTGCAGTGGGTTTTTGACATATACGCAAAGCCCAAATTTATAGAAGATACCCTTATAATAGTTGTAACTGATGTTTCCTTCGTATCTAATTTAGCATCTGTCGTGGGGGGATAATGTGACTGCAGTAAGATTTGTTGAGAAATCCTAGTTTTTAATTCAAGTATTATTACTTTTGAGATCAGCACTAGCCTATTCCAAATGTTCTGGTTTCCATCTTTCTCACTGTTACAACCCTTCACTGTATGCCATTGTCGCCAATGTCATATCAAACTGAAGGATAGGCGTAGTTGGTACCACCTAAATTTTGTGTTAATCTGCCTTTACGTTTCGTTGCGTACGTATTTTTTTAAAACTACCGGATACAATTATTTTACAAGAGCCGTGTATCTTTTTAACGGTCATGCAGGAGAGGGAACATTAGCAAGCTTAGCTTGCCTGTCATGGCTGCAGAGCTGCGGAAAACAGCACGTGCGAGAAGCTCCCTTTTCTACAGCTACTGCAAGTGGAGAAACCTTCCTACGCGATTGCATGGGGCGAATAACATACCTGCGCAGAGTAGCAAAGCACAGAAGTCACCGTTAATGCGGCTTGGAGCGGTCATGCATGGCTGGGTACAAACAGCTCGCTCTCCTCCGCGCATACCCGCCATCGGAGACACTTCGGTTCTTGTCTTTGCCGCGGTAGCTTCCTTCGCCGACTGCGCAGGCGCGTCCCAGTTCGATGACGTTCAGACGCACAGACGCGCTGAGCTCACGCAAAAGGCATCGCGAGATTTGACGGGCAACAAACCGCCCCGTGATGCTTTGCGGCCTTCTCTTTGCAGTCGGCGCCTCCGGAGAAGGATGGGTGAGTAGCTTCGGAGGCCGGAGGATGAGGTCCTTCCATCCGTTTCCATCCGGCCAGGTGGTCGATCCAGCGGGGATGCAGCTCAAGTAATGGGGGACGGGGGCGTTTGCACGATTCAATGTAGGGTCTATTTGGGCTGGTGGCTCGTTTTTGCCGCTTTAATGGTTGGGCCCCGCCTCGGTCGCAGGTTGTGCCTGGGCCTGCGTGCCTTTGCCATTTTGACGCGTTGGCTGCCTACCCTGGAGGAAGAGTCTGCGGGAAGCGGCCTCCCACTCGCGTTGAGCCAAGGGCCCCCTTCGCGTTCCTTTGCCCCGTGTTGCTGTGATGAAGCATCTTCCACCGAGAATGCCGTGCGGAGACATTTTTTTACCTTGGAGAGCTGAGTAACTCTGGGCATAAGGAACTCTTGCAGTCGGCTGAGGTGAAAAGGCCCTGCTCTGTGTCGCGCGCTCGTCTTCACCATTTGGCTTTTGTTCTGTCCGCTCAGGTATCTCCAGGGACAACTGGCACAAGCGCCGCAAGACCGGGGGAAAGCGAAAGCCCTACCACAAGAAGAGGAAGTATGAGTTGGGACGACCCCCTGCCAATACCAAAGTATGTGCTTGTAGCTCTCTAAGCGAATACAGTAATTATTTGTGCAGCTAGCTGCCTCTTTGTTTTTGATATAATAATAATAATAATAATAATAATAATAATTTATTATTTGTACCCCGCCCATCTGACCGGGTCCCCCCAGCCACTCTGGGCGGCCTCCAACAAACACTAAAATACATTAAAATATTACAGATTAAAAACTTCCCTAAACAGGGCTGCCTTCAGGTGTTTTCTAAAGGTCATGTAGTTGTTGATCGCTTTGACCTCTGAAGGGATGCTCAGCTTATGACTGCAAAATTCCTGCTTAAATTAGAAAGCATATATATGTTTCTTGAAGTACTTTAGACCTCTAGGCACTGCTCAGGACCCCTCAGTATTCGTTGCAGGGGTGCTTTATTCATGAGTAACCTGAAAGAGCACACTTTAAAATGCTGATCATATGGGATTATCCTAGTTTAGAGTCATCAAAGGTTCATGCTATAAAGGAGGTTCATGTTATAAAAGATATTAATCTATTTTTGTGTGCTTGACCTGGAAGCAGTATGAATGTGCAAAAATTAGACTATATTCAGAGTAGAACTCATAAATTACAACTTAATAAAAGTGTGCCCCTGAATTTCCCAGTAGTAACAGTTCTCCAGAGTTTATTTTTCTGACTGAGTAGCATGCAGAAATTCCTTTCTTGTACTTCTGTGTATGGACCAGGATCCAATCTACATTCAAGTGCAGGGGCACTCTTGGTGGGATGCTTGACTTCAAGCAACTGAAGCACACCACAAATGTGCCATTTCACAAATTGTGTCTGAATTCCCCCTTAGACTCCATAGTGCAGCATGGGGAATTAAACACAAGTCCAAAGTCTGGTGTGCTGGAGTAGTTGCATAAATAATTAGATCTGAACCATTATATTTGGAATGGGAGGCAACTGGAGTGATGAGAGCTACACCTTAGGTGGGTGCTAGACCGTTTTGGTCATTGTTGCACTCACCAATGCTAGGGGTTGTCATAGTTACACTGACCGTGTTGCCATGTGGTTTGAGTATTTGTAAGAAGGTTTTAATGCTGCATATCCATGTGGTTTGACCCAGTCTGTTCTGTTTTGTTGTAGATTGGCCCTAGGAGAATTCACACAGTAAGGGTACGTGGAGGGAATAAAAAATACCGTGCTCTGCGTCTCGATGTTGGAAACTTCTCTTGGGGGTCTGAATGTAAGTGCAAAGTGGCTCCTCTGTGTGGCATTAGCTAGGATGGTACATACTAGTGACCTGGAAGCTAAAACAAGAGAACAGTGATGATAACTTTGACCTTAAGAGAGTTTTGGTAAATTCCTAAACTCTCGGTGATGGTAGTGTCATAGTTACCCTGAGTGAGTGCATTGTTGCTTCAAGGGCAGTTATGTAAATTTAAAGGGGAAACAAAATTGTATACTACGTTTGAGGTGTATTTTTCCAAGAATTTTATTTTGTGAATTGATTTTGATCACAGATGCTGTTAAACATTGAGTAATGCTGTGAGATGTTAAAGATGGATTGAAAAACTTCAATTCTGTAACCCAAGGGACAAGAAGGGGGGAGGCCTTGTCTAAACATTTTGTGGCTACAGAGACAGTAACAGGCAAAGAAAATCCCCTGCAGCGAAAATCAAATATTGGGTGTACATTGAGTGTGATTCCTTATTGGTGCTTTGGAGCTCCTATTTGGGTTAGTCTGCACAAAGTTTCTTACCTTATGGAAGTGTCAGATTACAATCTTGTTACTATATTTTTTCTGATTGGTGGAGATTATTTGCTTGATTACAGATTCTGTATTTCCACCATTCCATATTTAATATTGAACTTGATCATTAAAATTTTGTGCAGATGGGCAATTGGAACAGACCTTTTCATTAATTGATTGTAGACCATTGGTTTATGACCAATATTCCAGAATATCTTCCAAAGGCAAAAGGTAATCATAAATTTAAAAACAGAAGGTACAGGCACAGGTTCAGTTAATGTGGAACCTTCGACACTTGGGTTGTTTTCAACCTGGAAGGGGGTGGGGTGGGCTTATGTGCGCTCTGCCAACGTGTGAAGGCCCAGAACGCTACCCATTCACATACAGGGAGTTGCTTGTAAAGCATTTGCCTGTCACAGAAAGGGATAAGTTCTACTGAAATCGGGAAATACTGTACATTTCTAGGGCTGCTTCTATGCTATTGTTTTGTCTTATAGTAGTAGTGCAGAAAATGCTCCTTCCCTAGGGTGCTGCTCTGTAACAGATTATATTTTTTAAAAGTTGAGGTTTGCAGAAAGAGTGGGTTGGTTAAACTAGGTTCTGGGGAAATTCTTTCCAAATTGTAGTATGCAAATTCCAATTTTCCTCATGGGTGTTTTAAAAGTAGATGCAATAGAAACTTCACAGCTGTATTTTTAAAGCAGAAGCTGTACAGATTCTGCAAATTTCAACCTCCAAGGGGATTTTGGGGGTCTATCGTTTTTATGTACATGAGAGGCTCTTTTGTCATGGATTTGTATTTTGCTCTTGGAATTTGTAACATGGTCTCTTCTCTTTACAGGCTGTACCCGCAAAACCAGAATCATTGACGTAGTGTACAATGCGTCTAACAATGAGTTGGTGCGCACAAAGACCCTGGTCAAAAATTGCATTGTCCTCATTGACAGCACACCATACCGACAGTGGTATGAAGCCCACTATGCCTTGCCACTCGGGCGCAAAAAGGGTGCCAAGTTGGTATGTATTAAGTGGGCCTGCAGAGGCAGGTGATTGTCCTGTGCTTTTTAATTGTTAAGTGTTCAGCCACTGTGCCCTAGAGTTTAGGGTTCTTCTGTCTTCTGGTGAGGATACCTTTGTCCAGTTCTGCTGCTGAATGGAGAGCGATGACAGACATTAATCTGAAGAAGACATCTGACCACTCTCCATTGTTGGTTCTTGTCCAATTACAGCATCTCTTTGCTGATATGGGTACAGATGTTTTGAATTAAAAAATGCAGAAAGTTAAATGAATTCTTAATGTACACAGTGCTGGTACTGGCTCTTTCTGTTACTTGTCACTTGGCCAGACTCAGATCCTCAATATTGTAATCATAGAATCTTAAGAGTTGGAAGGGACCCCAAGGGTCATCTTGTCCAACCCTTGCAATGCAGGTATCTCAGCTAAAGTATCCATGACAGATGGCCATCCAACCTCTGCTTAAAAACCTCCAAGGAAGGCGAGTCCACCGCATCTCCACTGCTGAACAGCTCTTACTGTCAAAGTTTTTCTGAATGTTTAGTTGGAATTTACTTTCTTGGAATTTGAAGCCATTGGTTTGAGTCCTACCCTCCAGAGCAGGAGAAAGCAAGCATGCTCCCTCCTCCATGTGACAGCCCTTAATATATTTGAAGATGGCTATCTCCTCTCAGTCGCCTCTTTTCCAGGCTAAACATACCCAGCTCATTCAAGCTCCTTCAATCACTTGTTAGTAATTTATATACTGCTTAATGCCAAATGAAGCTTCTATGTTGTTTACAAAAACCAATTACATAAACATTAAATGGGTGAAATTATGGGAACTAACTACCAGTTGAACTCCAGTTCTATTCACATGCTTCTGCACTTGTTCCAGACTCCTGAAGAAGAAGAAATCTTAAACAAGAAGCGTTCAAAGAAAATTCAGAAGAAGTATGATGAAAGAAAAAAGAATGCCAAGATCAGTAGTCTTCTGGAGGAGCAGTTCCAGCAAGGGAAGCTACTTGGTGAGACTCTGAAACAGAAAAGGGCACTCTGTTTGCCAGTAGCCTAGGTGCTGTGGGCGGATGCTGTTTACCTTATAGTTATTATAAAGTTGCATTTTATTACCTTCTGGATTTCTGGAAACCCTATGGTACTAATTCAACAAATCTGACTTTGCATTGCTGATTTGCTCATTCAACTCTTGGGATAGTAGTTGGCAAAAGCTGAGAGACTACTAGAAAAGCGTTACAGGTTTTCTCAACCACGATTGCCACATGTGTAAAGCCATTCAAGTAGCAGGCAACATCGTGTTCCCTGGTGTTTTGAAGTTGGCCTTGTGACGAAAACTTTGTCCAGTTCTGCTGCTGAATGCAAGTGGTGACAATTCAAATTCTGAAGGTGACTTCATCAGGATGATTTGGGTGGTTCCTTAGACTTTGCAACTTGGGGAGGGGAGATAGTATGATCCTCCCACCCACCCCAATTTGGGAAAAAGATAGGTTCATTAGCATTAAATTGTTTTGTCTCCTGAGGTTAGTGATGATGTCCTGGCAAGAAGTACATTACACAGGGAAAAGCTGCTCAGTTCTTACTAGATATTTCCCCATTTCTAATATGATTTCATTTTGCAGCTTGTATTGCCTCCCGGCCTGGGCAGTGTGGTCGAGCAGATGGATATCTTCTGGAAGGCAAGGAACTAGAGTTCTACTTGAGGAAGATCAAAGCCAGGAAAGGCAAATGAACAGTCACTGTATCTAATGTGCTGAATAAATACAGAGTCTTGTATAAATGATTGATGTGATTATTTATGGACAGTGAGGCAAAAGACTGAGTATGGTTTACTGTGACCATGTGAACGTGTTGGTTGCTGGTGAGGAGCTCACACCTTTGCTTTTTCCCAGGATTTTTAAGTGCTATGGGATGAAAGCTAATGCAAGGTTTGTCTTAATATGTCTTCTGAACCTCGGATCCTAGTTAGGGTTTCTCCTCCTTAACCATGATCTGTAGCCAAGGTTTTTCCTGTGGTTACAGGTTGTGGTTAAGGAGGAGACACATTAACCAGGATCCTGGGTTTGGACAAAATACTAAGTCAGACATTTGCTTAGCTGCTGTGCTACATTGATATTAAAAGCCCAAGGAGCAGTTGCAACCTCCTGTTTGGGAGCTAGTGCATTCACACGTAAGTATGCTTGTATGGAAGTTTTTTTAAAAAATGAGTGAAAGTTGTTTGACTAGATAGCGTTATCCGCCTTAAAAAGCACATGCTGTTCTAATGGTAGGTTCAGGCTTTTCCTTACCACTATACTAAAATGCCACCCTTCGAGCTGTGATTTTGGCAGGCAGGATTGCTGAATGGGATTCTTCACAGTGTAGAATTGGTGGTCTCCAACTGCCATCAGGCATGCCTACTAATACCGGCACTACTCCCTCCAACATACATTGAGGGGATGTGGGTTCACTTTTGTTTAAAATAGTAAATAAGTAACTAAGGACTTAATGACCATCAATCTGCCATGGTGGTTTCATTTGTGTGTTGAGTACTCTGTAGTATAACAGCAGCAATGTCAGCAAAGTTTTGCTTTGCATTTACTTCTTTGCTAAATTGCCCAAGTCTTAAAGCTAATAACTTAAGTTTCCCTGAATAGGGTTGATGCTCTATACTTAGGTGTGATGAACTGTCATTATGCAGTATGTGGCTATAAATGTCAGCAGCACAGCTGTGTTGTGTGCTATTTGTTCTCCCAGTTCCCTTGCAACATGAGCTTTGTAGTGTGCACTTCAAAATATCCTGCTTTTGGTGGCCCCCATGGAGAACAGATTTTCAAGTCTTCATCCTCTTCCAATGCATAGCATACATTTCTAATGATTAGGTATGTGCACAGGGTATTAATGAATGGAAGCTGAGAAAATTATTAATGAGTTTGTTGCATTGTTGGCAGTTGAACTGCCCAAATTGGAAGTTGTTAGTTGCATTTTTTACATGATTAGTACTACATTTAGCAACAAAACTGGTGCACTGCTAAGTGCCTGGATTGTCTTCTTCGTGACATTCTGGTCTCATTCCAGTGCAAGATTAACTCCCTTCTAGCAGAAGGGCCAGGCCTCTTTCCAAAGGTCTGGTCCTTTCGAAGGCTGGGAACAATACTATCTTCTAACAGTTACCGGTACATTTTTATCTGAGAGGGTAAGGACAAATTATATGAATGGAAGCATGAATCTAAGCACATACTGGACAAATAAATAGCTTGCTTATTTGGGTTTGGACAGATAGCAAATCTCCAGACTTCCACATAACTCTACAAAAAGCATATACAGTGCTCAACCCACTATTAAAATTTGAGGGGTGGGCAACATGTAATCTTAAAAACAAATGTAAGATTTTTATGGGTGGCACATGTATGTGTCACCATGTTGCACTCTGCTTTTTGACTGCACAGCAGCCAGTCAGACATGTGCAACACTTATCCATATTTGCTGCTTTTAGAACTGCATTGATCATAAAATTGGTACGATAATGACTGAACAGTATGCAACTGGAATGGATACAATAATAGTCTAATAGTTTTATTCAGGAGATTATCCTAAGAAAGGTATCTTGTGTGTACTGTATAGCTCTAGGAATGGTCATATGGTCAGATATCAATGCCTTCATTCACAGCCCCTTTTCAGGCTGCACTCAAATATGCTTACTAAGAAGTAAGCCCCATTCACCTATTTACTAATAAATATGCATATTTATACTAATATGAGGAGGGATAGTGCAATCCTGTATATGCCTACTCAGAAGTAAATTATTTTGAGTTCATTAACTCACTGGTAAATAAGTATAGGATTGCAGCCTTACAATAAACATTTTGAAAGTAAGCTTTGAATTTGTTTCATTGCGCTTCCCTAGAATTTCCTCCCAGTATTTCAGTTTAACCACACACATTTCTCCATTGAAAAAATCTTTCAGCTATTTATACAGCATGTGCAAATGATTTACTTTAATTTTTATTTATCAAACAAATCAAATCTTCAGCTGAGAGTGCTGATTCAAAAAAGCTGCATCACTGCGAGTACCTGTTCATTCAAGCTTTTTTTTTATCTGTTCAAGGACAACTCTGCTAGGTGAAAGGATGTTTGTGTGTGTGTGTGCATATGTCAGTACTTTCTTCCTATTTCAGGACCCACAAAGTAATTACAGTGTGGAAGCACTGCTTCGCAGCATGTGGTTGGGCTAAACAAATACTTCAAATCCTTATATTGTTCCTACCCATAGACGGTTGTCTTGAGTTATTTCTCGAGTACGTGGCGTTCAATATGAGAATGGGCAGCTGCAAATCTTTGGCATTAGTAGTGTTTTTATCCATGTATGCATGTTTGGATGGGTCCAGTACAAGAGAAACTTTCCCTATGTGGCTTGAGTGGGGCATTAGTCCTAAATCCTGCCTTAAAAAACCATGCTAGTGGGCCTTAGCTAGATGGCTGGTCACTGATACTGATCTCATCTGGGGGCTCCACCACTGTGATGCTGGGCAGCTCCTTTCTCCAAATCTCAGCATTTGTGTTCTTATGGGGGACTTTGAGGTGGGAGCCAGGAGAAGAGGTCTCGCTAAGCCTGGTCTCTTCGTCCTCCATGTCTTCTTCGTCGATGCGACCAACTGCTTCAGGATCTTCCCTGCGGTAGAAGCTGGGGCTGGAAGAGGGGAAGGTGCCCTCTGTCCTTAGGCGCAGTAGCTGAGGATGCTGAATCCGACTGCCCTTGCCAAAATTTTTGAGGCTGACTGCAGGAGAGGCAGCTGCAGTAAGGAAGCGGTTGAGCAGGGGAGTCTGAATGCGGCTCATGCTGGGTGATGCTTCCACCTGCTGGCTCTGCTCTGGGTCATCACTCATCCTGCAGAAGGGGAACAGACTGGGTAAAGTAAACACACCTGATTGCAGCACTGAAATTGGTCCATACCAGGGGTCAGCAAACCTTTTCAGCAGGGGGCCTGTCCACTGTCCCTCAGACCTTGTGGGGGGCGGACTATTTTGAAGGGGGGAAATGAACGAATTCCTATGCCCCATAAAAGCACACATTCTATTCATGTAAAAACACGCTGATTCCTGGACTGTCTGCGGGCCAGATTTAGAAGGCGATTGAGCCGGATCTGGCCCCCAGGCCTTAGTTTGCCTACCCATGGTCCATACCATCAGATTTCCTACTACAAAGTAAAATTCAAATGAAAATGATGTGACAGTATTAGTGGGGTGGATGCATTCATTCAATCTTTCCAAATGATCTGATATTGTAGGTTCTTGTATCTAAAAAGTGGTTGGGCCTGTATCTAACCAGGATTTGGATTAGGCCACTTTGCCATTTTTGGATATGGCCCTGTGTTGCTCACCGTATGCATCCTGTGTTCACTATGCATTGTGCAAATACTCCCTCTTAACACTGGATTCAGGGCTAATTGTAAATCAAAGCTCTATAAGTAAAGGCTGAGGTGGTAAAATGCAATCCAGGAAAATTGTTCCCTCCCTTATAACTGATGGAAAAGATTGAATCTGGCAACATTGCCAGGCTCAGGTTGTCAGCCTTTTGCCATGGCAACACAGCTGAACTTACCGCATGTCAAAGGTAGAACCCATGAAGGAAGGTTTCAAGGTCTCTGCCACTGTGGCCATTGTGTATGGGGGCTGAGCTGTAGATTCATTCCAGTATTTGTCTTTTCCAGTTGGTGGTAAGTTCTGATACATGTCATCCACCGAAAGGAAAGACACCTGAGCAGACAGGAATATTTCTCTCACCAAAGGAGACCTGCATAAGACTTGTAATTGCTTTAATTACTATTGTGCTTTAACACAAGGTTCTCAATAGGAAGAAGTATCAAAAGAACACCAGCAATATAAGAGGCAGCTAAATAAAAATGCTTCTGTCTCAGATCAACAGTCACACACTCTTTTAACTAAGATTGATTACATTTATTCATTGCTTTGTACAAAAAGTCTCAAAGTGACTTGCAAATCTGTAAAATGCAAACAAAAATCAGTTAATAACCAGAAAGAAAACAAGATCCAATAAACATGATCATAGAGTGATCCCCATAATACTACAAAAAGGACAAATCACCTCACTAAATGCCACTTTTTCTGTGTGTTACTGGAGATTTGAAGTAAGCCAATTGGTTGTCCCAATAAAAGGTGAACTGGGTTATGTCCACGCCTACAAGAGGATCTTGTGTACTATCGAAAGTATCCTGTCAAAAGTGGGAAGGGGAGCATTAATAGACAAACTGAATATTCAGAGCCCTATATTCAGCATAGGGATGCGGGTGGCGCTGTGGGTTAAACCACTAAGCCTAGGGCTTGCAGATCAGAAGGTTGGCAGTTCGAATCCCCACGACGGGGTAAGCTCCCATTGCTCGGTCCTTGCTCCTGCCAACCTAGCAGTTCGAAAGCATGAAGTGCAAGTAGATAAATAGGTACCGCTCCGGCGGGAAGGTAAGCGGCATTTCCGTGCGCTGCTCTGGTTGCCAGAAGCAGATTAGTCATGCTGGCCACATGACCTGGAAGCTGTACACCGGCTCCCTTGGCCAATAAAGCGAGATGAGCGCCGCAACCCCAGAGTCATCCACGACTGGACCTAATGGTCAGGGGTCTCTTTACCTTATATTCAGCATCAAGATACTATTGATCAATTTGATCAATTGATTGTTTGCATTCATTGCTTTGCATAAAAAGTTTAGAGAAAGATAAAGGCTCAGACTGGATAGCAGAAATGGGAAAGGTGGTATACACAGAGGTAGAACAGTATAGATGACAAATAGCTTACCAGATTTTTCAGGCCAGCATGGCAGTCATTAAGCATTATATTAAAAAATACCCAAACACCCAGGATGCCAAGTTGTATGCTGGATATACGGTACTTGTGTGAAGTGTGACTAACATATTTTCCCTCATAGTCCTGTGTTTTAAGACTCACTTGAAGGTTCCTGTCTATCAGTTTGTTAGTTTCAAAGTCATCATCATCCTCTCCGAAGGGATTAATTATCTGTTCTGCCACCTATAGGAAAAGAAAGTTGTAGCATATGAATATTCCGTATTTGAAAGTTGGAGGCAGCTGAGTGGCATTAGAGCCCACTTCTCTTTACAGTACTGTAAAATCCAGAAGGGACAGAATCTGCAGATGGTGACAGCCTCTTGAACCCCTGAATCTTCCCATCTGTTTCAAACAGTGCATGGGACCCACTGATGCTCACAGCAACTCTGTCTCAGCACCCCATCTACAGTAATAAAGTGCAAGTGTCTCTGCGACCAGTCCCTGTGTCCGTCCCTGTGTCCTACTGCGCATGTGCCCCACGGACACAGGGATTGGAGCGCAGAGACTTCGGGCGGCCGGGCGAAACTGCGCATGTGCCCCACGGGCACAGGGATTGGAGCGCAGAGACTTTGGGCGGCCGGGCTGTTGAAGCGGCAGGTGCGCGCTCGTGTGGACTTACTTCTAAGCGGCAGCGGCCGTTACAAGTGGCGGCTGAGTTGGCCTGCCGGGGCCTGGCTGGTGCCAGTGCCGCCGCCGCGATGCGCCTCCTCTGCTGCCTGCTGAAGGGCCATTCGGCGCTGGCCGGGGCGCCCAAGTACATCAAGCACTTCAGCAAGTTCTCGCCATCCCCGCTTTCCATGATGTTCTAGCGCCCGTTAATTTAGCGGGCTTAAAGTCTACTAGTATCTTATAATTTGAAGACTGAAGATCAAGTCAAATGAAGCCATCTGCATGGAAAATGGGAGCCAAAATCCTCACCTTCAGCCAACCAGCATAGAAGAAGAACTGTAGAAGAGTGGGTAAGGGAACATACAGATCTAGGTCCTCATCTTTTTTTGTCATTGTTTTGTTTTGACTTGGGTCCACAGGTTGTAGGAACTGACGCCCAATCACACACAAAGCAAAGAAGGAATAGACAGCGATGGTGACCACCTGTGGAGAAGCGGCTGTTAAATGTTTGCCAGGGTTTCAAGAGAGCATCATGGAACTATGCTTTTCATTGCAGAAACCAAAACATTCTCCTACAGTACAGGAGGTCTGCACATTATGCGCTAACATGTCCTGCGCACCCTACCAATTCAAAAACAATTAAACTGGCACTTTCACAAACTGATCTATTTCCTAGCTTGTTAGTCAGCCGTTTCCCAACGAACATCAAATATTTTGGAGCTGGAAACTTGTTCCTTTCTTTTGCAATAAAAAATGAGATGTTAAGTAAAGCTAAGTAGAGTTGTGCTGTGGAGATGCACCAAGAGAGACAGATTTAGAAAGTGTATGGGAAAAGTAACCTTTACTCATAGGAACAAAACTGCTACTGAGAGATGAGCTTTGAGATGTGCAAGAGTATCCAGAGGATGTGGAGTGCTCCTCGCTCACCTGTGTGTACACCAAGGGGATGCTTATCCAGTCATAGTGGAAAAGCATGCTGCATTTGGAGCGGTAGAGGTTCAGTTCCTGGACAGAGAAAGACAGGTGGTTATTTCACGTTTGCATAGCTGGTAAAGCAACTCCACTGCAATACTCACTTCTTGAGAGTGAAATCCCAAGCCTCCTAAACCACCTTTCTTTCTGCCTGTCAATATTATTAAACTGATAATACTTTGCTTTTTCAATTGGGCCGAGAAATAAGCACTGGCTAAATTAGTCTGAGGCCACACCCAAACCATACATTTAAAGCACTCATTTCTCTTCAATAGTCATGGAAAATCCTGGGAACTGTAGTCTATTAAGGGTTCTTTGAGGTTCATGACTGTGAAAGCAGTATAAGAGTGCCCTATGCCTTTTGGTGGGAATTAATCACTTACGTTAAAGCAAATCACAGTGCTCCAAAGCATTAAATTTTGAACTCAACCGCAAGTTGTGGAATTCACTTTTGTATTACCTAATTGTGGGTATTATATGTACAGCTATCAGATGGTCTAGCACTCCTGTTTTTCTTAACTGTATCTCCCAACCCTTCTTTGTTCTTATTGTTCTAAATAAGAAAGAACTTTCAGAAAGTTGTCTAATGGTGGTTTAAATGAATGGTGAGAGTACTGTACTGCCTTTTTTGAAGCACATAGGCTGCAATACCTCAAGGATTGCCTCTCCCCATATGAACTGACCCAGACTCAGCAATCATCATCTGAGGCCCCTCTTCATGTGCCCCTTCCAAGAGAGGTCCAGAGGGTGGCAACATGAGAATGGGCCTTTTCTACAGTGCTCCCCAGGGAGAATTGCCAGGCACCTAGTGCTGGAAGGAACAAAAAAGAAGTCTCACATATGTAAAATATTTTAGCTGCATTCCACTTTAAATTCTCCATTGCTGAACACTGAGTGTTCAGCAATGGAGAAAGAAAGCAAGGAAGGAAAGAAGAAAAACACAACCCTGCCAGGTAGTGCAGAACAAGGAGCTGGTTGGTTAAAGGTTGCCAGCTAGCAGCCACCTCCCCTGTTGCTCCAACTTACATCTATGAGCAATCTGAGTGCCACGTCATCCCGGATCCTTCCTTCCCGCCTGGCTTGGGCTGCTAGATTAGTGAACCACACACAAGGGATCCAATACTTGTTGAAGTCTGAGTGGTGACTCTCAAACTTCTTGCGCTCATCTTGTGTCATGAAACCTGCAAGAGAGCAAGAGAAAGTTGGAGAACTACCTTTCCATCTGCTCCTTGATACTGGGAAGAGCCTCAGGGGCCACCAGTCAGTGACACAGGGTCCTAATAAGTTCTAGTGGAATAATCTCTTGATCCTTGTGGCACCTTAGAAAGACTAATAAAGGTAGACTCCCAGACCATCCTGGTCATTTCCCCAAGTTAAACTCACCAGCTTCAACTAAGTGGTCCATAGTGGGGAATCTCTTAAGGACTCTAGCACTGACCGAGCGCAGGATGAGCACAGAGGAGAGGTTGGCGTAACGGATGAGAGTGCGGCGCAAGATGCGGCCCTTGTCATCCTTCCCATGCACGTTGCTGGAAATGACGCACATGAGCTGGTCTGGCAGAGGAATGCTGGTATACTGCGCCCACCAGCGGTTCACAATCAGTGTGACATAGAAACCTGCCCAGAGAGAGAGGTGGAAGGGGCATTAGCAGGGATGAGGGAGGAGAACTTGGAAACAGTGAGAGAGCATGAGGCAAGGTCATCAGGCATAATGAACTGCTGCCATTTTAGCATGTTGGCACTGAGAGCAGAAACGTTCTACCCATTTGAGCTCTAGGAGTTGGTTAACTTGTCAAATACCGGTAATTTTGTTAAAGAATTGTTAAAGAAGTTATCTGTATGACACAAGACAAAATTTCACTCCCCTTTTTGTTGGTTGGTCATCTTTACAAAAGAAGCAAAAACATTTATGAAAGCTACAAAACTAAAGATTTATGAAGCTGTTGAATTATTTTTTACATTTAGAATTTGGTAATGAAAAGTTTCAGTATACTGTGTACCTCATAGCTTGCTATTTCTTGTTAGGTAAATAAAATTCTTTAATACTTAATGCAGAAGTCTGCAATCACAATTTAGAGGCAGTTTATTTACAAAAATCCTTCAAAGAGTCCACACATGTTAATGGTGGGAACCATTTCTCTAGGAAATTGCCATGTGCTTAGGATTTGTCATAAACTTCAATTGAGTACTGATCTTATCTGCTGAAATTTCACTCTTTTTCATTTTTTCAGGCTGTGGCTGAGTCAAAAACCAAACAGCAGCCATACAAAACAGGGAAGTGCAAAGAGTTATATTTATCTATATTCAGGGATTCTGGCAGGCATGGAGGCAAAACCAACCCTTGCTCTTATCTAGATTTGCACATATAAACAAAAGATCAACACATTCAAAACCACTGGGTTCCCCCCTGCCCTCCCATTTTCCCTTCTTGCAGCTTTCCTATGAGGGGGGGGAAATGGTATGTTTCCCATCCAGGCAAAGAACAAGAGGGTTCCTCTTCCCACCCCACCTGCATAGTGTATGTACGGAAATGGAGTTGACAACAGTAGCTACTGATGTGCCAGCAACCTCAACCATGCCTGAAGGCTAGCTTAGGAAGTACAGGGCTGGCCCCATGGTACACACAGATCTCTGCCTTCCAACACCTCACCTCTGGTCCTTAGTCCTTAGCATCTTCTGCCTGAGGCAGCTGCCCCATCTGCCTAATAGAAAGGTTGTCCCCTCTTACCCTTCCCTTCCAATGCTTGCTATGGCATGATATAGGCTTCTTGGAAGCTCAAAAGAACACCTGGCCTGCGTGGAGAGTCATTGTTTATAATAATAATAATAATAATAATTTTTTATTTGTATCCCGCCCATCTGGCTGGGTCTCCCCAGCCACTCTGGGCGGCTTCCAACAGACACAAAATACATTAAAATCACAGGTTAAAAGCTTCCCTAAATAGGGCTGCCTTCCAGTTTACTCCTTCCAGTGCCTTCCTTCTAGGAATAGCAAGTCAACACCTAATAATTCAGGCTAGGGAGAACTGCAGTTTTACTTTAGTTGACCTTTTTACAGTAAAGTTTTGCAAAGGCAATGAAAATTCACAAGGGAATCATTTTTAAGCAGATCAATTTAGGCTTGCATTTCTGATATAGACTCTTTCTTCTAATGGGAAAACTAGGTCTGTTTACTCAGGAGAGTCAGGCATGTTCATTGTGCATTTTTGCAGCCCTAGCTGTACATCATTTAGACATAAACTCTCTCACCTGTCAAGCTGTCACTTCCTTTTCAATTTTAATTATCCATCTCCTACTTTTTCACTTCCCTTTTTTCGTTTTGTGACACCACTTACAATTCTTTTTTCATGATGTGTTTGCTGCATTAATCTCACTTTCACACACACAAACAAACGTCAGGGTCAGCTTCCGCAGTAATTCAGAGCAAGGCTTTTAGAGTGGTCTATGGCAAGAGTCCTTCAGATCACCTGACTCCTCATTCACTCCTGGATGCATACCATGAGCTCTGCCACTGATTTGTGGTACCTCCCAATGGGAAATAATTTGGGATTCTGTGCAATCGAAAGATTAAAGGGGCTTTTGCCAAATGCATGCATCTGGCCTTAATTAAAGCAAGCAATCAAGAAACCATAGCAACAAGGCCTCCTATCAGGAGCAGGTACATAATCATACCTAGGACGAAGGACAGAGGGATGAGGTCAGTGGAGCGGTTGCAGTATTCAGCCACCTTTGCAAAGAGACGTTTCTGATCCACATTCAGAAGGTGCCTACAGGAGATGGGGAAGAATAACAGGCTTGAACTCTCTCATGGTATAAACATTCTTCTTCAATCAAACAGGAGTCAGGGCTCTTCTCTGTCTCTGCCAAAGCAATCCCTCTGTTTGGTGAAGTACCAAAATAACTGTCACTATGGCAAACAATAGGATTCTTTCAAGGATACAAGGAATATTAAAACAACAACAACACTAATACCACCGCCAACAGATTTCACCAGCAGGTCCCAGAGCTGGTGATCTAAATACTCCATCAAGTCTGTAGGGACAGTGGTGGTCTTTCAGATATTTGGGGCCTAAGTCATTTATGGGTTGCAGGACATGAGCCTCTAGGCATACTGTAAATGTGGCAGTCTCTGTAGTCTAAGCTCTACCCTTCTCAGCAGAATCCAACAATACCCCACTCACCCATCCTGGCTAACTAATAATGTTAAGAGGAAACAGATTCTCCTGAATGTTAGAACAATTTGATTTATTTACTAGAATGATTACTAGTACTATTATTTTATTTATATGTCTCCCATCTGACTGGGTTGGCCCAGTCTGGGTGGCTCTCAACAAGATATTAAAAACACAATATTAAAAACACATGAGGGCAACCCATAGCCCTTTGCAGGCCATCTGTGCAGCCCATTGCAGGTATTCAGTCTGCCTCCCACAGCCAAATTTGCTCCTTGCGCACTGCCAAATTTTGCTCCAGGGCTGACGGGGGTGGGGAGCACCATGTATTTGGTGCTCCTTGCAGCCCATTTGGTGGTCTGGAAAGAGCATGATTTTGATGGGAAGAAAGCCTGGACAGTCATCCCCATGGAAATGACCTGGTGGGCTGAGTGGAACGCAATTGTAATGGTGAGAAAGGCCCAGCAGGAAAGTCACCCCTGGGAGCCTTCCTCCCCGCTAAACAGTCTAATTCTGATGTTGGTTTAAAGAGGGGCAGGCAGATTGGAAGCTCTGAAAGTTGAGAGCAAAAGTACCACAACATTGAATGCTCAAAAAAAAAAAAAAAAGAACAGCAATTTAAGTTCTTCAGCCATTTCAGACGTCTTTAAGTATGTCCCCCTGGAGAGGTTTCATTCCATTAAACAGGGTATTGCCAACTTACCGGTAGATGACACTTAGTGTTCCGTAAAGCAAGACGAAGACAATGAACTCCTTGTAGAGCAGCTTGTAGATGCTCCCTTTCCAACGAAAAAGTAGTTTGGAGAAGCCCCCAAAGCGAGCATTGGCCACTTTCAAGGTGTAGGAGACTGTCATGGCTGCCTTGTCTGTGCCTCATGCAGGCACCAGCTGAGACACAGAGAGAAATAACACCCAGGGAGGAAAATAATCACTTCTCTTTTCTCTCCTGCCACCTTGATTATGGAAAGCTACCGGTAAGTGCAGGGCTGGACCTACCAGGAGCTGCATTGATCCACAGGACTCAGGCAACAAACTGGGAGAGGCAGTGAATCATGGGCCAAATCTCCCGCCCATAGAGCTGCCTGCGAATGATTGGTCAGCCGCCGGGTCACTGGAGCTACTGTACGATCTGCTCACCACTCTTCCTCCCTTCTGCCTCGCCTGCTCAACAACTGCTCAATTGATCACCCACTTGCTGCTAACAAAGTAACGGTAAGAGCACGCCAGGCCTTCTGAGGGAAGGGTTCTCACTCACCCATTCATCGTTGACAAAATGGTGGCAGTGTGAGCACCCTGGACCTCAGTCTGAGGAAGGGGTCCTCCCCCAGAGTGTGTCATTGCGGGGCAGGCCTTCCAGGTGGGTCCAAGTGCTGCTGTCACTTTTATACAGCAGTGGCAAATGAAGTTACTATTTCAAGCCATCTAAGGTTTTGGGTGATTTTACACAGTAGTTTGCCAAGCTGGCCCTGCTTAAAAGTTGGTAGCCGGTACAAAGAATCAATCAAAGAAAGGCCATTTACTTCATGAGATCTTCTGCAGGAATGGTTTTGCACAGTGCTATTTTTCTAGAAAAAGTGGTGCCAAAACTCACCACAGCTGCCTCCCTTGTTTTCTAATAATGGCAATGGCACCCACCTGAGAGGTGCAGAAATGGAGTTCTGGAAAGTTCCAGCTGATAAAAGCCCTGGTTTGTACAAGCCCTGGTTTGACAGTATGTTCTTGCCTTATTCAAGGGACTTACTCAAGGGCCACTACCGGTAACTGCACCCATTAGTTACATCCAGATAATCTGACCTTTTTCTAGTCACAGATCTTTCCATTTTCACAATTACCCATCAGCTTCAGGGACAACAGTTCTTTTCTGGTAATCCAAATAAAAGGCTTTTCTCCAAGGCCTAGCAGCAGAATTATACAGGAAAATGAGTCCCACCACACAACATGTTTTGCAGTCTTTCCAGAGAGTGTTGGCATGTGTGTAACATGTGAGTGGCCCCTTCCTAGAGGAAATTTCATGTGACAGAATAGAATAGAATAGAATAGAATAGAATAGAATAGAATAGAATAGAATAGTTCTTGTGGCATAAGAACTAAACAAGATCAGGGACCTGTATTTTTACTGTGATAGGAACATAATCAGAGTCCTGCAGGATCAGGCAAATGGCCCATCTAGTCCAGTATTCCGTTTCCCAAACATGCTCATGGGAGGCCCAGAAGCAAGACGTGAGAGCAACAGTCATGTCTCAGGGTTGTTCCCCAGCAACTGGTATGCATAGGTAAGGTGTGTGTGTGTCAGTTCCTGGAGGTAACATGTACCCAATAAAAAAGTATACAGCCAATAAAGGTTTCGATAAAACACTACTGAACTGAGTGCTTCCCATGTGAGGCTAGATTTCACTACAATTAAAAGAAATGATGAGAAGAAAGCAGTAATTAGAGCCTCCTGCATGAGATGATCAAGAGAGGCTTTTCAGTGGTGGATATATATGCAATTTATCACTAATCCCCGACTCCTGTTCATTGGAAAGCAATAAATCAGGAAGGGTTTAATTAAAGGCACAAGAACAGTTAAAAGCCTCAGTCCTGCATTGCCTGTCCATACAGGTCAAGCTGTTGCTGCCATTGAATTTTATTACCAAAAGAAAATTGCAAGAAAACTGGGTATGGAAGACACCATAGAGGACTACACAGAAAACCCTAGAACGCAATGAGCTGAGATCATCATCATATGGGTGTTCTATAAAAAGTGAGTGAACAGGTAATGGCAAGCTCAAGGGGGCAGGACCTGCTAATGTGGTAGCAAAGCAAGCCTCAGCTTTTACACCATTGCCAGGGATTACAACTAATAGGGTTGCCATATTTCAAAAAGTGAAAACCGGACACAAAAACTGTTGAGCAAAATCTCCAAAAAACATGTTAAGCTATTTTGGGGGAAATTCACAAAAAAATCAACACTTATGATACAGGCTGCTATTGGACATTTTGACCAATTTTCAAACTTTGCACCCAGACACTATTTTTGACAGCTGAATCCCAGTATGTCCAGGAAATTACGAAGGTATGGCAGCCATAATAATAATAATAAATAATAATAATAATAATAATTTATTTATACCCCGCCCATCTGGCTGGGTTTCCCCAGCCTCTCTGGGCGGCTTCCAACAAAATATTAAAATACAATGGTCTGTTAAACATTAAAAGCTTCCCTAAACAGGGCAGCCTTCAGATGTCTTCTAAAAGTCTGGTAGTTGTTTATCTCTTTGACATCTGGTGGGAGGGCGTTCCACAGGGCGGGTGCCACTACTGAGAAGGCCCTCTGCCTGGTTCCCTGTAACTTGGCTTCTCGCAGCGAGGGAACCGCCAGAAGGCCCTCGGCACTGGACCTCAGTGTCCAGGCAGAACGATGGGGGTGGAGACGCTCCTTCAGGTATACTGGACCGAGGCCGTTTAGGGCTTTAGATGTCAGCACCAACACTTTGAATTGTACTCGGAAATGTACTGGGAGCCAATGTAGATCTTTCAATACTACTACTCATGTCTGGAAGCTAAGGAACAGTGAGCTCTGTCTGGAGAGATACTGAAGCTTTCCTCACCTCCTGAGAAACAGTGGAGGTGAACCAGGGGGTGACCTAAGAAGGTAAATAGGAGTAGGAAATGAGAGAGTAACTTGGATTTTGAGGTCCACAAAAACATAGCAGGCAGCATAAGATGACTTTCCATAGGCTGCAATCCTAGGCACACTCAATGGAGTAAGTCCCATTGAAACCAAAGGGCCTTATTTTTGGGTAAACATGCTTAGACTTGCACTGTGAGTGTCAGAATTACAGGCAATCTTGAGCAAGACAGCTGCCGGGACACATGGAGAAATGAAAGGCTGCTTGCATGGCCAGCCCAGCACTGGAACTGCTGCGTGTGAGAGAGAGCTCCTCTGCCTTTGGCTTACTAAGTGGATATTCAGCAGGCATGAGCAGCATTAGATAAAACTATTGCTGTCGCTGTTAGGTTTCTACTGCCATTCAGTCAATAAAGGCACAGGAGCTTTGCATAGGGCAGAGTGGAAGGGTGGTGTGGCAACCACAAAGTGACAATACCTCCCTGATGAAAAGAAGCTAGAACTTCTTACCTGTCCTGAGAGTTCAGTTGAGGCTGGTTATTACTGTCTCACTAATGCAGAGAAAGACGAAAAGCTGTTACCCACTTCCTTTAAATATCTTACTCATGGTAAATAAACTAGACTGCTCAGAATGATCGATGGTAGGCTGTTAGTAGTCCAAGAACAGGGAACTGTGTAAATGCCTATGTGATGTTCATGGTTATAATTTACTTTTGTGAAAATTACCGGTAAGCCATGGATGGAAATTCCATTCTAATTTATTTATTACATTTACACCTCACCTTTTTTTTTCTAAAGAGCTTAAGGTAGTGTTCTCTTCTCCCTTCCCCCACTTTTATAGCAGGCCTGCCTCTAAATCGGACCAAGTTCAATGTGTTACTATTAGAACTTAGCAAGTTGGGAGTAGTTTACTTGCGGGATCGCCTTACCCTATATATGCCCACTTGAGTGCTTTGCTCTGCAGAACTGGCACTGCTACACCTGCCATACAGAACATTCTCTAAGAAACTGATATTTTAGTGTGGCACTTTGGAACTCCCTGCCTATTGACACCAGACAGGCACCTTCACTGTCCTCTTTCCAATGCCTGCTTAAAACATTTTTGTTTAGGAAAGCTTATGCAGATGTGTAGAAGTTACATGTGTTTTAATTGTTGTTTAGTTTTTGTTCTTTTAAAGTAGTTATTGAATGTTTTTAAAGACCTGCTTTTAACTTTAATTTTTAATTATTTTTTTTTGTAAACTCACTTGAGGTTTTACGACAATCAAGCAGTATATGAATTATGTTAAATAAATAAGTAAACAAACAAAAACCTTAAAGACTACTGATGCTTCAAGACACCAGGTATGTCTGTAATGTATATCACATCAATACTACTACTCCAAGCCAAGTGTGCTCTTGTCTGTACAGATCATGCAATCATGTGCTGTGTTTATTCTGGTAAGGTTTCCACAATTCCAAACTAACGCAACCATCATTGTGAGAAGCTGATCTCCAGATGCTGCCTTAGGCAGACTTCACACTTTACAGGATGAGCATGTGTCTATGTGTATAAAGAACATAGCCACATAAATAGGTGTATATTGCCAGTGCATTGCTGTGATCTTGCTTTTCTGGATCTCCATTAATGAGTGGCCAGGGTTTCAGCCAAACAATGTTAATGTTCATTAATGTGTTCCTTATGGTTTCAGCACTAAAGGCATTTTTGTTTTCTTGTGATATTCGGATGAAAAGATGGGGGGGGGGGACATAATAAAATAATAGCAGAAAGGGAAGACACAGCGGATCCGATCACAGTTCCTCCTTAATCCACATGCTCACTCTCTGGACATCTACAAAAGGGCTGTGGATTAACCTGCATCAGATAGCCTGGTGCCAGAAACAGAGAACAGGAGTGAATAAGGAGCATTAGCTCAGAAACACCTGCCTGCAGGAGACCTACATCATTGTTCATTGATTCCCATTTCACACCCTGTCATAGCAACTTGTTGCTGACAGTTGTCTCTGAAGAATGGATGAAATATATCCTCTGTGAATATTCCCCTGGGAAACATAGCTGGACTTTACACAGATAATGAATTTACAGCTCTGCGGTGTCATAAACAAGTAATTTATCCCACGGGGATGTAGGCTTGGGTTGCAATGGTTATTGCTGCTTGTAAATCCATCTTTCAAGAGAGCTTTCTCATTTGCTTTAGGGAAGGGTCATAGTTCAGTAGCAGAGCATCTGCGTTGAGGCAGAAGGTCCCAGGGTTCAATCCACAGCATCTCCAGGTAGGGCTGCAATTGTTCCTTTCCTGAAACCATGGAAAACCACTGCCAGCCAGCATGGACAGTACTCAGCTAGATAGACAAATGGCCTGACTCTGTACAAGGCAGTATTTGTCATAAGCAGCATGTTGCTGATCTAAATCTAATTTTTCAGTTCTTCTTCAGGATTAAAGCAAACTCACCTGTTTCCCACCTGTCCCTCTTGTTTCAGAGTTCAGCTATCTAAAGATTGTTGGATAATTTAAGTAATGCCTTTCAAAATTACAATGAAATATTTTCCCCAGCCAGTTCCAATGGGGAGGGGGGGGAGTGTAGTAAGAGGAAGCATTAAAGCAGAGCTGACCAAATTACATCCGCAAAAGTTGTGACACAATTGTAGTCTGGATTGTGTTAGGCTAAGTTGTGGTGGGTGGGTTGTATTGCCTGGTAGAGCAGAGCATATGCCACAGTTGTACATCTTTGATGAAAAGAGCATATTCTGCAGATATAGTAAGTCATTAATGTTGCACCTGCTAAATGTCTGTCTCAATAGGCAAATCCCACCCAGTTGTTCCACAACGCCTCATTCTGAGTAAGGGTGCAAAAAAATGGCTGCAGGAAGAGGAGAAGCCAGCAGCAAATCTATCACTACAGCATTGGGGGGGGGCAGTATTTAGGAGGAGGAAGAGGTGGGGTGGCAGGGGCATCATTTGCTGGTCCACCTCAGGTGGCAAAATGTCTTGGGCCATCTCCATCCATATAACAGCAAGACAAAAGCCAGAAAAAGACACGCTTTTGCATCTTTGTTAAACTCTTGCAAAAGGTAGAACATAGCAATTTATTCCATGTTATTTACCGGTACATCCCCCCCCCATACACTAGTATTCTTTTTTTCTCTTTTTGAAAGGGATGCAGTCCAGAAAGATCATAGATTGAATAGTTTAGTGCAAAAGTTAGATCAGAACAAATATATATGTTAAGTCTTTTACATTCAGTGTATTGTGATTTATAATGATGGGGAGTTAAGATGCCAGTGTCTCTTTGGCAAGCAGAGCTTTCATCTGTCATATGGAATACGTTTATACAGCAATACATCTTGCTCTTGAGAAAACCGGGAAGCATTGCAACACGGTAGAAAGAGCTTTACAATATCACAATTCAAGGACACAGTATAACCAGGGGAAAGCACTTGAGGTGGTTGTGGAGCAGGTGTAAGGCATGGGGAGAGCCCCAGGGGGCCATACACACACACACACACACACACACACACACACACACACACACACACACATTAGACACCCTGCAGGCCTGAGGTGTCTCATCCTCAGCCTACCAGGGTTTCCCAAACTTGGGTCTCCAGCTGTTTTTGGACTACAATTCCCATCATCCCCGACCACTGGTCCTGGTTAGCTAGGGATGATGGGAGCTGTAGTCCAACAACAGCTGGAGACCCAAGTTTGGGAAGCCCTGGCCTAGACCCTGACAAAACCTGCTGTACTTTGAAGACTTACATAGAAGGGTCCAGCTGAGGACATTTTATGCCTTGAGGTACAGTACAAGATGGGGTGTGCTGCCATTCTCTCTTTCAATTCCACATACACAATTAGATTGCTGGCAACTGAATTTTATCTTAACATTGGTGGCATCTCAGTATCCTCTACAGCAGCTGATGGGGCAACACCCCTATGAGGAAAGGCTGCATCATTTGAGATGTTTTAGGTAAGAGGTGACATGGCAGAAGTTTATGAAATTATACATGTGAAGAAAGCGGATAGAAAAGTGTTCTTTCTATGTCGTAACATTAGAACTCGTGGACATCCAATGAGGTTGAATGTTGGAGGGCAGATTAAAGTGCTTCTTCATGCAGTGCACAGTTAAGCTATGGAATTAGCTACAGAGGAGGAAGTGATGGTCACTAACTCAAGAAAGGATTAGACAAATATATGGAGGACAAGACTATTGATGGCTAGTAGCCATGATGGTTATATGCTGCCTTTATAGTCGGAGGCAGTAATGCTTCTGAATACCAGTTGCTGGGGGGCTCAGGTGGGCAGAGGGTTGTTGTGGTCATGTCCAGCTTGCAGGCTTCCCATAGGCTTCTGGTTGGCCAACGTGAAAACAGGAGCTGGATTAGATGGGCCATTGGCCTGATCCAGCAGTCTCTTCTCACATTCTTATGAGAGCAGAAGCCTGGCTTAGGAAGCTTGGCACACACCATTCTGTCTACCAACTTCTTGCTAATGATCTGCACCCCCAGCATCTGCTACCTGAGGTACTTGCCTCTGTCTGGCAAATGGAATGGCCAGTGTTGAGAAGGGGAATTCTGCCATTTGTGGATTCTGCTGCCAATGGTAGTCTTAAGGGGAAAATATGAAACAAGAATATGAATATGAAACAAATATATGAAACAAATATATGAAATTCTGTGTGTGAATTTCATATGTTGATTTCTACTAACCAGCCACTCTAGTTTCATTAACCTCTGTGCCACATAAATTTCTGTGATGCTCAGCTGCTGAATCATAAAATCAGAAGGGGCCAAAACACCATCTTTAAAACAAGAGGCAGGACCACCCAGCCACCTACCTGTCACCCCAGATCAGGCTACATGCATAGCAAGTTCCATGAGAATAAACAGAAGGAAACGAATGCACTTAACTTAGATCAGAGAAATGTTAATTGGATGTAGTGAAAATATGCTGGAAAAGTTTTTCAATGTTTAGAAGGATGGCAGAAAGAAAGGTGGCTATGTGCAGACCTCTCCACTAGATGTCACTCTCCTCCTTGCAGAGGAAACCTGAGCCATTAAATAACTGGAGGAGATTCCTGGAATGCAGAGCCCATCTATGATTGGTGTTTGACAGGGAAAGAAACTGAAGTGCAGAGACCAGCTCACACAGCAGAAAAGAAGGTCATTGAAGAGGGTTTGGGGATTTAGGTAGGAGCTTCAGGCAAAACCAGGCAGGGATATGTAATACAAAAAAAAATCTAAAAATGCCAAAAAAATTCTCTAAATAAAATGGCAGATTAAAAAATAATGGGTATAGCTGTTATTCTGTCCCAGTTTGCAACCTTTATCCCTGCTCATATGGGCCTCCCCACCACCCCAAGTCTTGTGTTCCACATCTTATTTCCTGGAAGGAGGCTAGATCATGAGAAATCTTCACCTCTACAGGAAACTGCAATGCAATTTTAAAAAATTAATTCTGTCAAAGGGCTAGAAACTGCAGCTCATACTGTCCCTCCATCACAAACCCCCAAACTGGAACAGACCCTAATGCAAATGTTCTTCTAGGCATATTAATAACAACACCTGTGTCATTCCAAAGGCTCAGAAGAAAGAAGAACAAATCCCGGAACACAAAATCATTTACAAGAGAACTCTCATTATTTGTGAAATTTGCATAATGTTGGGAGCTGGTGGTCCTGCTGCCCCTTTCATAAACTGGATAAGAATTAGCCTATTTTGTGTTCTTATCATACTATGGATCAACAAGCAGCCTCAGCAAAGGTCAACATTCTCATATTCCATGTGGTCTGAGTCCTCCAGTTCAATGCCGGGAACCAGGTTGTAATAATCTACCGACTGGTTCATATAGAGCTTCTCACGGTCTGCAGAATCCTTCAGAACGTCTGTCACACTCACTGTCTCAGCTTCAGACTCCCCACCTGTGTAACCCTCCTCTGCAACGGTCAGTGTTTTGGATCCCGGCTTATCTTGCTCAAGGCTTTCCCCATTGGCCTTCACCAAGGAATCATCAGAAGCCCCCAGTTTGATCTCCACCTCTTCATAGAGGTCCCTGCTGCTCCCTAGTAGTGCAGCTGAAGGCTTAAGCAAGACCTGGTTCCTTAACAAGATGTTCTTCTCGCTCTCTGCAGCCGATGCCATAGGCAGCTCACATGGGATGTAGCAGTGATGGTCCCCAGACTCTTTGCCACCGTTTCTCTCCACTGTAGCCAGCCGGCATTCCTTCCCAGCGTGAGGATGGTAGCTGGTTTTCTTCTGCCGCTTGCAAAAGCACCAGGTGACCAAAAGCAGAATAGCCACCACAGGCAGGCAAACAAAGAGAGCCGTTAGGCTATGGTTGCGACACACCTCCTGCTTAGGGATGTCTCTGAGATTCATGCCATGGTAACGCTCTGGGGTGCTACAAGTCACCTCAACGTTAAATGGTGCAGGTAGGCATTTTTCCAGATCTTCAAGCAAGTTGCAAGTACAGTGCCAGCTGTTGTTGGAGAGACCTAGCGTGAGGAGGGAGGGTTTGAAAATCCCTGAAGGAAGGGAAGACAAGTTATTGAAGGCAAGGTGGATCTCCTGGATTTGGTCGGATGCTTTCAGGAATGACTCAGGCAGCTTCTGGAGCTGGTTGCTCTCCAAATGAATGACACGCAAGCTGGGTGCATTTCTTAGGAAACCATCTGGGAGCCAACTTAGCTGGTTATGGTCTAAGTGTAGAATCTCCAACTTAGAAGAGCCATTCTCTGCATTGATAATGTCTGATATGCCACAGTTTGATAGGTAGAGCTCCCTCAAACCCGCAGTTCTGGCGAAGATGCTCCAGTCCAAGGAGTTGATTTTAGTCCTGGTGAGATTCAAGCAGCACATCTCAGGAGCCAATTTGGTCTGCAGTTCCTGGAAATCAACTTCTGTGCTGCAGTTGCACGGCTCTTCCAGAGCTCCTAACACGAGTTCTCTTGCTAAGAGGACCACACCAAAGAGTATGAATGTCCACCTCTTCTGACCTATAGCAAAAAGATGACAAGCATCAGTGATTTCTCACAGGTTACAGGCGGGAACTAGATGGCAATACTGTTGTTCCTAGTTCACTCACAGATATAACAGACAATAATCTGTGAAGTGCCATTGCCTCTAAATTGGATTCCAGTAGCTGTTCACCAAATTCACAAATAATGCATAGGTATACACACACACACACACACACTTAATGTTTCTGAGCTAAAATTCATATTATAATGTGAATTAGGTTTTAAAGAACCAGGAATACCATTTTATTTAATGCATTAGCACCCCCTAGTGGCAAAGTATGCTTAAACACAGTAAACGTTCAATTACCGTAAATTCTTAGAAGTTTTAACTGGGATGGATTTGGGTTCATATGCCCTCTTTGGAAATTTAACCCCTGTCCAGTGAAACCTATAATGAGTATCAGTTCAGCTCACTGCAAAAGGAGCTTAGAGTGGTACATATTTGACTATTCCATTCTTGCAACTATAACTTACGAAGCAAAAACTCCATTACTTCCTAGCATATCAGTGGGAACACACACCTGGAGGCTTCTGGTGGCTGTGTGGGCTGATGGCATCATTAGTTTGTGCCCCTGCTGGTCGCTGGAGCTTATTACCATACAGGTGTGGCATCACAGAACAATATTCTTCCTTGAATGTTGGTAAGGATCGAGACCCAGAGGCCAAAGGGTTGAGTGCTCTCTCCTCTTATCAGCAACCAAGGGCTCTGAGGAAGACTGTGCTATACCACTGCGCCTGTACGTTGTCCAACCCCACCCCACCCCAAAAAAAAAATAGCCTGGTGACCTTAACCACACCACACTTGTCACTGGGGGCACTGTGGCGTCACAGTGAACATCATGACTCTCCTCCAAGTGCTAAGTTGCTGGTATGAGAAAGGGCAGCTACTACTGACCAGATTCAGGCAGCAGGATATCCAAATCTAGGCCTGGATATATACAGCCTGTTGGTTGAGGCCGATAGGAGTACATTTAAACTTCATAACTTACAGCTTTATAACTTACCGGTATGTGGCTCTAAAGGAACATGGCTGGAGCCCACCACTGACTCACGCTTCATCGTGGAAAGATATTTTGGGATAGATTTTTAATACTTTAATTTTTTTTGCAGATTTCTAGACATTAACAACGCTGCTAATAATATGTGACGTAAGACTTGAGAATGTAAACCTTTCTTTTTGTGAGCTTATACGATACTTAGATTTCTCTCTTTTATTTCATTTTTGCTTTAAGTGTTTCCCCACTTTCTTCTATTCATTTATTAATTAATTTCTACACACACACACCACTTGATTGTAACAAAACCTCAAAGTAGTTTACAAAAACCTCAAAGCCATATACAATGTATAAGCATTTTTTTTATTACAAAATTGCAATAAAAATATTTTCAACAAAATCAAACAAAAACACATCTTCCCACCTGTATAATCCTAGGAACTGTAGGTGCTGGGAATTATAGCACTGTGGCGGGGTAAGCTACAGTTCCCAGGATTTTTGGGGTGTGGGTGTGCTTTAAATGTGTGGTGTATACACAGCCCAAACATCTGGTGGACACCAGGTTGGGGAAGGTTGAGCTGACAGGTTAAGCAGCATACGTTGTTGCACTTTTCACAGCAGATAAGGGTTTGTTTGGGCTTCTCTCTCAATATGCGGCCTAGGACCCTCGTACCTACAGGACCACCCCTCCTGGTATGCCCCACGGAGGACCTTAATGTCCACAAATAACAACACTTTGGAGGTCTCAAGCCTTAAGGAGGTTAGATTGGTTTCAACTAGGGCCAGGGCCTTTTCAGCACTGGCCCCAACATGGTGGAACGCTCTGTCACAAGAGACTAGGGCCCTGCAGGATTTGACATCTTTCCGCAGGGCCTGCAAGACGGAGCTGTTCCACCTGACCTTCGGCTTAGACTCACTCTTACCCCTTATATGGGATTTGGTATATAAATTTTCCCTTGGTTTTTTTGCTAGCTCATGTAGGACCAGCATGGATAGCTGGCTTGGGTGAATATCTGATGTTTCCTTCCTTTATGGTCTTGATTTATGGGCTACTACTAAAATGAGGCTGCATTTTAAGCTGTATTTTAAGCCATATTTTAATTAACTGTTTGTTTGTTTGTTGTTGTTTGTTTTGTTTTTCTATTACATTTTATTGTAATTCATATTTGGTGTTAGCCGCCCTGAGGCCGGCCCTGGCCGGGGAGGGCGGGGTATAAATAAATAATTATTATTATTATTATTATTAAATTCCGATTTGCAGGAAGTCACTCCTTTAGCATTGCAGCACCTGCCCTCTGGAACTATTGACACTAGGTAGGCACCCCTTCACTACACTGTTTCAGATGCTTGCTAAAACCTCGTCTGTTCCAGCAAACCTATCCAGACACATAATTTAGCGCTTGCATTGGCCATCAATCACTGACTCGAACACCTAGCCCAAGGAAGAGACACCTGCAACTGTTTAGTATTATAATCCTCTGAATCGAAGGAGGCTTTCTTCAGGAGTGGTCTTACGTAGTCTTCCTTCCTGGCAGCTGGAACCATTCCCTGTGCAAGGAAGATATTTATAATCTCCTGAACCTAGCCTTTCAGTCCCTTTCAAGTAGCTGCAACAAGCTATGCAAGGCAAGGGTTGAACACACAAGTGTTAGGCTGGGTCTACTGTACCTTAAGTCTAGCATTGTTGGGCTCCAACTCCCTTCAGCCCCAGCCAGCATGGCCAATGGTCAGGGATGATGGCAGCTGTAGCCCAACAATATCTGGAGTGCCACACATTCTCCTCTCCTTCTGTAAGGGAGTCAGGAGGAAGGATCTGAGTAATTGTATTCCCTCTAGGTTTGCCCCACTGATCTTCAGTGCAGAGCCAACCACTCCCTGCCGCTTGTATTGGGGTGTCTCCCTCAGCCCTCCCTGCGTTGGTTACCTAGGCAGTCTCATACGCTGATAGGGTTTCTGAAGCAACCAGACCAAATGCAAACAAAGAATTGCCTCCAAATCCCTTGCAAACAGTGATTAGCTCCATCTTTGCTGTTAACACAGCTCAGAGAAGTAATCACATTCTTGCTAAGGTGGCCTTTAGACATTATATCAGCACCACAGGAGGCATTTTCCAAGGAGTGAGTGAGCCCATACTACAGATATTACTCACCACAGCCTGGGCAGGGCTGAGCATGAAGACTTTTCCTTGGAATTGTTACCTATCCTCCCAGAAGGGGTTTTGATTCTGTGATGGGGGGGGGCCTGCAAACTGGTCCCATCCATGTGGTCCTGGGGTTCAAATGGTACTGCCCCTCTGTGGGATGAACCCATTGAACAAACAGCTCCCAAACCAGTGTTAGAAACTGAGATGTGAAAGCTAGGAGCTAAATGGCACCTTAAACCTGGCGCAAAAACGGAATGTCTAGGCACACTTTTTTATAACAAGAATACAGTGATTACGAATTTAATTCGTTCCGGAGGTCTGTTCTTAACCCGAAACCGTTCTTAACCTGAGGCGCGCTTTCGCTAATGGGGCCTCCCGCTGCCGCCACACCACCGGCGCACGATTTCCGTTCTCATCCTGGGGCAAAGTTTGTAACCCGAGGTACTACTTCCGGGTTAGCGGAGTTTGTAACCTGAAGCGTTTGTAACCCAAGGTGTTTGTAACCCAAGGTACCACTGTACAAAGCTGAAAATGAATGAATTGAGGCTAAAATCTTATGTTCCTTTTTGACATGGTCTAGTCCTCATCTCAAGACTTCAAAAAACAAAGCCATGCTTCCCTGCCCACCCCCCTAATATTCTTAAGAGGGTCCCTTCTGCAGTCTTCAGAGAGTGGCTGGAAGTGGGGAGGCAGAGAAAGGTCCTCCTTTCCTTCCACTCTGCATACAAGCCCTGGATTCTCCTTTCCCCCCTTTCCTTCACATAAATATATATTTTTGGCACCACAATTAACACATATTAAAGGCCTATACAGCTGATGGCAGAGACACCCACCTGGAGTGCCCAGTTCACAAACCTTAGACTTAAGGGTCCTTCAATGATCCCGCTCCAAAATTTTGATTTTAAACATCACGGTGAGAGTCAGAGGTAGATAACACTTTAACATGCAATACTTAAACCATTGTAACTAACTGGCTAGTATATTTCAAATTAAAAGCACGTCATACATTAAAAGTACATTAAACAAGGCAACTAAAAGCTAAACAAAACATGTTGGGTTTAAAAGAAAAGAAAAGAAAGTTTTCAGGTCCCCAATCCATGCATGTTTTACTTGGGAGGAAGCCCCATTGAACTTGGTTGGGACTTACTTCTGAGTAACAGAGGCAATTTTAATCTGAAATCTTAGATGCACTACTGCACCTAAGAGCTCAGAAACTGTTCACGTTCATTAAATTCCCTGTCACAAAACGCACCTAGAACAATGGGAGTTTCAAACGCTGTCCCAAACTGCTGTGATAACATTTCTCTCAGTCTAGCCTACCTCACAGGGTTGTTCTGAGGATAAAATTGGGAGTGGGGGAACCATCTACACCACCTTGTGCTCCTTGGAGAAGAGGTAGGCTCAAAATGTAATAAATAAATAGAATTAATGAAAAGTTTCTCTGGAATGCAATATGGAGCACCTTAAAAGGTTAGTTCATAGGTTAAGTAATATAATAGGCAGGCTGGTTTTCATGGGACCAGAAGGATCCACTGAAGGATCCACTCTACTAGGTAAAGGTTAGGCAGACAGCACATAGTTCAGGGGAAGTGAACACAATGCGATCTCACTGAGTGCTTGAAGCATTTTTAGTGCATCTGAAGCTACTTCTAATAAACATTTCACAAGGGGAAAGTAAAGTTGGCTGCAGAGAAACCCTACTGCCGTGGTGCCAACAGGGTAGGGCTTTGGGGCTGATGCCTGGGGTTCCACTCCACAGAAGGAGCAAGAGGTTCCCCCAAACACAGAAGGGCTGTCTTGTTACATTTTGAAGCAAGCAAAGTCATAATAATCTAAAAAGGGCATTCCCAGAAGTCCAGAGTCTAAAACAAATTGCTAATGTGTGCTACTTCCTCTCTGTCAGCCATGTAGTGACCTTCTGATGGTATGGAAAAAAGGAAACAAGAATGATTGGAACTGTGTTTCTGAAAGTTTTGTAACCTGGAATAGGGTGTTTGGGGTTTTTTTATGGATTAGAGCTGAAAGCACAATTTACTCTTGCACTCAAGAGAGAGATGCTCTAATGGTAGCCAAGAGGCTGATATTGATGAACTGGAAGAATAAAGATTGGATTGATAATATGATAACACTTGCAACCTACGAATGGACTGCTTACAGACATAGACTCTGCTTGGATAAATATGACAATTAATATTTCTATTAGGATAATATCAAATTTATAAAAGAATGGATGGGTTAGGGTAATGTTCCCCCCACCCTTTACACAGTTCTGTGTTTTGTTCCTTTCCCTTTTCTTCTTCTTTTTATATCACTTTATTGCTTTATATTTGATTCCCCCCCCCAATAAAACATCAATTAATTAAAAGAGAGGGAGGGGGTGGGGGAGGGAGTGAGAGACGTATATATTTTGTTGGTCTGCTCCCAGAATGATGGGCAGGCATCCTTGCAACTGGAGGGTAACCTAATGGTCAATATTGCCCGCAACACTGTCTACTCTTCCCCTTTATTCAAGGGTTCGGGATGAGGCCAGGCTTCCTGGGCAATGGTGCTGTTTCTGGAATTCTCTCATGCCTGTCAGGGAGACTCATTCCCTTGGAAACATGCCACTGCCCATGTATGGGCAGAAAGAGGGAGGATCGATGCTGCTTGCGGCCTCTGTGTTTCAACAGGCATAGAGTGGTGGATGAATCCAAAACACTGGCTTAACTTTTTTAAGGCATCTTGGCACACGGTTTGGAAATCCCTGGACTAGAATGTACCATGTAGAAACTCTTACTAGTAGATTCCAGGGCAAGCAGGCACAACCTCAAACTGTTGCTCATATATATATCGTGTATTTACATCATTTATCTGCTGTAACTGGATGTCATTTTACTTATATAAAATATCTGAAAGTCCCAAATATCTGAAAGACAGTCTCCTTCCTTGCAGCCCCTCTTGGGTGTTAAGGTCCTCCACCCTCAGCTCCCATGAGAGAGAGTTCTCTGTGGCTGCCCATACATTGGGGAGTTCAGTCACCACAGAGGTGTGTCTGGCACTTTCATTGTACAGCTTTCATCCTATGCTGAAGATACACACCTCTTAACCCTTGCCTTTGACACTTGAGAGAAATAAATAAATTTAGGACGCACTCTAGTTGCGATTGTAATTTGTTTTAAGGTGTTTTTAAAGTTGTATTTTACATTGTTCTGATCTGCACTGGGACAGCTTAATCTTGAGCTTTTAAGACCTCAGACCTAGATTTCTAAAAGCTAAATTGCTTCTTATTTGTCTCTCTTGACAACCTCCCATTTTATAGCCAAGCCAGCCGCTACTTGTGTTTCTAGAATGTTATGCTTTTGCCATTGTGTGTAATCGGAAGCTGTGGTGCTTTGGAACCCGTTCAGGAGACATTGATTTTATCTAGGCAATGCTGGAACAATTAAAATACCTTGAGCCGGAATAGGGTCCCTCCCTGGACTCTTCCTGAGCAACGATGTCAGCTTTTCCTCCCCAAGCTATTGTCCTTAAAGGTCCAGTGACAATTCCCAACTCGTAAATCAGCTTATTAAAATTTGTGCCCAATTCCCTGAGAAATGTAAAAGTGGCAAAGAGCAGCAGCCGTACCTCAGTTGGTTTGAACAGAAACCTGCACTATTTTGGCCAGGAGCAAAATTGTTTTTTTTCCAGAAGGGTCATGATTAAACTGTAGATTTGTATTTGTCATGGAATCATAGGATGTAAATTAGTTTCCCAAAATATTGAGACAAATTCATGGTAGTCAGGCCAAAACAATATCTGTTAAGGTACAATTTTGTGGGAGGGACACAGACCCCAAATTTTCCAGCTGCTAAAATCATATGCTTGACAACGGGTGGCTTGCTTCACAAATGTGCTTTTGTTGTAACATTTCCTTTGAAGCATCTGACTCAGGCTGCTGTTAGGCACAGGATATTAGATTAGAGCCATAGCATTCACAAGGCAGTCTGTGATCCCTTTGTTTACAGTCTCTGAGCCGGCCCTAACATTATGCCGAGTGAGGTGGTTGCCTCAAGCAGTGGATATTGGATGGTGGCGGCAGCCACCATCTTCCCTGAGTTGGCAGAAGTAAGATTCCAGTAGTGGAAGTGCTTGCTGAGTCGCCTAGGCTCCTTCTCCCAATGTGTCACAGACAGCACAACTGTGAGAAGGCAAAGAGACACCACACAGCCCAGGCCATGAACTCCCACACGAATCACACATGCATTACTCCACTCATGTGATATGTATTGGTGCAGGTCCTGCAACACAGCATTACTTTCTGCAGGTAGCATACAGGTGTCAAGTAGAGTGGCAGCAAGGTGCTGGAAGACAGAACTGTGTGTGTGTGCGTCATGCAATCTGGCCTGCACCCCATTAGCGCATAAGAAAAGCCCTGCTGGATCAAACCAAAGCCCAATCTAGTCCAGCATTCTATTCTCAACATGGTCAACATGTTGATGTCCACAGGAAGCCCACAGGCAATATGTGAGCATGAGAACACTCTCCCTACCCACTAAGCTAGCCTGCTGCCCTTGGATGAAGTGAGAGATGCCGCCCCATCAAAAGCATTGAAGTAGGATTCAGCTGCTAGTCTAGTCCGCGTCTGTGTGTGCAATTGAGGAAGAGGGAATATTGTCCTTTGCCCCAGGCAGCAAAATTATTGGGTCAGCTATGAGTTTTATTCTTCTTACCCCATTTCCCAAACCTGGTCCAGGTAGCTCTCTCAGGTAGTGAGTGCACATCTCTCCCCCGCCTCCATTTCTAGCATAACATGCATATATCCCTGATAGGTAAGGCAGAATGCACGACCCTCTTCCTGCTAGGGGAGATCATGAGTTCTCTGTTTCCATGTTATTCTGAAAGCACAAAATCCAGGTATGCAGCTGACTCACAGGCACACTCTCACCATTTCCTGCATTGTGAAATGCTGCCCTAAGGTGGCCACTTCCCGTCGCAAGACCTCTGTTTACAGCCTTGTTACCAGGGTAAAATAGCTCTCTTGCGGGCAGAAACAAATGACCAGAATGCTCACGGGTGCTAGGCATTGCACCGTTTCACAGTGCAGGTGAAAGACTGCCTATTTCAATACTCCCCATGTACACTAGATCACAGTTGTCTGTCTGCAAGGAGTGGGATGTAGCATTTCATTTGCTTCTGAACAGTGATTCAGAATTTACCATCACCACATACTTGTTGCTCAGACATCCTAGCAATGGCTCTAATGTTCTTTTCTGCCTAACCCGTCAGGCAAGCTACCCTGCTTGCCCTACCCTGCTCCACACCTTACACCCAGGTCTGCATTGTGATATCTTGCGGTGGGATGCCTATATCCCTCACTGTAAGCCCTGTGAGCGACACTGCTCTTTTCACCTGCTCCCTTCTCATAGGCAGCCCCTCCACAGTCTCACATGCTACATTGGGCCAGGATAGACAAATGATGTGTTGCGTCCATGCTGTGTGACTTGCACAAGTGACGCGAGGACGTCGCACAACCTGCATGCACAACGCGTGCACGGTTGCCATGGAATTTTGAGGTGGCTCAGCCCCTACTTGAAAATGTGGGGGGGCCTCGGCTTCCACCCCCTCCCCCTCAGATGGCGCCCCTGCCCCCTGCACACCACAATTCCATGTACAGAAGCTGACGGGACAGGTTCTTGAATCTTACTTCAACATTTGTGACAGGGCAGCATCCGCCACCACACGAGGGCAGGCACCTGTAGCACACACAGCTCACACCCTCCAATACCTGCTTGCTGCCCCTGAGCATTTGCCACCTGAGGCAGCTGCTTCACTTTGCCTAATGTTAGGACTGGCTCCGGGACCAGCTCTGGCTATTCCTTCCCCAGCTCTTATTCAAAGGAGGAGTAGAACTTGGGGGTGCTGACACACAGACACATGGTGCAGCCACTGTACGCTGGACGTTCCCCCAGTAACCAATTCTGTGCCAGGGGAAGTATGTAAACCTGGAGAGAAAGCAGCTACCTCAGGGGAATTGCCTGGTGTGTAACAATTATACCAGCACAGGCGTTGCTCTGCGCAGTACACCCTTGGTGACCTTTCGTGAAGTTTACTATTTGCTTGGTTACAAAAATATAGCAAACAAGCTATCCAGCCTTTACAGAGCCACCCATTCCTCTCCCAGGGACTGCTGCCCCCTAAAGCCCTGGGGGTGCAGGTGACTCGGAGAGAAGGGCAATTGAGGAACTGTGGGAAACCCGGCCGAAATGATGGAAAGCGATACCCTGCCTTGGATCTGCTTCGCGCCGCCAGGCAGTGGCGATGAGAGAAACGTTTCATTTCTCCCCCAGAAGGGCTGAATGCTGCCCTGATGCTCACGCACTTTCACCCACGAGAATACGGTCCAGCAAGAGGTGTCTTTTTACCTTCTTTTGTTACGTCCTGCGGCACACAAAATACTCTGAAGAGCAGTCCTATCCCCCCACCCCACCTGTTTTTTGCGTTTTTGAAAGGGGTGAAGACTCCCCCCCCCTCCCCTTCATGTTTGGCTGAAAAGAGGAGAAACGGATACTCAGGGCCCTTTGACTGAGGGGCAAACCAGGGAGGCAAGAAAGAGGACTTTCCTCCTCAGTGGCCGCCTCTCTCTCCCCCCTCGCCTGGATCAGACTTAGAACAATGAGGCCCCTGTTTCTTTAAGACTCGCCGGCCGAAACTCCGCGTTCTTGTCCCTCAAAATAACTTGACCAGAGGGGAGCCTGGTCTCCCGGGATACAAGGTCAGAAACAGAGGGCACCTTCTCTCTGCTTCATGGCAAGCCACCTCGGGCCGAGCCGAGAAATGGCAGGGAGACCCTCCTCGCAGTCCCAGATTGCTTCCCACTTGACAGATAAGCCAGCGCTCCTGGGAACAACGCAGCTCGCTTTCCTCCCCCGGTGACACACAGGCGAGCTGGGCAGCTGCGCCGCGCGATCGCCGCCCCCAAACACTTAGGGTGTATTGGGGATTAGACGAGCGCTCCCCCTATAGATGGGTGGAGATACAACCTGCCGCCCCCGCCCCCCCCCCGCCTCGCACGTTGCCTTTTCCTTGTTCAAATTCTGCGCGCCTGACCCAAAGTCTCATCGACTCACTGATTCATTGATCCGATATCTCGGCTGCGCTTGACGGACTCTCGTAAGGGAGGAAGAAACGCAAGAGGGCGCTCTCGGGCGGGAGGGGTAAGGGGAACCCTAAGCGAGCCCCACCCGCCTCGCCCAGGGCGGCAGGGGTGGCGCGCCCAGCCCTGAAGATGTCCAGTCACTCACCTGCCCCGTCCCGTCCCATTCTCTAGGCGCGTTGCGCGGAGGCTCTCTCAAGGCTCTTCCATACCTCGGGCGCTCCGTCCGGGCTGCCTGGCGGTGCGCGATCTCTGCCGCCGGCCGGGCAGCACTTGGCTCTGCCTTCTTCCCCGGGGCGTGGCCCCCGCGGAACTGTTGCAAACGGCGCCACGCCTGGGCTAGAAGCAAGCCGGCAGGCGCGTCGACGCCACGATCCGCTCCCTCTCCGCTCACCCAGCACACTGGAATTTCAGGGCATCTAAAACCCAGGTCAAACCTCTTTCCCCCACCTTGCATTTGGGCTCTGCTGAGAGAAATGTTGCGTCCTGGCCCGTGGCCGCCTGGCCTCTCTGTTCTTTACCCAGGCTGCGAAATCCACCTTGTGATCACCTGCTGAAGAGTTCTGTGCAACTGGGAAGTTTGCACCAAGAGAAATTGATCTAATAGAAGCATCATCTTTTTATATTTTAGATTCATGCTAGATATTCAAATGAATATTGGTGCGTGTATCATGTTTACAGCTCCAGCTTTCAGAGTGTGGTTTTGTAATACTATCATCGTCAGTAATAATATTTGCATTCCCATTGTCTATTGTCTGCTTGACAACTTGGTATGTTCACCAGGATACCTCAACCCACTTATCTGGTCAAAATGATATATAAAGTTGCCTATAAAGGCTCATCTCATCATTAAAGAGCAGTACCCACCAGGGAATTCACTGAGCTAGCCTCACTGGAATAAATGGAAGTAGTACAGCCAAAGCATTCATTTCAGAACTTGCTTGTGGGGACTAGATCCTTTGCCTCTAAGGGAATGCGCTTTCGGGAGCCAGGACATTGAACTGGAGCTTTAGAACAAGGATGGAGAAATTATGGCCCTCCAGGTGTTGCTGGACTCCTAACACTTAGACCCTGGAGAACTACTGATAGTGTGGTCCGTGCAAGGCTAGAGAGATTGTTTTTAACCCCTTGACATTCTATTATACACCTGACTTACATGGGAGGAAGGTGCATGAAAATAAATTGTATTTCCAAGTGAGCACAATTAGGACCAGTCATTCAACAGAATGCAGTGTGAATGCCTGAGAGGGGCAGGTGTGTGTGGGGGGGACCTGTCTGAGTCAGTGATTTCAGAGGCCTTTTGTGCACCCTGATGCCAAGATGTTTGCCCAGCCAGTGCAGCAGGAACATAGACACCCCATGGCTAATGGCGCCCAAAGCATATACAATTCAAGCCCCTTTCCAATGATCCACCACCTAGCCTGGTTTTACTGATTTATTAATTCTGAATCCCACATTGCAATATTAACCAGGGAGAAGCAATTTTGTTACAGTTTAACTCTGGGGTGCTTTGCTTTACTTTCACCCGCTGTTAATCACCTTTTGCACACAGCTCCTTTTCTCTGCTAGCCCTTTTCCTTTTCCACTCCTATCACAGGAATACTCTTTTCTCTCTGCACTCAGGGTCAAATGCACTCTTTCCTCTCTTTGCACAAGATCTGCATCCTTCCCTCACTTGTGCCGCTATTATTCTCTTTCCCCATCTGCAGTTCTCATGACTTCCCCATTCACAGAGCTTGCTGCTTTCCCGGACACCTCAAATATACATCCTCATTGCACCTCATAGTACTACAGCAAATACCCCACCTCTATGTCGCCCAACTTTTCTCCTTCTCCAACCCCCTGGCCTCTCTACACCCTTGTCTCTAAGCTTCTGTATTTGGTTTCTCTCTCTACCGTACTGAGTTCAGTGGCAGTAGCCCACAGGGCTTTTGCTCTTCCAGCAACCCACATGTTAGGGGAGATGCAAGATGGCCATGTAGTGTGGCTGGCTCCTGTAACAGGCTGGAAAAATGGGTTCCACTTCCACTGCACCTGCCTGAATCCCTTCTGGAAACAGGTATATCAGCATTTGCCACCATAGCAGGGGTGGGCGGGGTGTTCCAAAACTTTGCTTTCCAGGCAGTTGATGGAAATTTGGCTTTTGTCACTCCCTTCTTGATGATACTCCTCCCTGCTTCCTCTGCAATGCATCTTCCTGCTCATCAATGGTCCTTCGTCAAACTGGAGGGAGGATTTGAGTGGGCCAGTTTTGTTAGCTCAACCTCACAGTAAACAATACTCGGCTTTAGAATTACAAGCATAAAGTAGATTATTAATATAAGCAAATTAACATTGGGGGTTCCCTTCTTGCCCAACCAAAAGAGGTAGAAACAATCCTCCCTATATGCACTGATGTACTGATTAATTGGCCACTTGGGCCTGATGTTGGATAACTCATACTACCCAGGGAGAAACCCAGGCTAGTGGTTTACTGTGAAACATGAAGGCACCTGGGGGAGCATGAACTGATTGGCTGATTAATTAGCCACTGGGGCCTCTCAGCAGCTCTAGCAATGTATATCTGCTCTGGAAAGGTCTATTTGGATATGCTTACCCAGTTCCATTTTAGTTTTGTGCCTTGAGATTTGGGTCATCTGACAGGTTGGCAGGAGCTGGGACCGAACAACAGCGCCATCAGATGGCCTCTACACCACTGCATTTCCAAAGGGGGCCAATCTGCTCACCCAAATTATGTGTTCTTTATCCCTCTAGCATGAATCAAGAGGAGCAAGAGGGTCTGAATTTTTATCTTGGAAGTTGGCAGCTCTGTAGATTATAATTTCTTCTGTCCTGGTTGAGATAATGCACTCCTGGACTACCGTGCCTTCCATTTCTCTATTCTTCATCTCAACATCACTGGCTTATTGTCTCAGTGTTTTAGGTCCAACATATGGGCAGAGGTGGTGGCATAATTATTTATATGCAGGGTCTGATGTTGGGAGGGTCTCAACTCTGCCTGTTACTCACAATAGATGTGCTGTCATTTGTATTTGAGACTAGTAGTTACAGCTAGGTAACTTTAGACTCTGTACCTAGTGACTTGTATCCAATGCAGCAATAAGTCTTCTTCTTTGGAAATCAACCATAGCTGAGTAAGATTGTCTTCCATGAACATGGTCTTAACAGTGAGTCCATAAGTGACTGTGGGGAAGCCAATTCTGGACCCACACGTCCTTCCACAATGGGGTTTCTGGCGGTTTCTGGGCGGGAGTTGATTAAGGTTGAGGGTTCGCCAAACGTACCTTCATCTTAGCTCTTTTCTCCCTTTCGTCCTGAATTTGAGCATCTTCAAAGCCCATGGTAAAGGCTGTTCTCCAATTGGAGCACTCGCAGGCCAGTGTTTCCCAGTTGTCAGTGTTTATACTACATTTTTTTAGATTTGCCTTGAGAGAGTCTTTAAACCTCTTTTGTTGACCACCAGCATTACGCTTTCCATTTTTAAGTTCTGAATAGAGTAGTTACTTTGGAAAATGATAATCAGGCATCCGAATAACATGACCAGTCCAACGAAGTTGATGTTGAAGAATCTTTGCTTCTTCCAGTACATTGACATTAGTTCGCCTGTCTTTCCAAGTGATATGTAACATTTTTCGGAGACACTGTTGACGGAATCTTTCAAGGAGCTGGAGATGACATTTATAAGTGGTCCATGTTACACAAGCATACAGTAAGGTTGGTAGTACTGTCAGAACCATGGGATGGAAAGCCAGCTGGACAGACTCCAGCTGGAGCATCTCCCTTCTCAGCCTTGCTGCTGCGGAGATGCATCAGTCATCCTCCTCCGACATGCGTCCGCAACTCATGCTGTTGTGCACAACAGCAACAGATCTGGCTCGAGGCGTGGATACTAGACTACGTTTATTGTACATAAATCAGGACAAAGAAAACATGGCTTCTCTCCTTGTCGTTCCTCTCGGAGAGATAGAAGACAAAAGCAATACAGAGCGGATGTTCCACTCACAAGACTCCAACAATCTATGCTGGAATGTAAACAGACATGTGACATGTAACCATCCCACACATCTGCAGCAAGGGTGGAATGGAATTCCCAACAAGTACAATAGCTTTGTAAACAAGCATTTTGGTTTCCCTGCGAATGTCCCGGTCCTCAAACACTCTGCGCTTCAATCAGGAGAAAGCTGTACTCGCCAAGCTCAGGCCCTTGTGCCCAGGTAGGAGAAGTGACCAACATTTTCCAATATTGCACCATTGAGTTGGATTTGTGGCGCTGCAGAGGGGTTGTTTTGTGCTTGTTGGTACAGCACTTTGGTTTTTTTGGATGTTGAGCGATAGGCCAAGCTTTTCATAGTATTCTATGAAGATATTTAGGATGGTTTGGAGGTCATCCTCTGAGTTTGCATTGGATACAATCCCAGTGGTGTTATGCTCCTCTCACTCTGCAGAGGAGTCCCCTGGGCTTCTGCCCCAAAGTCACGGCCCAAGACTGCAGCTTTGGTGAGGTCTCTTGTGTTTGCTTGGCTAGGGTAGGGAGGTGACATTTCGAAACAAGCCTAGGATAAGGAGATGACATTTCCAAACACAGGTGAAGCAAGAGCACAGGCAGTTTTTGCTAAACAGGTCCTTCCAGACATGCAGGGGTAAGGTCCAATGTCTGGTCATGACCTCTCTCCCATGAAGAAGCTGCCTGCACATTATTGTTGTGTCACTCACAATTGTTAGGTGATCACATAGCCTCCTGCTGCTTTGTCGTTTCAAGCAGTTATAGCTTCAGGTCTCTTGAGCTGAACATGGTAATGTTATGCCGATTTGGATATAAGATACCTTTAAAATAATATCTAGATTGCATGGTGAAAACTTCAATGAAGTGCTTTCTTTATGAACAGGTGAGGCCTATGGTCCCGCAGTTCTGTTATGCCAGGGCTATTGCCAACATTTATTATTTAATTTATATACCACCATTTCCTCCAAGGAGCTCATGTGGTGTACATGAATTTCTGTTCCCTGTTTTATCCTCACAACAACCTTCTGAGGTAGGTTAGCCTGAGAGACAGCGACTGGCCTAAAGTTACCCAGTGAGCTTCATGGCTGAGTAAGGACTCGAACCCTGGTCTTCCAGGTCACAGTTCAAAATAATAACAATAATTTTAATTATACATTTATTATACCCCACCCATCTGACTGGGCAGCTTCCAACATTAATACAACAAGAAGAAAAAACAATAAACATTAAAAGCTTCCTGAAACAGGGATACCTTCAGATGTCTTCTAAAAGTCAAATAGTTGTTTATCTATTTGACCTCTGATGGGAGGGCATTTCACAGGGCACCACTACTGAGAAAGTCCTGTGCCTGGTTCCCTGTAGCTTAACATCTCACAGTGAGGGAACCACAAGAAGGCCCTCGGAGCTGGACCTCAGTGTCCAGGCTGAACGATGGGGGTGGAGATGCTCCTTCAGGTATACTGGGCCAAAGCCGTGTAGGGCTTTAACATTACACCACACCGGTCTCACATAACATAGCTCGAACTCTTTAACTCATTTTATTTCGGCTTTAAGCCCATAGACATAATAACCAAAAACAGAAACAGCACAGTCTGGTTTACAATCGCTAACAGTAAAATAGATTAAAAGGGATACTCAATTGAATAAAATATGATAAAAATTAAATTAAAATTTCAAGCTGTATATAACAATCCATTGCGTTTCTTAAGTGTCAGAACTGATGTCAGAAATTTTGCCATATGTAGGGTTATAATCGAGTCTGAATCTTGCAACAGAAGAGCAAGGTAAGACTCTTCCAAATACCCCGGTAAATTTTGAGTTAATGGAAGTAATAGAGTCTTTCGGGCGGCAGAATACAAGGGGCAGACAAACACTATGTGATGAAGAGATTCAATTGAACGGTTATCACAGGCACATAAGACCGAAACCTGGCCCCTAGAAAATCTATGAAAAAGGACGTTTGAGGGGAATACATCGAACGCTTATCCCTAGGCACTAAAGCAAAGCAGAAAGCAACAAACTATCTACAGAAATAACAACTAATATGCCAACCAAGACAGCCGCCCCATGAAGCACCCCTAGCAACTCTGTTACCACACACCAGTCAGAATGACCCTCATTGATCTGATCTAATTATCAATTTATGGAAGGTATTAATCAATGTGCAGCAAGAGTAAAAAGTTGTGAAGGGAACATGAGTCTTTAAGAAAATAATTTTGATTAAGCCTTGCTATTGCCATGCATGCCACACCCCTGACTCCATCTCCACTACCTTATATTGGTAGTGTCCTGCTAGCAGCAGGGTTCCACTGGCATTAGGATACCACAGATATAAGGATGTCACTGTGTGTATTCACTGGCACAATTCTGACTTTCCTAGCCCACACGTACACCAGTAGTAATCCTCTCCTCATCTAGTGAGCATAACATGAGATAGAATTGTATTGTGAGATGCTTTACTTAATTAAGAACATTCCGCCTTTCTTCATTTGTAATATATATAGGCATATTATGTTAGAATATGATATTTCCTATTCATAAGTGAAATACTGTTTCTCATTCATCAGCCTCTGTTTTGTCTGCCCTTCTTAGCAATAGGTCCGAAGCAATGATTCCCCCCGCCCCGAAACATGTCATAGCAAATCCTTCAGCCAAAGACACTTTTAAAATGTGATTGTTTCCATGTTGTAAATAATAATAATAATTTATAATAATAATTTAAAATCTGAATTTTGAGGAGGAAATAACAATTTCACAATTTTTATCAGCTGATCTGCATAACATTGCTTCGTTCTCCCCCTATTGGCGAGAATGGTACAGTACAGTCTGATTTTGTGCCTACACATTAGGTATGTGTAGATAAGATATGCAGCTGGTTCCTATAACTGACCCATGTGATTTGCCTTGCAGGTGTATATGGTCAGAGGCACGGTTGTACTGAACTGCACTATATCAGGAATAGTAATGCTATTGATCCCTCCTGTGCGATAAATAAAATTTGAGCCCACTCTCATGGGTGTAGCCAAGGGGAGGGCAGGAGGGGCATCTGCTCTCCTAAATCAATACAAATCAATACAAATCTGAGGTTCTCCCCCCCCAACAAAAACCTGCCCCCCAAACAAAAATCCTGGCTATGCCCATGCCCACTCTGGTAGTTTTAAAAATCCCTATGAAAATATTTGGAGATCCGACTTAACCTTGGGAGTTGAAGAAAGGGCTTGTCCACACCAGAGCACAATATGGACCCCATCCCACTCCCAAGGGCATACATAGGATTTGGCCAGGTTGACTGCTGCCAACCATGCAGGCCGGGGGGGGCACAAAAATTGTGCCTCCCCCCTCTGACTCGCAGTGGCTAGGAGCCCGCCTGCCCTCCTGCACACTCGCCTCGAAAAAGCCCTTTTAAATGCAGGCTTTTCAATGCTGACTATTTCAGACTTTACAGGTTAAAGCAGGGGTCAGTAAACATTTTCAGCAGGAGGCCGGTCCACTGTCCCTCAGACCATGTGGTGGGCCAGACTCTCTCTCTCTCTCTCTCTCTCTCTCTCTCTCTCTCTCTCCCTATATATATATACTAGTGAATTAAGCCCGTTAATAACGGGCTCCAGATACCCACGCGAGGGCTGAGACGACACCCACTGCCCAAGGGCGCTGGGCCCCAGCCCTCAATAGCAAGCGGCACGCTCACCCTGTCAGCGGAGAGGAGCCGCGGCTGAAGCGCCCCGGGGAAACACTCCCGCCTCCTTCCGGAGGCCGGCGCTCTGCACATGCTCCCGGGCACGCACGCCCTGTGAAGCCACTGGCCGCTCTCTGCGTCCAGTCTCTCTCTCCTCCCTCCGCGGTGGTCCCCTCATACCCTTCCCCTCTCTCTCACACACACACACACACACCTATCTTCCCCCTACTTCCCCTCTCCCCCCCTCGCGCCTCCTTCTCCTCCTCCCCCTCCCTCCTTCCCGCCCGGCACGTGTCCGCCCGGCAGAAGTGGAGGCTACGCGTCTGCAGCTGCCCGGCATCGCCGGGGGTGGCGGGGCGCCAGGTACCGGCAGCCCTCGAGGGGAGGCGCTCGCGGCGTCCGGGAACTCCGCCCGGCCCCCGACAGCCTGGCGCACGGTCTGGTAGGCATTGCTTGCAGCGCCAGCCGCCCGCCCTGCTGCTGGGAACGCCTCCGAGCCCCGGGAGGCTGCGCGCGGCGCGCTCCGGGATGCGGGAGCCGAGGGGGCGGCCGGGGGGGGGAGGGAAGGGGAACCCCCTCCTCTGTGCTGCAGCTCTGTGCTGCAGCCGGCAACAGGAGTAGCGCACAGAGGGCTCCGCCCGGGCTCTCCTCGCCGCCGCTGCCGCTGCCCCGTAACCTCCTCCGCGTTCTTCTTGCCAGGGAGGGAAGCAGCAGCAGCAGCTTCGGCGGGTGAGCGAGGGAGTGTAAGGCGGCAGCTGGAGGCTCCGCTGGAGGTGCGCGTAGCCGGCGCTCCTCCGCGGGCCTCCTCCGCTTCCAGCGCCGCCAAGCCCCGTCGTGGGGTCGCGGTTGCCCGGCCATCGTGGAACGGCGGCCAGCAGCCGCCTTCTCCCCGCCAGCGCGATAAGATGGCCGACAGGAGGAGGCTGCGGGCAGCGGCGCTTCGCGCCTCTGCCCCCACTCCTATTGGTCTGCGTCCTCCAATCCCTTTGTCACTGGAACGCACGCGCAGTTGCGAATTCCTGTGACACACGGAAAGGTACGTCCCGACACAGGCTCTTTATTATATAGGATATATATATATATATAAAAGAACAAATTACTATGCCCCACAAATAACCCAGAGATGCATTTTAAATAAAAGCACTGTCAGGCTAGAGCCCAACCATGCACACATTCTAATGTAAAAACATGCTGATTCCCGGACTATCCACAGGCCGGATTCAGAAGGTGATTGGGCCGGATCTGGCCCCCAGGCTTCAGTTTGCCTACCCCGTGGGTTAAAGTCACTACCTACATGTTTTTTTCTCTATAACCATGTGTATACATATATACCTGTCTACTTAGGATTTCACTTCATGCATTTAATATTGTGGAATCTAGTCCATGAACGCTTAAAGGTAAAAGGCAAAGGACCCCTGACAGTTAAGTCCAGTCGCAGACAACTCTGGGGTTGCGGCGCTCGTCTCGCTTTACAGGCCGAGGGAGCTTTATGCCATAATATATTTGTTAGATTTTTAAGGCACCACAAGACTCCTTATTGCTTTCACAATAAGTGTTATCATCTTCTATTGTCTGCACATGAAGCCGGTCTTAAAAGGAAAGCTACAGGGACCTGATGAGAAGCAACCCTAGCAAAAATCTCATGTTTGTCAAAGAGGTTGTCACCCGCACCCCAGGGTTTGTTTGCCTTAGAAACAAAGACTGCAGGAGCCACATCCATTCCCACAATAGATATCAAAAGACAGGAAACCCAGCTAAGCTCCATTTGCCTTCCACATCTTAAACCCGCCCCATGCTGTAATTTATCTGGGTGTTTGCAATTAATTAGCTATGCCGCATGGAAGTGTGACTTTTGCTAGACTTGCTCAAAATGAATCTCATCTGGGAAGAAAGGAGCAAGCAAAGTTCTGCACAATCCTTTGATTGGTCAGTAGAGGGCAGTGCTTTCCTGTCATTAATATTGCTCATTCATTGCTGGGTGGAAACTTGGTACAGTGGGACCTCGACTTACAACGATGTACTGTATTTGCTTCCTCTGCTTTGGGACTGTGTCAGCAGCAACCCCTGGTGGAAATATATTGCAAAAAGTTCTCAGGTGGAAATATTTTAGAAATATTCCCCCCCCCCCCCATCGTCAGAAACAGATAATAAAACACAATTACACATTTAACCCAACCCAGTACAGTAACAGCTTATTTCTTTCAGGTGAGCCTCAGTCTGTCAGGATCTCTAAAGCCCTTCTTTATCTTTGGTGCACAATTCTAGTCAGTTCTGTATCCAAATAGCTTACCTGGTCCCCACACTTGCATGCCTAATATGATGGGTTTCAGACATATTTAAGCCAGGATTACAAACCTCAGTACCAGAGCTACATTACCCAAAGGCCTTGTTCATTCTTTCCTTTGTGCCACTGCAGCACAAGCAGCTTTCAAAGACACATTTCAGAATAATTCCTACACATCACCACAAACATGCAAAAAGCACAAATTAGCAGCATTTCAAAGACCATTGCCAAAACTTGCAGGAAGGACCCCTGCAGCAAATCAGTACATAGTACCCAAAATCAGAAACCTCCACCTACATGGCTCTTTGTCTTGGGATTTCGCAGAGTTTTCAGTAGACCAACAGCTACTTCAGGGCTCAAATCACAGGTCACGTCACAGCAAACTCTGCCCTCAAAACTTAGGCTTTATCCTTCTAACTATTTGCAGGTAGGTAGCCGTCTTGGTCTGCCGTAGTCGAAACAAAATAAAAAAATTCCTTCCAGTAGCACCTTAGAGACCAACTAAGTTTGTCATTGGTATGAGATTTCATGTGCATGCACACTTCTGAAGAAGTTGGTCTCTAAGGTGCTACTGGAAGGATTTTTTTTTATTTTGTTCCTTCTAATTGTCCTCCCAGTTGAACGCCGTGGCCCAGGAAGAGAGGGGAAAATAGGAGAAGTGAACAACTGGCTTCGCAAATGGTGCCGGCAGGAACGGTTTGGTTTCTTAGATCATGGTCTGCAGTTTCTTGAAGATGGACTTCTGGCAAGTGATGGGCTGCACCTCACAAGGGTTGGGAGGAATGTTTTTGCCAACAATCTCAAAAACCTCATCAGGAGGGCTTTAAACTGACTTATGTGGGGGAGGGAGACAGTGGTCCTGAAGGTAGGAGTCTATCAAAGGCTGAAGATGATCATCCAAAAGTCAAGGACCAAATGGAGCAAACAGCGCACAGACCTAGTGGTGGGAGGAAAAAATCCTTAAGTAGGAGACTAGGGGGAATGATCAATGGTTTTCAATGTCTGTATACAAATGCACAGAGCATGGGAAATAAACAAGATGAACTTGAGCTCTTGGTACAGCAAACTAAATACGACATAATAGGCATCACTGAAACCTGGTGGGATGAGTCTCATGATTGGAATGTAGTAATAGAGGGATACAATCTATTTAAGAGAAATAGACCAAACAGGAAAGGAGGAGGAGTGGCGTTATATGTCAGGGATGTGTATACCTGTGAAGAGATCCATGATTTAAAACTCCAAAGCCAAATTGAGAGTATCTGGGTCAAAATTAAGGGAGAGAAAAATAACAGTGATCTCATGGTGGGAGTTTACTATAGATCCCCAAGCCAAACTGAGGACATAGATGATGCCTTCCTGGAACAGATGACCAAGCATTCAAAAGGAAATGAGATAGTAGTAATGGGGGATTTCAACTATCCTGATATTTGTTGGATGTCAAACTCAGCCAAGAGCATAAGGTCGAACAGATTCCTCACGGGCCTTGCAGACAATTTCATTGTCCAGAAAGTGGGAGAAGCAACAAGAGGATCAGCCATTTTAGATCTGGTTCTAACCAATAGTGATGACCTGGTTAGTGGGGTAGAAGTGGTAGGATCATTAGGTGGGAGTGATCATGCTCTTCTGGAGTTTATTATACATCAGAAAGGAGCAACCAAGCATACTAAGACTCAAATTCTAGACTTTAAGAAAGCCGACTTCAGAAAACTTAGGGAAATGCTGGGTGTGATCCCATGGTCAGTAATACTAAAAGGGAAGGGAGTTCATGATGGATGGGAGTTTGTTAAAAGGGAGATATTAAAAGCACAACTTCAAGCAGTACCAATGAGACGAAAACATGGAAGGTGCCTAAAGAAGCCAGGGTGGCTATCTAATGAACTTTTAACTGAGTTAAGATTTAAAAGGGATATGTACAAGAAATGGAAAAAGGGGGAAACCACCAGAGAGGAATTCAAACAAATAGCCAGCACATGTAGAGACAAAGTCAGAAAAGCTAAAGCACAGAATGAACTCAGGCTTGCTAGAGAGGTTAAAAGCAATAAAAAGAGTTTTTATGGGTATGTCCGTAGCAAAAGGAAGAACAAGGAAACAGTGGGGTCACTTAGAGGAGAAGAAGGTGAAATGCGAACAGGGGACGCAGAAAGGGCAGAACTCCTCAATACCTTCTTTGCCTCAGTCTTCTCCAAAAAAGAAAACAATGCCCGACCTGAAGAATATGGAGCAGATGATTCAGCAGGGGAAACACAGCCCAGAATAAGTAAGGAGGTAGTACAAGCACACTTGGCTAGTTTAGATGTATTCAAGTCTCCAGGGCCAGATGAACTACATCCCAGAGTATTAAAAGAACTGGCAGAGGTGATTTCAGAACCACTGGCAGTAATCTTTGAGAATTCTTGGAAAACAGGTGAAGTCCCAGCAGACTGGAGGAGGGCAAATGTTGTCCCTATTTTCAAAAAGGGGAAAAGAGAGGACCCAAACAATTACCGCCCAGTCAGCCTGACATCAATACCAGGAAAGATTCTAGAGCAGATCATTAAGCAAACGGTCTGTGAGCACCTAGAAAGGAACGCTGTGATCACTAAAAGTCAGCATGGGTTTCTGAAAAATAAGTCATGTCAGACTAATCTGATCTCATTTTTTGACAGAATTACAAGCCTGGTAGACGAAGGGAACACTGTGGATGTAGCCTATCTTGATTTCAGCAAGGCCTTTGACAAGGTGCCCCATGATATTCTTGTAAAGAAGCTGGTAAAATGCGGGCTAGACAATGCTACCATTCAGTGGATTTGTAACTGGCTGACTGACCGAACCCAAAGGATGCTCATCAATGGCTCCTCTTCATCCTGGAGAGAAGTGACTAGTGGGGTGCCACAGGGTTCTGTCTTGGGCCCAGTCTTATTCAACATCTTTATCAATGACTTGGATGATGGGCTTGAGGGCATCCTGATCAAGTTTGCAGATGACACCAAATTGGGAGGGGTGGCTAATACCCTAGAGGACAGGATCACACTTCAAAATGACCTTAACAGATTAGAGAACTGGGCCAAGGCAAACAGGATGAATTTTAACAGGGAGAAATGTAAAGTACTACACTTGGGCAAAAAAAATGAAAGGCACAGATACAGGATGGGTGATACCTGGCTTGAGAGCAGTACAAGTGAAAAGGATCTAGGAGTCTTGGTAGACCACAAACTTGACATGAGTCAACAGTGTGATGCAGCAGCTAAAAAAGCCAATGCAATTCTGGGCTGCATCAATAGGAGTATAGCATCTAGATCAAGGGAAGTAATAGTACCACTGTATTCCGCTCTGGTCAGACCTCACCTGGAATACTGTGTCCAGTTCTGGGCACCACAGTTCAAGAAGGATATTGACAAGCTGGAACGTGTCCAGAGGAGGGCAACCAAAATGGTCAAAGGCCTGGAAATGATGCCTTATGAGGAACGGCTTAGGGAGCTGGGTATGTTTAGCCTGGAGAAGAGAAGGTTAAGGGGTGATATGATAGCCATGTTCAAATATATAAAAGGATGTCATATAGAGGAGGGAGAAAGGTTGTTTTCTGCTGCTCCAGAGAAGCGGACACGGAGCAATGGATTCAAACTACAAGAAAGAAGATTCCACCTAAACATTAGGAAGAACTTCCTGACAGTAAGAGCTGTTCGACAGTGGAATTTGCTGCCAAGGAGTGTGGTGGAGTCTCCTTCTTTGGAGGTCTTTAAGCAGAGGCTTGACAGCCACCTGTCAGGAATGCTTTGATGGTGTTTCCTGCTTGGCAGGGGGTTGGACTGGATGGCCCTTGTGGTCTCTTCCAACTCTATGATTCTATGATTCTATAATTATATTAGAGCTGGAGAAAAGGCCCCACTCATTTGCCATTCTGGCACAGAGCCCCCTCTCCTTTGCTCTCTTAATTACCCTTTACTTTTCTTTTGTTCTCTTAATGGCCCATCACCCAGGCAATTACCTGAAGCTAGCCTGGTTTCTATTTTAACACTTGTTGGTTCCAGGGGTTGAAAGGGGTCTCATACCCGCAATCTCATAACATTATGATCCTGCTTCTTCAGAGAGTGTGAGCAGAATTGCGTTCAGAAAAGGTATCTCATCAAGTGTTTCACTGAGTCGCAATTATTTTGTGTTATTATTACATATTTAAATGGCTGAGCTACCTTACATTTCCCTCCATACAGGTCTGTAGATTGCATGCTGTAACAAACACACTTCACCAACCTAGCATCCTCCAGATATTTTGGACTATGACTCCCATCAGCCCGTCAGCACCTGATGGAGGGTGTGGTCAAAAGTATTTGGAGGGTGCCAGGTTGGCAAAGGCTGCTATAATTGCATGAGTTTTCTCACTAAGTTAGCTGAATAGAAGAATGAGGTGTCCAGAAAAGGGATAATATAGCTGTATTCACACTGGTTTCTGACCCAGCTGTGGAGAACTGAGATAGAGCAATAGCTTGGAAATTGGGATCACTTCCAGACGGCCTGATGACAGAGCATTCATTCTGGTTTGTTTGTGTACATGGTTCAACCAAGTGTTAGCCAGTACATTTCCCTCATCACTTTCCCTACAGCAAAAAGTCTGATTTCCTGAGGAAGTGTGATTGTTGCACAAGAGATCCAAATCAACTGCAATTGGCTAGCCTGAATTTAGCAGTAAGTGGTTGAATCCCACTGGAAAATAGCAGTCTAGAAGCACCCAGACTCCATGCAGGTGGTGGGGGGTTCTCTGAGAACTGAACAAGCGTCAGACAACAAAAGTTAAGGTCAGGTGGCTCTCTACAGATAATTTTCCTTCTGCTTACACCAAACACAGTGGCAGTTGTCTGAGGGTGTTGTGGCAAGGGTGATAGACACAGGGACTTTAAAATAGTTTTATCATTTCCAATGACTGTGCCATTACAACAAAGCCCAGCACAGGTATAGACTGTTCTCTTGAAGGATATTTGCATGGTCAGGGGCAAAGGAGGACAGGGCCTCTGTGGTGCAGAAGCAGGGATGTTGGCCGATGCAACTGGTAAGGCACTTGCTGAAATGTCCTTTTCCTTTGCCTCTAGGTGGCATAAAGTACTGCACAGTTGCATCTGGCACTTTTAGGCCAGTGTTTCCATGTATAACTGGAAAAGCAGGAACATTCCTGCTCCTGGGTTGTTCTGAAGTACCGATACTGGAAAGCTGTCTCTGCGAATGCCACAACCCACACTTGCCTTGTGCACTCACTTGGAAGTCATGCAGATGGGTAGGGACCCAACACACGCTAAAGATCACAGCACAAATGGATTGTAGAAATTGGATGTACTGCATTGACAGACACATAAAACCACCACTCCCATTAGCACCATGAAGAAGTTCGTTTGGTGTTACAGCATGTCTGCAGGGACAAACAATGCTGTCATCCTCCTCCTCCTCCGCCACCATGTGAAAGCAGACATTGATGAAAGAGAAGCCATAGCTGGTCCTTCACCCGTGGTATGAATAGCTTCACAGTAGACACGATAAACATCCATACCAGCAAGCTGGTTCAACCACTAGACTTGCCTTTTTTAGGATTCAGGTAGATTGTCTGGTTTGTTCTGCAAAACTAACTTTCTTTCTTTCTTTCTTTCTTTCTTTCTTTCTTTCTTTCTTTCTTTCTTTCTTTCTTTCTTACAGCTAAAAAAATGCTCTGGCGACTGGGGAGGGTGGTGTATTGATGATGTTATAAAAACTAGCCAACTGGTGCTTCCCCCCCCCCCAAAAGCTGGCTTTTCCCCAGGTCAGATTCACTTCTGTACTCTCTCCCTTCTGACCCAGTCTGCACAAATTGCTCAGAGGGGAGAGCGCAAGAGAAGTGGAAGAGGCTGCTCTGTGCCCTCTTTCTTGGCATTGCTCAGAGAGGGCAGGCGAACCGACAGCGACACTGCAGAGGAGGGCCATGAGGCCTGGAGTGTGGCAGTGGGCTTGCAGCAGGGATGTGGGCCTTGTCAGGTGCCCAGTAACTCCTATCTCTGATGCAAGTCCAGATTCTATAGGAGAGAAGTTATCAATGGGGTGCCCACGGGTGCCTGTGGGCCCACCAGTAAAGGCCATGATACCCACAAAAAGGTCTTACCGTAGTAAACATCCCCTCAAAAGTCTACATTGCAGAAGAAGTTGCTATTCCTGCTCAGTTTCTGTTTGCCTTGGCTCAGCCTATCTTACATTGAATATTACACCTTGACTTATGTCATTGGATGCCAAAGCTGGATACCCTCCCTCCTAGTCTGAACAGAGAAGAGGTGCAAAGAGCATCCATTCTGTATTCACAGAATAGTGGCTGGTGGAGGTGCCTTCCTGCCCCCGCCCCGCCACAACTGATGGGAACATGCAATCTTGTGGCAGCGTCTTTTTCTGCATTTTTAGATGTGGCAGCCATTTTTTTTAATGCCACAGCCCCGTGGCAGCCATTCTGTGACTGGTGTCCATAACACTTTCTCAAAGTTCCAAATGTGCCCATTGGCCCCCAAAAAGATTGTCAATCTCTGCTATAGTATATTAGATGACAAGGTGCATTGATTCCCCGTATCTTCAGACATGAGCATCATGAGGGAAAGTCACAAAGGAAAACAGGTGTGCCCAATTTTTTGTGTGACTTTATATGCCTAGGATCTGGTTTGAGAGGCAAAGCTGCACACGGAAGAAACATATCCTGAAGGATGCTAAGCAAGATGCTGGGCAGAATCTAAATATCAGCATATAAACTGAAGCAGAGTAGCTCCAGTAATTTCTTATCTCTCATTTGTTTTATTCTTTGAACAGTAAATAACAATGCTCTTTTCTACACAATTTTATTTTGCACATTTTTTATTTTTTTAGTTTTGGGGGGGTTGTTTTAACCAGCAAACAAATAAAGGAAATGGACTCTTATCTGCAGACACCAAGTGTATGGAACCATTTTGAAATGAGTTCCACTTACATAGAAAAGTATAGCTATTCTCCTCCGCACCCTCACACATGATATTTGCCTTCAATGTATGCATACATTTTTGTATCTACTGGGCATGCCCAATAGGCAATTCTGAGATTCTACATAGCAGAGAAAAAGAAGCCACATACATAATGTAATTCGTACAATTTGGCTACATATATATCATGTCTGGAGTATGGAGGAGCTAATTCACATATATATGCTATGCAGGATTCTACCCACAAGTTTCAAAGTGTTAACCCAACTTATTTTTGGGTGCTTTGTGTTTAAAATTGTTTCCTTACAAAGAGGAACCTCCTCCACATGGCCCCACAGTACTGTTGCCATGGCAGTTTGTGTTGTTGCTTCAGTGTACTTTTTAAGGGACAAAATAACTATTTCCAGTGGGCAGAACAAACAAAAGGACAGAAAAACCTGGGTAGGGAAATGTTGTGATACCTAGAAACTCACCCACTATTCCAAACCCACCTGAATTCCTCTTTGGGGGTGGGGGAATAGCCATAGGACAATTAAAACAGAGGAAGAGAAGTGTTAGCTACATTTTCCATTCTAATATGAAATCAAATGCAAACATCTGGAAAATAAATTCAGGGGAGATGGTAAGTTGGGTGGGGAAGACTTTAAAGAGCTTCTTTTAAATTTGTCTACGTGTTTAACCAAGAAGTTATTTAAAACAGAGTTTCCAACTGACCCCCCCCCCCAAGTACCTGATCTATTATTGTGTGGCAGGAGTAACTTGATCTATGAATAAATAAGCATGTGAAGCTTTAAGGTGTGGAGATGAACATCATCACCAGCTAATATTTCCACACCAAACTGCTCTTAAAGGCACTGTTACAAATGTGTTTGGAAAAGTTGGAAGCCCTGTTGAAATGAGCATATAATTTAGTTTTGTTTTAAAGTTGCATTGGCAATTGTATTAAGTTTGCATTCAATATCTTGAAGCAAGAGTTTTTATTAAATAGAAGTTACAACAACTAGTTTCCCGCTGAAGCTCCTTCAGCTGGTCAGGCTCCACCCACTCATAGATTCTCCAGGGATCATCTTCCAACTCCCATCCCAGTGTTTCTTATACGGAAAAGTCTCTCAATTACTACAATCACCACAGTCATCATATGCAATCCTAGTTCACAGGATGGATAATTTTTGGGAGTACACAGGTGCATTCCCATCAACTTGTGGTATGGGGAATCAAGCATCCTGTCAGGTCACAATCCCACAAATTTAGGTTCATAATAGAGTTACTCCTAGCTGTGCAGCTTTTCCTTTAATGCTTGCTTGATGTGCAGACTTTAGCAGATTATAATGCTTTTCTCCATGCTGTGAACATAGCCGGGCCATATCACCGCCTGAGGTGAAATAGGAAAGTGCTGCCCTCCCACCCCTCTTTGATTACTGGGGCAACATGACTGCAGCTTCTAGGTTCTGGTGAGATCTTGTGAGAGGTCTGTGAGATCTCACCAGAACCGGGAAACCAAAGCTGTTTCTCCTCACTTCTCTGGCATTGGTGGCAGAGGTGGGCACAGTACATGTGAGGGTGCCACCCCTTGGGATTGTGCCATCCGAGGCGGCTGTCTCAGACCTCCTCATGGGCAGGGCAGCCCTGGAACATAGGGAATTGCCTTAGGTAAAGGTAAAGGGACCCCTGACCATTAGGTCCAGTCGTGTCCGACTCTGGGGTTGCGGCGCTCATCTCGCTTTATTGGCCGAGAGCCGGCGTACAGCTTCCGGGTCATGTGGCCAGCATGACAAAGCCGCTTCTGGCGAACCAGAGCAGCACACGGAAACGCCGTTTACCTTCTGCCAGAGCGGTTCCTATTTATCTACTTGCACTTTGACGTGCTTTCGAACTGCTAGGTTGGCAGGAGCTGGGACTGAGCAACGGGAGCTCACCCCGTCGCAGGGATTCGAACCGCCGACCTTCTGATCAGCAAGCCCTAGGCTCTGTGGTTTAACCCACAGCACCACCTGGGTCCCGTAGGGAATTGCCTTATACCAGGTCAAACTTCTAAAATAAAGAAGGACTGCAAATTCTAACATAATGAGGAACCTGTGAAACTACCGCCCATCACCTTTGACCATGCTGGGTGGGTCTGATGAGAGTTGGGAGTAAAAAATGTCATCCAGGTGTACTACAGCTCCCACCAGACCCAGCAAGCACGACTGATGCTCAACAGCGGGTGGAGGGCACCAGGTTGATGACGACTCCTCTAGCCAGTCCAGCACGGTTAAGATGGAGTAGGCTGAAAATTAGTTTTAAAACCAGAGGGTGCTTTCAACATAAACTATAGGATGATGTCCCAAGTGGTCTCTCTCCCTTTCCTTTCCTGAGCCCTACTAAACAAACCTACTGAGCCACATGAGGAATTGCTGAGGATCTTCCCCACAGCAAAAACTAGCTCATGGGTTGGAAAGAAACAAGGCAGAGTTCACTGTCCTAGGAAAACCAAGCTCAAGCCGATTTTGGATTTGATTCATTGGTCTGCCTGCCTCTCCCACTGTTAATACTCCAAGGCCTCGGTCGGGGGAAAGGGAGTGAACGAAGAAAAGCTATTTTTATCTCTCTCGTTCCCTTTCCTGCATTCTTCCGAATTTCCCCTTGGCCTTGCAAAAAAAGAAAGTCATCATGCAATTCCCAGCGGCAGCGGCTGCTTTAAAAAACTAACCCCGCCCCCTGGCTGGAGGGAGGGTTCCCTAGCCGGTGACGTCTGCCGCGCCCATTGATAAAAGCCGCGGGATTCCCTGGCCGCGGGTAGAGGCAGCGTGTGCGCGCGAAACTTGCAGGGCGCCACGTGATTTTTGTGCGGACGTTGGGGAGAGAGTACCGGGGAGAGGGCCGACCCGCTCGTAGTAAGTGGGCCCCGTCAGCCATGGAGCCCGCTTGCTTCCTCCAGCCCCACCCGTTCGGCGACACTGGGGTGGGCTCGGATTTGTACAAGCCTTCGCCCCCTCCCACGGTCGCTTCGCCCAAATCCGAGCAGGTAGAGCAGCCGAAGCCAGCCGAACCTACGCGGATCATCACCGACCCGGTCTCTGGCAGATCCTACAGCAAAGGCCGCCTGCTTGGAAAGGTACCTGCGGTGTCTCGGGAGAGCGGTGGGCTACGTGGGACTGAAAGGCGAAGGAGTTTCTCCCTTTACAGCCCCGCTGCCTCCTAGCCTGAGCCGGCCGGCTTCTAGCGTGTGTGGCCAGGGCTGGGTTCTGGCGCGCGTTAGTGAGTGATCGTGGATCTAAGGGCCAATTTCGAGACCCCCCCCCCCGAAAGCTACCCGCGAGTTAGGACGGAGGGGACTTTCGTATATGGTGACGAAGGCTTGTCGCGATAAGGGACCCAAAAGCGCCTCATCCGCTTCCCTTCCTCCCTCTTCTCGTTCTGTTTGCTCGCGTGGAGGGTTTCCTTCCCCCGCCAAGACTTCGCTTGATCCGAGGCAGGCATGTCTAGGCACGAGTCTCTCCCCCCCCCCCATCTCGTTTTGTGTGGGGCTTTGGGTGCAGATGGGGCTTTAATATGTAACTACTCGTCATCCATCCCCCCACTTCGTATTTTAGTGCGCTCTTACCCGTCCACCCCCCCCCCCCCAAAATGAGGAATCGTCCCAACAAGCGACCGGAGCTTTTAAAGAAGAGTAGATAGAAATGGTTAAGCTACCCAAGTGGGTCTTAGTTTGGTGTGCGCGCGTGCGAGAGAGAGAACAGGAGGCGGGAAATGGCTGCTGTTTATCCGAAAAATTATAATAGGCCATCTTTTAGGACTTCTCCAAGGCAGCTACGATTCCATTTGACTGAGTCAAGCACGTCTGGGACCGGATGTTCAAATCGTTGTTCTTAGCCCTTTGGCGACTAGTAAGCCGTTTTCTTGTGGGTTTTAGGTTTTGGTCTAATTCAGTGAATATGTTCTGGGATGCCATAACAGGTCCCGAGTGCATCCTTATACTATTTGTACAACATGGACCACAGGGATTTTTTGGGGGGGGAGCGGGGGAAGGGATATGGTTGGTGATTTAGATTACTTAATCTGCATTATTTATAGTCCTACTTCAACAAAGTAGGTGCTGGGGAAAGTTTGTCTACAATAGCTGACCAGCATTCCTTACACCTTCTAGAGAGCTAGTGTGATAACAAGATTGGAGTGCTGGGATGAGATGTATATGGCCATATTTAAAATTCTGTTTGCATGAAGTTTGTTGGGTGACCTTAGGCTGGTCATCCTCTCTGCCAACTGTTCTGTACAGGGCTAAGATTATGCTACTGTGACCTCCTTGGAAGAACGGTAGGGCATAAATGTGAATGAAATTTAGCAGAGAACTTGGGGATTGGATCCGACAGTTTCTCATGTTTATCCAGGAGTGTCAAGTAGCTTGCTTAGCAAAAACCTCATGCAGTAGATTGCTGTTGGAGGCTTGCTAATCTGCAATATGGAGGTTTCGGAGGTGGCTGGGGAGACCCGGCCAGATGGGCGGGGGTACAAATAAAAGAATTATTATTATTATTCGGAAGGGTGGTGTCTGTTTCTGCTTGAAACATATGTTGTTGATATTTTCCACATTTATTATGCTATCTTTGTGATATACAAATGACATGAGAAAACTTGGTATACATACTTGTATAACATTATTCTTGTTTATAAAATCCAAATAATAATAATAAGCACATATCTGATGCTTACTGTTGCGAAGCCATGTGAGCTTGCTAAAGATGCTCCAATGGATTCTAGGCAAGGGCTTCAGTGATTGGAGAAGGGGCCTTCTGTCTGCTGTCCCCTTAAAGGAGCAGGGCCTTCAGGGTTCCATTCATCCTTTGTTCCATTCTATAGCATCATTCCCTGGCAAATGCAAATTTTGCTCAGCAGCTGGTTTAGTAACAAAGTCTGCAAAAGGATGCAATTTTTTGTTGACAGTTAGAAAGGAAAAAAGATGACAGAACATTTTAGAACAGTAAAGCAAGTGCAACACTGTGGTAATAGTTGTTGAGATGTTGCATGGCTGCACTGGTTATATGCATTGCAAACACTGGTTTCCCAGACTGCGCATATATTTTTCTTTTTTGCCTTAGAACTCTTCTGATTCATCCCCCCCCCCCCCGCTCAAAACCACCTTGCTCATTGAGCAATCTGTGTAATCAGGTTTCAGAGTAGGGGGTGGGGGAAAAGCAGCAGCATTTCCACTGGAAATCTCCTTGGTGAGCAAAGCTGGCATTGTTTCAAAGATCGTGCTTTGAAGGAGTGGGTGCGTCGGTTGGTTCCTTTTGCCCTACATCAAACAATGTGATGTGTCATATGGAAAATCTGCTCATTGTGTATGGGGGTGTCTTGGCACTTCCAAACGCGGTAGAGCTAATGGCATATCTGGCAATGTGTATAATTCTCTCCCTCTCTTCCCAACCCCTGTTCTTACTGCTTCTTTGAAAGATCCTTTCTGGCAATACCAGCCAGAGCTGTTTCTGTGCTGATGCCCAAGCTAGGATTTTATGAGAAACTGGTTGTTCTTTGTTCAGGATGTTGTATAGGTGTGAGGCTTATTTTAGGTAAGGTGTAGGCTGCAGCAAAGATATGTTTTCTTTACAGCTGGAAAAACCTGTCTCTAGTCCTCCTTCAGTGCTGGTTGTCTTGTGAGAAGAACTAAACTACATTCTGTTAAAAAAAAGCATGATGACAGTGGGTATGCCTGGAGAATGTGCTAAACCATAGTCAGAAGTGAAACTGTTTCTTTAAAATGGAATGTTTTCACTGCATAACATGCTCAAATGTTTGATTGAATTAGGAGAATATTTTGTTTACCATTCTGAAAATAAGTTGGTTTTCAAGTTAAACAAACTTGCCCATAAATTTCGAATATCCAAAGGGGCAGGATACAAATGCTGGACTTTCTCTGTTCAAGTTCCTCACTTGGAATGGAACTTTTATTTTATCGAGCCAATACACTTGGCCTAGGTTATAATTTCAATATATTGCAATGTCACTGAGGGAATGGAATGGAATGGAATGAAAGAATTGTCTTGGGCATGTTTCCCAAACTTGAAATTGTGATGCTGGATCCCTCTCATTTAAACAAAACTTGGAAGCCCGTGAAATATTTGAGTTGATTATTGAGTCTGTTCTTTAGCACCATGGTTGAGATATTACTGTGCTTAAGTGGCTATGACCATGTTTTGAAGCAGTCCATCCTTAAAGGACTTGAAGGGTGAGTTCGCATTAGTTCTTGGCATCTGGCTGGGTTCCTGTTTTGGTTTACTTTGCCTGAGGTGCTAAGGCAGTGATCTCAGGCATATGTTAGATGTTTCTCACACTTCAGGTTAGAATGCTGTTAGTCATGCGGCAATTGCATTTTCTGTGATCTCATCCTACTTAGATCTGAATTGGGTCCCGTCCTAATCCTGTTTCCTTGCTTTTTGTGGTCTTGATGTGTCTAGTTCTAGTTTTCATCTTTCCTAGCATTCAGTGCTCTTAGGCGAAGATCTGAGAGAATGCTGAGTATGTTGCAAGCAGGCACATGAACCTAAGTCCCAAAGTCCAACCACTGACAAGCAGCAGACCTCCAGGGTCTCTAGCAAAAAATGGTCTTTCCACTACTACTTATGAGCCTTTTAACTAGAGATTTCCTGTATATACAGCATATGCTGTACAACCAACCTTCTGAACTAAGGACTCCTCTTCTGATACCCATTACGCGTGAATGAAAGCAGGCAGTTCTTCCAGTAACTTGTGATACCTTAAAAGAAGAGCCTTAAAATCTATCCTCAACTAGGGTTTTATGTTGACTTAGTTTTGGTGGCAAATATAGTCCTAGCACTTTGGCTGAAGACCGCGGTTCCCCTATTTTTATTTAAGAAGTCAATTTGATGGTACAGGTGCCAGGGGGAAATGAGACATGAGATGCTTCCCATGAGTTGCTAATCTATCAAGGACAAGAAAGGAGTTTTCTTTAGCCCACCCTCCTAATTGCTGCCTTATTGGTTTGCAGGGTGGATTTGCAAGGTGCTATGAAGTGACTGACCTCTCGAGCAACAAGACCTATGCAGTGAAGGTCATTCCTCACAGCAGAGTGGCCAAGCCGCACCAACGGGAGAAGGTATGTAGCTCCGAGTCCTGAGCAGAATGAGGATAGCTGGGGTGTTGGCCATGTCCTAGCTACCAACTCTTAAACTTTCTGATTATGCTTCTTCCAGATCATCAATGAAATTGAGCTGCACAGAGACCTGCACCACAAACACATCGTGAAGTTCTCGCATCATTTTGAGGATACGGAGAACATCTATATCTTCCTTGAGCACTGCAGCAGGAAAGTGAGTCCCAGCTTTTCTTTCTCTACAGGGAACCTGTACCTTCCCTTCAGGCATACTTTTTCTGTTGGACTCGATGTTTTATTGCACCGTGAACAAGGGGCAGCAGAAATAGAACCCGTAGAATGGTTTGCACTGAACTCTAACTTGAGGCAGGCCTCTTCCTATTGGCTTTATACTAGATATATCATCCACTGGAAACTTCCCATGGGTACAAGGGATGAAAGTATGGTTTTCTGTTATGACTATACATGGTAGGAAAAGGTGGGATATATTACTGCAGTACAGGGAGTTGCTGGGTTAGAATGCCTCTTATTGTGTCAAAGCAGTAGGACCAGTAATAGTGGCAATTAGTACTGCCGTCAGACATTTCCCAGGAGTGCTGGGGACCATGTAGGTCAGGCAGACCTCTTTCAGCATCCTTGGGAATGTAGGAATGTTCACAGGCAGGTTTCTTTACCGATGCTGAATTGGCACATTTGCTGTTTGCCATTTGATACTCCCGCTTTGCATGATACAGTGCCACAATGCTTGCATAAGAATCTGTCATACAGGTGCCCTTGGCGTGGAAGCTGCAGCTGCCATGCATAACAGTCATGCTATTTTAGCTGCTTGTTCTCTGTTTGCAGTTCAAACCCCTGTAAACACAGTAAGTCAGCCACTGGCATCGTAATGGCTTTGGCTGCCCTGGGATAGATCAAACGATATAAAACTGCCCTGCAAGGATTACTTGTTGGAATAGTGCTTGTATAGAAAGAATTGGGATTGGATCCAGGATTTCACACAGGAACTTCATTTTGCTAAAACAGAACGGTTATTGCTGTCTAGAGGCTTTTCTTGGTGCACTTCAGTTGCATTTCTTAGTGTCTAATAGAGTTCGTTTATCTTCATTCGGCTTGCTTGTAAGCCTTGCATGATTAAATCTGCAGTCTTCACATCCATTTTGGAATAATTGTTGGGAGAGGTCTAGTAAGTCCCCCTGGACTCATGACCAGCCTTGTGTATAAAGGGCACATTGTAGCAAATCTTGGAATCTTTGTGATTTGACTCTGAAAAGAGATTTATTTTGAGAGAAGCCATAAAACATGAAGCACATCCCTAGCTGGATTCAGAGGTTTAGGATGGGAGAAGGAAGAGAAGCTGATAGTGGAAGACAAGTGTGTTGAGAGTTTTGGAATACTTGGCCAAATCACTATTTTGAACCTGAGAGGAGGTTGGCTTAGCATTGCCCAGTGATATTCATGGCTGAGGAGTCCTTTGAATATGGTGCTTCCAATACTAATACTGGAACAACTGCATCAACCTGGTTCTTGCCTGTAATACACCAGGACAATTAGCCATTCTTAGACTAATAGTAGTCTGCAAGCAGTATCTCTGTAACCAAACCTTTTCTCTTGCAGTCTTTGGCACATATCTGGAAATCCCGGCACACCCTTCTGGAGGCAGAGGTCCGATATTACCTCAAACAGATCATCTCTGCCTTGAAATACCTCCACCTTAAGGGCATCCTGCACCGGGATTTGAAACTGGGTATGTGCAACATAGCTGCTCTCTTGCTCAATTGGGAGCGAATTTGTATTGTTGAGGTTGAAGTAACCTTCAGAAGACAGCATCTAATCTCCTTGTAACTTAGAAACTTGCATGTTTAAAAAATACAAAAACTGGGTTTCTAGATACTAAAACCTATTCAGGAAATGCTGCTCTGTGGGGAATAAGCACAGCTTTGACTTCTAGGTATCTAGAGGAGGAACTGCTGAGACAGTTGCGCAATGTTTGACATTTAGAGCCCTGTTATTTTTCTGTTGCAGGTAACTTTTTCGTCAATGAAAACATGGAACTGAAAGTTGGAGACTTTGGTTTGGCTGCCAGACAAGAGCCCGCAGACCAGCGAAAAAAGTAGGTGGATCACTTTTGTATGCTCTTTCTCTGTTGAATGCTGCCCTATCTTACTCCAGAGTAAAGAGGTTCTCCTACAGTGTCTCCTTGGCCTGTTCATCCCACCGCCCGCCCCGCCCCCCTTTGCAGCTGTGTGTGTTTGGGGAAGGGGGAATTGGAGCACAATAGGGACACTGGGACTTTTAAATACTCCTTTGCTTCAGCCTGGAACTTGGTGGTGAAAGGGACAAAGCGGTTACTGTGTGTGCAGTTCTGTCTAAGGCAGACGCCTCATGTTTGCACAGCAGAGAGAAACAATGCCCAACCTTATATTGGATTTCTGCCTCATGCAAAGTGTTGGTAGCTGCTGTAACTGCGATGGGCAAGCATACAGCATAGAAAGGAGTTCTGGATGGGAAGGGTTCTTGCACACAACAGGGTAGCAGTGAGTGGGTATAGGTGCAAGGGACAGCCGAGTCAGTACTATTGCGATTCTAGTCAGAAAGATGTGACTGAGGCTACTGGGAGGCCCACACAGCAAAGTATTATGGTATTGGTTGGTTCATTCACATGTTGCAGGGGCACCAGGTAGCTGGAAAAGGAGCTACAGTGAGATGCGCCAGTCAGAGCCTCGGTTGCAGCCTTGAAAACTGGAAGAATGATATTGTCAGATCAGGGTTTTTGTTATCCACTTGATCAGCTGTGATCCTATTGTAAAATAAACCTTGTTCACTGTTTGCTTCGAGTTAAGAAACTATAATCCAGCCTGTACTATTGCAAAAGAGGACTCCCAACGTCTAATAGTACAACTCTTTAAAAAAGGCAAAAAGGAGACCTTTTAAAAATAGAGTTCTGTGGTTAATTGAAACGCATGTTGTAACTTTCCCCAGGTACATGTTTACTCAGCTTAAATCTTTGCAGTAGGAAATGAATCTGAGAGGATGTTGTGAAAGTGGTATTTCTGTAGAAACTTCAGTGAAGTTGGCGTGGCTTGGCATGGTCTATGGTAGAAGATCTTAAGCTGTCACAAACGAAGCTGCCCTGAGCCAGACCACTTGTCCATGATAGCCAAGGGATTGAGCCTGGGACCTAATTCTGCATGCAAGGCATGCACTCTACCACGGAGTAGTAGGAATCCCTGCTGTAGCCTAACTAATGATCCTGTGTGTGTTTGGCTTCCAGGACTATCTGTGGTACCCCCAATTACCTTGCCCCCGAAGTGCTCCTGCGACAAGGGCATGGGCCGGAGTCAGATGTGTGGTCTTTGGGCTGTGTCATGTAAGTCCAAAGCACTTCCCCCCTCCCCTCTGAAGGCTTCTTGCAGGCCTGTTTCAGTGCTGCAACCTCTTGGCTTTTTAGCTCTTTTTGTATAGCTAAATGGGAGGAAGCAGGATTCTTTGGTCAGCATGCTCTAGCACAACTTAAAGCTCGTTTAAGATTAAGTACTAAAAAAAATAGACTACAATCAAAAGCTCGGAGTGGGTAGCAAATGCAGGAACCCTAAAGAGAAACTGCAGTGAAATTAAATGCATGAAGCATGGAGTCTGCATGCAGCCAAGCAGCCTAAATTCCCGCTGTTGACACCTTGCTTCAAACAAAGGATTCCTCTTCTCAAAAAATGTTTAGCATTTTGATGGCTTTGTGGGGGAAATTGTTAGCCACAGAGCACCACTGCATATCCCTCTGTCTGGGCCTCAAACAGAGAGGTGGTAATTGAAGTAGGGGTTATTCGAGACTGGTGGAATGAGGAAACAGTTTGCTCAAGTATATTGGGATCAAATCGCAAACAGCTTTGTAGGGCTCCTTGCAAAGTGCTTATTGCCTCCCTATTGCTTCCGACAAATGCGGAAGCGCTTGTGTCAGCTTGACAGCGTAGTGCGACATGTTCTGCACTAGATGAAGCTCACAAACACTTACCGAGGGCATCTTAAGAGGGAAAGTAGGGGTTGAAGCTTTTCAGTGGTTGAAAGAAAGCTGAGGGCGTTACCAATTTATTTTAAGTACTCTTGGCTATGATAGTAGGGTAGAATTCAGGCTACCTGTTGGATCTCCTGAGCGATGGCAGTATTGGTCTGAGTATTAGATAGAAGATGCTTGTATGCTGAGCATATGTTGCTAGCATAGCTTGACTGCAACTAGACACATAAAACTTTGCCCAAAATGATTGCTTAGATGTATTTCTGGGCCATATATAAGATGGTCTGTTTTAAGGACAGATCTGTCTATTTGATGAAACTCGAAACACCACAAAGCTGCTGCTAATCTTCTGCAATCTTATTGACAATTTCATTAGAACAAATGGAAAAAGTGGCTGGCCTGTGGTTCACGGCTGGCTATTTGGCTCAGGTGCTATTTGGCTGCTTTCCGGAGTGTCGTCTTAAAAAATAGTTTGTGCCTTCAGCTCTCTTTGCCCTGGTTAGCCACAGCTTCCTGCTAAGTTTTCACAGCGCAGTAAATGGAAATTTTATCTTGAGTGCTGGGGGATGAGGGAAGAGTGGCCTTGAACCGAGTGACTGCAAAGGGGAGATCCTGCATTCTCCCCTTTCCCAGTTTTCAGCTAGGCACAGAACCTCTTCTAGAAAGGCTTGGCTTGCTAGCTCTGATCACATGGAAGGGCTGTCACTTGCTCTCCGGATGTGCCTCCGGTCTGCGAGCACCTGAAGCGACAGCAGCGTCTTATGAGCTTCATTACAGGGAGCACTTAACTGGGTGTTGCCGCCTGTCAGACTTCCTCCAGAGTTGTTGCTGAGTCATGTGCTCATGGAGGCTGCCAAGGGCAGGCTGCTAGGCCAGAACTGTTCTTGAGTCTCCTCAGCACTGAGTGAATTCACCACTTGCCACCTTTCTTCTCCCCACCCCTCAGGTACACGTTGCTATGTGGGACCCCCCCTTTTGAGACTTCTGACCTCAAGGAGACCTACAAGTGCATCAAGCATGTCACATACACGCTCCCAGCCTTCCTTTCCCTACCAGCCAAGAACCTGCTCGTTGGCATCTTGAAACGCAACCCCCAGGACCGCTTCACGCTGGAGGAGATCTTGGACCATGAGTTCTTCACCAAAGTGAGCAGCAATCTTGTGTGTGTGTGTGTGTGTGTGTGTGTGTGTGTGTGTGTGTGTTCTAGCGATGTCACTGCCAAGGTAGTAAGCTAGGCTACACAACATGCTGTAAGGTGAGAAGTGGCAATGTCTCTTTCTTGGGGTGATAACTTCTTCCTATTCATATGGAGTCTATGACTGGGCCACCACCATTATTGGAATGGCAGCGTTCTATTACCGGTAATATGGGTGTTAGCTCCTGGGATCCTGCCTGGATTGCAATTTAGATAATTACATCCTGCTTCTAATTATCACTTAACAATCCTCAGATATCTTTGCTCTGGGCTGCCTGGTTATTATTATACCCTTTCCAAGGGTGCATGTCATTTAGAGGACTTGCAAAACTTGTGAATGTGGCCAAATCCTGTTGATTGGCAATAGGGCCTAGAAGAAGCTGGCATTGGTGCGGTATATTGTGTACAATCTGTTCTGATGCATAGCTCAGCTTCGCTAATTAGTTTCCTCAACTTTCAAGGGATACACGCCTGATAAGCTCCCGCCCAGCAGCTGTGTGATGGTGCCAGAACTGAACCCCCCCAACCCTGCCAGGAGCCTGTTTGTAAAGGTCACAAAGACTCTCTTTGGGAAAAGAAAGTCAAAAGGTAAGTTGCACGTTGGCCTCTTGTTCTGGGAGCTGCCTGTAGCCCCTGTGAAAACTTATGCTCACACTTCCGCCTAATAAGAAGAACCCTGCTCAGTCACACCAAAGGCTCACCTAGGTCAGTGTTTGGTTCCTGCCAAGGCCAACAATATGCCTTTGGGAAGCACACAAGCAAGGCATGATCCCAATAGCAACATGTTGGTCCTGCCTGGAGGTAGCTACTACGGTAGTTTTCCCTTGATGCTTCATCTGCACGATTGGGAAACTGGGAGATTACTAGGATTGGCAATAAACTCTAGACCAGGCATCCCCAAACTTCAGCTCTCCAGATGTTTTGGACTACAATTCCCATCATCCCTGATCACTGGTCCTGTTAGCTAGGGATCATGGGAGTTGTAGGCCAAAACATCTGGAGGGCCGCAGTTTGGGGATGCCTGCCTAGACACTGCAGCCCTTCACCACCTGATGCATGGAATAGAAGAGTATGGGGAAAGGAGGCTTGCCACTTGGATCCTTAAATTAACACCAAGTGGCCAAGCTAGAGCAGCCCCTAGAACTTCCATGTCAGTCCCTAACCCCTAATGTATATACTTGACAGTCTATTTTAAGCAATATCTGCAGCCCTGTCCTGTTGACTTTGTGTTAGGATCTTATTAACTCGTATTCTTCTTACTTTAGTTAAGAAGGCTACTTCAGAAGAGAGAGATGATATCTCCAAGCTGGTAACAGGCCTTGTGAAGACCTCCATCTGTAGGCAACTGAGCCACAAAACTGTCGAAGGGAATGAGGTAAACTTAACTGCAGGGACTTGGCTGTTCAGTTGCGGCTTTCAGAGGAAGGAAAGAGAAACAGGGAAGTTACACTGCAATGTGCTGATCAGACTTTCTGTCTCCTTAGGTCACTCCTTTGAATGGTCAGAGTCCCGGCTCTAGCCCAGTCGATACGGTAGCAGAGGAAGGCTCACAGAAATCTATCTCCAGGTCCATTCGTGGGACAATGGCTAGCAGCAGCTGTGAAGGTGAGAAGTGGCAATGTCTCAATTAGCAGTTGCTCCTTAACAGTGTATTTTGGTCAGATGGAATCTGCTGTCTGTCAGGACTAGTCCCAGGGTAGTAGAGGGGCCTTCAAGAGCAAAGCAGAGAAGCACTGACAGTAGGGCCAACAAGCAGTTTAAGTCTTGAGCAGACTGACTCTGATCTGGCAGGTTCAGTCTCACAATGCCTATCGTTCCTCGGAACTGAACAACAAATCCATTCTTAGAGGTGGGGTAACCCTGGATACTGGAGACAGTTGGGGAGGGCCATTGCTGTCACATCCTCCATTGTTTCTGAAAAATTCATTTCTGCTCATGGTTAGATAATGAATTCTATTCTGGATTCGATGGCCTTTTGGCTGGGTCATGGACGGTCTTAATGTTAGAAGTGGCTTAATTTGAGGATGCGAAAGCTGTGGAGGTTGTTGGGCCCCAACTTCCTTCAGCCCTAGACTGCATAGCCAGTGGTTGGAGATGATGAGAGTTGTAATCCAGCAACAGGGGGGCAAGGGGTCAACAGGTTCTTCAGCCTTTCTCTTCCCACTCCCATTTGAATTTTGAGCTTCGGGAGCAGAAAATCTCTTGAGCTTGGCCCATGTAAGCTGATTTTGTAAAAACTTAACTATCTTCTTCCCCTCTTTCCCCCACCCCACTAGTATTTGAAGACTGTGTCACAGCATCATCTGTCATTGAATCAGCCATTGGTCTTCTGAAGAACTGTCTATCTGTCATGCCACCAGGTAACTTAAGCTTCAGGGAGTATCACAACCCCTGGGATGGTTAGAGACAAATGGAAGAACTGTTGTCTTGGATGCTGATATTAGGGAGGAGAAGCAGGAGAAGTGCAGCCCTAGTTCCTCTAACCTGCTAAAGAGGCTTTTAACATCAGGCTCCCTGGATTTCAGTAACCTGATATTTGTCATTATCCAGAATAAGAGCCACCTCCTTTTAGGTAGCATCCTGATGGAATGCAGAAACTAAGGGGTGGTGTGTGTGTCCATCTACCTATTTAGCTAGATAAATGGTAATCCAGTGATTAATTTGCAACATCTGGGGGTGGGAAAGATGAGACTGATTCTGTTCCTATCCCAAGCATGACCTCTTCTCTTTCAACCTCATTTCAGTACCACTTTTGAAATAGGTTTGAACCTATTAGCTTTATTTAATGAGTACCTTTCTTCCCTGTCCAGCTGAGAGGAATCCTGCTTCCCTGGCCTGCCATGAGCACTTTGTCTGGGTGAGCAAGTGGGTGGACTATTCCAACAAGTATGGTTTTGGCTATCAGCTCTCCAACCACAGCATTGGTGTCCTCTTCAACGATGGAACTCATATGGCCCTCTCTGCCAACTGGAAGTGAGTGGAAGAAACGGACGTCCTGGAGGGCTTTGAGGTTGGGAAGTGTAGTCATGGCCTACCTTGACTAGGGCTCAGGTCCTACTAGCCACCTTCTGGTGTGGTGAGGGGGACTGCAAGATATTGTATGGATCAAATTCTTGGGTAACCCACAAGCATGGGAGAAGGGGCTTCCCCTCCTTGGAGCAAGGCTAGAGGACTAGATTGTGGGAGGAGTTGAACATTGTGTTAAAGCAAGCATTCTTTTAGTGTGAGCATTTCTGCTTGCCAGGCAGAATGACCTCCCTTCTCCCTGTGTGTTCTGGGGGTTCTACCAACCTACCCAGAGTAGGTTGAGGAGGAGAGGAGGGCAAGTCCAGTTTGCAATAGCAGGCACCCTTGCACTGGTTCCAGCTAGTTGAATCAGGCCCTATCTTTATGATCTTACGGTGGTGGGGACAGTCTGTTTTTGCCCACATGGGGGTTTGTCTTGGGATGATGCAAAAGGTCTGATTCAATAAGGCACAGACAACCTTTAAGGGTATGTTAGAACCTCCCCCCCTTTTTGGGGGGGAGCATAGCAGATAGACAGACCACTTTCATAAACTGAAGCTAAAGTTTTATGGGATCCACTTGCTACTTGCACCAAATGGCTGGAGGGCAGTGTCTACATATGGGTGCTTCTCTTCCCCCTGATGCTGCCATGTGTACCTACCTGCTGGCATCTGTTTGCCCCCAGAATCCATATCTGATGGCCGATCTGGCTACTGTAGCTAACTGCATTCTCTTTCCCTTCAGGAAAGTGCATTACAACCTGACAAACAGCAAGCATTTCTCCTTCCCGGCTTCAGCTGTCCCTGAGCAGCTGCAGGGGCAGATGGGTGTCCTGCAGTACTTTGCCTCATATATGGAACAGCATCTAATGAAGGTGAGCAGCTGCCTGGCTTGGCGTAGTTGGTATGTGTGTACAGAGTTAGTTGCGTTGGCTTACTGACGACTCAGCTCGATGCAGAAAACACGAGTTGCATTTTTGCAGAGAACAATCCCCCCTTATGTTTGAATATGTTTGACCATATTCAAGGTTCATAGGAAGAGCCTCCCTTGAAGGTCTTCTGGGATACACCTGAAAGCACTGAAGCTTTAATCATATTGGCCAAACTTTGGTTCGTGGCTCCAAACACCAAAGCATGTATTTGGTGGGCTCTTTACTGCCGGATTCTGCACTCCTAGTTGCCTTGCCATGCCTGCTCACATCTTTATGACTACTTCATGTACTCAAAAGTCTCAACTGATGGATGGAGTAGGACTTCCTTTCCCAAAGCAGAGATGATCCATTAAACGGATGTGCTAATTCATGTTCCTTGAATTTGGTCGGTATTTATCCTCTACTTGGCTTGGCATTAGTGTTAGGGACAAAGTTATATGGAAAAACAACTGCTAGGACTAAGCCAGCCATGTGGTGTCAATGATTATCTAATTTCTATTTTTTCTTCCCTTCTCCCCCCCCCCCCCAAAATAAAAATCCCAGGGAGGAGACTTACCCAGCATAGATGAGACTGGACAGGTTCCACTGCTGCTTCTACAATGGGTGAAGACTAATCAGGCCTTATTGATGCTTTTTAGCAATGGAACCTTTCAGGTAATAATGGCACCAAGTCCTTTAAGCAGATTACGTAAGTCCTGTGTCCTACCTACGGTATTGATGGAGGTGGCACATGCTGGCGTTTCATATCCACACCTTGGGCTCAGCTGCTGTAACTGTTGTGTGTGGGGTATAATCTGAAGTGTTGCCTTTTGCTTTGGAAAGAAGCTTTCTGTGGAGTGCTTCTGAGAATGTGGATGCTAAGCTGAAAGTAGATGCTTTGTAGAGCAGATTCAGTTCGTTTCGGCTACTCTGCTATTTTTGAGTAGCAGCTAGTGTCTTGAAATTATGAATTCTAACACATTTTAAAGCACCTCTACAATTACAAAAACATATCTGACTCCCATAGGCCCTTTTCTAAATCTGGATTCCTATCCCTTCAGCAATTTGCCCTTTGTTTGTTTCCACTTAGTTGGAGATGTCTGTGGTGGGGGGCAGAAAACCAAGCTCCGTATTAAGGCTATGCTAGCAGATACCTAGGCGCAGGCCGTGGTTGATGGCTAAACCCAATTGAGTTGGGAGTCCCAAAGGGTAGGGAGTGCAACACAGAAAGAGGTGCAAGTATTAAATGTCTGTTGTGCTCCATCTCCTTTATTCTAGGTGAATTTCTACAATGATCATACCAAGGTGATCTTTAGCAAACCTGACCACACCTGCCTCCTCACCTACATAAACCGTGACAGGAATTCCTACACCTACAAGCTCAGCAGCATTGCAGAACTTGGCTGTTCACCGGAGCTCCAGCGTAGGCTCAAATATATCCTCAAGCTGCTTCAACAGCGAGTGGATGCATAAGGCTACAGGGTGGACACCTGGTATCCTTGGCCCTTTCTGTTCTTCCAAGAGCTGCAATGTTAACGGTGCAGGAGAAGGCAACTCTTGAGACATCAGAATTCTTCCTTAGTCAGATGCCTTTCTACAAGGGAAAACTTCAAAACCCAAACTGCACTCGGATTGGGCCATGCCCTTCTTCAGAATCCATCAACTTCTGGGATGCTAGCCACCTAATGACTTTTTATTATTGTTAAACAAAAGGGATTTTTTTTCTCACTTGCTTTGACATGACTGCTCCAGTCCACATTGGAGAGGAGGAGTAGAGATAATTGCCTTTACTCCTGTGTGGCCTTTGCACAGATGGTTATGCACATTGGCTTGTTGGTGGGGAGGGGAGAATCTGTGATCCATACACTCCATGGGAAACAAGTAGTGAGGGTAATAGCAAATCTTTTTTTAAAAAAGTTTTCTGAGTTTTGTCCAGTGCCTAATGCCAAATCTGCTGTTGGATCTTGGCATCTCAAGAGTCTGAAGGGTTAGAGGGCTGTGAGTCCAGTTCATGTATTCAGGCTAAATCAAGTGATTTCTGTTGTGAGCCATTTCAGGCTCTTGCAACACTACCGCTGCCTTCCCGTGGAATGCAGTTCTTTTTGCTCAGAGTTGCATCACTTGCATAATCCTTGGCTGGTTCTGACTCATGGACCAAACAAGAAATCTCTGAATTGGGTGTGGCTGCTCTGCTAAGAAGGGCAGCAGAAACGGATGCTGCAGAGGCAACTTCTGCCACAGCTTCCCTGCTTTATCTGTGATAGGGCTACCACAATCCTTGGGGGACTGTAGTTAGCTGAAGAGCCAGCTGGCTGCCTTCTGAAATTGGTAGGGAAGAACTGCTACAACTCTTTAATTTGGGAGGAACAGAGGTAGGATAGCTGAATATTCAGCCTGAAATCAGGGTTAATTCAAACACCTAGTGCTGCTGCCGCTGCTAAGCACTCGAGGCTGCAAAGGTACATGTTGGGTAATGGAACTGTTACACTAATTGGGCAAATGGGATTTTTTTTTTTTTGTGCTGAGACTGTGAAACACCCCATTTGCCTCATTTTCTCAGCTGTTTTCATTCCAAGATGCAGCAGAGGGATTCTGTAAATTGCCATGGTACAGACTTGAACGGCTTCGTTGGAAGCTGCCAGTTTAATGTTTTGAACTTGACAAGACTATTTGTCCAGCTATGGAGCCTAAATGGTGTGAACATCCTAAGATTTATTTATGTATTTATGAGCTATTTATTTTGCACCTGTGTCTTGTCAATCATTGCACACCATGTCTCCAAAAACCCAGCTGTCTTGATTACAATAAAACTCATTTTTATTAAAAGCAAAAGAACAATGGTTACTTTGTAAGTGTCTCATTGGTGGTTAGGAGTTTTATTGGGGGTGCCGGCGAGGCAAATAAAAAGCTGTATCAATGTTTCGTTGGTCTAGACTACTATAACATTCATGCTATGGAAAGCTGCTCCATATATTAGCATGTTCCCAGAGGAAACTTGGCAGGTGTGCACCTACATAGACATCATGTGCTAGCTAGCAACACATTGGCTGCAGATAATAAAAACAACTTCCGCTCAAGCAGCAGCAAAAAAAGAGATTCTTTTATATACTTAGTTTGGGGAACAAAATCCACCTGGTGTTAGAGAAATCAAAGAAGATGCATTGCTGGGCATTGCATAGTCAGGATGCCACTGCCAAAAAATCCCTCTTCCCAATAGCTGTCTACTGCATTTGTTGGGGTCACCTGGAAAGGGATCTCTGAACTTGATCTCAAGGTCCGGGAGGAAGCTATTGAGTGGGATTTAAAGATCAAAAACGGAATTGGGAGTGGAAATGGACTGGAAGTCAGTGCTGATGAGAGAGCACTGGTGTAACATGATCAAAACATCTAATCTTGCAGGCCTATTTGGAACCAATTGAAGTTTCTGGAACATTTTCAAAGGCATCCTGCATACAATGCATGGCGGTTATCCAAATGGGTGGTTACCAAAGCACATGAGTAACAAGCAAAAGCTATTTTGGTCTAGGCAGAGCATGAACAGTGGGGACTACCCTGTACACAGGCAACATGGCTGGAGGCTGGTTCAAGCATGAAGTTATTTCCAGTACAGAAATCTCTTGCAACTGTTTGAATGTGGCTGAGATGTTCCTACTTGTGAGAACTGATTGACATTGCATAGACTAAGCTAATGAGATTCTGAGCTGAGATGTAGTGTTAGTGGGTTGTTCTTTTAAAAAATCCCTCTACAAACATAAAGTGTCCTTATTGTTGCTTGTGATTTTTGCTGCTTCTTTGATAGTCAATGGGTACAATTTGCAGCACCTTATCACAGTATCAGTGGTTATCACAGGTCGGTGGTTCGAATCCCCGTGACGGGGTGAGCTCCTGTTGCTCGGTCCCTGCTCTTGCCAACCTAGCAGTTCGAAAGCACACAGTGCAAGTAGATAAATAGGTACCGCAGCGGGAAGGTAAACGCCATTTCCGTGCGCTGCTCTGGTTTGCCAGAAGCGGCTTAATCATGCTGGCCACATGACCCAGAAGCTGTACGCCGGCCAATAAAGCAAGATGAGCGCCGCAACCCCAGAGTCGTCCACAACTGGACCTAACAGGGGTACCTTTATCACAGTATAGTAGATGCAGGATTTATCTAGTGACCTGTCCAAAATGAACCCCCTTTAGGAATTATTGGAGGTACTTGGTGTATGTTTCCCACCTTTTGCTGACTGCTTTTGTTGTCACCTTGTTACCTAGTCTAGCCTCTTATTTTACTATTATTTTTGATGAGTGCGCAAAGGAATTTCCTCTGGGTTGAGGTCATGTGCAACAGTGTGTGTTAGACAAAGCCACCTGCTTTGTTTGGTGCCCTGACATCCCTTCTCTTGGTGCTGTTGCCATCAGAGGCTTACCGAAGCATATCCGGTGTTTGCAGAAATGGGGCAGCTGTTGTAAAAAATGGAAAGGAGTTATTTTAGGGCAGAGGTACTCTGTGTATGGTTGCCAGCTGGCTGTTTTTGAACTGGACTGGGGGGGCTCTTCTAGGTCATTCTCAGATTGGCAACAGCCAAAATGTGCCTGTATTCAATTGAATTACCATGCACAACTGAACAATGGCAGACTCCATAAGATGAGCCCTGTTGGATTTATTGATTGATTTCTACCCCACCTTTCCTCCAAGAAGTTCAAGGCAGTATTTATGGTCCTCCCCTCCCCATTTTACCCTCACAAAACCCCTGTGAGGTAAGTTAAGCTGAGAGGTGGTGACTTTCCCAAAGTCATCCAATGAGCTTCATAACTGAGTGCGAATTTGAACCCTGGTCTCCCAGGTCCTAGTCCAACACTTCCTCCTACATATGGTGATTGGCTTGTTAAACTTACCAGTAATGCTTGGTTATATGTACATATATTCACCAGTAAGTGTGCATGGGATTGTAGCCTTTGTTTGTATGTGTTGATTTGTCAAATGTTTATCAGGGTGAAGAAAGTTGTCATTCTTAATCGGCACTGAGACTTTTTCTGAATGTTGGCTGCAGCATAGTTTATGTGTAAAGCTTATTAAGATGGCTTAAGATGTTAGAGCTTCCTGAGGTCATGGAGTTAGTCTATTCCATCTCCTCACCACACCCTCATACCTACCAAAAGGAAAAAAAAGTCTCATGGAGATTCTTCTTATTCATCTGAGATACACTGTACTGGCAAGTGGGTTGATAGATGGAATTATTTTTCTGGCACAATCAGATAATTGCACAGATACAAACTGTTCAAAGCACACCCACATGAACAACGGTATCTTCTAGCAACGGGTTTAAATTAAGCCTGTAAATTCTTATAGCACCTTGCAGAGAATTCATGGCAAATACAGGCACCCAGATCCAGGATTGTTACAGTTGAAGCCAGTGTCTTAACTTTGAGTCATTTCCACACTATACAGTAGATGGAAATACATTGGTATTTATGAATATTTCATGCCTCTTCTGCACTTGCTTTTCTCATGAAGTTGATGCTGATATGTACTGAATCAGCAGTAGATGCATGTTTTCCATAAGCAACTGTATTTGGTCATAGGGAGACACAGATGCAGGCTCTTAACAGCTTGTGCATGAAGAAAGATACCTTTCTACTTGTGGTAAAGATTCCCAATGTTCTTCTGCTTGCACAAGTGGTTACACAACATCTTGCACAGCCTGAGAACTGCTGTAGAATCTACGTAGTTTAATGCTCTGTAAACTGAGTGTTTGCAAAACTGTGCTGGTAACTATTTTCACTGCACTCATGGTTCTTTCATGTCTTTGGGAATTAGTTCGTATGATGCTATAAAATATTACTCTCTATATTGTACTGTCTATGTGTAGGTTACCGGTAATAATAATAATAATAATAATAATAATAATAAAATTTATTTATACCCAGTCAGGGCGGCTAACACCAGATATAAAAACAATTGATTAAAATAAAAAAAAATTTAAAAAAAACTTAAATAAGCAGCCTAAAGTTAAGCTAAAAAGAAACTCATAGCTCCTGAGCCATCAGAACCCTTCTATTTCATATTACAGTCGTACCTTGGTTGTCGAATGCCCTGGAACTCAGACATTTTGGCTCCCAAACGCTACAAACTCGGAAGTGATTGTTCCGGTTTGCGAACGTTCTTTTGGAACCTGAACATCTAGCGGGGCTTCCGCAGCTTCTGAATGGCTGCAGGAGCTTCCTGCAGCCAATCAGAAGCCGCAATTTGGGTTTTTGAATGTTTTGGAAGTCGAATAGACCTCCGGAACAGATTCCGTTCGACTTCCAAGATACGACTGTACTGTAATATATTTTTATCTGACAAATGATACTAAGGATATTAAATTCTTCCACTATTTCATATTAGCTTAAATTAAATATGGGTAATAACTACCCAAGTCACATTATGTATTTATTTTATTGCTAGCTAGGCACAACAGGTAAGGGGGAGGGAACTTTAGGATCAGCAAAGCAAGCTCATTCAAAATAGAGTCCATGAACTGTGGCCACAGCAAAGAGTGATGAGTTAGTGAAAGTGGCAGATGCAAAACTGTCATTCTCCACATCCCAGAGGGATTGACTAGCAATGCGCAGACCTTGGTTGGCCTGTTGGCCCAGAAAGACGTTACACACCAGCTTGTAGCGAGGTGGGATGAGCTCTTTGACTCTGTTCCGGATGAGGTCTGACAGGTTCTTGGCCACCTGCCCGCCGTTTGCAGGGTTATACTTGGCATCCCCTAGGTAGGTGGCTAGGACAGACTCAAGAACTTGCTGCACTTGGGAGGCATTAAATTTGCAGCCTTCATCTGGCTTCGTCTTGTAGCTATTTTCATAGTGCGTCTCCCGCATGGGTTCAAAGAGTGGTAACCCAGAGAAACTCACTCGACCGCAATGCATCCAGGGTCCAATGGAGAGGCGCCGTCCCCCAGCAGCCAGCGAGTTCCTCCTGCTGGGAAAGGGGGCATTGAAGATGCTCATGATGGAGCTTCTCCGGGATGGTGGAAAGGGGGCCTTCCCTTCTTCGATACTCTGCAAACGAAGTAGTGGCTTGGGTGCCATATCTGTTGACTGGGAGTGAAGGGGGAGAGAGAGTGACCCTGCCTTCGGATGGCCAGAGTCTGTGCCCTCTGAGGACATTATATGGTTTAAAGTTTCCTGGGACAGTATCTGAGGCCGCTCTGCCATGCCTATGTGGTACTCAACTCCTGCGACACAAGGGAAAGAAAAACTAAATTACATTGATACATTACTGCTCACTAGGGCCACTATTCTCCCAGCAACCCATTTCTTTGTTCATCTGGACAAAAGTTTATTTACAGGAGCATTCCTCAAAAAGAAACACCAGGCAAAACCAGCAATGTACAAATGCCTATGTGGCCAGAGTATCTGAGAATGTCATTGCATGACTTTATGTTGTTATTTTTGGGTGCTTTTTGTTGCTAATTTAGGTTTGTTTTTAAGTTTGCATGTTTTTATTGAGATTTATGCCTTGATTTGTTTGGTTTACTGTCTTGTGAGGGTGGCACATTATTGGGCAAAAAGGTAGTGGACAAATATGTTAAGAAAGAACAGACGGATGAAAGGAAGTGATGGCGCTTGAGATAGAGGAACCGACCCGACTCCTTCCCTGGTCCACCACATCCAGCCTCAGAGGCTGGACCTGTCAATCAAGGGAAAAAGTGTTGGGGAGGGGAGAGAGTGGTTCTAGAAAGCGGGGTTGAAAGCAGGTCCTGCCCATTGCTTCTCTGGTTGAAACTGCACCCCCAAACTGGCTGTTTTCTAGAATATTGGTGGAAGCCAAGTTCTAAGGAATTAGTCAATCGTTGCAGGAAATAGTTAGACCCTTAGCTCAAAAGGCCAAGAAGTAGTTTTGTTACTTTTAAAAATTACACATGAAAACTGAGATTTTCCCATAAGTCTGTAACTCCAGATTCTATGAGGCAAGAGTCTTAAGGAAAAAAAACATCAAAGGAAGTGGAATAAATGGGCCATTGCCAGGGACATTAAAACCAAGAAGGAAGAGTGGAAAGAACAGCTGCAAAGTTATTTCAGAGCCTTCTTCACTTCTTTTCTGTTGGGATTGGAAGGAATACATACTACAAACTGCCTGAAAGTGAGTGAGGGTGCATACTAGAGATCACATCTATGTAGGGATAAATTAAGACTTTATTTCCTTTCCTTTCTTTGCTATTTTTAAAAACCCAGTTTTAATTATTATTATTTAATCCTATGATTTATTTGGCATAGACTATTTATAATAACATTTTTGTAGGACTGTAGACACCTTAAGCTCTTGGAGATAGAGCAGGTTAGGAATTTAAGTAAAATATGGCTAATTTGATTAGAAACAGCACCCTATCTTTTAAGGAAATGTTTACATGATAACAGTACAGATCTATTACTTTTTCAACTGACTTCCATGTCCTTTATTCAAACAATCACAGAAAAACAACAACAAAGGAATGCTTTCCCATGGCCAATGATATTTTTCTAGAAAAAGAGGTGCCGGAACGCACCATGAACACCTCCCTTGTTCTCTTATAATGGCAATGGCACCCACCTGACAGGTGCTGGAACTGAGTTTGGACAAGTTCTGGTCGGGAAAAAAAAGCCCTGGGTCTTTCAACTGAAAGTAATGGGAGTATTCTCACAACCATCTGGTAAACTTTTGCATTTTAGGTCAGATTAACTAAACAGAACAGTACAAATCTCCCTCCTTCATTTTCAAATACTCATGAGGTAGAAAATAGGCACATGCTTAGCCTCACCTGATACTGATTAAGTAAAAAGGATGACTAAAATGTGATTACAGGTAATTAATTCCCATTAAGTGATCTTGTGTGCATAGCACACACGAGTTCCAGAGCATGCGAGAAAATCATTGAAAACATCAGGAAAACATTTTGCTCAGTCAGCAAAAGGTGTGATTTATAGAGATGGACCACAGTGATGTTCGAGTCTGGCCTATCTTACCTGGAAGCAATGAAGCCTCACACAGAGGCCAGTGGGCTTGATAGAAGTTGAGTCCTGCTACATCCGTGGCCGAGAGATAGGCTGTAGAAGCTGTTTAATACCCTTCATCTTGCTAAAGCTTGCTCAGGCTTGTTGCAAGGACCTGCCAATGCCCTCGCCCCTACCTCCCTGCCTTATCCAGCTCCCTCCCCTGTCGTGGTAAATCATTGGCTGTTTAATGTGACAGTTCAATGGGGAGAGCCATCAAAGGCATTGCAGGAGGACTGGGCAGCCTGCCACCCGAAATACATGGTCTCCGTGGAGACTGTCTCACTCACATTATTTTTGCACAGCTTAGAGTGTGTGTGTGGCAGTTAATGCCTCTGTGCTTCATGAGGAGTAAGGGAGGGCAGAGGAGATATTTGGTTATGGCCTAATGTTCCTTGTAGCCACTAAAGTACTAGGCCAAGCTAACAGAGTTCTGTTCTCAGTCAAGGACCCTCCACCTTTTCTGTTCCCATTTGTGTCTATGGTTCATAGCTGAATATACAGTAGCTTTGTTGTCCAAACTGGATGTGATATTAACTGCATGAACTTCAGCAGCCTTGGAACCTTGGGGGAGAGAGAGGGGGGAATCTCTCCAGACTGGTGTTTGAAGGTATATTCTTCAATATGTCCTTGACACAACGATAATGCATTAGTGGCAGGTTTATTCTGCTTTGCTGGTTCTGTGATGCTTCCCAAATGCTACCTCATTATTGCTGTCTGCACACGACTTAAGCAGGACAAAAGTAAACCAGCAGGAAGTTACAGGACACATACTGAATGGAAACAAAGCCACATCACCTCAAAACCTCAAACAGCATTGAAAGTGGGATTGTGTATAACTGCCCTGGTAGCATCATGAGCACCGAATAGCCATGAATGTGAAATTTTGGAGGTGCCCAGAAACTCCTTCTCTTCCTGCCACACTCCTGAAAAAAACTGTGACCTCTCTGAAGCTGCTGTATGCATTTTAAGGAAACCTACCTTTGGCAATCAGGGAGGATTCCTATGAACAGCAAAGATTTTGGAATTGCCAGTTGCAACAACTGGATTTCATTTATTTGCTCTCTTTTTCCTTAGTGTGCCTAGCAGCCTTTCTCAACCTTGGGTCCCCAGATGTTTTTGACCTACAACTCCCATCATCCCTGACCACTGGTCCTGCTACCTAGGGATGATGGCAGTTGTAGGCCAAAAACATCTGAGGAAAGAAGAAACTTAATAATAATATGTTTATTTTACAAGGTTTTTTACTGGTTCCAGAACAGCATGGCTCTTAAAAAAACCCACCGAGTACCTTATATTCCAGAAATAGTTCTTACTATTTGGTTAGTCAAATATTATTTGATAACATTAATTATATTTTTTTTTTAAATAATTTTTATTAGGTTTTCCAAATTTTTGTCCAGCCCTGATTCAGGCCAGATCACATACAATTTATACAATCTCTGATGACTTCCTCACGCCCCCCCTCATTGTTTTCATTTATCATAATATACATTCTTTCCAGGTTTCTAATTCCACATCATTAACATTTCCATAATTTCTTAATTTCAAATCGTTTACCAACCACTCACATCTTTAACATTCTTATCTTTTACTTTAATCAGATCCCTATTCCCCCCCCCAGTCCCCGGTGCAGACTATTTCATTATCAAAATTGCTTATCATTTATAATATCTATCAATCTTATATCATTATTTTCCAAAAATCATACTGTAATCATTTCCTGCCATATCCAAGTTCAAAAACCAGTAGGCCACGAAACAGTTACTTCATATAAATGTTCATCCTATTCCTGCAGGATCCAACTTTGGAACCCATTGTCTTTGCTGCAGAGTAACATCCAGAACGATAACCATTGATGTCTTCGATCTTTCATTCCATGCTTGGTCCAGATTGTCTCGACTTCCTCTCTGCTGCTTGATGATAACATTAATTATAGGCATGTCTGCACACACACACACACACACATTCCTTCCTTAACTGCAAAGCAGCATCAGGAAGGGGTGATTTGCAGCAAATAAATAGCAGGAGGAAGGGGTGCTCAATCCTGTCTGCTCCTTCACTGGTGCAACTCTATCTTAAGTGCATTTCCCCAGAAGGAAGAAGCCCATCATGGTTTTATTTACACATATACATGAAGAATGTGCCATTAAGTATACAGTTGGCTATGATCAAATGTCGAACCTATTCTTATGTTATCAGGTTGCCGTGGTTGCAGCTCCCCTGTGGCTCCATCGGTTCCACTGATATCTTTCGTTACCCTTCATACAAGCACTTGCCATCCACTTCCTGCAAACAGTCAGGTCTGATCTATTGTCCAGCTACAGGTGTTCACTGATGCCGGGTCAAATCTGACATTTAAGTAGAAGTCAAAAGGCACTTTCCACGTATCTCTTTTTAGAGGAAATAAAGCTGCGGTCAGGTGATTTCTGACTAACCCAGACTGCTTTCTTTACCTGCATAATAAAACAATTTTGACAGGAATAGCACTTAATTGCCAGGCAGAGAGTATTGCACACTTTGTTCTGGGGATAGGAGAGGGCAGTTTTTAACTTAGTCTGCGTACACATTACCGCTCACTCTGGTTCCAGTGCACTCTCACCACTGGTGTTCAAAGCTGGGGATACTGCTGTTTGGTGTTATTTCCCCCAAACCAGCTTCCATCTGATTTGAAAATGTAAGCCTTGTTCCCTTTGCAGTGAAGCTCAGGGGTGTACATTTGAGACAGCTGTTGCACATGTCAGATGACAGCTTCATAAATTCTAGGGTGGCGGAGTTGCAGGCGTGGGAAAACCAAACAGGTCGCTGATGTATCTCTGGTGCATACAGCAACACGCAAATGCAACTTGAAACACTGAGCAGGAAAACAAAGTTGCTGTACTTTAAGCCACTAATGTACATCTCACTTTAGATGTTAACTAGGCACCAGTACCTTGGGCAGTAAACCTTATGGATTTCATTAAAGAGAGCCTTCAGCCCCAGAAGGCCTTGTGGAGACCGACAGTCTCCCAAAGGTATTATTTCAACAGCATGAAACCTATGTAGGGCAGCTCCTCAGCTAAGGATAGTTTAGGTTACTTACAAGTGGGGTTGCCCAGTGACTGTTTAAGAAATTGAGCTAGGCTCCTGCACCTTTAATATGACTTTCCTGATAAGGCTCCCATCAACACACAGACCAACCTAGCTTCATTGATGGAACTACATACCGGTAATCCCTGCCCGTTGGAAAGTGCCTTAACAGATACAATGGACTGGCACTTCAGACCATTAGCTAGGCCAGTTAGTTTAAGGCAGTATTTGGCTTTGAATGGAAGCCTGAGGGAGTTGGTGTTAGCAGCCTCTCATTCACATCACAGAGGCAAAGACCAAATGAGAGCTACCTCCTAAAAGTGACAGGGGCTGTTAACTGTGGCCACTTTTTATGTTTTATTTAACTTCTCACACTAGTCTGGTGATGCTGAAACAAGTAGCCTGTGTAGTGTGTGTCAGATAATATGATTCTTTCCCCATGTCACTGCTAGTTTCACCTCTCCTTGGGGCCAGATGGCATTATGGCATGGATATGGGGAGTTATCATGTCATTTGCCCCTCCTACTAAGTGGTATCCCTGCTTTAGACATTACTTCAGCTGTGGGACATAATAATTAAGGGCCCCTCTCCAGACATCCATTTTATTGTACACTCATTATGTTGCTGCTCATGATGCTTTCAGGGAGGTCATACACGATTCTGCTTTCAATACTATTCGCGCCTGCAAAAGTTTTGGGGTGGTCATACTGCTTCATTTCCATTCAGTACACATTCCGTAACTTCCTGCAGATGTTCTGGGTTTGTTGTCCCATTTTTACTGTGCTATAGGCCCTCTGGATAGCAATAATGTAGTAGCATTGGGAGAGTATTGCAGAACTAATAAAGAGGAATAATAAAGAGTGGCTGGGGAAACCCAGCCAGATGGGTGTATAAATAAAATAGTTATTATTATTATTATTATTATTATTATTAATTATTATTAATTATTATTTATTAATTATTATGAATAATAATAATATCTGCCACTAATTCACAAAATATGCCCACAATAAAACATTGGCCTGTAGGGAACCACAGAAACAGCAACCACACCAATTAGGTAACTTAAGAATCGGCCCCTGGAGAGCAGGCAGGATGTTCAGTGTCAAAGGCGTTTGAACTATTTCAGTGACCAGGTATATGTTATTAAGGATGTTGCTATGACCTAAACATTTCCTCTCACCTTCCCCCACCCAATCTACATCTCTGCATTGGCCTGAGCTACTATTGACAGAAAGATAGTGCTGGAGTCTGTTATATGTGGATGTCATATGACCACAACACATCACAATCTCTCTTTTTGTCACATGTGCGCACACACATGCATTCTGCGACAATGAAGCAATCATTTCTATATGCCTTCAGGAAATTATGCAAAAGACCTTAGCAACTCTGTGGCAAAGCAGAAACACTGAGGATACCAGATGCAGAGATGTGTCATTTTCATTTCGCTGACAGAGGAGTTGGCAGTCCTGTGACCTCCCAATGCCAAGGATGAGCTCCTGCCAAGTTTGAACCAGTTCTGAGCCCCCCCTCCCAAAAAAAACCCCAAGCAGGCAGTTTCCCCAACACAAAGTTCCAGTTTGCTTGCTTAAGACAGCCCCTGGAATGAGTCTATCCCCCTTTCCTTTTTTATTTAACCCCCGCCCTCCAGCCTGTTTTGGCGCGTTGCTCCCTCTTTTTAAAAAAGCCTTTCCCTTCAGGATTTCTGCGGTCCCTCCCAGAGCAGCTGGATTTTAGGGCCTGGGCAGCTGCTGTTGCCTGGCAATGAGCTATGTTGCTTCCCCCTTTTCTGGCCTTTCTCTGCATTCCTGCCTTGCAGCTGAGCGCCCAGCCAGCCGTGACTTCTCTCAGCTATATCTTTATCACAGACAGACAGGCCAAGGAAGCCCCCGCTGAAGCCCCCTGAAGATGCCTGCTGCCCTGGTCTCCTAGGCCTGGTCCTGATCCTGATCCGGAGCCCATTCCCTACCGGTAACTATGGCCTCTCCTTGCTCAGCTGTCCTGCTAGGGGATTCAGCTGCCTTTGCTGCCGCCCTCAGGACTCTCATCAACAACCCACAGTTCAGGTGAGCCAGCTGGAAGACCCAACTAAGAGAGCCTGGGGATCAAGATGGAGCTGGGAGTGAAGGCCACAACAGGGAGGTAAACTGGGGAGCAGCTTTTAAGTTAGCTCTGCCAGGCTGTTGAGCTGGGAAGAGTCATAATACTGCATCAGAATCACTGTGAATGAGAAGAAACACACCCCACCCTGCTTCACTATCTGCCAATCTCTCTTGCAGATTTGGCTCATGACTGTCAGGGAAGCGTTATATGTTTGTAAGCAGTACAGAAATTCTGTGGTGACTGGTACCGCATATGATGGTGTTATCTTGGATCATCTGCTTTTAGGGATCATGAAAAGTGGGAGGGGATATCTGAAAAAGGTTTTAAAATGATCAAAGAAAGGAAAATTATCCTTGCACCCATGTGCAAATAATCTGATGAAATATTTTTTGTATGCATTGTTGGTGTGGGGTGGGGGGAGGCTGGAACAGTTTGTTTTTAAATCACAGTTGTAATTTTTTTAGTGATAAGTCTATTGCTTTATCTTTTTGAAAACTGCTCTGATGTTTTTTTTTTCTACAATCAAGTGGTATAATTTTTTAATGAAATACCGTAAATACCGGTAAGCAGTTTAGAATACAAAATATGTTATTAAGGCATGGGTCAGCTGTTCCTATGAGCTTTTCTGTTGTTGTTTTTTCATGTGGAGATTATAGTAAAGGCAAAACCATATATACCAGAAGCACAGCATGAGTGATTGGCTGTGCATTATTGTGTCAGTTGGGAATGCTTTGGCTACCCAAAATATCATACAATTCAGCCTTCACTTCACCAGTTTGATGCCCTCTAGATGTTTTGGTTGTCAACTCCTATCACCCCCAGCCTGCTTGCAGTTCAGAACATTTGGAGGGTGCCAGGTTGACAAAACTGGTTCAATTGATGGGCAGAGCAGAGCAATCCTACAAGGGGCTGGAGATGTATGGAGTGGCAGATTCCTACCTTTCATCCATTGCCCTGCCCAAGCTAGGACCCCCATCATGACACCATAGCACTCCACATTCGGACTTTACACCTTGCTATCTGCCTCTTTCTGAGCTTTGCCTTCCGTATAACACCTGAATCTATCTTCCATAAACAAGCGGGAGAAACACTGGTGTAGCCTTGAGCACAATTTACAGGCCAGGCCAGTGGGCTGTCCACACCAACATCTTGCTTTCAACAAATGTGGGATTATTTTGGCAACATGCTGCATGTCCTGCTGACCACTCTGATTAACAATAGTGTTGCTAGGTACCTTAAAGGGTCACGAAACAGATCAGCAACAACCTTGCATGAATATTATAGCGTACCTTTAGGCAAATGAAGCTGGTAGGTGACTCAGGTCTAACCATCGCTGCGCTTAGATGCACATCCTGCATTTTAAAAAGGGGGGCCCTGGACAGGAGATCTGGAAGCCCGTACAAAAGACTCAGGGCTTCAACCCCCTGAACCAAGAATGCCTTTGCTGGTTAACATCCACTGGATTTTCTGTGTTAATACTGATACTTGTTAGGTAATAGTTATTGAAGAGATGCATCCTAAGCATCCTCTCCAAAGGTGCTACCCTCTTGAGTGAAGTACTTCTTACCGGGAACTTGGTACTTTAAAAGGTTCCATGTAATAGCTCTTAACTGCACGGAGAGCCTGTTATCTCTTGATTCCTGTTACGCAGTGCCTGAGCACACTCCCATTTCCTGACAGTGATGATTGGCCCTTCACAACCCGCTCCCGATCTATGTTTAGAGGTGCTACATCAGTGATGGCCAAACCTGGCCCTCCAGCTCTTTTGAGACTACAACTCCCATCATCCCTAGCTAACAGGACCAGTGGTCAGGGATGATGGGAATTGTAATCCCCAAACAACTGGAGGGCCAAATTTGGCCATCACTGTGCTACATGGACAACAACATTTTGAAAGCATTAGCTGCTTTCACCTGTTTTTTGATCAAATTGAGCCTCTGTGTATACAGTATGTCATGTTTCCTCATCTGTGCCTCAGATGATGGGCCCAGGACTTAAGCTAGGCTTCTCTCAAAGGATTCTGAGCCCTACTTCCTTGATTGCTTACTTCATATTGCATACAACATGAGATGGGCATTAAACCTGTGAAATTCATTTAAAAATTGGAGCTTCAGTTTGTGCTAATGTCCTAATCTGTGAATGCCCTTCAGTTAGTGCTAATGCCTTAATCTGTTAATGCCTTAATCTGTTAATGCTTAATCTGTTAATCAATAAAAATCAATAGAAATACATAGCAAACTGGGGTTCTGCCCCCTAACAAAAGGCCTGCCCCCAACAACCCTGGCTACGCCCATGAATATGCTTGTGTGAATATTCCAGCCGCCTATGGATAGCACCTATGACTTAATTAGTTGCACATAGCATCATGGTGTATCATTATTACTATTACAATAACAATACCATCACCAATCATTATAACAATAATTATACTTCTTTAGAGGCGGAATGCTTCCCACTAATAAAAAGACATATAACAGAAGGCTGCCTCCTTTGGTCTACAGTAGTGGATGCTATTTTGTGGTAGTTTCACTTTATATTGATTTAGTTTACACTCCATCTTCAACAATGGAACATGTGGGTCCCCTGCTTTTACTTTCAAGTGTTGGTGTCCCCCTGCCCTCCTGCAGCAAGGCTGCCACCTGCATGGTATTATTCAACTGGTGCTAGCTCAGGGCTGGGAAAAGCCCAGGGAAAGTGCAGCTTATTTAGCAACTGATACTGTCTATATGCTACTGCGGCTGTTTGCGTTGGTGTAGTTAGCAACTGAGATGATTGTTTTGTTTCAGAGGAATTGACATTTTACGAACAGGTGTGAGTCAAAAATGCAGATCAGTTTTCTGGTGCATAGAGATCAGAGAGAAAGCCGCTAAGGTAATGGAAAATGAAGTGAAGTGCTGAGTCAATTACAGAACAGGCCCTGGTGTGGCTGCCTGGGTTTACATACCCATGTAATGTGGCAGGACTATCTTCCTACATCCGTGCTTCGACTCAAAGCAACTGTAGCAGGCCCTTTCTATAACTCTGGTGCCCTTGCATATACAATTGGGCAATTCATAACACTGCTTGGAACACAGAAGTAAGCATCATGTGGCTGCTTTACTTAAGCCCATGTAGATTGCCAAATTATTCCACTTCTACTTCATGCTAATCTGGTCATGTGCAGCCACTGCCATGTGTTAAACTTATTCATCTTTTTTGCCATGATGTTGCTTCCTGATCCCCTTCAGGCTCCATGCCCACCCACCCTTCAGAGTCCCATCTTGAGGCCAGCGGAATCTAGGTCACACTGGGGTGGAGAAAAGCAAGCCAGTCTGTACATTATTATTAGCTACAAAGATTTGCCTGCATTCATGCACTTTATACCCAAATTTCCAGAATGTGCCCCTCCCCCACCCCCTGCAGCTCAAACCCAGCACTGAGGGGGTGGAGTTGTAAGAGGATTTTACCCCCTGGTTTGGTTCTGGATCAGATTAGAGTCACCCACACCTGTAATTTGTAGTGTTACAGGATATAATAATGGCCACAAACATGGAAGGCTTTAAAAGGGGGTTAAACGAATTCATAGAGGATAAGGCTATCTGTGGCTTCCAGCCATGATTCTGGAGGTGGCATGCCTCTGAATATCAGCACAAATGGGGAGGGTGCTATTACTCTCAGGGCCTGCTTGTGAACTTCCCTGGGGCATCTGTTTAGCCACTGAGAGAACATGATGATGGACTTGATGGGCCTTCAGCCTGATCCAGCAGGGCTCTTCTGTTGTAACATGTAGTTCGACCCCAGGAAACAATACATGCAGCACAGATAGTATATTTACTGAGCTTGCTGAAACTGAGGAGGAACAGCAGGAAACCAAGTGTGCTATTAAAAGCCCAATTCAAGTGTTTTATGCTTTATTTCTAAAATGAGAACTGTTGAGGTTAATGTCACATCCTCTGTCTGGGAAGCTCTTACTCCACTATTTTTGTATGGTGACTGGCTTTGTTCACGCAGTGCTGAAGAGAAGGCTCTCTGCTTAATGGATTACTATTACTGCTTCATTTATTCTTGGACTAAATCTGGCACTCAGGTTGCCACCTGTCCCTAGAAAAATGTGATTGTCCTTTTGGGGGGGGGCGGAAGAAAAGTGTTCCCTGTCCTGTTCGGACTTCAAACAGGACACCTTTTTCATGTATTCAAGCACATCCTGGTCCTCCTCCTCCTTAAAACTATGCGGACAGAGTGTGGGTCCGGTGGGAGTAGGTGAGCGAGAGCCTGAGTGTGAGTTTGTGCAGACAGAAGGTGGGTCCATGAGGAGGAGAGCTGAGAGCAAGACATAGGCAGAGGGTTGGGCGGCGCTGGGAGGAGCAGTTCGAGAGAGAGAGTTTTTGTGGGGGCTGAGGGTAGGTGTTTGCAGCGCACAGGTCTTATAGCCCAGCCAGGAGGGCTTGTGATGAAAAAGTGGTGGGCATGGAAGGGCTTCAGCACCAGCTGCTCTACAGCTGCTTGAAGAAAAGGGGATGCTGCTGAACATGTAGTTTGTTGGCCTACTGCAAATTTTCTTTGAACACAGGCCAGCTGAACTCTGCAAGATAGTTCTCAATGGAGAGAGTAGCTGGAGAAAGGGGAGAGCAGGGCAGGGTGTTGAGAAGTGTGCATGCTAAACTCATTGCCTGTTTTCCCACAGTGATGTGACATTTCTGGTTGGCAGAGAGCAGAAGGAAATCTTTGCCCATCGCTGCCTCCTCTCTTCCCGCTGCCAGGCACTCCATGCAATGCTAAGCCAGCCCCAGGAGATACAAACCCCACTGATCCTGAGCCACGTGCAGCCAGAGGTGTTCCTTGCAGTCATTGAGTATCTGTACACCAATAATGTCACCCTCAACAACAACATTGTAAGTATGACTTGTATTAGTACAGGCTTGGCTTGCAGTGAAGTGAGTAAATGGAGAATGGCTTAAAATTAGTAAATGGTATTATTAATGTGCTTATGAGGAAACACAAACCTTTTAAGTCACCCTTGTAGATTAATTAATTTTTTTTTACTAACACGAGTCTTGACAGATAATAATAGGTCCTCCCCACAACCTTTTCCATTGTGTGTCTGATTTTTACTGCTGGTCCTGTTTGCAGATTCAGTGTACACAATTTTAAATCATGGGTACTGTACATATATATTTCTCTATAAAAAGTAACCCACACAGTCAATATTGTTGTTATTGTTGTTAAAAAGCAAAGGTGGATGATGTTTTCGTCCATAAGATGATGATGATTGAAGTAAGTCGCTTCTGCTTATTATGCGCTATATTTATAATGGCAATCTGGTAAAACAGATATGTTAGTGATTATGCTAATAATGGGGAGGGGAGGGAGGGAGGGAGGGAGGCCCTGCTCATAGCAATCTATTCACCTGGAAAGAATCATTATGCACCCCACATACATGCTTAATCTCAAGGCTATTCTAAACCACAGAAACGGCAGCAACCCCCCTGGTATAATGCAGCTGTTGCTTGGTTGAATGTGCTAAGACTCAGTTCTAGTAAAACAGTAGTGATATTTGAAAGCTGAGTAGCATCAGTGTCTTAGTATTGGATTAGCTCCATCCTCTGCTGCATTGCCCTGTCTCTAGCATCTCTGTTTTGTATCACAGAGCCATTGCTTTGAGCTCTGAAAATCCTGTCTCTTTTCACTGCAGAAGATCTATAAATTGGGAGAGGATGTGGGCTGGGTGTCTGTACAAGAATGCTGACTTAATCAACCACCATTAGCAGCTTCCACATAATTGGGTTGTTACTTAGGTTTTTCTTAATTTAAAAGCTGTTGAATCAGATCTGTGCATCTCCCAGTGATTTCAGACTGCAGCCAAGTAAAGCAATGAAATTACTTGTGAGTCAGTGCAGTAGTTTCAAGATTATGTTTAGCACCTAAAATGGAGCAGCAAGCTCATAAAATGGAGGCTTTTTTACTGGCAGAGATGAAGGAAAGTCTCTTTGATGAGCACCACAAAATCCAGTGTCATATGTGTAGCACAATGTGTGGCACATCCTCTTTTTAGCTAACCCTTCTCTATTTTATGTTTTATTTTTAACAAATGTTTAGGATAGGGACTCTCATTTTCACTTGTGCAGTGATTGTAGAATACAGATAATTTGGTCTGCGCCCTTTCCCCATTGTGCATTAGCAAGCAGGGAAGACCACATTTTTCTGTTACTGATTCAGGGACCTTTTCTTTGTTGGAAAGTTCCATCTGGATGAAGCTGTTTATTTGAATGAGGCCGGATGGAGCTGTGGCCCTCCACCATCCCTGACCATAGGATATGTGGACTGGGTCTGATTGGAATTGGGAGTACAACAACATCTGCAAGGTCACAGGTCCTCTGCCCTGATCTAGATTCACAGAATTCTGTTCTGGGCTTGGTTTTGGGAAAGAAATTGCTGTCATCATGCTGGTCGAAAGTTTCAGTTTTGATCTGTAGATATATTATTCTAGCCTTGTTTTATATCAACCACTGTGGAAATATTCCTTCAGTAAGGGCAGTATATAAATATTGTAAACCAATCAATATATTGTCATAGGAAGAAAGGCGCAACCTTAAGATTTGGGGAAACTTCCTTCTGTGTTAATCAGCAGGTAGCTGTTGTTCAGGTTTTACATATGCCTGAAGTATTGGCTGCATCTCACCTCCTGTGACTCAGCTTCTCTGTCAGGAGCTGCCTCCAGGGGTTGAATTCCAGCCCCCTCATCATAAAAGGACATAGTAGATGGTGTGTTTGACATCTCGCTGCCTCCCTCTCTCATTCCTTCCTGTGAATGATTAGAGACTGAGTTTGTACCACCCAAATAAATTCAAATTCAAATAGCTTTGGTTATTTTATGTAAGAATATAGGTCCTCAAATGGAGATGGGGAGAGAAATAAAGAGACATAAAAATGTTGCCCTCCCCCAGTTTTTCAATTACACCAATCTGTCCCATCCCCCCCTCCAAAAAAGCAAAGATTGCAATCAGTGCTATTTTTCCAGAAAAAGTTCCGGCTGAAAAAGCCCTGGTTGCCATATTGGATAATTCCAGTGAAAATAGGAGCAGAAATTGCCAATGTTCACTTACACATCCTGTGTCTGGAACGCAAATCAATCCAGCAAATATAATTAGTACTCACTGATCTTATTTGCGACTCCAATTATATTTGTCACCAATAAGTCTTTTTTTGGGGGGGGGGGTGCTCCCAAGTAGGTTAAAATAAAAATAAACAAAATATCAATAATAATGTGATTTCAGGTATGGTTGCACCCAGCACTGTCTCTGTGTGAGTAGAACAGTCTTTTGCTCACACAATGGGACATCACTTTTCCCCTACAACCCTCTGTGCACCCTCAATATTTGCTCTGTATTTGGAGGGGAACCCTCCAAAACATATTTTTGTGGCGCGAGTGCTGGAGGGGGGAGGGTAGGAAGGCAAAGTCCAATTGTGTGAGCAGCAGTCTAATTGTGCAAGTCAAATTTTGCTCATAGAAACTTTCCAGAAAGCTGAAGGGCAAAAGACCGAGAAAATCAGGATGGATTCAGGCATGTGCCGTCATTGCCAATAGAACAGAGAGCATCAAGTACCGAGAGCGTACATTAATCACTCCTTTGTTTTGACTGTAGGCCCTGGAGGTCCTGACTTCATCCATAGAGTATGGGCTGGATGACCTCAGAAAGGTAAGCACTATGCTTTGTGTCACTTAAGTTGATTCTCCACGAGATGTATTTGTAATGTAATTATTTCTGCTTGTATATTACAGGGTGAGGGATGTAGGAGTTTTTGCTCAATGACACAGCCTCTGGGATGCAGCAGGGCATGTTATTGGCTGCTTTAAAATAGCCTGCTGGTAATTGAACCCAGATTCCCCTAATCCTTATCAGTGGATCCCACACAGACATGCCTTCCATTGTGTGCTCTCTTTCACAATGAAAGGAGAATCCCACAACTGTGGGTGCTAGAAGGCCAGATCCATACAGTGTCCTCTGTCTGTATCCAAACCTGGCAATGTTAAACTGTGGATTACCCCATCCCAATCTGCTTTTTGGATGCATTACTTCACTTCAAAATGTGGTGAGCAGCCCATACTTGGAGATCCTTCCTGGCCATTCTGTTGAGCAAGGGCTCTGGACTCTGTCCCCAAATCCTCTTCTGATGACGCCACTGATATTAACTCAGGGAAGAGTTTCACCTTTCTAGCTTCCTCCTGTCTATGATGGTGGTGGTGGTGGGGAGGTAAATCAATTATAGTTTTGTAAATGAAAGATGGAAAGAAAAATGCTTGCTATGGACAGTTACTACGGTACTAAGCTGATATGACTGAATTGGAATCCCTGTCCCTTCAACTCCTACAGTTTAGTGGGCAGAAATGTTGGGACGCAATGACTGACTGACCTTACGTTGGGCCTGCCTTAGATGTTTATTTTCCACTAGCTAGTACCTTCTAGCAGCCGCCTACAGAAACTGAAGCATCTGTGTTACATTACGTGTTGATTTCACTGTTGTGGTTGGGGGGGGGGGGCGGGAAACCTTTCTTCTTAGTTCTTTCTCACTTGTTTCAGAGGAACCTTGGCTAGGGGAATTGTGAGGGGAATAGAGGTAGGGAAACCCCATGACAAAACTTGCGAAACAGAAACTCTCTGCTTTTAGGAACAAAGAACTTGCCTTATCTTTAAACTACAGGAGACATGGAAGCAGAATGCACTGGCAGTGTTCAGGGTCACACCAGCCATGAAAAAAATACACCACGCCAGTAGTGTCAGCAAAGCAGCTTTACATTGGCAGATTCCTGCTAGCCCAGGAGCTGCCAAACACTGTAAAATTATGTTCTAATGACTCCAGTAAAATCCGCCTTATTCAGGAAAATCTAATCTGGACAGTTCCTGAGTCTGACTGCACTTTGTGTCCATTTTGGACAACTTCCAGGTCCCCTCCAGTTGTCCTGATTGGGAACATCTTCCTGCCAAACTGATAACTACCGGTAGATTTTCCTATTGCTGATTCAGGGTGATTTTGTGTGTTTACACATGTCTTCATAATGGTGCATCTGGATAGTGGAGGCCAGTTCATCAGGGCAAATATGCCATTCCCCCAACCATCTCTACTTGCCCTCAGACAGCTCTCAAATGCCTGCCTTCTTAATTACACCCACTCCAGGGGGTTGCCCTGGCTATGGGCTTCCTCAGTTTTGGCTTTACGGAACTCAGCAGGGAATAAGATTGGAACAGAAATAGAATTAGTTGGCTCTTCCTGCCATTGGCTCTGCTCCATCTACTGATGGCCTCCCTGTCTTCCATCCTCCTAGTCCCAGTGGGAATAGCCACCACTGCAGCTCAGCTGGTATTTTATGTATGCAAACTGTTACTGGTTTTTGCTGAATAATGAGTTATGGGCCCCATTGCACTGCTTGACCCTGCCAACTTTTTGATCCACTTCCTATGTTTCCCCCCTGTTGTAAAGCCTGGAACTTGTTAAAGACCTACCCCATCTTGGCCTGCACAGGTTGGTTCCTTCTACATCTGCATCACATCAGAATGTTGATGCCAGTGCAGTCCCTGATTGGTGGGCTGTGGTGGTGTTTCCAGGGATGCTGATAGCATGTGCATCATTTTGGTCCTTTCTGGCTCTGTGTTTTTCCCTTTCCTCCCTGTCTGAGCACACAGTAGATACAACAGCTGTTTGACTGGCATTGCAGCCGTGTGTCCCCAGTCCCGGCATAATGTGAGTTTAGGATTGCTTTGTGTTACGGTAGTAGCTTTTTAAATAATTAAACAAAAGCACTCAAAGCAAGCTGACATTATGTAGACCACTGTTGGCACTGCTTGCTTACTTACTAACACTGAAACTTGGGACTCCAGGGTCATGACACTCCCCAGGTGTGAACAGGTTGCTGAGTAATAGGCTATAGTGTCACCTGCTGGGATCCAGACCAGGTGGTTGCTGCTCCTGGGCCCAAGGAACTGAGTGCCTCCTATGCTCCTTTGCCAGTTCATTGGTGCAGGGTGTGCATGAGGCACTACGAGGTGCAGGAGAAGTGTGTTTCTTCAGGCGAGAGGGCGACTTCTTAAAGAGATCCTAGTTCTCCTAAAGGGGGCAGAGCTCAGAAGAGGTGGATGGGAAGCAGAGGTTCAACACGCCCCCCCCCCCCAGTTCTTCCAATCCTTGTTGGAGCAAGTTACTCACCAGGAGCTCTCTTTGCTGCCTTGTTCTGTGGGTGCATTTGCAGGGCAGGGAGTTAGAGGGGACACTGTTAGGGATGTGTAAAGTATATAGAACAATTTGATTCATAATGGAGGAGGCATCTTTTATGACATTCTCTGCCATCAGAATCCATTTGTATATTTGTTATCAGTGGATATGTATATAGATGGAGGGAGAAAATATGGTGCATAATGAAACAATAACATTTATTAATGAAGGCATGAATGCAGCTAACAATTAATAATTTGGCCTGCAGTGTTAACATTCCTCTGTTGGGCAGTTTTTTAAAATGTGTGCATGTGACTCTAAGTGTTTTAGTAGTTGTGTCCTGGGAAAGGCATGTTTCACCAAATTTGTAGCAGCATGGGACTGTCTAGAATTCGTCCCTGTCCTGACTGCCTTCCCAGAGAAGACTTAGCAGCAAAGACTCATAAAATGATGAGAAAGTAAGCAGAGCTTGAGGAGAGCTAGGTTCTTGGTGTGGATGATTGAACTTGTGGTGACATTCTTTGGGTTAGGAAGAGGATCTAAGGAATGGGTGGGGGAAAGTAAACACAGGACAAGTGAGAGCTAGCTACGAACATAAATTTTCCCAGCTGCTTTTGGGTGACTTGAAAGCACGGGACACTGAGTTCACAGGGGAATTTAGTGACTTGTCACCTCCCTGCTAGGTCAGGAATCCAGGAATAGGTCTTATGTGACTATTAGGAGTTTCCCATCTGTTACAAGGATCTGAGGCTGTAAGGGGATAGCAGGGAACTCCATTCTTGTGACTGCACACATGCAGCACAGGGTATCTCATGGAAGGCAACTGAAAATCAGTATCATTGTCTTAGCACTTAAGGGGAAATTCTAAGAGATTAAACAGAAGAGAAAGTTTTAGAAAATGACTGTGAATGGATAGTCATGATGGATTTCATTTGAGGTTTTCTCACAGCAGAGAGGTAGTTATGTAGATATAAAAAGGAAGTGTGATGAGGGCAAGAAGACTAATGGGAATAATTAACAGTGGAGAAGTAAAACCATAATGAATGAATTATGATAACCTGAAGAAAAACAGTGATTAGCAAAGGTCAGTTGTGTTCACACTTCATTTTACTGTGCCCTCACTGCATTTGTGATCCTGGATTTTTAATCTGTGTTCACACAACACTATCCAAAATGCATATGCAGCCTGTACTTATAAAATACTAGTTTGATGTGTTGTTTCTCAAACCTGCTTAACACAGATTGGAGCCCTTAAGCTGTTCCTAATCCTTTAGCAAAAGTGATAACACCTTTGCATAGAGTAAAAACACCCCCTCCCCATCAACACTCCCTGGTGAAACACAAACAGAAATGAATCTGACATGAATGAAGTCATGCTGATGTGAATAGCTAGCAGGGTAGCAGGGTTGGTGGGGGGTGGGAAGAGAAATGAAATGCACTAGGGAAAAACAACAACTTCAGTGCACTCTGAGGTGGGAATGTGAACCCAGCCTTTGCTTTGGGTTCCTTGATCTATCTGGCAGACCTTAATTCTAGGAATAATATGACAAATGATGGATCTATATGGTGCTTTTGTGTGCCTTTTCAGATGGCATCCTCTTGTGGTCTTCGTGTGTGTACCTTACACACCCCACAGTATATTACTTTGGATTTGCATCTTCTTTTTGAGAACTGTAACAGTCAATACACGTTTTTCTAGGTATGTCACTCAAATCACACAAAGGAGAGAACTACATCCTACTATTTCCTCCTGCAATTGGAACTTCTGGGGACTGACTGACTGTGTGGTAGAAACCTATACTGCTATCTGACTAATGCCATAAAAAGCAATGGTTCCCAACCTTTTGGGTATGGTAACTCACAATCCAAATTTACTTGGTATGGTGACCCATTTATTATCAGATGTTTTTTGGACCTTAGGAACAGATAGCTGAACTGAGCAAAGTGGGAAAGAAAGTTATACAGTACAGTGGTACCTCGGGTTAAGAACTTAATTTGTTCTGGAGGTCCGTTCTTAACCTGAAAATGTTCTTAACCTGAGGTACCAGTTTAGCTAATGGGGCCTCTTGCTGCCGCTGTGCCACCGCCACACGATTTCTGTTCTCATCCTGAAGCAAAGTTCTTAACCCGAGGTACTATTTCTGGGTTAGCAGAGTCTGTAACCTGAAGCGTCTGTAACCCGAGGTACCACTGTATTGCATAAATCCACCCTTCCCTTTTTTCATCCCAAATAGGAGCCAACATACACCAGATTTAGGCTTTCTTCCTGATTTGAGGTTATCTGCTGTTCAGCCAGTTACATGCTGACTCTCTACTGTTTGCCTTCAGAGTTATTTAAACAAGGTTTGAAATATTTGCACAGTCTGTTAAATTCCATGACAAGGGGAGGTGGAAAGGTCTTCTCTCCCTACCTTTATCCTTTGTCACTTTACAGAAGTTCAGAGCTTTTGTAAATTCATCCATATGCAAAAAGGTTCTAGTCAGAGATACTGGCAGGACAATATGTGATTGCCAGAATGTAAAGGGGCAGATCAGGAATAGAACAATTCCCCTTAACCATCAATTAGCAAAATATGTTAGCAACAGCACTGCAGAACTGTTTGGAGAGGGAGTGTGAAGCAAGCATGGGGGGCGGGGCTCGCTGCAGGATGGGAAAGTAAAAATAAAATACTTTAATTGGTCTAAACTAAATATTTGTATCGTCCTGCATCCAAGGATCACAGGGCAGTTTTCAATATAAAGACAAAAAAATACATAACATAATAAACCAAACAATACCACCCCACCCCTCAGTTTAAAAGGCCATAGATTGTTTAATTAGCCAAAGATATGTAATAATATTCATGAAGGCACAAGGTGAGTCTCCCAGGGGAGAGTATTCCACAAATGGGAAACAGTTGCAGAAAAGGCCTGTTCTTCTGTTGCCATCATCTGGACCTCTTGTGGAGGAGGCACAGGAAGAAGGGCCTCAGATGATGATCACAGGGTCTGAGTTGGTTCATATACGGAGAGGCGGTCCTTGAGTTACTACGGTCAATAGAAAATAGAAAACAACAACAAAGTAATCAAACAAAATATCATAAATGAAATAGATTACAAAGCTGAAAACTAAATACAGATCCAATTACAACCCACTCTTCCATAACTTGGCAGGCAAAATGACTCACCAACCCATTTTGAGCCATGTCCTCATTTTTCTAGGATCCAGCTGGAAGGGAAGCTGCAAACCCCTTGGGTACCAAACCTAATATCACCGTGGTGTGGTTGCCCCCACAACTTTGATAGGAAATTGACAGGAAGGGGATTGTATGTCATCTGCTTTATCACACTGCTGTTCGCCACATTTGTATTCTGTTCCTCCAGAGATCTCAGAGCAGCTAACACATGGTTCCAGGTCACCCCAGCTGCACTCAGCTAGTTAGATTCAGGATTAGAGCTGGGTTAGGTACCCGTGCAGTATGGAACTGAATTACATGGAGAAACACAGACTGTCACTATTTTGGGGTGGGTTTTAATCACATACTGGCAAATTGAGGTTGCACCATTGAAGTTAATTTGGAGCTGCTGCACAAAACCTTTCGCGATAAGAAAAAGTGATCGGGAAATGCACTGGAAAATGTGAGATAAAATTTGCTTGACACAATGCCGTCTAATCTTCCTGCAAACAAATTGGAATGAAAACTCAATAAAACGGCATCTGGAAGCAACCTTGGACTCTCCTTGTCTTCAGGGAAGTGGCAGAGAGAGACATCTGGGAAGAGGCTTGGGTTCTTCTTGCCTGTGATTTTAACACCACGTTTTGTTCCTATTATCATTTACAACCTGTCCTGCTGGGAACTCATGAGAACGCAGACGGCTTCCATTCCCGGACACATCTGATGTTTCTTAGGGACATGTGAGCATGCCTTTGAGAGGGGGGCAGGGTTGTTAACAGCTTCTGATGTGACAAACAGGGAATGAGAGAAACCCCTGCCAGGAGATCAGGCCCTTGTAAATGTTTATACAAGCAGATTATTTGTAGGACCTTTCCACACTGCCCTGCATAGGACTTTTGGCATCCCTACATACCTTTGAGCTTTACATGTTCACAGGGCCTTGAGAAATACAAGTGCTTCGTAACTTGAACCTTTGCATACTCTGTTTTGACAGTAGCTTGACATTAGTGAAATATACTTTCTGTTATTTAAATATGTTCAAATCCGTGTCTTGGCAACGGCCTTCAAAACCCTTTGGTGCTCACCTGACATTTTCAATCTTTTCTGCATAACGACGAGGGCCAAAAATTGATCTGTGGTTGTGTTTTTTTAAGGGGATCTGCAATTCCTTTGGTTCAGCATAAATCGGGAGACTGGTGTTATCCTGTTGCCAATATCCAGATGGAATTAACACATGCAGCCACACTACCTCTAAAGCTCTACTCATGCCCAGTTTCAATGCATTCTGGAAAAATCAAAACTAACCTCCAGAAGTGTAGCCAGCAGTGCTACAATGAATGTGTGCACATTTGGCAGTTATATCACAGTCTCCCACACTTGCTGAGTTCTTTTACAGCTGTTTTAGAAAAATTGAAATCATGAAAATATGAATGCTTGTGTACCTCCGTATAAGTGTGCACATAGCATTTTTAAGAAGGGGGGGGGGAAATGCAAGTCTCTCCCTTTCGGACTTGCCCCTCAGATTAAGAGCACTTTCTATTTAGGAGTGAAATTAACTAGGTCAGCAGCTGCTGGCAAACTCAGTAGTGTAGTGGTAAAGTCAGAAGTGCAGGTGCTCATTAGGATGACCCCCACAGCTGCGCCCCACAGCCACACCCCTTCTGAGACTGGGGAACAGAAATGAAATTTTTGATCAATGGAGATGTTATGGCTTTAATACCAAAAGAGCCTCTTCCCCTCCCCCAGTTTGCTTAACATCCAGTCGGATGAAGAGGCTCAGCACAGATGGCAGGTGTTTTGGCCCACTTGGACAGATATACTAGCTGGCTCAGTACATTTATAGACCTATTCAAGCAGCTCTCTCCTACTTGCCACTCCATAGGCATGTCAAGACCTGTTGCTGTATTCCTTGTTCTGCACTGCTAGGGAAGGCAAGGATTCTGTAAAGGCCACCCAGGTGGGGACATGCTGCTCTGTTAGGTTCAAGGGCTGGGGGTTATCATGCTTCACTAGGTACTGTAACCCACAACAGAAGAGAACAATTGATCATAGATACAGGAAAATGCACTGCTACGCCCCTCTCCTTATCTGTTTTAGAGACGCTTCATAACAAGTCTCACAATAGTCAGATTAGGGTAATGTTCATTTTCTTTTCTGGAAAGAAAGTGAAACAACAAAAGCCAGCAAAACTTAGCAGATAACCCGTTGGTAGATGCCAGCTCTTTAAAGCTATTGGATTTCACTTCCGTCCTATACCTAGGATAATAGAACCCCAAGAGTCTGGGTCCTTCTGGCCCTCTTGACCTAAGCCACAAAGCCTACGGTTCTCACAGAACATGAAGTCCTTGTTCCCAAGCCCCTTGTTCAAGCAATGCAAACACACACACACACACACACACACACACACACACGGAATCCTCACTCCTATCTTATTCCAGCAAGCTAAACAGCATTTATCTGTGACACAGTTCATGGCACACTAAGGTTTCACTCTAAATATATCAGGTGCCCAGGTAATTCTGAATTCCAATCAGCAAATGAAACGAGAGCAAGGGAAAACTGAAGCCTACAGCCAAAGTATATATCCCACCTTTCTTTCACAATGGAACTCAAGCAGCATGTCTAGATTGTCAGGAGGACTCCCAGCTAGACACTAACCACGCCCAGACCTGCTTAGCATCAATTAGATTTCTAAATCATGTTTCTTCATATCATAGCTCTAGGTGAGACACCCTAGCAGAAAGGCATTGCCTATTATTCACTTGTACCTATATTACATGGTTCTGGTTTACACTGCTTATGTTGCTTACTGAAATACATAGGGTTTCCTGCCTTGGCAGGGGATGGACTAGGTGACCAAATCTGTGACTTTTTTTATTTGTATTTGGTCATTTGCAGAGGTGTACCTACCTAGGCTCCCTGCGCCCTTGGCAAGGAGATGTATCGGCGAGGAGACGTGCAATTTTTGTGCCCTACTGGGCCTGCACCCTTGGTGGGGGCCAACTTAGCCAACCTCTAGGTATGCCTCTGGCCATTTGCCTCTTCCAGGCCTCTGCGTGTATTGTGTGTGGATGGGGAATTTGTGGAGATGTTGTAGGATTACTGCTCCCATCATCACTGGCCTTGCTGACCAGGGTGGATGGAAAGTGGAGTCCAGCAACATCTGGAAGGCCACAAGTTCTTCAAATGGCCTGCCCCTAGGAATGCATTATCCACCCATGTTTTGCCTTTTAAAAAAATCCACTTGGAAGAATAACACCAGTGCACACCCTAATGAGCAATGAATGTGTATGCTTATAAAGAAACAGTTTAAAAGAAACATGTGTTATTTCCCATCTTGGAAATTATGGAGCCCATCTGCCCAAATGAGCACAGCAGAATCTGTACAATTGTGCAAAACATCATCAAGGAAATTCCCTGCAAGCCTTACCTTTTGAACTGGGAGAAATACTGAAAGAGTTGGGGCAGGGGAGTGAGATGTAGCTAACAAAAACATACTCAAGTCTAGAAATCACACTGTGGCTTCAGACTTTTCTGGGATTTCTGCCCACAGTTTGGATAGTAGTGAATTGAAACATCAGTCCTTTGGTTCCATTTCATGCACACACATACCATGTCCTCAGAATGGTGAGGCTGGTCCATAGTATGTAAAGGGGGTGGTGGTGGTTCCCAAGATTAGCAGACCAGATTCCCCTGAGTTAAGTGCATCTTAAAGGTACCACAAAATGGCGCTGACTCATCAAATTACACATGGCATGGTCTGTCATCAGGATCCCCTCTTTCATTTTTTTAAAGTAAAAGAAGCTGGTAGGCAGATGGGGATCAGGACCATGATGCTGGGGGCAGAGGGTTTAATTTTCCTCTCCCCTTGCTGTTTTCCCAATTTAAATGCCTCCCTTCCAAAGCTTCCCTTTCCTCCGGGGGGGGGGGGATATGCTGGCAGAAGGACTTAGGGAGTCCTAAGCTAAAAATTGCCCTCACTTCAGCAGGAGATGCAGCTGATTGTTCTGAATCAAAGTTAGGGTGGAAGGAACAGCGATCCCCTTAATCCATCCAGCCATGAGCTGGAGCAAATCTTTGTTATGCTTTTCCCCAAGAAGAGGTCTTGGAAATACAACCCCTTGGCATGGCCCCATGGATCCAAGCTGCTCATTGTCTGTAGGTCAGCAGCTGCAGAGAGCTGGCTGGGGCCCATGTGCTCTGTGATGATTTAACAGCGTTCGCCCCGAGCTCCCAGGCCTTTGCTTTTAGTATAATAACTTCCCATTCCAGAGCCAGATTAGAGTGATGATGGTGGTAGTAGTAGAACACAGCCTGCTATTCCCAGAAGGCGCGTGGGGTTATCTGAGTGTTATTTTTAGGAAATATCATTGGCATAACCAGCCTGCAGAAATAAAAGCTAAATAAACAAAGCTGCATTCCTAGGCTACTAGGGTAAACCCATCAGAGTTCCTGCAACTGATACACTGAGGATATACAAGTAAGCCAGAGCAGTTAACCCTAAAGAGGCTCACATTTTTAGCTCTGAAGATTGTTCCAGTCTTTGCAAGTAATAAGTGTTCCCAGTGCTTAATTTGCATTCTGGTAATGGCAACATGTTTTATTTAATTTATTTTCAGCCTATGTACGCTGCCACATAATATAAAGTTCTCTGGGTGGATTACAATAAATAAGAAAACACAACATGTTATATCCAGTGTTGAGCGTGTGGACTTCTCTTTGTGCAATGGACTTCTCTTCCCTTTCCAGTTCTCCTTCTGCTGTCCCTAGATCTATTTTGGAGTGTCCCCTAACCCTCTGGAGCAGATTTTGAGGGAGCACGAGAGGGCGGAGAGGAGGGGGAAGTTCCATTACATGGGCAAGAGTCTTTTCCACTTGTGGAAGGAAGATACAACTGTATGTAAATATAGAGTAGACCGTAAAACCAAAAATAAATATAAAAAAGCTCATAACAGGCACAAATTGAAAAACACAGCTTGAAAAACTCAAGAGGCCCAGACTATATAAGTTGTTTGAAGGCTTGGGTGAACAGAGAGGTCTTCATCTGTCACTGAAAAGACCACAAAGGTGGTACCCAGACAAAGCTGTTCCATAACCTGATGCTATTACTGCGAAGGCCATCTCCTTGGTGGTTACTTAATAGGTGCAGACCATAGTCTCTGAAGGTAAACTTAAGGTTCAGGCTGTTAAATATGTTCTATTCATGTACATGTTTATTTGGCTGGACATATCAGGTTTTATATAAGAAGAATTACTTGGTTGGATATGAAATAAGGGGCCTGCATTGTGTGGGGGTGTGGGGGGGGTGTTGTAATGTAGTATTTATTCATTTTCATATTTAAACTGTTTAAGATGGTTGTGTTGAGATACAACTATCTTTACATTGGAGCATATGACATGAAGCAACTACATTAAATTTAAATTTAAATAATAAACACTCAGATAAACATTTCTGAACATATTAGCAAAGTTGTGTCAAAGCGTATGTACCAAAATTATTACAGATATGAAAAATCCCTGATCTAGTTTCCAACATTCTGATTCCAAAAGGGGTCAGCCAAATGTCTCTGGAAAATTTGTGTAGAGAACTGGACCACAACTGGACCATAGGGCAGTGGTTTTTCAGCTGTTCTGTGTTACCACAATGCCTTGGTAACAAATTAATAGCTAGTAGATCACATATTGCAGGCACACAGGAAAGGAAGAGGGCCAGGCCAGGAACCCATTATAGCTAGGAAGAGGCGACACATGAGATGAGCAGTACCAAAAATGTGCTCCTGTGGCACTTGTAGTGAGAAAGGAATGTGGGCATGATGGGGCAAAAGCTTAGCTGGTAACACAAGAGGAAAGGAATACCTAGCATGGAACACCTATCTGGTGGAAAAGGGGTTTTCCTGGGAAGCTGAGGATGACTAAGGGCTTAGAAATTGGTAGCTAGAGCCAGCTGGCTTCCGTCCAACTGCTTCTTGTGAAGCTCGCCGAACTCCAGACCACAGAGGTGGGAAAGGAAATTGAGATCATCCAGTCTGTTGCCATGTGCCAGGCCAGGCAATCCCTCTGCACTACATTCCTGAGTGCTGAGTCTAGTGTGACTTCAGATACCATGTTCACTGCTCTTTTTTCAGAGTCTGTTTCTCAGCTCTTGTAGTTGCAGTACCAGTAATGGAACTTGATAGTAGGCCCTAAACATTACAATTTTTCTAATCAGAGCAGCATACTTTGTCCTTTCCTGGGGGTTGCAGACCTGTGTTTCCAGTATGGTGGGTTGGGGACAACTAGTGGAGGCTAAAACCTTATGGATGTTGAGGTTTTATCAATGGGTATAGGAGACAGAAAAGCAAAAAAATATGAGATGTGTATATGACTTCAACATAGAATGGTGTAACTACCGGTAGCTGTTGAAAGTCTGAAATTGCAACCAAGTTACTTTTATGTATTCCCCACCAGCACCACTTTCTAAAACAAGCTATGGACATGTCTGCTCCAGGTGATTGGAACTATACTACTGGTTTCTGTTTACAACAGAAATATCAACCACAATGAGAAGACGTTTGAGTTATAATTGCAATGTACAGTCACCTTTCATGAATGGTCTGACTAGTTTCCAAATAAGCAACTCCTGCTGTGGTTTCCAGCCTGGGAATGGATGAGAATTTTGTTCAGTCTGCGTGCGCTGAACTGATCTGTGTTGAACTTCCTGGACAAATGCCAAGATTGGAACACAACAGTGGGGACTGGCTGGCCCACGTTGGAGCAGGCAAGAGACCAATAGGAGGTAGAGCCAGGGCCAAGGACAGGCAGAGCCACCCGCCTGACTGGTTGTAAATAAGAAGGCAGGCAGATTGGAGGCTGGTTGAGGTTTGTGGGACAATGTCCAGTTTGCTGAAATGAACCAGCCTCCAGTGGATAATTATCCTTCGGATTTTTTCCAATTTTTATTATAAAATTCTTGTTGAACACCCCACCCACAAAATGCAAAAAACCCCAAAACAAACACCCTCCTGTAGTTTATGATAAAAATACTTTTAGAAATGTCTACATTACAAGAAAGTTGTATTTAAATAACTCTTTTGTGCTACGTATTTAAATTCAAATTTTGCAATGATTTTTTTTAAATTACAGATTAATTTGGAAACAGGAAGGAACAAACTAATGAGTAAACACAGGTGAAATAGATGTGGAATAGAAATAGACTGATCTGTCCATCCTATTCCAGTCAAGAATCAGATGAAGGCCAGTATCAGTATAGGATATTGGCCAACAAAATTGGGTCATCTTAACCAGATGTGCACCAAGAAGTCATTGCAATAAAAGCCCCTGTTATCAAACACTAGCCCTGCCTGAAGATTTCAGGCTCCTAATCAACTCTGTGTTAAATGGTTCCTTGCTGTAGCCTTTTTATCTCACAATACAAATGACAACTTTTTTCTGACATGTGCCTTTGACAGCTCAAGGGCAAGTTGAAATTCACCTTGTGAAGTTTTGCCTGTCTGTCACGGGGAAATCTGCCAGAAAAAGAAGGTGGCAATTTTATTTAACCCAACAGCTTTTTTCCCTTTTCCCTTTTAAAAAACACCTTTCCTTATAAGCTACCCTGTTAATCACTTTTCTAGGCCCTTAACCTTTGTAGTTTGACATTAAATACCAGATTGTCAATAGGGCTTAGGATCACAAAGGCAGGAACTTTTCACACCTTCTCTGTGGCATGCTTTGCCTCTGAGTTTACCCCCCAAACCCACAGCAGTGCTGCTTGCTGCCCTTAGCCATACTGCCTTGCAAATCTGTGCTTTATAAGCTCCCTCTACATGGAGATCCTGTACAGGTCCAACTCTGTTTTCCTGAATTGTTTCATGCATTATAGAATCATAGAATTGTATAGTTAGAAGCAGTGTTTTTCCCCCTAAAAAAAATGTTTAGGGGTACTCTAATTTTCCTACTCATATTGAAATACTGCCCCTCAATGAGGCCAAACTTAGATTCACAAAATTTTTAGGGGTATGTATACCCCCAGAAAAAAAGCATTGGTTAGAAGGGACCCCGAGGGTCATCTAGTCCAACCCCCTGCAATGCAGGAATCTCAATGAAAGCATCCATGACATGTGTCCATCCAACTTCTGCTTTAGAACTTCCAAAGAAGGAGAGTCTACCACCTTCTAAGAGAGTTGGTTCCATTGTTGAACAATCCTTGCAAATAGTCATGGTCTGAATGATTTGCCCAAGCTTTCTTAACTGAATTTTATTAAGTGTTGTTGGCTATGCCACATTTGTAGTTACCTATCACCATCACTTCCCCAGCCCCTACGTTTTATGCTGTAGTGTGTTTTATCCGCTTTCCAAACCATTAGTGCTGCTGAATGCACTTCTTGGACATGCCTTTCGCATGTTCATACTTACTGGTTAATCATTACCTCTCATAGTCTTTCAGTTAGGGCTGCAGTGTGTGAGACAGTGTTTTGACTAAGACCTGTTTAAACAAGGATCACCAGGTTGCCTGAAACCATGGCAGATGGCTCAGACATAAACTTGGTGGTTTCTCCAGGAAACACAGAGGGTGACCATGACCAGATGCAAAGGAGGACAAGGCACCTGTGCCTTTAATAGTAGTTCTTAGCCTAAATTACTATTAATTCAGTATTGTGTACACATTACCAGCTTAAAAAGCAGTGAGGTTGTTCCTCCTTCCCTCCCTGCTGTGTTTCAATTCACATGTGCATGTTGTTGTAAACATCAGTACAGTGGGATGTTTTTCCAAGTTGCGTACTGCCTGTCCACTCCAATGGGTGAAGAAAGGGCTAAGATCATTTTATTTGTATTTGGTAGTCTATGTAGACATACCTACACATGTTCATATGCACAACTGTTAATGTTCTAAGTATTATTATTTTTGATATCACTCATTTTCACTTGGGATCCTGTGGCTTTGGCTTTTGTTACTTATATTTGGAGACCCTCTCCTTTTTCTTTACATGGTTTCCATTTTATCCTTACAACAACCCTGTGAGTAAGGCTAGGCTGAGAGATAATCATAGAATCATAGAATCTCAGAGTTGGAAGAGACCCCAAGGGTCATCTAGTCCAACCCCCTGCAATGCAGGAATCTCAGCTAAAGCATCCACAACAGAAGGCCATCCAACCTCTGCTTAAAAACCTCCAAGGAAGGAGAGTCCACAACCTCTCCAGGGAGGCCGTTCCACTGAACAGCTCTTACTCTTAATGAATTTAAACCGGAGCCTCCCTGCTCCTAATGCAACATGCTAAACTCCATTGCACTGCATCTCTGATGAGCACAAAGCAGTCTCTGGGCATACAGTAGTGCTGTGAATGAATATAGGAAAGTGCTCTGTTTACTCCCATGCAAGCTACTGTTACTGCTAATATGTGTACCAAAATACAATTAAATCAACTTCAGTGCCAGCCTCCTCAGCTTCCTTTGCTGGAATCTGTAGCAAGCTCAGCATCTAAATGCAAGTGGCTGTTTTCAGGCTGTAACCAAGCCTTGAGTAATGCCCAACTTCTCCAGAATCTCCGCTGCGCTGATTCTATTTTGGGTGCTGCGTTCAGCTGCAGTTTTCTTATGCAACCATGGCAGCCTGTGCATTGCTAATATTATGAAGAAACAGGAAGGATGATGCATTTACAATTCCCATCTCTCTTCTTCCTCCTCCTCCTCCTCCTCCTCCTCCACCTCTTCCATCTCTGTATGTCAAAAGCTGCTCTTTGGCATGGTTTCACATGTCACAAGATTGCCTTTGCACTGGAATGACATAAATGCTCCTGCAGCTGATTTTTTTTTTTAAGCTATAAAATCCATAAATGTTGGCTCCTCCTCCAGTCTGGCACAGACAGCTTCTATGGCTGATAGAAATTCCCACTACCTATGTACATTGCTGCTACTGTCTAAAGGAGGATAGGGATTTCTGTTACCAAGTTGCTGTGGAAGGGAATTCATCCCTTAGCATCAATCCAAGTACAGTTTGGCAGGAAAGAAGGGCATGTTCCCTGCCTCGCTTTGCCCAAAGTGCTCTGTCCTTAGTGTTATCAAGGATGAAGGATAAATTTGCACCATCAAGTTGCTGCACATGCTGTTGTGGGTGGTGAATACCTATTTATCCTTGGCCGTTCTGCACAGTTTCCTGCTTCTCCCTCCCAAACCAAATTTGGGTTGGAGCAATGTTTTGATGTGTTGTCCCTCCTCTTTCCCCAAGTCAGTTTCCTTAACTTTCCAAGGCATTGCCTCCCAGTCCTCAACTTTGCAGCCCAAAAAGCTTTCCCCACTAGATATGCTGCAGTGGGTAGAGTGATGGATTAGAACTGAGGGAACCCAGGTTGAAATCCCTACTCAGCCATGAAGTTCACTGGCTGACCATCAGCCAGTCATCATCTCTTACTCTGACCTACGTAACAGGGCTGCTGAGAGAGTAAAATGGGAGTGAGGGTAAGAGGACTGTGTTTGCCATCTTGAGCTCCTTGGAGGAAAGGTGGGATATGACAATAAATAAATATCTCTTTGGCCTCCTCTCTCTCTCTCTGCAAGATAAATGAGTCAGGTGATAGGTGCATTCACACCATTTGGGACCAGTGGCATCGCAACAGGGGGAGGGGGTGCACCCCGGGTGCCATGTCTGCAGGGGTGACAAGAAGTCACCCCGCGGGGGCTCGCGGCAGCATGAGCAGCCATCGTGCAGCCGCATGTGGAGGATCTTCCGTTCACGGCTGCAGCCACAAGCAGAGGATTCCGCCGCCGGCGACAAACCGCTCTGTACAGTGCATGTGCGGCATTGCACGCGTGTGCTGTACATAGCGCTGCCGCACATGCACTGTACTTAGCGGTTTGCCGTCACTCCAACGCTGCCGCCAAACCTTTAAGTACAGCGCATGTGCGGCGTCACTACGTACGGACACCCGCCCCAGGTGTCATGGCGCCTTCCTTCGTCCCTGTTTGGGATAAAGTGACCTACCGGTAGTATGATGACTAGTCAACTGCATAAAATAACAAACCATTATTTTTAGTATATGTGCTGCCGAAGTGAGCACATAACAAACCATTATGAAGTACCAAGTGCTTTGAGAAGACTGTGCTAATGTCATCTCTTCATTTAGTTGGGTGATGCAGCACATGGCGTTGTAAAAGGTTCCCTGTGTCCTTCACTTCTTTGTCGTAAAAATAGCTAGTTTGTGCAAGGCTGCCATAGTGACATGACAGTTTCCTCTTAGTGGAGACCTTTGTCATTTATGCTTTCATAATTTCCACTGTGTTAAGAATATGATTAAAAGCTGACTTCTTAAGGACTGGTTACCAACTAAATGGGAAGGAAAGCTCTGTTGTGGAATAAACTTGAAATTCTGTTGCCTTACAGCTTCCTGGAGTGGAGCAGTAGTGGTCATGGCCCTATTTGTATTGTGGTTTGCTTTCTCCTTATACAGTGTCCTTCATTGCAGCATCTCTATGGTGGCCATTGTTGGTGCTCTCACACATTCCAGCCAACACTAGATACAGACATATAATATAGTATATACCCTCATGGGCGGAGGAAGCCTCCTCGCCACCCGGGGCGGCGAACGGAGGCTTCCCCTGGGGGCGGGGCATCGTGACGTTGTGTCATGACGTCATGACGGAGTGCGCATGCGCAAAATGCCGCACATGCGCACTCCATCCATCCAAACCGGCACCGCTGCTTCTGCGGCGCCCTTGGGAGGCGCCGTGCCAAAAGCAGCGGCGGCGGCACCCCCCTGAGCTGCTGATCGCGTGGGGCGGCTCAGGGGGGTGCCCTGCCGCTGCTGCTTTTGGCACGGTGCTTCCCAAGGGTGCCGCGGGAGCAGCGCCGGCGGGTGGGCCCCGCGCAGGGTGGGGCCAGCCCAACTGTCACCCCCTCCTCGCCTGGAACCCGGGGCGTACCGCTCCCTCCGCCCCCCCTTGCGACGCCAGTGTATACCCTGAGCCCATGTATCTGAGGAAACATCTTCAGTAGAAAGCCCATCCCTTTCTTGCCAGTGGGTAACCAAGGTTTGTCTTGACTTACTGCTTGTTGTTTGTTTGGGTTGTTTCATCCCTGGCAGCCGCAACAGCAGGAGTAAGGTTTGATGTGTGAACTGGCTGATAGTGTGTGTATAGCCGATTATTTGATTTCAAGAGTTTTTAAAAGGCAGAAAGCATGAGACCTATCAAATATCAAGTATCCAGCTTCTAATAGCTCTTGTAATTATGTGAAGAAGCTGAAGGGGGAATGTGATCAGTAGTTTCTAATAAACTCTTCTCCAGAACTTTTCTAATGCATTAATTTGACGGTTTAAGAAAACAACAAACAACACCATTCCCGTTCTAAATGCAATTTTGTGACTTGGAGAGGAAGCTATTAATGCCATCAGATCATTTTATGCTGACGGTAACCCTACATCAGAATTAAAGCTTGGCTGTTTGTTCTGCTTTCAAACATGTCAGTTGCATCTGCTTCCTTATTTCATCTCTATGGTCTCCTTCAGATAACCTTTTTTATTCAGCACTCATCCTGATTTCTTGTGCAGAGTCAACACAGTGGTTAGATTAGATTCTGCCTGATTTTTACTGAGAATTCATTCTGATTTGCTTACAAAATACTGACCGTATGGAGTGGGGTTGTAGGAAGATCATCAGGATACCAGGATACAATTTCAGGTAATCATGAAAGTAGAAGCCACAGCTGGTGCACTGGGAGAGAATTTAAGCACAGTGAAAGCCAAGGTTATCCATCTCTCTTAACATAGAACTAAATATAAGTTTTTATTCCCGTGTCTAGAAGGTCTGCATGTTTTTTCCCCTTTTCTTTTCTAGGCTCTGTTCAACTAAATGGCAGCTCCGGTTCTCTAGAGCAGTGTTTCCCAACCAGTGTGCCTCCAGATGTTTTGGGACTACAATTCCCATCATCCCTGACCACTGGTATTGCTAGCGAGGGATGATGGGAGTTGTAGTCCCAAAACATCTGGAGGCACACTGGTTGGGAAACACTGCTCTAGAGCAAATGCTGCTCTTGATCAGCTGGCATGGCAATTCTGAGTACTACTGACAATGTGCTCACTGGAGCCAAGTGGAACTGCTTAACTGAGAGTAAGTCTCATTGCAGTTAGTGAGAGCTTCCTTAAGAGTAGACATACATGGCATTTCCCTGTCACTGTACTGCAAAGCCACATTCTCAAAAAGAAACCAGATGTGCCTTATTTTAAGACATCCTGTTTTCTGTACATGACCTCTGGCAATGTTGTCTAATAATTTTTAAATCATTTCCCATTATCCAATGTTGCTGAACTCCCAGCTTCATCAGGTGTTGTTGGATCAACTCTCAGAAAACCTTACTGCTGGCCATTTGGGGATCCAAGGTTCAAAAAAAGCTGCCGTGTAGCATTTAGTGTCTACCACCAATTTTCTACAGCACTTCTTCCATTTTGTCATGTTACTGTTCCTTGACAAACAGAAACATAGCATTGTAGAGTTAGAAGGGGACACAAGGGCTATCTAGTCAAACCCCCTGTAATGCAGGAATCTTTTGCCATATGTGGGGCTCAAACCCACAACCCTGAGATTAAGAGTCTCATGCTCTACTGAGGACAAACTATTCAGTTTAAAGAGGGTTGTGCTAAATGATGAAAATTGCATTCATTTTACGGTGTGTGTGTGTGTGTGTGTGTACGTACGTACCAGAATTCAATGTTTCTGTTGCATTTTAAACCTCTCTTGGTGGAGGGAGTAGATGTGAAAAATGAAAGAAAGGGGAATGGTTAAGCACCCCCTCCCTTGTCACTTCTCCATTGCAAACTTACCATGTAATCAACTGTGTAGTTTGGTCCTAAATCCTTGTCTATAAAATATGTGTGTCACTTATTTCTGATTCTGCAATTCCATTATGTTCCATCTGACTCCAATTTTAATATTTTCAGCATTAAATCCAATCCTAGTTCCCTCTAGGATTTATTTTGCAAGAGAATATCTTTGTTTAGCCAGCCTGCTTCCTTGGTTGAAGACCAGTTGACAATGAGAGTTTTTTTTCATTTGTACTTCATGGTGAATATGAAAGTATGTGATTCAACAAAAGCTAATTCTGGCTCATTCTGCACCACAGTGAATGGGACTGTCATTGAAAAAGAGAGGATCCCACACTCCTGGCTATTATGTGTCATGTTTAGTTGGCAGTGATAACGAAGGCGCGGAAGGATCACGCTCATCAATTCCATCCTTGGGGGAAACCCTGCATGCTGTTGCACTTATTGCTCCCAATCTGCTGGCATTCTGCTCATTGCTAGGAAACTAATTATAGCTTTGAAATCAGAGAGTGCAAGTGGGGGTAGAAAGCCAAGCAGCAACTGCGTTTCTCACAAAGTGTGGGAGTGGAAGACAGTGCCTTGCTCCAGAAAAAAAGCTGGCACTAGGGATTAGGGATGGTGGCAAAATTCGCTATTAGCAGACTGAACCGGCCTTTAGTCCACTTGTCTGCTATCTTTGCAAAGTGGTCTTTCTTGCACCAACTTTCTGTAGATTTCCCCAATGCCAGTTTGATTGTTTTTAGAATAGAGTATGACAGCATTTGTACAGATACAATTTAGCCAGCTACCATCATCATCAAAATTTGATCTTAACTGTCTGTGTATGGGATACTGCTTAAATTTGTATTCACTTTCACTTCTATCTCATGGATTCACTGCTGAGGTGATTATGTTAGCCATTAACCACCATTAACAGTCATTTTTTAATTGCTAACCTCTCTCTCACTAATTCGTCCCATGTGACTTAGCTTTGTACGGATCCATCCAATTTGCCAATTTTGCTTTAGTTCTTCTATTACCATCAGCATCTAGGCTCATTATTCAACACTGGGACTCGTTTGGCTCTAAATTCTGGGTCATTCTGAAACATGCCCAGCTGGTTCATTTTTAATTCTTAGTCCCCTTGGCCATTATGACACTATACTAAAAACCTCCTCTTCTTTGCTCTTCTTATAAAGATTCATGAAATAACCTGTTATTGTAGTTGATCATCTCTGCTAGGGAGGTTTGGAGCATTTTTCTTTTTGTAGGTGGCAGACGAACTCTGAGGACAAGACATGGGGGGGTGGGGGGTGGCACATCCTCTCCTGTAAATCCCCTGTTACCGCCAAGAAAACGTCAGCACCTTCCATAGCTGAGTGGTAAAACACATGTTTTTCATGCAGAAGGTCCCATGTCCTGGCTTCTTCAATAAAAAAATCCTAATTTATTTCCCAGCCTACCGGTAGTTTTATACTGAATTTTGTATCTTCAAATCTTTAAATTGTCCAAGAGGATATTTGGAATTCTACAGAATATCTGCCTTATTAGGGAATGCTGTTTTTGGTTGCTGTTGTTGTTTTAATTAAAAACAACATGCACGTGCCCTCTTGCAATGCATGTAGTCTGCAATCCTTTTCCACTTCATGTAGCCCTGGTGTAGGTGTGTGGGTGAGATTGAGTAGTATGCATCTGGGTCAGAAAACAAAAGTGACATTTGCAATGCATGATGTGTGATTTGACCCATTAGCACTTGAAAATCACTGTTCAGTTGCAAGCACAGGAGGGGTTATTTTGAGCCAAGTGACTGTGTCACAGACAGGGATGACATCACTCCACTTTGCATGACCTTCACATGGTCCTATCTTATAATCTTTGCTCACTAATGACATTCAAAAGCTTTCACTGATTTTGTCAGTCCAGAAATCTCTGCTCCAGTATCTCTTATTAATAGTTATAGTTGTTATGATGAGGATATTGTTGTTGTTTTGTTGTTGTTGCTGCTGTTAATTATTATTACTGTTATTTTTTATCTCTCTTCTGGCTGTTGAATCATTACTCTCTTGTCATGTGCTTGGTATACTTCACCTGAATGTCCAGCTTAAGGTTGCCTTGCAAAATTCTAGACAGTCTCTCTGTGTTGCTACAGCAGCTGCCAAGGTTGAAGCGAGGGTCAGGCTGCTGCTCAGGCTCCACAATGGGAGTGATGAAGCTTAACTTTAAAATCTCTCTGACTATACAAATGCAGAGAAGTCAATTCCCAAGGCAGCAAGAAGCACAAAATGGCATAAACTTTGCTTTCTAGCAGCCCTCATTTACATGGTTAAAAAAGCCTACTAATTTTTCTTATAAAGCAAAGGGGCTAGAACTATCACCCTCCCACCCAGCTCCAGCTACCAAAACCTGCCTCCAGGGCTGCCCATTAAGCTTCACCTAATGCAAAATGTGACTGGTTGAAGAGGTAACTGTGTACTGCTCTTACTAGTCCTTTATTTTTCAAATGGAAGGGTAAGGGGAAATGTTTGTTTATTTATTATTATTACATTTCCAACACTTTAACAATTAGGCCACACTCGCTTTCAGTTCCCTCCCCTGTAGTGGCTAGAGAAGGCAATTTGGGTGTGACCATGCACTGGGTTTTGTGGGACTTAGAAAGGTGCTATCATGGGTCTGTTTTCTCTGCAGCAATATGTGGAGGAGCCCTCAGTTCGCAGTGCCATTGCTTAGAAAACCTCATTGAAGGTCAAACTGGAACAAAGTTCAGAGAATAGATTTCAAAGCAGCAATGTAGGTCCCCTGTTCCAAATTGGAGAGGCTGTAGCTCCAAAAATGCTGTAGATCTCAGGAAAGTGTTGGGTTGTTGTTAGTGCTACAAGCATGTTCAAGATTCTGTCTTGCACAGTCTGATTCTCAACCTCTTTTGTTTCAGCTATGTGTTGAATTCATCAAGGACACACTGAGTGTGGAGCAGGCCTGTGAGGCCTTTCAGGTGAGTGACATTTCTCCCTCCTCCTCCCAGTGCCTGTCAATCCTAGAGACCTAGATTAATTTACATGAAGGGGCAGAAGACCTTTCCTAGGACATCCTGTTGTCAGTCAGGTGAACAGTTCAGATTCCCTTCAGATTAGGCTGGTTCTAAAGATATGCGTCTCCAGTGATAAATATATAAAAAACATGGGATTGTTTGTGTGATTGGGGGCAGACTGCAGAGTGGTTAAACAACTAATCCATCTTCTCAGGGAACTCTGAGAACTATAGCTCAGTGAGGGGAATAAGGGCCCCCTATCAACTCTCAGCACCCTTAACAAACTACACTTCCCAGGATTCTTTGAGAGCTGGTTGTGACTGTTCAAAGTGATATCATATTACTTTGAATGTATAGTGCAGATGAAGCTTCAGATTTGAGGTGGTAATGTTTTCTCTTTGAGAGCGCCCTATCCACTTTCTTTAAAGCCACGTACAAATTTGTTGAAATGGAACGTAAGTAGTTATTTCTCTTTTGGCAGCCTATCTCTGTGAGGAGGGGGTGTTGGCATGGATACTACCCATGTGATCCATCAGCCCAATGGGATTCTGGCCTTCAAACACTCAGGAAAGTGGCAACAGTGCCTTGATGATATATTAATTGGGACTAATTTAAAACCAGTCAGACGATTCCTTATGGGCAATAGTTAGCTTAGCTCTCATTAGCTTAGCTATAGAAGGTTTTTGCTGCTACGAGGAAGCAAAGGCTTAATACTACTCTTGTTTTGGCAATATGTACACTCTCATCTCTTTTGCTATATAAACAGAAGAAATTGTCATAGCCTATCCCACTCCACCACAGACCTCATGAACACAGCTTGTATATTATTTTTACATGTTTATTTCCTAGCAATAATAATAAAAAAGCAACACATCATCCAGGGCTTGGTATCAATAAAATTGCTATTACAGCTTCAACCTTCATCTTCATTTATATGCAGAAAAAATAGCCAAGCATCAATTTCAGTTTGTGAGCTCTTTTTGCCCCTCTGTTACTGGAAATGGAGGGGGGAAACAACCTAATCGCCCTCTCTGGGACCATTGCTGTCAACTTTCGGATTTGAAAATAAGGGATTTTTCCAAGCTTTTGGATTTGAAAATAAGGGATGCCGCAAGGGCGCCTTGCCACCCTGCGCTCCAGAGGCTGCGCGCGAACGGGAGAGCGAAAGAGCGAGGGCATAGACGGCAGGCAGGCTGTCTGTCTGGTTGGGCGTGAGGGTCTGGCTGTACAAGGCATGCAAGCTCCGCCCCCAGTCGGTCTCAGACTCCTTATTGGCAGCCGAGCAACGCAGCTGAGGAGCCTCCCTGGCCGGCAAGGAGGGAGAGGAGCTGCTTCCTTTGAAATCCGGGAAATTTAAGGGATAGCAACAATCCGGGATAGCAGCGGGAAACGGCATTGGAATAAGGGAGTTTCCCGCCAAAAAAGGGAGGGTTGACAGCTATGTCTGGGACAGACTTCATCAGCGTGAGAAGTGCATGTCTCAGAGTTAGAGCAAAAAAGCTGCCAATATTCTCTCAGCTTTATTGCAGATATTATGATTTTAGATTTTGTGCGTAAGAGACTAAAGTTTTGGAAAGAGGAACTGGCCAAGGAGGAGCAATGCATATGCTGGTGAGGGAGCGCTAGAAATGTATCCTGGTATAAAAATCCCTTTTCCAGCTTTGTATTGCCTCTGTGGTGCCCTCCCTCCTTTACCATCTCCCTAGAGATTGTGCTGCCCCTTTCAGGGCAGTGGAGGAACCATACTCTCTTTGAACTTTACTCTCCCCCCTCCCACTCCACCATCTGAGTTCTCTCTACAGGACCTTACCAAGGCCTCCTGTAGTGCTGCAGCCTTTGTTCTGCTGGCACCTGCCCCTTCCAGGCCGACACTGAGCCCTGCGGGGCTGATTTCACGCCAGCTGACACACACAACCCAAATCTAGCAGCTGAAGTTCAGGAGCAGCCGGTAAATGGGACTCTGGCATCTACCAGAAACCACTCTAAGCTGGTGACCAGGCATTATAAAATGGGGAGGGGAGGGGAGTCCTGTTGTGCCCGGTTTCCTTTGCAACAATGCCTAGACGCTTCCTTTATTTTTGGTCGATTCTTTGTGTGCATCCTCTCCCCTGCCCCCACATATACCATGTATGGGCCAGAAGGATGAGGAGCTGCAACAAAAGGGTCTGTGGTCACTTTACCTCAGGGAGCAGCCAGCCTTCTGTGCTGTATCAATTGCGCCCAAAGGGGAAGGAAACTACCATGCTGTAAAATCTTTGCCAAAGGCTGGGGCAGCATTCGATTGCTAGATCCTTGACACAGTAGGCCAAATACTATCACCCCATTTCTGTGATCAAACATTGAGAAAACATTGAGAGCCAGTGTGTTGTGGTAGTTAGAGTCCTGGGCTAGGACCTGGGAGACCAAGGTTCAAATCCCCATTTGACCATGAAACTCACTGGGTGCCCTTGGGCTAATTGCTATCTCCCACGCTAACTTACCTCAGGGGGTTGTTGGGTGGATAAAATGGGGTGGGGGAGAACTATGTATGCCATCTTGCGTTCCTTGGAGGAAAGATGGGCTATAAATGTAATTGACGACGACAACAACAACAACATTACTGTCGTACCTTGGATCCCGAACGCCCTGAAACTCATGTTTTGGTTCCCAAACGCCGCAAACCCGGAAGTGATTGTTCTGGTTTGCGAACGTTCTTTTGGAACCCGAACATCCAACGGCTTATAATTGGCTGCAGGAGCTTCCTGTAGCCAATCAGAAGCTACGATTTGGTTTTCGAACGTTTTGGAAGTTGAACGGACTTCTGGAACGGATTCCGTTTGACTTCCAAGGTACGACTGTATTCTCTACTACAGTAATCTGATTTTACGAGGGTCTCAAATAGGCCTTGCTTGATATAGTTTGCCACTGCTATAAGAATTTAATAAAGCAGATGTGGGAGCTCTGTGGCCCACCAGATGTTCTTGGACTCCCAGCCTCCATCAGCCCCAGAAGTGGTCCCTGGTATCCATTGGGACTACTAGGGCAGAAGGCAGGGCCAGTCATGAAAGGTGGCACTAGCTAGTTGTGTCCCCTTCCTCATCCCTGCTAAGTACTACTAGGGGCAATACTAAGATTAAGGAGGAGGAAGCTGACAGTCAGTGGATTGGTTGTAAGTAAGAAGGCAGTCAGGTAGGGGCTGGCTGAGAGATGGTGGGACAGTTCTCCATTTGCTCTATGGGCCAGCCTCTACTCATCCCCAGCCAGCATGGCCAGTGGTCAGTGAAGATAGGAACTTCTGGAGGGTCACTATTTTCCCATTCCTATAATAAAAGGTAAATTTTTGCAGTGATGCCTTTCTAGGCTCTGAGCAACAAATCCATGTGTTCTAAATGCACCCACATCCTCATTCCATGCTTCTTGCACCACCCCACACTGCAGGTGGTGGTGGTTATAGGACCATCACAAGCTGTACAGTGGCTGAATATATACCATTCAATTAAAGCACATTAAAAGCACATGGCTTACCCCAAAGAATATTGGGGCCTGTAGTTTGTTAAGGGTGCTGGGAACTGTAGCTCTGTGTGGTATAAACTGCCAAATATACATACATAATCATTTAATTATATGCCACCTTTCCACAGTTGAAACCGTGCTCAAGCCGGCTTACAACATGAAAAAGTTCAAAACACAGCAAAAGTAGTCAGAAACAATAAATAAAACATCAAAAAGTACACAACCAAATTGAACAATTTCCACATAAATTATAATAAAGATACAAAAAAATAATATCACTAACAGCAACAGTAACTCCCTAACAGGGGCACCAGCTGGCGGAGGGCGGGGGACCTTGCCCCCCCAAATTTTCAAGGAGGGGGATGTGTCCCCTCAATATCCTGTGGCAACATGCATTCCTTTATTTATTTAACTTTTATTTATCTTTATTTATTTAAGATATTTATACCTTGCCCTTCAATAAAATTATATGGGGATATTGCAAAATTTCAGACACAATGAAACAAAATTAAAAACATACCATTAAAAATATGCTCCCTCCTTTATGTTTCCTAATGCATGCTTTGTGGTTGCTGTTTTCTCAAGGGCATTTGTGAAATTTTTGGAACTAAAGTAGGCTAACCAATTGATGCTGCTGCTATTTTTGAATGAGCCACTGACCCATATTTCTGTAGCCCAGGGGCTATCGCCATACTAATTAGAGGAAGGAAAGGGAATCCTGGACTTATTCCAGTACAATACTGTATGTACATACTCTCACTCCACTGAATAGATAAACAGTGCTCTGGTAGCACTATCTGTGCACCAATCATCTCTTATGCAGGTGATGGTCGGAAATCGGCACTTATGTGGCCCCCACACTGTATTCATACCCTCTAGCCTAGATAAAGCATGGTTAGACATTCTGATTTTCCCCTTGCCTGTGAGAAGGTAATCAAATCTATCCCTAAGCAGCAAACTCTGCATTGAGCAATGTGATGTGGTACATGCACTCTTTCTTCTGGTTATATCAGAAGCTACCCCTAAATTGTTTGATTAATAAGAGCACAATTTCTTCATCTTCTTTCCCCTGCCTATGTATATTATTTACGCCTATCTTCAATGGTCCTTCATGTGTCAGCAGATGCAGGAGGGTTGCTCTTCCTGGCTGTAACCTCCATCATCATGTGGTGACCCCGCCCTCCCAATCTTATTGCATTGAACATGGAGGCCTGAAAAAGGAAACTACTCCTGCCCAGGGAACCCAAGACACCATGTTCAGTGGAGTGAGAGTAGACCCCTTCTGAATTGAGCCAGGAATTCCCTTTCCTCCCCCTAATTAGTATTGTGATTGAACCTGCCCTTGGGATCCAGAAGCCCTAGGCATGAAAGTCAAGAGTCAGAGTCACCAGGACACACAACACCATAGGTGGAATTGGCAGTCACAGTCCCATTCTGCCTCTATGTACATGCAAAGGTTGTTTTTGTGAATAGAGCTAATGGATTATTCTTAACCGAACTAGCAGAAGGACACATCACCAGCGCCATATTAGTCCCACTCCCCATTGCAGTGCACATCCATAAGAACTTAGGTCCAAATACTAATTGGTCACTATCAACGTGCAGTGTGTGGAGCCTCTTTCATGCTCATGTTTAGGTTAGCTTCATCCCCACCTTCAGGCAGAGTCGGTGGATGTGAGACTAAAACGAGGACTCCTGGCCTGGGGAGTGAAAGCAGTACAAGTTACAAACAGAGCTGTGGGTTCACAGATACTCCCTCCCTTTTCCTGTTTTGCTGCAAAAAGAGAACAGGCAAAGGGTAAAGCCTCACCGTGCGCTGTTGATGAACTTTTTGTGGCCAGGTCCAACCCTGTTTACCAGAATGTCATCAGCATGATGACGTGTGCAAAACTCCCTCATATCTGTCTGTTAGGCTAGGCTTCTCCCACCCACGCCAGGATGGATTCCCCTTAAGTTCTCTCCTCCCACCACCATTACCTGTTAAAAATAATAATACTTAACTTTTGGTAATGTGGGAACATTTTATTTGTTTATAAAATGAAGTATCTGTTGCCTTTTGGCCCCCAGAAAGGACCCCTAAGGCAGCTTGCAATTATAATAATGTGCAACACAAATAGACAAGAAGACTAAGTTAAGGTGGAGCTAGTTTAAACACAATCAAGTTTTTAAAAAATCCAGAGCCGATATAAAAAGGTTCTGCTGCAACTGAATGTACCTTTGAGGGCACTTGGAGATGGAGCAAGGCCTCAGATGATGAACATGACGGGTGGACCAGTTTACGTGAGGGGACGAGGCAGTCCTTCAAGTATCATGGTCCCACCAAACCATTTAGGGCTTCATATACCTAAATGTATCTTAGCCATGTTGGGACTAGTTGCATCAGCCCCTCTACTGCTTCTTTTTTTTTTCTCCAAAGACAATCTCCAGAGATGAAAACCATGAAGCAATTATTCAGGTCTGCAGCAAAGCTACTAAAGACCAACTCTGTACATTGGAGAAGTCAGGTTTTTCCCTCCTTCGGTCTAGCTGCTGCACTGTTGTTTCATTGTGTTGTCCAAACTCAGATGGTTCTGGCTGTTAAACAGGAAAAACATTTCTTGTTTTCACAGATGCGCCATCTGACAAGAGTGCAGACATCCAAGGTTTAGTGGGCAAAAATATAAAATGTTAACTCGCATGACAAAGCACTCCTTGCAATTATCTCACCCAGGAATATTCTCCCCAGACCTGTTTATTGAGCATTCATCTCAGTTTGCTTGCACAAAGAGTGGAGATAATTCAATGTTAGTGCTTCTGATTTATTTGCAGGGAGGCTATACATAACTGAGTCAATTGATTGTTATCTTGCACTTTCTGCTGCATTGCCCTGTCACTTTCCATACCACAAAAAGTCTGGGTGGTTTTTTTTATTTAAAAAAGTGGTTTGCTAACTGCATAACCTAAATTTGTCAGTAAGTAACTGAATCTCACTCAAAAATAGTGACAGTTGAGGCAGCTTGATTTGCTCTAGTAGAGGATGTTAAAGTCTCCTGCTCCACAAATGTTGATGCCTTGGACAAGGCATGCACTTTCAGTCTTTGGACAGAAATGTGTTTTAAAGTTGAAGTTCGTTGAGTCATTAAGTATCTGATAAGTTTTGGAAATATAAAATTTCCATTCATTCAGACAAAATTCAGGAAAAGGAAAAAAATCAGGAGGGGAAAATCCATCCTGGGCAGCAGGTAGAGGAATGACTCTTTTGCTTCTTAACATTTGAGATGCTGGTGTGACTGGGATGCCTACCTCCAGCTTCTTCATTGATAGTTTTTAAGGAAGCATGCTGGCATCTCTCACTTCTTTCCTCCGCAAGAGTTCTTCAGGTGGACATGCACAGAGAGATTGATTCTGCTAAACACAGAAAACTGCATGCTTTCTGAAAGCAGACTGGTTGACTCCTGATTTGTCACAGGATTTGCTCTGTTCTCCCTCATGCCTTTAGCTCAGGGGTGCCTACCACCTTTGACCCTCCAGATGTTGTTGGACCACAACTCCCATCACCTCCTGACCATTAGCCATGCTGGCTGTGGCTGATGGGAACTGGAGTCCAATAATATCTGGAGGACCACAGACTGCCATCAGTGTTATCACAGGAGGACCCATAACTCTTGTTCACACCACTCTTCCCATACAAGCCGTCAAATACAGGCAGCTATGTAAGGCTATGGTGAGAAATGAACCATATCCAACTGGAGTGGAGGCAGATAATCTCCCCACCTCATGTCTCTCTCTCGACTGAATTACAGCTGTGGTATTCACAGAATTCATTTCATTGACCTGACACCCAAAGCTTAATGAGCCCTAGGCAAAACCCTTAGACATGTAATGGCTACAGAATGAGGAGAGACACAGTTAATTTCACCAGAGACAGCTGGACAATACATTTGCACCCCATTATGTCAGTTTTCAAGATACAGCTCATCCAGTTGGTCTCCATCTTGTACTATGTATGTAACTGGCTTCTTCCAGTTGAGTTGCATTTCAATTTTCTGTTTAGAAGAACCAGGCATTTCTACCAATATAGGAATCCCTAAGGCTGGAATGGATCATGCTGCCAAATTGGTTAGAGGGTACAAACCTGGGCTAGTTGATCTTTAAGAAGGGCATGGCCTATGCCAGGCAGGGCCAAACTTGGCCCTCCAGCTGTTTTGGAACTACAACTCCCACCATCCCTAGCTAACAGGACCAGTGGTCAGGGAAGATGGGAAGATTTGTAGTCCCAAAACAGTTGGAGGGCCAAGTTTGGCCATGCCTGGCTATGCCCCTTTGTGGGGAAAGCATTCCATATCTGTGAAGTGTTGCTTCTGGCAGTTCCCATGTGATACAGGGATCAATTCCTGTAGGAGACATGAGATTTGGTGGTAGTCATATGTAGTGGGCTAGCCATACCCATGTGTCAGAATTCCCCCTTTTTAGGAGGCTGGGTTGACTGGAACTCATAGTTTCTACTGCATTCTCCCTTTTACTCTGTCTGATAATAGTGGAAAAACAATGATGCTACTCTGGTCACATGTGGTTTGATGGCTGTTTACAGTGGTTAGCTGGTGTCGTTAATTGGAATTGTTAGTTTCCAGCTGCATGCTTGGCCATGTGGTGGGGTTGGTGCATCCTGAAAGCAACCATCAAGATAATGTGGTTTGCCACAAACACATTGTTTTCACACAGCAGAAATTGTTTATTTCTTGTTTAACTGCATAACTTACTCCTCCTAGCTCCCACCTGTAATTTGTGCTCACTGAGCCTGGGATGTGTCTGACACAACAATCGCTAGTTCTATCCCCATGGGAATCAGCAGAGTAAGCAGACACCATCACTTTCTATGGGGACTGATCATTTTCCTTGTAGCATTGAATCCACAGATGCTTCCATTGCTCTGCAGGAGATTATGTTGATATCATTTGGATTTACAGATCGTGATACAAAGGGCACATTCCACAGGTGCATTTCTGGTTTTACTGAGGTGATACCTGCAAGTTCTGTCTTTAGAGATGGCCATGCTTGACCTTTCAATAACATGAATGTTAATGTAAAAAGTAAACAAAAACAAAAACACAAAAGTGACCCTGTTGCAGACAAAGTTAATTCAGAACTTGGCCTACGTTTTAAACCATGTATACAGTGTCACACTTTTATATTGATAACATCACACAATGTGTTTAACTAGACATTATGCAGAAGGTAGGTGGAATTAGGGAGAGGAGAAACCCTGAGTGATGGCAGGCCCATGTCTCTCCCAACTTAGAATGACTAGTGAGCATTACACCCCCCACTTTACATTCATGAATTGAAAAGGTGGAACAAATCCACTATTTTGTCATTTTTTACCCATCCTGGTTTTGAGTTCAGTTGAGTGTTTAAAGGTTATTAGATGATAACTAATCTCAATCACAGTTTCAGGTTGCCTACTTTATGTTAGCAGAAGCAATCAGAATAAGCTTGACCCACCATGCTTGCTTGCCTCATTCAGTGCAAGTAGATACTTCTTGCTTTGTTTACTTGGGGTATGTTCTCTTCGAAGGGATGTAATAATTGCCCTGCTGGATTCAATCAAAAGGCCATCTGGTGCTGCATCTATTTCCATTAGTAGCCAAACAAATGCCATATGGGATGCTTATCTTCAAGCAGTGTACAATGAAGGTAGATGTATATGGACTATAGAAAGTAAATAATATGGCTGTTTATGTTTATCACTGGTGTCCTGTTAATACCCGAGCCTTACACAGACCATGTAGAATGCTTTTCTGAAGGCTATCAAACACATTTTCTCCACCATAACAGATATGCTGGTAGATTTTTCCTGGGGTGTATCCAGGGAGTTGTGGCAGCCTTTCTGTCATTATGGTGGCATGTTTGGTGTTGCACTGGTGAAGTGAGCTATCCACCACATCCTATTACCACTCAGTCAGCTTATTTTCAATTTCTTCAGTACCATCACATATCCTTAATGTCATCTGCAGTGCAGTCCTTCACATGCTTCATTATAAGTAAGTCCCATTGTGGAATAAACAAGGTGAAATGCCATTCACACACTTAGCATGACTGGCTTTTTAAAGGTAAACTACAGGCCCAGGGACCCCAATCTGCATTGAGACCCTGGCTTGGAGGGCAGGCGACTTTAGCCTTTAGGAGAAGGGCTGGTCTTGATTGAGAGCACAGTATGAGGCAAGAGGTTAACGTCCTCTGTTCCCCATTCATGGGTCCTGCACTCCTGCAATTTACTTTTAGAAGGGCATTGATGCAATTACAAATTACATGAATAGCCACTTCTAGTTTGACCCCAAGTTCAGCGGGGCTTGTTCCCAAGTAGTGGGCATAGGATTGCAGCCTAAAATGTTACGTTTAAAAATATTTTTCAAGCAAAGCTTTGCATTTTTTTATGGAAGACGTGTAAATATTTTAAGAGATGACAATCCAGTTAGCATAAGCTTCTCTTTCATTGTTTACATTTTTAAAAGAGAATGAAGGCATTGAAAACCATTACTATACTAATTTTAGCCTGCCCCCAAGAGGTGCTGATTAGATCTATATATATTTCGAAGAATAGACTTCTGGGTTTAAAAAATGTTATAGCTTTGAAACTGCCCAGTCATTTTGTTACGTTCCAAATTAAGTTTATGATACAATGCATTTTTAGAAAGGAGAAAGGTTCCATGGAAAAATGTAGTAGTGGAAAAATTTCTACTCCGCATCCCCAGTATTAACCCACCAGAAGTGACTGAACACCAAATCACAAACACATTTGGTAATTTTTGTACTCTGTTACTTAAACCAGCGTTTCCCAACCGGTGTGCCGCGGCACAGTAGTGTGCCGCAAGACACCGGCTGCTGTTCCGCGGCTTCTTTCCCCCTCCGGGCGCACCGCTTCCAGTGGGCGCGGGCGGGGCGACCGGCGGTGCCCTGGGCCGCTTCCGGGTCGGTCCGGGTGGCTGGCGCCGCGTCGCCTTGGCTCCGCTTCTCGCTCGCCGGCCGCCGCGGGCTGCCGGGCGCTTCGCCTGCTGCCTCTGCCGCGGTCGGGGACGGGCGGGAGGTGCCGGTGCCGCCGGGCTCGCTCGGGGCCGGCTGAAGGTGCTGCCGGGGGGCTGGGCGCGGGAGGCGGAGGAGGGGCGGGCGCTTGGCCCGCCGATCTCCCGCTCCGTTTTTGCCCGCCTGGGTCCTTCCCCTCCCTCCCGCCAGGGCGCGCGGACACCCCGCCCCCCGGGTGGTGTGCCGCGAGATTTTTTTCGTGGGGCAGGTGTGCCGTTGCCCCAAGGAGGTTGAAAAACACTGACTTAAACTACATTATAAGACAGCTTGTGGTTGGGTGCAAAATCAGGTTTTGTGTTTGTAACGAGTAATTCAGACTGTTAATTTGCCAGCAGCATGGTACAATGAAGGTAGGAATCCTATGACATCCCCATCATTATATAGAACTAGTGAATTAAGCCCGTTAATAACGGGCTCCAGATACCCACGCGAGGGCTGAGACGACACCCACTGCCCAAGGGCGCTGGGCCCCAGCCCTCAATAGCAAGCGGCACGCTCACCCTGTCAGCGGAGAGGAGCCGCGGCTGAAGCGCCCCGGGGAAACACTCCCGCCTCCTTCCGGAGGCCGGCGCTCTGCACATGCTCCCGGGCACGCACGCCCTGTGAAGCCACTGGCCGCTCTCTGCGTCCAGTCTCTCTCTCCTCCCTCCGCGGTGGTCCCCTCATACCCTTCCCCTCTCTCTCACACACACACACACACCTATCTTCCCCCTACTTCCCCTCTCCCCCCCTCGCGCCTCCTTCTCCTCCTCCCCCTCCCTCCTTCCCGCCCGGCACGTGTCCGCCCGGCAGAAGTGGAGGCTACGCGTCTGCAGCTGCCCGGCATCGCCGGGGGTGGCGGGGCGCCAGGTACCGGCAGCCCTCGAGGGGAGGCGCTCGCGGCGTCCGGGAACTCCGCCCGGCCCCCGACAGCCTGGCGCACGGTCTGGTAGGCATTGCTTGCAGCGCCAGCCGCCCGCCCTGCTGCTGGGAACGCCTCCGAGCCCCGGGAGGCTGCGCGCGGCGCGCTCCGGGATGCGGGAGCCGAGGGGGCGGCCGGGGGGGGAGGGAAGGGGAACCCCCTCCTCTGTGCTGCAGCTCTGTGCTGCAGCCGGCAACAGGAGTAGCGCACAGAGGGCTCCGCCCGGGCTCTCCTCGCCGCCGCTGCCGCTGCCCCGTAACCTCCTCCGCGTTCTTCTTGCCAGGGAGGGAAGCAGCAGCAGCAGCTTCGGCGGGTGAGCGAGGGAGTGTAAGGCGGCAGCTGGAGGCTCCGCTGGAGGTGCGCGTAGCCGGCGCTCCTCCGCGGGCCTCCTCCGCTTCCAGCGCCGCCAAGCCCCGTCGTGGGGTCGCGGTTGCCCGGCCATCGTGGAACAGCGGCCAGCAGCCGCCTTCTCCCCGCCAGCGCGATAAGATGGCCGACAGGAGGAGGCTGCGGGCAGCGGCGCTTCGCGCCTCTGCCCCCACTCCTATTGGTCTGCGTCCTCCAATCCCTTTGTCACTGGAACGCACGCGCAGTTGCGAATTCCTGTGACACACGGAAAGGTACGTCCCGACACAGGCTCTTTATTATATAGGATGGGCATATGAAACAGCTCTCAGCCCCATCTCTTTGATTTCCAGAGGAACCTTGCTATTCTAGAACACACAGGCTTGCATTTGGTCCTGGGAAAAGATCTACTGATTGCAGAGACTTTCCCAAGTTTACCCATAACATACCCTCCAACAATTCTCCGATGAAAATAGGGACGTCCCATTCCATAATGATAATTTTACTATTTATACCCCGCACATCTTACTGGGTTGCCCCAGCCACTCTGGGCGGCTTCCAACATATATAAAAATAATAATAAAGCATTAAACATTAAAAAAACTTCCCTATACAGGATTGCCTTCAGATGGCTTGGGGCTCGAATAACTCCATACCCTCCAACATTTCTCCCAATGAAAATAAGGACATTTTACCATGCCCTCCAACATTTCTCCAATGAAAATAGGGACGCCCTAAGGAAAAGTGGGACATTCCATGATCAAATCAGAAACCGGGACGGCTTCTCTAAATCAGGGACATCCCTGGAAAATAGGGACACTTGGAGGGTTTGCCATAAGTATCTCCATTGTGAGAGTGGGGGGGACTTTTGATGGTGTTTCTTCCAGATTCCAATACTTAGAATGAAATGAAAAGTAAACTGCAGCCAACTCTGTCACTCCCAACCCATGATCCTTTTCTGCTTCTCCTCTACCTAAAGCCCCAACATTCTTTCATGGATGGGCATCTGGTTGGTCTTTGTGAGAACAGTGCTAGATTAGATGGACCTTTGGTCTTATCCAGCAGAACTCTTCTTACGTTCACTCAGCTTTGTCTCTTTAAACACAGCCTTTTATCAATTTTTCTTCTCACTCTCTTAATGGCAGGCAGCTGTAGCATATGGGCAAGTGGATTTGCAGATGCATTGTCTGGCTTTCATCGAGAGTTGTACTCAGGTAAGTACAGGACAAGTGCAGAGGTTGCCCCATGAAATATGGAGGTCCTATTCTAATCAGACCCCTTCCCTATAGGACCATGTTTGTTGTTTGTGCATTTGATATACCGTATTTATATCCCACCTTGCTTCCATTACAGTGGGTGTCCAGAGTTGCTGTGTCTGTCATGTGCTTTCAGACCATGCTGGCTCAGTATCATGATTTGGTTATGCAGGGAACAGGGTGCCACCGGCAAACATGACCTGGCCTCCAGATTACATCATCTCTCAGTACCTCGGTGCAATTGGGAAGGGTGGTGGTCTTTGTGCTTCATCATGGTAGGAAGAGGACTCTAATGCAGTTTATCTCACCTAGCAGACCTAACTATTTCAACCCTAAACTCTCTATGGACATACCATGGGTACCTTACTCCTTAGCTGTGGCCACCATTTTTTAATGACAGAGGAGTTCTCTCCACTCCACAGATGAGCTGCATATTTCCCCCCAGGATGTGGTGCTAACACGCGGCTTCTTGGAATTGTCGGAACTGGCAATGCAAACTATCTTGCGCAGTGACTGTTTGGCCATTGATGAGGTGAAGCTGATTCGTGCTGTTCGGGAATGGGCTCATGTTGGATCCGTAAGTGCTCATTATGTGGTGAGATAAGGGAGACAAGGGAACAAAGGGAGCAGGGACTGAGGATCCCACTCACAGAGTTCTCTTGGAAGATGTATAGAGCTGAAAAAGTCATGTAGGGGAGGAATGATTTTGGATGCTCCCTGGTGATAGCAGGTTGCTGTGGAAGTGGGGAGTGCATAATTTTGCCCCACTTAAGTTGGAGAGGCAGCAATAGAAGTGAGAGTGCTGGTGCTCCATATAAATACAGGCTTGCACAGTTGGTGGGTGGGGCTGGTTGTCTCTGCTGTATTTCTGTATTTCAGTCAGCTAGTAGTTATTATTGTCTCCATATGTTAGCTGTTTTAGTTTATACTGATGTTTAAAAGGATCTAATTGTTCCGTGTTGTATTTTTTGGTGATATTTTTATAATGTTGGGAACCACTCAGACAGTTCTTGGAGGAATGAAACAGTATATAAATTACCTAAATAATAAAAATAACTGCAACCCATTGGCCAAAGGCAGCAACTTACACCTTTCTTGAATATATAAAACGTTTTCCACAGAATTATGTGGTTGAAAAATAAATGTACAACCAACAAACCACTTCACATTAATAGCAGATGTTAATCTACAGTTATTTGCAGGTTTTCCATAGCATTGGTGTTAGAGCTCCAACTTTCTCACACCCACCCACACTGAGTCCACCTTCCTCATTTAACTACCACCAGGCCTGGCTCCAAGATAGAAGAATCTTGGTTTTCAGACCAGCCAATCAGGCTGCAATGTTCTAAACCTAATGAGCCAGTCCAGTGCTCTCCTTCAGTAAATTTGCTTAGAGCCAACAACCTACTAACCAACAGAATCTAGGCCACAGTGTGTTCCAAGCAGGCAAGAAAGGGTTGTAGGATAGAGCAACTGCTTTGTATGCATAAGGTCCCATATTCAGTCCCTGAGAACTTGAGGCAAGGTTGGGAGATACTCCTGTCTGAAATACTAGAAAGCCCTTGCAAGTCCATGTAGTAGACACTACTGAGCTAGACACTACTGACTCAGCATAAGGTCCAATGTTCCTGTGATGCACTTGCCCCAGTGAAATGACAGCCATCAAATTTCCCTATGTTCTTATCAAAAGCTGCCTACTAAGCAAGTAGCTCCAGTTTAGCTAAGAAAGAAAGATGAGACACATCCAGGAGAACATGGGGACGTTCCCACTGGTGCCCCCATCACATGAGTTTTCCCTATTTCCACCCAGCTGCAAGAGCATGGAGCAGGGCCCACTACATCCCAGGAATTCTGAGGTGCCTTTCTCTGACACTCCACATCTCCCATTGTTTGGCGAGCCACTCCCTGGAACTGAAAACTATTTCCTTCCCTTTTCCCAGAGTTTTTGCTACATCACAGCAGTTCAGAACTAGGACAGCTTGTGGCATGATTGCTTATCCAGATCTGTCAGCAGCCCCTCTCCCCTGGCCTGTGCTGATCCTGAGCTCCCTTCTTGCAGGCTGTTCTGGACAGGACTGTGCACGATGTGGCAGCGGCAGTGGTGCCAGGGCTGCGTCTGGATCTGCTGTCACCAAGTGAGCTGACCATGCTGGAGGAGGAGAACAAGAAGGACCAAATGATTCCAGTGAGAGAAGCTACCCATCTCAGTAATAGCTGCATAGCGTTTTGCACCAGCTTGCATGGATCACATGTCTCTCCCTGCCTTTAGAGCACTTGCTCCCTCTTTTCATATTTAATTAGCTAAAATTAGTGGCAGGGAAGAAGCGCCTTTCCTGTGGTTTGCAGAAGTACATAAAACTTTTAGGGGAGTGGGGAACCTTGAGGGAGGTGGGACCTAAAATAGCTCTGTGACTACTGAGAATTCTCAGTGGCTGGGACCACAGAATACTGACTAACTCACTGGGGAAGTTGTGGAAGGGATGAGGATACAGGAATAGAATGGAATATCCTGAAAGAAAGCATCACTGGCTCAGTGGAACCCTGGACAAGAGCACATGTAGAGTTCTGAGATCAAGAGAGTTTGTTGGTTTACTAGGTGATGGCCTCAGAGCCCCTGAGGGAAGAGAAGTGGCTATCTCTACTTCTTCCATCTGCTTCCCACTGTATCCTCCTCAATTCTCCTGTACCATCCCTGCTTAGACACCATCCTGCTGCATTACCCACTTGGGTATGGTTCCCGCTTATCTGCACTCTTGTCCAGCACTGGCCTGAATATAATGGATTTGTTTCTACCCTTGCCTAGGTGGAAAGCCTGGCTCAGGCCTGGAAGATGCATGCACTACGGAAAGGGTGTGGAATGCGATCCTCCTTGTGCCAGCGCCGGCGTGGAACACTGTCGCGGGAACATCAATGCCCCCTTGACCCACAGCACAAGTGACATGGTGACACCTGAATAAGAAGGGGGTAATACTTCCATGCCCTGCCCAGCCAGCTTTGGTCATGTTGGCACTGGGAACTTGCAGCTGCTGCTTTGAATGCCTTGGGGGCATCCTGTCTGGAGCCTGAGCCTTACAGTCCAATTGGCAGAGAGAGGTAGGGAAGAGTTCCATTGTGTGAGGGTGAAAGGCCTGGTTTCCATCAGAGGTAGACAGGTTCCATCCAGGCTAGGGTTACCGTATATCTAATATCTGTTTTTTTATTCTTTTGTTTCTTCCAATCCCAACCTGCTCTTAGTGTACGTGTGTCAGACTGAGACTGAGTGGGGGGGGGGGGGGGAGACCCAGGTTCAAATCTCCACTCGCCCTTGAAGTTTAGTGGGTGGCCTTGGGCCAGTCACACTCTCTTAGCCTTATCTATCTCACACGGCACCAGGCGTGCTTCCCTGGGGAAAGCACTCCGCAAGCAGAGAGCCACCACTGAAAAGGCCCCATTCTCATGTTGCCATCCCCTGCACTTCCCTCAAAGGCGGCACATGGAGAAGGGCCTCAGATAATGAACACAGTGTCCAGATAGGTTCATGTGGGGAGAGGCAGTCCTTGAAGTGCTGGGGTCCTGAGCAGCATAAGGCTTTATAGATCAAAACCAGCACTTTGAATTGAGCCCCCAAACTAGCTGGTAGCCAGTGCAGTTGTGCCAAGATTGTTGTTATATGCTCAGACTATCGTGCCCCAGCTAGCAATCTGGCCACCTTATTCTTCATCATTCTACCACAAAGGGCAAAGGGTAAGAGAGATGTGTTTACTTGGACTGGTCATGGAAAGGTGCTCCTATATTGAAGTGAATGTTCTCATTGTAGACAATAGGGTGTGTCATAGGAAATCCTGAGCACTATCATATCATCAGCTACCATAAACAGTGCTTTCTTAACACTTTGATGCACTTTCTGTCTCGCAATCAGCTTATCACTTGAAAACTGCCACTCCAACCGACCTTCTAAATTGCACCCGTTACTAAAAGATATAATTGCATCTGCTCAGAGTACTGCTTATACATGCTTGTCAGTCTGTGTCAAAGCACGGGAGCTAAGGTCTCCTTGACACTTATCTCACTTATCTCAGAAACATTGCTTAGTATAATATACTCATCTATATGAGTCACTCTTCCGCTAGGAGATTGCAAAAGTAACAAGGACCAGGTTCAAAAGCTGGTCAAGTTGTGGGAGATAGTTCTGTAATGACCCAAGCCCTCATAGAAACTGGCTGTTCTGTGGGCAGGATCATCCCTTTGCACTTATACAAATAATGTTTTCTTTTAAATGGAAATAGAACCTCATCTTAGAATAATAAGAACAGCAAGTACAGTATTACAAAAAGGAGTAGAGAGATAAAAAAAGCAAGTAGGATCTCCTCCCCTGTAAACGAAAATAACTCCTGATGAGGAGCTTTTATTTACTTCCTGCCCCACGGACATATGTTCTAGCACCCGTGAATTTCACGGGCTTCATGTCTACTAGTTACAAATAAAACTCATTCCCCTTTAACGTAATCTGAACAACTTCTTATGATCTTTAGCATTTTCCAAATAGTCCCTAGTTTAAGTAATGGATAATATGAAGGAAACAAACAAACCAAAGAACACATTTGGATACTGATAGCAGCAAGGTTGTTCATCATCCAAACTTGGATGTATTTGCATGGTTTAACAATGGACTTAGTTAAAAGTAAAGGAACCCTAGACGGTTAAGTCCAGTTAAAGGCGACTATGGTGTGCATTACGATGATAATGATAAATTACTAATTTCCCAGTCTTCAGCCCAAGGTCCTAGAGCAGGTTACAACAATACAACCACAGAAATAAGGTGGGTCCTAAAAATTTACACCTAAGTGTCAAAAACCAGGGTGAATAGGTGTGTATAGAGATGGGCTATAGCTGAAAAAATCATCATCAACAACAACAACAACAACAACACAAAAGGGCTGCCTTCAGAAGTTTTGTAGTTCTTTATCTCCTTGATACCTGATGCTAGGGCATTCCACAGGGAGGGTGCCACTGCCAAGAAGGCCCTTGCTTGGTTCCCTGTAGCTTTGCTTCTCACAGTGAGGGAACTGCCAGAAGACCCTTGGGGGACAACCTCAGTGTCCGAGCTGAATGATGGGGGCGGAGACGCTCCTTCAGGTATACTGGGCTGAGGCCATTTAGGGCTTTAAAGGTCAGCACCAACACATTGAATTGTGCTCGGAAACGTACTGGGAGCCAGTGAAGATCCTTTAAGACCAGTGTTATATACGGTAGTCCTGGCGGCCACTCTCAGTCATCAGTCTAGCTGCTGCATTCTGGATTAGTTGCAGTTCCCGAGTCACCTTCAAAGGTAGCCCCACACAGAGTGCACTGCAGTAATCCAAGCGGGAGATAACCAGAGCATGTACCACTCTGGCGAGACAGTGTGTTTAAAGTGTTGAACAGCAAGGAAACACCAGGTGTGTTTTTATACTACATGGTAGCAATTTATTTCGTGCACCAATGAAACAGGCTTAAAGAACAACACTGCAACTACAGATGCCATAACTGTCTCTGTCTCCTTTAGTATGAAACAACTTTTATTTTTTTGGATGATGACGGGACTGTCACTCAGATGTTGTACTTGATATATCATATTTTGCTGCAATAAATTACAGAAAGCTTTTATAAATGCTATGTACCTCCACTGGCGGAACAAGCTGGATGGGAGGGAGGAATAGGCTCAATTTCATTGTCATTATGTTATATATCTCATCAAAATCTTTTTAGAAAACAACACATTCAGAGTAAATAAAATATCAGTTGGACAGGAGCTGTTGAAGTTTGCTATATCCAATATACAACTTACTCTCTATGCAACACAAATCAAAGGTTAGCTCCCTGAGCCATGGGGAATTCCCCCACCTCCAATGGCCTCTTTCATACAGCACATTCAGCCAATAGATGCTCCCAGAACTTTATTCTAAACTCCAGGGACTTCCCCCCACCCCCAAATAGTCCCAACATTCTAGGAGTGGAATACATGGAAATGAGCCCATCAATCTGTATCCCCAGTGACTTATGCAGAAGTAGTAACAGCTTCATTTTTAAAGGCCAAGAAGCAAAGGATCTAACTGTAAGGGCCAGTCCCCCCCCCCCCCTAACAACACTGGCTTTGGTGAACAGCTCAGTCTTCATGTGGATGCTAGGGGTTCAGATTAACGTCTTAGGTCAAGGAGTGGTGGATACTTTCAATGTGTAACCAGAGCTCACCATGAATGGGATTTGACTGTACTGTAGCCTCTGGCACAGTTGGCCTGCCACTCCTTTCAAAAAGAGGCCTGCTAGCCAGCTGCTTCAGGTCAGACACAGGTAGGTCCTGTCTGGCACTGTTTGTTTGAGTACCTGGTTGCTAGGCAGACAAATGGCCCGGGAAGTCCAGAGAAAACCTGCTTTTCACCGTATTGGAATGTGCTGAGTCACCTAAGTTCAGGAGTTGCTTTTATTTGCTTCTCAGTTGTGGGAAAAGAACAGCTACCCCAGACAAAGATGTGAGCCCTTTGGGGAAATTGTACAAGACAAGTGCACTGGAAATAAAGTTGTGAGTTCAACCATTTTGAACACTGAAGTAAAACTAAGGGCTAGATTTAATGAGATGGTGGGAGATTCACAGTTGGATCGCCCATGATTTTCAAAAATGATAAATGCAGCTGGGGCGGGGGTTACGGTAGATTCAGATCAGGAGGTGCACTGAAGAAGGGAATTACTCTCCCATCTCCATCTGGTTTCCTACTTAAAATCTCTTCCTTCTGCCCCTACGCAGCTGCTGTTGCTACCTCATGGATTAAAACATATGGTGTCCTCCTTCGTCCTGTAACAAAAAGATGAAGTCACAGGAACACAGTTTAAAGCGATATTAATATAAACATAAGATAATAATAATAATAATAATAATAATAATAATAATAATAATAATAATTGCCAGAGCCACTATGTGAACAACAATATAATTCTCTGAACAAATTGGTACTGGTATGTGTAGACAATGAAACAAATCTCCAAAATAATATTTACATTCATATCACTTTACATTGAGTACTTGTGACTTGGTTACTTTCAGCTGGGGATTCCCTCCTCTGCTTTGCTTTTGTCTCCTTCCTCCTGTGTCACAGTCCAATTTTCTTCTCTCCCTGGAGAGCCAGTGTGGTGTAGTGGTTAAGAGTGGTAGACTCGTAATCTGGTGAACCGGGTTCGTGTCTCCGCTCCTCCACATGCAGCTGCTGGGTGACCTTGGGCTAGTCACACTTCTTTGAATCCCTTCTTAAGAGCATCAGGGCTATAGGCCTTCAGTGTGCCAGTGTGGTGTAGTGGTTAAGAGCGGTGGACTCATAATCTGGTGAACCGGGTTCGCGTCTCCGCTCCTCCACATGCAGCTGCTGGGTGACCTTGGGCTAGTCACACTTCTTTGAAGTCTCTCAGCCCCACTCACCTCACAGAGTGTTTGTTGTGGGGGAGGAAGGGAAAGGAGAATGTTAGCCGCTTTGAGACTCCTTCGGGTAGTGATAAAGCGGGATATCAAATCCAAACTCCTCCTCCTCTTCTTCTCCCATGGTTGCATTTGCCGTTTTTCTAAATCTGTTGGGAAGTCAGTAACAACTCTCCCTTCTTCTTGTCTAGTTGCTGCTTAAGAAGCTGAGATGTGTTCTCTGGTCGTGTGGGGCGATAAGGTTTTCAAATAAACCTGCGTTTTCAACCACATACCTGTTTTTTCAAAGCCCACGAGTAAGTGAGGACTGATATAATTATTATTTTAAATCAGGTTACGAAAAGTTTGTTCACTTTTTCACCTTAGGTATAACAACACAAACATCATCTACTGCAAAACATAGCAAATTACATACATACCATACAGCCATTTTCAAAACATCCTTCGAGCATTAGACAGCATCTGCTCCAGAAAATATTCTGTATCTTTAACTTTCTAATAGGTGTTGTGCAGCCTGAACCTATGAATGTAAACGTCACTGAATTCATTAGAACTTACCTCAGAGCCTTGGTGCAAAACTACGCATGACACAAGAGGTTTGTGTTTGGTTTTCCTGATGTTTCTGTTTCACGTGAAAAGCACCTTTGGATTCCCAAATTAGATTGAAGGGGGGGCCTTTTAAAACCATTTCCCTCTTTTATCCCTTTCCTTGAGCTAAATTGGTCATTCCCTCCTGATGCTATTTGCCCTGCTGAGAAAACCCAATCCCAATCTTCTCCATCTCATGTAGTTCAGTCCAAAGGCAGCAGACTTGTGCAAACTGTTTTGCACACATGCCTACAAATCTGTTATTTAATCTGCTCTTTTTAGTATAAATAAATGTTTTATTTTATTTTTTTTAAAAGAAAAGAATATGCCTATTAAAAATAAGGACTGTCAAATCATTTTAAATAAGGGTGCACAGTCCTTGAAATAGTCTCCACCCTCTTCATATTGTGCAACATCAAAACTGGCCACGCCCTGACTCACAGCTATTCTCTGTCAGGTAGATTTTCTCCATAAAACCTATGGAGACTTGACAGAAATTTGTTCTAGATGCTGCACCTTTATCTTAAGGCCCAGGGCTGGGTGAGTTGGCCCTGCTGTTGTTTGGGCCTCATAGAAACTGGGAGGTGCCAGAAACTGGATGAGGAGAATGTGTCTCGTATAAATGTTATTGTCTTTATCTGGAGAATAAGGTCATCGTGCTCACAAAGCTATTATTTTAATAGTATTGACTGTTGTAGTATTAGACCACTCATGTGGTCTAAATAACATAAATGTGTAGCAGGGTTTTGCCTATGCCAGCCGTTTGTGTGTGTACATAGCTGGGGGAGACTGAGGGAACAGTGGAACCAGCCCACTGTATGCGAAAACTGTCATCGTCTCAGCATTTTTGGGATGGTGGTGCCTGTCCTTTCCAGGGAGATTTCCTGCACAGCCAGTCATATGCCTGACTGTAGAGGCTGCTGTGTAGACATACCCACAATACAAAGCAGCTACAGTGATATCTTTGACTAGATCGTCTTACATTGGCGTATGTAAGCCTCTTTCTCACACAGAACTCTTAGTCAGGCGGACTGGAAATGCAATTCTTTCTGGGAATGCTTTGTCTAATGAAGCTATTTCAGTAATTCCCAACATGGCCACTCCCTCTGACACCTAACTACTTATAATACAAGGAGTCGTCTACCTACCACACCTTTTTGAAAGTTAAACTGGGATATTTTGGGGTCATTACAATTGTATTTAACTCTTTGTGAGCCAGCATAATTTGCATTTGAAGTGCTAAAAGCTTATAAAACAGGCTGCTAAATTACTTTTGTAACCAGTCAGGCGCCTGTCCCTCTCTCTGCCAAGTCCATGGCAAGAGCACATGGGATCTCAAGCACCCACACATGGTCTGTGTCCCTTTGGAGAACAAAAGATACAGTGGAGGCTGTCATTGTAGTGATAACGGTCTTTTCCACGTTATCAAACGCAGCGGGCTGAGGTGTGGGGTTAACGAACCCCGGCACCCACAGCCAGTATCTTTCGCTGCGTTATTTACGCGTCCAGCAGCCGCTTCTTCTGCGTGGACTCGCTTTCAAAAGCTTTCTTCTTCTTCAAAGCATAGCAGAGCGTCTTGCAAACGGAAGAAGATTAATGAGCCTGGCTAATAAATCACAGCAAAGTCCAGCTGATTATTAAGATTTATTATGTTTAAGGGCTTGGAGCCCAGCAAGATGAGCACCCATCCACCGGACAGTCGAAGAGCAATCCAACTGCGTAGTCCAATACAAAGTATCATATTTATACACTGATACAAACATCACATGACGGGAACATAGATAAGCCCCGGACGTGATGTCATCCCTGTGGGGAAGGGCGACAGACCAAGCTTTGTTAAAGCTTAAAACCTCACACCCCCTCTCGTCCTGCACCACAGGGGAAACGTAAATAACTCCTTACGTTATATACACACCACTGCAAAATTCCTCATACTGATGGAATTTTCCTGCCGGATTCCACTGGCTTGAACTGTACCCCAGTTTTACCAAACCTGCCTGAATCCCATGACACACGTCTTGAAAAAGAACGTCTAGGCATTTGAGTCTGACTTTGGCCTGTCCAGACTCTGCCAACACCAAGCAAAGTTGGTTGTCCTCCCAAACAGCGATGGGTAGGTACCACTTATGGCAGATCTCCTGGATCAAACACCTATAGCACTCCAGTTCCCTACAAAGCCCTGACAACGCAATGTACCTGGCTTCTGCAGAGGAACGAGCAATGAGGCTCTGGTTCTGGGACTCCAGTCCACCGAACAGAGCTCCTCCAAACATCCACACAACCATTCCAGACACAGAATCCCTGTCCTTGGCATGCGGCCAACTGCTGTCGCACCAGCACGTGAGCTGGGGCTCACCGGCATCCGACAACCTCAGGCTAAACTCCTGTGTCTTCTGCACTTCCTGAATGCCATTCCCGGCACATCCACTACTAGGCTCTACAGGCTCCTTGCCGAGCAAATGCACAGCAGCCTCTGTGTCAGTTCTGCTCGTCTGGGAAAGAAACACTCGCTTCCCTGACTGAAATACCTCGGAGCTCTGGAACCCAGAGCGTTCTCCGGTCTTAGTGTCTTTAACTAGACCAGTCTCTCTGAATGTTCTGTCACTAGCACATTCAGACATCTTGAACATCTTCAACACCTGCACTATCTCACCTGTCTGACTGAGCAAGAAACTACTGTCTTCTTCAGCTCTGTCTATCTGCAGTTTTAGATGAACACCAACAGGGCCTACGTTCCTGAGCTTCAAACACTGACCAAGCTCCTCTGTGAACCGTAGCTCCTGTTCCCTGGTCTCTGCCAGGTTCTCTCCTGAAAGGAGAACTAGCTCCTGCTCTTGACCTATTTCTGTCAGAAACAAGCAGCTATCAGCATACCTCCAGCTGAAATTTTGCTCTAAAGCATCCTGCACACATGAGGTCCAATCTGCGACTGACTCCTTCAAATCACAGACTGACTTGTGCAACTTCCTCACTTGACCTTGCCTGTTGTTCTCGAACCCTGGCGGAGGTACCTCGTACAACTCCTGCTCCAGGTCGGAAACCAAACAGCTATCCAAACCAAAGTGGTTTACCTCGAAACTCCTTCGAGCCGCGACAGCTAACAGCATGTGCGTGGTTCTGCATCCAAGAATGAGTCCGTCCTTTGCCTCAAAGCAATGGACCACCTTCACCTGAGCGAACCCTGTGGCTACTGACCTAGCCCTGCACCGCAACTCATCAGTTGCTGCCATCTTGGGTTTGTACATCCTACGACTGCTTAACGCCATGCTACCTATTGGTAGCGCCGTGGACACACCCAAAGACCTTACTGAGCTGACCTGCTCTACTGAGCTTACCTGCTCTACCATGGCACGCTGCCATTCCTGGGATCCTCCTTGAGGTACCCTTCGAACCTTCACAAGGCTCTCTGGTTCACACTGCGTCAAACAAACACGCACGCTTGTGACTGTGGACCCTTCGGGCAGAAACTCTTCAGTGGCTCGCGGAAACCGCTCTGACCCCACTGTCTGTTCCCCCGCTGTTCCAGCTCTGCTGGAACCCGCCTGCCCGTCCTTGACGTCAGGCATGTCACCTAGTGACCTGCTGTGCCCTTGCACCCTAGCTAACGTACCTAAGGATGACGTTGGCGCACTTCGAGATTCCTCCAGCCCCATCGCTAGAGAACCCCCCTCTTGCTCCAGATCGAGACCTTGAACAGGCTCTACCAGAGAAGAGTTGCCACGCATGGCCTGCCTCTTAGCCCTTGGCATAAGAGATTTGGGTGCACTCCTCAGAGTTGCCCCTAACTGCGTTGCTCCCTGACCATGGCCGGAAACTCTGTCCGTGCCACTAGCAGGTGCAAAAACCACAGCAATACCCCCACCCGGGGCTGATCCACTAACTGGACCCTCACCATCCGCAGACGGTGTACCTGCCTGTCTTTCAGTGTTAGAGCCACTCTGAACACCTGAAAGAACAGCAGTGTTTCCAGGAATGCGTTCCCATGCATTCTGCTCACAGAACTCAGTACTCCTGCTGACTGGAACCTGGGATTGACCCCCCTTGGCAGTGGCAAACCCAGTCAACCTGGATTCAAACCCACCTTCTTTGCGTTCGGTGCGTGGTGCGCAGACCACCGCTTGAGAACCAGAACCGCACAAGAACTGTACCTTGGGCTCCTTGTCATGCAACAGAACATCTGCTCTTTGTGACTCCCCACAAACCTGACTGGGGATACATGCAACAGAGAACACAGTCTCAGTAGCTTCACCAAGACTGAGTACCTGTGAAGTAACTGAGTTAGTCACTCTGTGCTCTTCTTCCCCCTCCTGGAAGAAAACTGTCAGCATGGACATGCGGAACTCCTTGCCACTTGTGTCTTGAAACCAGCCCACTGTGGTAGAGAACCTGTCTCCCGTCTCCACCGCCCACTCTTCAGGCAGTGAAGCTGCTGCACTGTGCTCCTTGAGCACCAGACTCCACCCAATGTGTGAACACGCACCCCCCAGGTTGGCCTCTGGCCTCGGCTCAGAGTACTCTACCTGCATCTGGGCAAAGGGTCGAGTGGTAACCCTTTCGAACCTTGGATCACTGGGTGTCTCAGCATTGACGTTGCAGCCCCTGCAAACAACACTTTCATCACATGCTCTAAACCTGCACCCTGTAGACCCCTCAGGTTGCTTCAGTACACTGGCCCAGTGGCAAAATGCCAGCCTGTTGTGCTTCAAAAGCACGCACCCTTGGGGTGTGGGCACAGTAGCTTGTATTGCATCAGTGCTACTTCCACCTGAACCTGCTTGAGATGTCTCAACAGCAGACACTCTGTCTTCACTGTGCATCTCTTTCCTGTGAATACAACAGGTGTTAGTTTCAAAACATACTCCAGAAACAACAGACTTAAGGGTTGACATAGATAATAAATACATTTCCATGCCAAAAACCTCACAAGAGTCCCGTTCTGACTTTGAGAAAATGTCAGCAACTGTCCCAAAGTCAAGCCTTGACTTCATGCATCTTCCAGCAGTCAACTCTGTGCACTGCTCTGTAGAAATGGACCTGCAGTTCCTCACATGTCCACCAGGTGGCGCGCTGTGGAGTGACGTCGCTCTGTCGCTCCCCGTTGCCATAGCAGCTGGCAAACCACAGGTGTCGTCATCTTCCTCATGCTGGCTAGTGGATTTCCCAGGCATCTGAGAAATGACCTCGACACAATCTTGCTTCTGGAAAGTGGAGCTGTTGTCTATCCCAGCCTCCATCCCGACCTTGGCTTTCGCTGACTGCGTCATCAGCTGCACACTGGCCTTGACCACTTTCACTGGCCACGTCATCGCCAGCTGGTCAGAGGAATGAAAATAAGCCTCTGAAGCTACTCCGCTTCTGTGTGCAAAACACTGGGCTGTGTGACCCCCCTGCTCCTGGCTCTGTCTCCGTAGCTTTACACCAGCAAAACGGCCTGACAGGAAAATGAGCTGATCTGGGGGCATTTCCTCAGTCTCTGATCCCTCTTGGAACTGTACTGAAGTTACACAGTCTCCCAAGCCTCCCTCCTTTTGCATAGGCCTTTTGATGCAACACCCCCCTTCTCCTTGAGCTGTGGCATTCCACCCTTCATGGAGGCACTGGGGTGCTTGCAAGCCTTCTGGCTGTAAGGGGATACTAAAACTCCCATAGCCATCTCCCTCAATGTCCCGTGATGGGGGCTGTGGGTCCAGATTACTCACTGTTGTGTAGCTTTCCAACCTGGAATTCACCAGAGAGGTGCAATTGCTTTTGCAAGACCTCAATCTGGGCTCCTTGCAGCCTCCCAGCTGCAGCTTGGAACTCCCAAACAGCCAAGCCAAGCCATTTAGTCCACTGACTTTGCAAGCCTCTGTCAGCATTCCAGAGAGGCTTCTCTTTCCGGAGGGGCATCTGAACTCCTGCCAGCCATGACCGATACTCCTTCTCGGAACGTCTCCAGGGCTCATTAATTCACTAATTAACTGTCGCCATAACCTGTTCTGATAACGGTCTTTTCCACGTTATCAAACGCAGCGGGCTGAGGTGTGGGGTTAACGAACCCCGGCACCCACAGCCAGTATCTTTCGCTGCGTTATTTACGCGTCCAGCAGCCGCTTCTTCTGCGTGGACTCGCTTTCAAAAGCTTTCTTCTTCTTCAAAGCATAGCAGAGCGTCTTGCAAACGGAAGAAGATTAATGAGCCTGGCTAATAAATCACAGCAAAGTCCAGCTGATTATTAAGATTTATTATGTTTAAGGGCTTGGAGCCCAGCAAGATGAGCACCCATCCACCGGACAGTCGAAGAGCAATCCAACTGCGTAGTCCAATACAAAGTATCATATTTATACACTGATACAAACATCACATGACGGGAACATAGATAAGCCCCGGACGTGATGTCATCCCTGTGGGGAAGGGCGACAGACCAAGCTTTGTTAAAGCTTAAAACCTCACAGTCATGCTTTAAGAAATAGGGTTTATTCGCCTAATTACAACCTTGGTCTGTGTGGAAGGGGTCCAGATCTTAAGACATGGCCCAGATCATTGCATGCAGTTTTTCCTTCACCCTCGCCATGATCTTTCTCCCCTTCCTCTTTCTTCTTCCCAGAAGCCCCTTGCCCTCCCCCAGAGCAGTTACCCTGGCAACCTTCCAGATCTCCAGTCTCTGGTCACACCTGGGACAAGGAGTTGTTGACTGGTTTGCGTAAGGCAGCCCAGGAATCCCCTTGCAGCTTATATTACCCCTGCATATCACAAAGAACCCATAATCCTAGCATTTATTACCCGGTAATTTCTAGGGTTTAGGGGGATTCCCCCCAATTTATATAACAGCATATACACCCAGACTGCAAGAAGTAGAGTCCTGTTTAATTTGAAAATTTGCATACTTAGGATTCTTACACCAAGATCAATTAGTCAAATCAAAGATTGTCACTTTCACACATGCAGAAGGATTCTCTTGCTGGGTTTTCATCGAGTTCAGGACATCACACTCCACCAAACAGATGAGAGATGCTGTCAAAACTGGTATATGTGCCAACCATCATGGGAACAGAACCGTTAATCAGAACTGTGTAAACTATTTTGGTGCACTCTTAAATCTGTGCTTATGCCAACACAAGATCAAGAACCATCCCATGACCCTTCTCAAAACTTTGGGAATACCCATTTAGTGTAGTTAAAAACAAGCAAATAAACCTGAGGCTACCCATTCAACACCCAAAGTTAAATGTACACTGGTTTCATCACCAGCTTATAGAATTGTCCTATATCTCATTCCCAGACATGTTGTGGGACTACGCCAAAAAGCCAGACCTGAAAAAACACCCCTCTGTGGGCAAAATGTAATTTCACAGAATGTGCACTGTTTCCAAACTCAGTAGCCCTGAGAAAAATGTGTATTAAAAATACACTCCATGTCTGATTGGATATCAACCTCTACCAACCTATCTGATACAATTTCCTTTCCTTCAAAGAGCTCCAAGTTTCTTTTATCCTCACAACAAGCCCATGAAGTAGAACAGGATGAGAGAGGGGGATCAAGATCGTGTACTGTGCTTCTTGGCAATGGCCCTAATTATAGAGGGTTGGTGGGCATATGGGGATGTAGAAGGAGGAAAGTAGAGTGGTCAGCAAGGTTTCAAAAAGCACAGGAATCCTCTGTCAAATTATATGAGCCTTTACCAAGAACATAATATTTGGCACACTCTGACGCACCCATTGATCACTGTCCATTCTAGAGTCAAATTTATTACTCAACTAAGCAGAGAGAGAACTTCAGTTAGTAAAGATTAGGTGCAGAGAATCACTTTTGTACTTCTGTACTGCCCTCTGGTGGGAAAAACAGATCTCTGGCACCCATGATGCTGTTGACCAGGCCTGTTTGAATCCAGTTTCTTTGTTCTTTTTCAGTTTATTTGTTGATGAGAAAAAGCTGAAGGAACTGAATATGCACGAGAAAGAAGTAGGTGCAGAGAGGAGTGATTAATAGAATTTGTAATATTCAAAAGGTTACCATCTGGGATGTAAAAGGGTATTGATTTATGGTCCGCCACATACCAAGGGGTAGTCAACCTTTTTGGACAAGTAGGCACATTGGAATTTTGAAAAAGTGCTGTATTTTGAAAAGGCACCAGTCAGAAATGGTACTAGTCAGAAAACGCTGTCACAGGATAATAACTTAACACAAAATGACTGCCTAGAGGGGCATGGCATAATACAAAAAGGTTGCCACGGCACACACAAAAAAATCAGAAAAAGAGACAACCACAAAATGATGCTGGGGTACATACAGTCCCATCAACAGAGAAATGAAGAAAGAATTCTACACCAGCCACTACCCCATTCACTCAAAGCTCTTTGCACCTCTCCTCTGTTCAGAATGGAAAGGAAGGTGGATGTCCAGTTCTGGCATCCAAAGAAATGTGGACATGTTTAAGAAATTGCAGGAGAGAATGAATCAGTGCAAACTGGAACTGAGCAGGAAGAGCAATAGACTTTTGGGGGAGGGGGGTTAGCATATTTTTACTGTGACAATTTGCAGGTGTCATAGGAGGTACTGGTGAGCACAGTAGTCACACTGGTGCCCCCTGATCTAAGCAAATGGTCTTGCTACAGGTTCGACATGGAACATATTTTGGACATGCAATGAGGTGGGTATGGATTTAATCTTACTTTTCAGGGGAACGCATATGGGGAATTCCCATATTCAGCACTGGGGATGACAGAGGACAATAAATTAAGGCATTTTATCAAAAGAAAATAATACAGGTTTAAACCAATATTTTTATTTTTATAAAATGCAACAACAACAAAAAATTAACCAAAAGGGAACATACATGAGGTTACTTTCATTTATAAAATAAGAGATGTTACAATTAAATAAACAACAAGAATGATACAATATTTGGCATATGCCTGACACATGCCTTCATGAATTTTAGTTCTAGTCCAGCGTAACCCAAAATACTTCCATTGGATCATGTGTGGAGTGTCACTTCTCCCACAGCTTCTGGAAGTGAATCATTTTTATCATTATCAAAGTTTCCCAACCATTTTGAAGTCATTCATTTTTTGTTGGTAAATTTAGTTTCTCCCAGGCTCAGGCCAGTTTTGAAGCTTTGCCAGAATCAAAATGCACATCTTGCTGTTGGGTTAACTCACCCACCTGTCATTCAGTTTGTTGACCCATATGGGAAAGGACTATAGGGCAATACTGTATAAGCATATGCTTTGCATGCAGACAGTCCCAGGTTAAAATCCCTGGCATACCCAGGTAGGAATGGAAAAGACTGCCAGTCTGTATAAATTGTACTGAGCTAAATTGACTTTAAAGGGGACCCAGGTGGCGCTGTGGGTTAAACCACAGAGCCTAGGGCTTGCTGATCAGAAGGTCAGCGGTTCGAATCCCTGCGATGGGGTGAGCTCCCGTTGCTCGGTCCCAGCTCCTGCCCACCTAGCAGTTCGAAAGCACATCAAAGTGCAAGTAGATAAATAGGAACCGCTCTGGCGGGAAAGTAAACGGCGTTTCCGTGCGCTGCTTTGGTTCGCCAGAAGTGGCTTTGTCATGCTGGCCACATGACTTGGAAGCTGTACGCCGGCTCTCGGCCAATAAAGCGAGATGAGCGCCGCAACCCCAGAGTCGGACACGACTGGACCTAATGGTCAGGGGTCCCTTTACCTTTACCTTTACCTTTAAATTGACTTTGTATAAGGCAGCTTCCTATGTTCCAGTGAAGCTTCAAGGGGTATGATTTAGTTCTGTGAAATATGGAATAATATAGAAGGTAGGAGGATAAGGCTACCATTGGCTACTAACTTGGTTGGCATCCGTCTATCTCGAGAGACAATGGAAGAGTGGACTACGTAGATGGGCCACTGGCCAGCAGGCCTCTCCTTACATTTTTAGGACATTGGCATCACTTGCTGAATCTTGATGCGAGGCCTTCCCAGCCCTATAGGAAGCCTGTGTGGGCACCCTAGTATTCATCCATATAGTATATAGTCATGGAAACGGTTCTATATTAAAAGCTTCATTATTTTTTAAATCACGAGCATGCTGTTTCTTAGGGAAACTGATATGATTCATCCTGTTGCTATAAAAAAAAGTCAGAATGGAAGATTTAGGATGCAAGCTGTCAAAATTTCAGAGAGATCAGTTGAAAGATGGCTTGGCTTATGGCAGTTTAAAAATGGGAAAGCAGACGGTACTTATATACCCTGCACACATAGTGGCATCTGCCACTAAAGAGCAACCACAGTGAGTGCCACCCTATCTAGCTACCCCTCACTCTCCTGAAGTCTTGCAGCCTTTGCACCATTTAATGCTAATTGATAAATGCACCCACAAGCCACCTGCTTCCATCAAGCTGCCTACTGCCAGAACTTCCAGGTTATACTGGCTGGCTTCCCATACATGTTATCCTGTGCAAAATAGACAGCACTCGGGGATGGCTGTCTTGTCAAAGGAGCAGTGATGCAACCAATTGAGATGCGGAGTGCTGACAATTGCTTCTGGTGCCTCAGACGCTTCCCGAAGTTTCATCTCCTTTCTCTAGCTGCCTGGTTGGCTAATGCAGGGATACCAGAATTGGCTAGTGGAGCAGGGAACATACGAAAGAGGGTTTGGGGCAAGACAAGCTTTTTCTCCATGATGAATTTCCCTTTTCCAATGGGTGTTTATAGTGGCAACAAGAGTTTTGAAATGTTGTAATGCCAGGGAACCTATTAAAATATTTTCCCCTTGGAGGCTTTTGGATCAAATGGGATCCAAATTCCAGCTGATTTGGCCTGGTTGATTTCTGGAATCGACTTGGGACGACTGACACAATTGTTTCTAGGTGTCCTGTCCCACTGAATAGATAGCCAATTTTAGTGGGAAGAGTTGCATGTGAAGGGTCTGGGACAATGGTTAGAGAGCAGAAGACAGACAACTCAGGATGAGGATGACAAACCTGCTTTTAGATTGCCAGTTTGGATCAGAGACACTGCTTTGTGGTATTTCAACTTCTTCTTGGAAAGCAGATTCCAGAAGATGCTGGGAGGCTACTGTTCATTCCTATGAGAGGTGTTCTGTGGGGTTCAGTTTTGTCCCCCATGCTTTTTATTGTCTAGAATGAAATGGTTGGTGGAGGTCATCCACATGCAAGTATGCTATTTTCTCATGCAAGTATGCTATTTTCTCCTTTTCATCAGATCCAAGTAAGGTGGTAGATCTCCCAAAGGGTGCAGTGCCTTAAGTGATTAAAACTGATCAGTGGTTTCTGTGATAAAGAAAATCCTGGTGGGAATTACTCACAGCAGTACACATGTAGTAGTTGCTATTTATTGTATAAGGCAAGTAGTAGCTGCTGTGAAAAGGGGTTGATTGTTAAACCACTCTAGGAATTGTAGCTCTGAGGGGGGAATAGGGGCCTCTAACAACTCTCACTGCGGGAGGCAGTGGAAGATAGGAGTGCCTGGCGTGCTCTGGTCCATGGGGTCACAAAGTGTCGGACATGACTAAACGACTCCTCAACAACAACAACAACTCTCAGCACCCTTAATGAACTATGACTCCCAGAATTCTCTGGAGGAAGCCATGGCTGTTAAAGTGGTATAATAGTGCTTTAAATGTGCAGATGTGTCCCTGGCCTCAGTGTTGCAGATCCACTATGGACCATAGTAAACTCTCATTGCTTGGGACGTCGACTGTACTGCAGATTCACCTGCAGGTGGTGCTGCTTGGCCACATTTTAAATGTTCGGAATAGTTGACCAGCTCTGAAAAAAGAGTGAGACAGAATACCTAACCCCTCTGGTGTATATTGTGATCCTTGAAATTGATGCTGCATGTAATTCTTTTAGCCTTATTCTATGCATGGCATTGTAGATTGGGCTAAGTGACCGTGGCTGGGTTTTTGCATGGCCATGCTGTTTATCTACCTAGAGTTTTATCCTGCTCTGAGTTCTCCAAGGAACTCAGGCTGGCATAGGTGGCTCTTCCCCCTGCCCTCGCCTGCCTCTGTCACAACAATGCTCTTTTAATCTATGATGCAAAGTAAGAATCCTAAGTATTCTTATTAGCAGACACCAAATGTCACTGAATGCATTGGGACTTCCTTCTGAGTACCGGTAAGCATGTTCAAGTGACAATTTCCTATCATGAGTCCATGGCAGGTGTGTACATGTGTTAGTTCACTAACATTGCAAGAACTATCTGCTTATTACTGATCTCTGTTTCTTCTTCTTCTTTGACCAGTTATCACTCCCTAAGAAAGTCCAGCTTCTTACCACTTTTCCAGAGCAGAAAGTTATTCTGCCATTTGAGTGAACATAATTAACCCGAGATGTGTGAGTGCGTGCCTGTGAAGAGGCAAGACACAGATCAGGAAAAAGGCTGGGGTAATGCCAAGGGAATTGAAAGCAACCACCACCAAAGAGTTCAAAGCCTCCTCAGGAATTGTGCTCAAAATGAGATTTATGGGTAATGTAGTGTACCCAACACATTCTTCCTTTTTCAGGGGCAAAAGGATTTTGTTCCATTCATTGTGGTAGCTTATTGTAAATTACCACAATAAGTGGAACAAAATCTTTTTTCTCTGAAAAAGGCAAGGCTCCAAAATGTGTTGGGCACACTCTATTTGCCACAAACCCTTTCAATGTTTCCTTCTTCGTTTTTTGGAGACAGAACCAATACACCCATCATATTTTTGTCTTCAGGCACCCGTGCTTTGTGACTTACTGCAACCTCCCCAGACACAGACGCATCCTTCCTTAACTTTATTTTATTTTTAAAATTTCTATGCCACCTTTCAATATAAATATTCACAGAGCAGCTTATGCAATAAAGTTTAGTCAGCCTGCTCATATTTTATATGATAGAATTTTGTTTCTACTCTGTTTTTCTCTACAATAGATTTTTAAATGCTCACCATCTGTAAAATATCTACCCAGTTGCCAAAATGTTATCAAACATCTCCTGAATTACAGCCCTATTTAAAGTGCTGGCAATTGCACAATTACAACCTTGTTTTGCCGTTTTGATCACTGCCCTTCCTGTTGCTCTGTAATCATAGTTAGGTAAAAGCTTTGGTCAGTGACCAACCCTCGCACGGCCTCACTCAGTGCAGCCTCCCAGGTTGGCAGGGAGCAACTAAGTACTATTTCCAAACAAATTGTCAATTGATTTTTCACCCACCTTAAAGTAATTTGGCCCAGTGCGAGGGCCACACATGGAGGCAGAGCAGCCCTTCCTTGCTCCCCCATAGAGATCAAACGGCTGGCTTAGCCTATGGACTGCCTGGAAAGATCAGGCGTGGAGTGTGGTGGGTGAGGGGAATGCCCACCCCCAGTGAACAGGGAGACACAGCCTTGTGGAAGTCTTCCCTCAGGGCCTGTCCGGAGCAGTTTCCTGTGCTCCTGGTTCCACCACAACACACAAATGCAAATGCAGGACGTGTCCTTCCCATTAGCCCACTGCTGAAAACTGGCTGTGGAATCCATCCACATGGGCTGGTGGAGGGAGCAGCAACACAGCCAGAAGCACTTTTTGCAAGGGGGCTGAAAGTTAGAAGCCCTGCTGAACCCACTAATCTGATCTTCAAAATCAGGGTATTTTTGCACATGTTCACATTTATCCCTTTCATTCCCTTCCTCTGTTATCCAGCCCTACCCACCCCACTCCATTCTTCATGTTGCTTCAATGTAAGCTCATTGCAGTGGGCATCTGTGCTCCTCTTCCTCCTTCCTGTCTTAGATTTAACATTCATGTTGGATTCCCTTGACACAGAATCCATGCTCCTGAGTCCATGCTCCTTGATGCCACGAGGACACCGCAGGGTGGAGAAACGCCATGTTTCATACAACCAGGCCTTTGGTCTCTGGCAAGGGCAGCTCCACCATGCTTAAGTGACTGGCGCAGCATCCGATAGTGCGCAATGATGTCTGTCATTCACCTCAAATCCTCACAGTTCAGGCATGCTCCCAAGTAAGAGTTTATTGAGGAAACAGTGCTGCTCATGCATGCATGCTTTTCACAGCTGCCACTGATGCTGTCAGCATCAAAATGCCAGCTCATACTTTTAACATGGAAAAACCACTGTTGTACATCCAAAGTCACCACTGTTGTGGATGCTTGTTAGTGCATTTATTTTGGTAGGTGGCCCTTATCACTGTACTCCTATTTCTGTTTGCTCCTCATTTGTTTCAGGTGGCCCAAATGATACAAGCATGTCTACTCCCACTGATTGATGCATGCTGAAAGCAAATCCCAAACTGAAACAATCCGATTTGGAGGAACTGTCTCCACACTGCTCATGTGTGAGGGATTATTCTAGAGACTGTATGAGGCATATACATTAATTGAATACATTAAAAAAACTAATAGGGAGGTCTTATGCAAGACCTCTTCATCACTCTTATGCAAGCCTTATGCAAGTCAGGTAAATATTCTTATGCAAGATCTCAGTATTGGAAATGGAAAGGGGAAATGAAAATGGATATTGCCCCCAATCAACCACCACCACCACAAAGCCTCAATTTTGCACATTATGAAACATAGTAATTAAGGCTGGTGATGTTTATTCTTGTATACTTCCGGGGATTTGTTCTTTTTAAAGGTGTGCACGCATAGGTACATAAATACCTGTGCACATGCCCAGAGCATGAAAATATAGTGGAGGGCTGAGAATTGAGAGGAGAGGCAGAAAAGCTCCACCCACTGGTGTGGATGGCATGCAGGAGAATAGCAATGAGTATCCACGACTTAAAAAAGAGGAATGTGAGGAAGTTAATGTGCCGAACTTGCACACATTACAGATCTTTACAACTGTTTGCAATATAAACCATTTGTAATATAAGGCCCTTGTCTGGAAGTATACCAAGTCAATCTGCCAAACGAGGAGAGTTCCCCCACTCCACACACACTTTCCTAGTTTGGTTGTGTGCATCATCTATCTGCTAGATTCAAGTCCAATGTGTCAGATGGAAACATGTTAGCAACAGGGATAGGGGCTCTCCCCGAACAGAGGCTTAATTCAAAATTTCCTTGGAGTTTTTTGTTATGCATTATGGCAGGTGAAAAGAAAATAATGGTCCACTAAACTTCTTTAGATGACTAATAACTTACTCATCTTTTGTGCAAGGTACCATAGCTTTGTGGCATGTATACAGCTCCAACATAGTTAACATTAAAAAAACTTAGCAAGTTATGTACATGGATAAGGCCCTCTAGTGTTCTTTGGGCTGCAAGCATTTTTGTCTCCGTCTGCTGCCGCCATCCAGTTACTCTTCACCTCATTTGTTTAAACAGTTGCTCATGTCCTGGGGCAGTGAGTTCCAAAAGCCCATTAGTCTTAGCACGAAGCCATCTTTTATTGAATTCATTTGGAATTTAACATCCACCTTGAATTTTGTTGACTTGTTATGTGTTTTTATATATATAGATAATATTTTATATTATAAACCTTCATATACCATATACCAAAATTGAGTTTGGGGAGTTACTTTATTTTCCCCATCCGCTTCTGGTGTGTGTGCATGTGTTTGTGTGTGTTCCAGTCCTTCTCTCCCTCCTAAGTCCTCAACGTTAGGAGCACATCACATTCGACTCAATAGAATTTATTTCCAAATAAGTGTACTTACAACCGCTGCATGCTTTTCTCTCTCTTTCTCCCCAAGCCATTTTTGGTGTTAATTATGTTTTTCATGTGAATCCAATAATCTTCTTGGCAAGTAGCGAGGTGGGGGGTGGGGTCTACACATTAAAGGATCCACAAATCTTGCCAAGACTGGCAAGATTTATTGAAAGCAGGATTCTGATTCCTGCATGTTGGGACAGCACTCTATTTTGGGTCTGGCTGGGAAATGAGACACAGTGGGCACATCTTTTCTTTCTCCCTCTCCCTTTTCTTCCACCCCCTCCCTCCCAGGATGGAGTCTCACCCAGTAATGGGGCGAGAGAGAAAGCGATTGTTCCTGTAGTTCCAGACAAGCTCACATGAGAAATCCAGTCCCTCACTGGGATCCTTGGCACAGACAGGCATCTCAGCTGCTGATCAGTGATTGATTGATGGCCCCTTAGCAATAATTGGGCCTGTGGGAGCAGAGGCGGGTACCAACCAGCTGGAAGAATCACCCTGATCAGGATGCGTTCCCCGCCCCCCTTGGCTTGTCCAGTCCTGATGAAGCTGCTTTAAGAAAAGGTAATGGATGGTTATTATGAATCTTTGGAATGGATTCCTGCTCCAAGTCCCCCTCCACACACCCTGCTGTCTGCAGTGTGAGGCATTCCCATGATAACCATCTGGCAGACTGAAGCGCTGCTGAGGAAGTCAGCTGGTTTGTGGGTGAGGCACCCCAGTGAGTCTGGCTTAGGTAACACTTCCAATTCCTCCGTACAGACAGGGAGCGGTGAGTAAGCAACTGTGGAGTTGCAATTTTTGGGGGCAAGGGGTGTGTGTGTGCTTGTGCGTGCGCTCTCCTCTCCCAGGCCAAAACCACCCACCGTGTGGCCCCAGGGACGTGTCTGTGTGTGCAACTGCATGCCTGCACGTCTGTGCATGTGTACAGAGGCACACACTGCTTTATCCTCTAGGAGGCATACACACAGAGATAGGATATTTATAACGCTACTATGACGTGCTGGGAACTAACAAGACTTTCCACAGAGATGTTTCCTTGTGGAAGTAGCTCTGAAGTAGCCATAACGTCCACATAGTTCAGGGTGTGGTCTGAAGTCACATCAGGGTACCACCCTGCTAAGGCTAAGTAGGCCTGGCTCTGCTGAGGGCCGGATGAGTGACCTTCTCGGATCCACAAGTGACACAGCCTTGACTTCCATGATGGAAGAAAGGGGGGGTACGAGCATGAGAAAATACAAGAGTAAAAAATAATATAGATTATAAAAAGGATAACTTTTTGCATTGGTCTCCTTGCTGATTACAGTGCCCTAGCTTTTATCCTTTAATCTTATTTTCCTGTTAATTTTACTATCAGTATTAAGAAGAGGATAGGATACCTAAAGTAACATGATTATACCAAAGTGCTTGTCAGAAGTTATCAAAATGATGTTGTGTGACACTCCTGTTTACTCCTTGGTGCCAGCAGGCTGCATGAAGCTGCAGGAGAAGTGATCTTTGCATCAACCTTTTGTAATATTATGTTCAGGGTTTTTTAATGCACTTTCTCCGCCATTGCCTAGCATTCTTTTTGGTCAGATGCCTGCTAAGCTTCTTCCTCACAAGCAGGTGAGTAAAGGGCGGGTGGGGAGGTTGAAGCTATTCATGCCACTAATTAGCAGCCATTTTTCTTTAGACTGAGGGAAATAGGAATGTTTCCCCCCAGCCAACCGGGCCCCAGGAATGAATTGGAGGCAAACAAGCCAGGGGATAAAGGGGTAGGCGGGTGTTTTCCTGCCTCAGTTGGCAACTGTTTCCCTAATAAAAAGAGAAACATACTTGAGGAGGGGGCTGCAGGCCCTAATTAGAAGGAAGGGGATTAGAATAGTGAAAAGGGGGCTTCTCTCTCTCTCTCTCTCTCCTGCATACAGGATCCCTGAGTTAATAGGAAGAAAGGGCTTTTGGGGTGGATGGAGTCAGCCTGCGGGGGTGCAGGTCCCCCCCCTCCCTGATACAGCTCAACTTCCACCACCCCATGGGAGAGAGGATGGCCTGATTTAGGAATGGGGATTGCCTGAGTGGGCTGCACCAGTTTTGATCTGACAAAGCAAGAACCAAATATCAATAACCATGTGCCTTGGGAAGGGGAGGGGCCCAACCTCTGGTGCCCTCACTTGGGAGTTGGTTTGATAGTTTTTTGCCCTTCAGAACAAAAACGTATGAAATGGAGATCTTGGCAAATGTTTCGATCCTAGAAAGTTTTCTGGCTAAGGGAGTGAGTAGCTGGGAGTTAGTCTGCTTCCACAACAGGTGTTTAGTGTGGAATCGCCACGCCTTAGGTGCTTATATTTCACAGTTGGGTCACACAACAACGTTGCCCAATATTGTAACCCTCCTGTGTTTTCTCTGTACTGCTTCTGTCTTTCTTCTTACCACAGAAAGTCTGACTTTTTTTAAAAGGGACAGTTGTAGCTTCCTTGAGCGCTACTCTAACTTCTTATTAAAGATGGATATTTTTACTTTATTTATTTATTGAAATACTTGTATAGTGCAGTTTCATTTAAAAAATAGTTAGAACAAGTCCAATTGAGGCATTCAGTGAACTGTCTGTTTCATCTGTACTGGATCAGTTGTGATGTGAGGATGTAGAATAACTGCTTGAAAAAGTGTGACTAACAAACTGTCACCCTTTGCCCATCTCGGCTTCTTAAAGCTAGTCATGAGGGTTGACTGGGCGGGTTCAGGGAGTGATCAATGCTTCATTGGAGGTGGGGGAAGTACCATTCTCCTTGAAGGACGTGGTGGTCATCCCCTCCTTAAGAGGTCCCCCCTGGACTTTAAAGTGCTAAGCAGCTATCACTCAGTGGTGAATGTCCCCTTGGGGGGCAAGATGCTCAGGAGGGTGACATGGTGCTTGGTGCAGTCTCACTCAATGCACATTGCTTCATATCTGGTACTTATTATTCTACTTGTTTATCTATTCCAGCTATCCTGGATGTAACTCTTTCAATTGCTCTTTAACTTTGGCAAAAGGGAAATTTTACGGCATGCACCTAGCACAGCCTTCTCCAGCCTGGTGTCCTCCAGGTGTTTTGAACTACAACTCCCATCAGCCTAAACCAGCACTGCAACAACATCTGGAGGGCACCAAGTTGGGGAAGGCTGGCCAAGTACAAGACCCAAGAGTAAGGAAATTAGGGGCTTCCTTTCCCTTGTAGACTGCCCATATAGTCACTTCTGCACCCAGCAATAAATGCTTCTGGTTTTCAACATTATGCTCACAGCAGATTCCAAAGAAGATTGATTACTGCATACTATACCCCTGCCACCGGATAACTCTCTCGAGTTTGAAAATAATCAAATAGGAGTAGGGACAATGGTTTAGCGAAGGAGCCCAGGGATAATATTAGTATAGGGCAGAGTGCCTCAAATTCACATCATTCCCAGAATTACTTCTGGTTGATTGTTACCAGGCATTTTCATCTGCCCAGAAAGTTTATAAGAGATTCCATGGAGTGGTGGCTGCTGGTGGTGTCTCAGGCTATTTTCTCTACCACCCACATTACTTTTGTTTTAATTCCACCCTTAGGGTCCCATATAGAGTTCTCCTCACTCACCCAATTTTAACCTCACAATGCCATCATAAAGTAGCTTCGTTTCCCAGTAAGCTTCATGGCTGAGGGGGATCCCTGGTCCTAATGCGGTTGGGGCTGTCTCATGCATCCTGGCAGCAACTCCTGTCTCAGCTGGGCACTCTTAGGTCCCTGCAGTCCAAAGAACCTGAGAGTGAGTGAAAGAGGAGAGACCACTGCCCCTGAGCCCATCAAGCTTCTTGTCCTCCTATCGAGAGTCATATTGTAAAGCTGGATGAAGCCAGATCACACTATTTACCACTTCCTAGGAAACACACACACAAAAATACATGGCAGTGTCAAATCAGGGATGGAGAAGATCCTTGAAAAGGAAAGGCCCATATGTGCAAGTGACAGTCAGTCAGGACTGCAGGACTCCTGTGCCTTGGACAGTGGCTTGGCTGGCAGAAGGATGGTGCAGTATTCCTTACAGCACCACCTGCTTGCTAAGGATACATTTGTCTGTTGCGTAACTGTCACGGAGCTTGCAGAAGTACAGGAACCTGCCTGGAGCAGATAGTTTAACAATTTCAAATAGGAATAGCTGGGAGCATCCTGGGCATTGCTGTGGGTCAAGAGGTGGGCCTACCTCCTCACCCGCACAGAACAGTCAGAGGATGAATTCTGTACCTGTGAGAAAAGTAACCTATCGAGAAAGTAATGGGAGACAGGAAGCAGCAGGAGCACATAGCCCCTGAATTTGCATGCAGTAGGTGTGAGGAAGTCTGCAGGGACTTTGAGTACACTTATGTCCTCTCCCTTGGTGATTGTAGTGAAACACTGTGTCCAGCCATCGCTTGTTCTGTTCCATATGATCCTGCAAGGCAAAAGTATTCATGACTGGTCAGCAGGGTTGCCACATTTCAAAAAGTAAAACCAGGACACCCCAAAAGTTGCTTTTTTAAGGAAGACTCCCCAACTCAAAAGTTGTACTGGTCAACAATGCCATTGGCTGGAATGGAGTGCCTCATATTTGGGGGAGACAGCTGTTGGGGGGGAAGTGTTGGAGCAATACAGTTCAGAAAAGACACAGTATTCACGTATGGCAAAGGTGTGTAGGATCATGGGAGACAATCAGTGCAGTTATGCATTAGAGCAAGTGTTTTACCACCCACCTGTCAAAAGGTGGCCTAGAGGGTGAGCCAGATCTGGACCTGACCCACTGGACATACCCATTTCCTTACCTCTGCTATCGTGTAGGATTGTACCCTATGATTCTGAATTTCCAAATGTGTGTTATGTACCGAGCCCAAACGTCTTTGAATTAAAGAAAGTTTATTATTTCAAATTTTCCACCATTCCATATGGAGATGAAAATGAATTTTGAAACATCAGACTCTCGTGTGGGATGGGGATTCCATTTTTGGCTGTACTCTAGCACAGACATGCTCAGGAGACTTACATTGTTCAGAGAGCTTCCAGATGTGGGGAACCTTGAAGAAATGAAGTATTAAACAAAAACAGTGAGAGCTCGCTCAGGAGAAATACTGGAGATGGACTGCCTTGCCTAACTGCCATTAATTCATCACGTCTGCACAAGCCCTGCATAATGTTCTTTAGTCCTGATTTTGGCCCAGATAAACACAAGGTGGTTTTTTTTTAAGTTGTCAGTTCTGTCGTTAATGTACATCTAACAATATGTTTGCATATGTTTGCATATGTTTTAATTTCTTCATTTAAACATTCAGTTCTATAGGAACAGCAGAAGCAGAACATTTTTGATTGGTTCATACATCATAGCTTGACTCTTCTTTTATGTTATAACTTTTGGAAACATTAAGTCATTATTGCAGAGCATATATAAGCATTCTGCATTCCCATATAGAAGGCACTCGGGGACCACAGCTTGAAAACATTCAGCAATGAGGCCCAAACTGCTGTTATAAATACAAAATAACCCCATTTACAGTACTTCCATTGGCTATATTAAAATTTACATGCAAATAAACTGCAGAATGTGAGGCTATCCCTCAAAATTACTTCTGTTGCCTAATTTTAGCCTTTAAACAATCCATCTATATAGTCTCTCTAGGTATGAACACAAAAGTATGGGCAGGATTCAGTGACTAAGCCCCATAAGCAGAAGCACACAAGGACTTCCACTAGCACAATGGTGCTTTCACCCCACGTCTTCCCCCTGCATCCCCATTTCCTCCCAAATTGGCTCAGGAGAACCCCAAGAACAGTATGCAGGGGGAGGAGAGGGCAGATCGTTCCATCAGGCAAGAAGATATGCTTGCACTATTGGAGTGATCTGCTTAAAGCTATGTTGAAGTGCTCTCAATGAATATAGATATAACTGAATCCAATATTCAAACCTCCTGAAGAAACTCAGAACAGTATCCATGTTAGGCTGTACAAGTAAAAAACCAACCAACTGTTGAGGGCAGCACCAAGATAGTAACTAGTTCTGAACTTTCATAGGCTAGGTTTCATGAGCCCCTGAAGGAAATGAGGCAAATTCCTAATCCTTTGGGAGCCAATGCATGCACCCTATAATGCCTAGGTACCAAGTTTTTTTGGGTGTGTGTGTGTGTGTTTTTGTTCCTCATTAAAATAACTCCTTTCCATTTTACTCATTATATCCAACCTACACATACCCAAGTGACATATTGCTTGCTACCTAAACATACAGTCCACTTGGCAAGATTACATGTGGAAACTCAGTAGGCTCTAAATTACTCTGCTCTTTTGCCTTGTGTGGTCTCTCACAATGTTAAGCAAAGTTAAGCTTCAGCGCAGATTCAGCCCCTAAATGTTATGTTCTTGGTCTTGCTTCAACTGTTTGACCTTCCTCCCCACAATAAGCTTCTAGTTATCTTGGGAATGCTGTAGTCAAGCGGCCGTACTGAGTCTGGTTTTCTGCAGACCAGGAAGCAACAATGTCATTCTGGTCACTTCCAGACTGTATTTCATGGGAAAGAGTTAAGCGCATACCAAAGGTTTGTACAATTAAAGTTGATTAAAAGGTTCAGTCACCCTAGTGCAGCAAATCCACTCTTAAAAAGGGTTGGGCTTTTTGTGATTTGGAAAGTGATAGGGAAATGCATTGAAAAGAAACAGGAAGACACCAGAGCGGCAAATCAGGAAGAATGCTCAATGTTATATAGCCACCCTTCAAGCAAAGTAAAGACAGAATATAATCTAACTTCTGTGTAAGATTTCTGCAACCAAATCATGATTCTGGAGTGTCGTTCCCAGAGAGGCTCACGTGGCACTGATTCATGTTGTGGGCTTTCAGTGCCAGGTAGACCCTTTTTCATTCCCACAGGTTATTAGGAAAGTCTTTTTAGTAGTTTTTAGATCTTTTGCACTGCAGTTTCCTGTGTCAGTTTTTAAAATTGTTTTTACATTGTGCTGTTACTCTTTGTTTTAGAGTCAATGTATATATGCTTCCTTTTTTCTAATTTTGCTATCTTCTCTAGCATCTTGAAGCCTTCTGTACATGCACTGATGCAAAAAACAAAACAATGAAACGGTAGCTGAAGATGAATCTTATTTTTCACCTCATTTTCTGGAGATAATAGTGAGCAGCCAACAGATTTGTTTTTAAAGCCTCTCTGATATTTCAGTGTTTCTCTGCAGAAAGGCTGGAAATTTTCCACAACCCTGGATTTGCATCTGTCACTAAACCCGTGGCAGCTGTGTTTATATTGAACCTCGGTTACCACTAGCCAGAATAAAGCTCAAATTTCAGAAACATGCATGTCTTCCAGAGCCAATTTTGACAAAACCCAGTCAGACTCACTACAGTATCTGTATTGGCAGATATTCTAAACTGAAACAACGTGAGATTTCAAGTTTCACTGCTTCCCATCAGGCAGAAGTAGTCAACGGCAAGTACACACAGAGAGAGATAAATCTGCGCCAGGTTGTGCGGATTGACTTGTCCCATTCGAATCTGCCTTTACTCAGCCCAGATGTTCCTGGACTACAACTCCCATTATCCCTGACCATCACAGGCTATGTTGCTCTGCGGCTGGGGGGAGCTGCAGTTTAACAACGGGGCAGGGGCGCAGGTTCCCCAACGAGAAATGGTCGATATTTTATTCTTTGGGAGTTATACTTCGGAAGCAAGAGGCAGCAAGCCACCCCACCCACCTCCCCTCCCTCGAGCAGCTGGGAATGGGCTTCTCCTATGCGAATGAGCTTCAGAAAGACGCTCCTAGGAAATCGGCAGATCGGCCTTGCTGCCCCTGCGGGAATCGATAGCTCGGTGCTCTTCGCGCCCGGCTTATTTTCCCCGCCCGCAAGGAGGAGGATTGGTTGTTCGGCGCTCTTCCTCGTTCATCGATTCGCTCCGCGGGTAAACACGCTGGCGCGAGCCTATGCACGTTGCGGCGGCGCAGGCGCGGAAGCGACCCTGAAGGAAGGGGAAGTCACTGCGATTGGTTCCTTGTCACTCTGACAGGGGACTAACCGGCAGCCTTTGGTTTCCAGGTGACAAGGTGAGGGGTGTGCTGGGCGAGCCCACCGGGGGTTTCTTCGCTGTGACTGGGCAAGGGGGACCTCGGCCATCTTCAAGCTATCCAGCATAATAAAAGAGGCCGAAGTTGCCAGGGGGCATCAAACCCCGCCTCGTTTGCTTTTGAGGCCGGGGGCTGAAGTCCGTGGGCGCTGCAAACAGGCTTTAATACCAGAGCTAAGTTGTGGGGCGCCTTTGGCTTGTTTGCCTGAATTTCTAGCCCTCGCCAGGCCAACCGAGTAAGGCAAGTACTGTAAACACAAAGTACAGCAAAAGTAAAATTCAGCATGAAGCAATAAAGGAAAAGCCTCTGGGCATATGAAGAGTGTGTTTCCCTCGAGTTTCCCCTGAGTAACCACAGCCTGCCCTGTCCCAGAAGATGCAGCTCTGGCCCCTCTGGTTTTGTAAACTGGATCATTGTGTTTCAAATTTTGAGTTCAGCTCTGAGGTAGGCATCCTTTGGAAGCAATGTAGCCTGGTTGGGAGCGTGTTAATTGTCTTGCGCTCTGTAAATAAGAGATTGGGGTGATGTGCTCCAAGGCAGTGCAGAAGCCTGTAGATAAGTTCAGGGGCAGTTGCCTCAGGGTGACACTAGATCTTCATTTTCTTCCCTAGGAGACTGCCTATTTGCTGATTCTGTTTCTAGATTGTTCTCTAATTTGTCTTTCCAGATCTTTGCCATGGAGTTTCAAGCAGTGGTGATGGCGGTTGGTGGTGGATCCCGCATGATGGATCTGACCTCAAGCATCCCTAAAGCTCTCTTACCTATTGGCAATAAACCCTTAATATGGTACCCGCTCAATCTGCTGGAACAAGTTGGTTTTGAAGGTGAGCAGCAAACATTGCAGAATGCCTATAATAAGATGGCTTGTAGTGTGAACAAATTACACATAATATCAGAAAGAAAAGAGAGATGGCATTGTATTTCTTGTTTGCAGCAGGTGTAGGAATGAGCTACAAAGAAGAAGAAAAATCTGGAGGATTTTGCTTCATATATGCAGGGCAAATAGACCCAGACTGTCACCCCTGCTCTTCAATGGACTTCTGAGGGAGGGGATCACACAACATATAGTTAAACTATGGCATTCACTACCACAGGATCTGGGGATGGCCTCTAATGTAGTCAGTTTTAAAGTGGAATTAGACATATTCATGGATGGTAAAAGCCATCAGTGGCTACTAGTCATAATCCCAGGGTCAGAGGAACAGTGTCTCTGAACACTGGTGTTGTGGAACAGCAGGTGCTGGGGAACAAGAATGGGAGAATTGCTTGAGAATTGCTCTCAAGTCCTGCTTATGGGCTTCCACAGAGGTGACTGGTTGGTTGCTCTGCGGAACAGCATGTGGCAGTGGATAGATCTCTGTTCTGGTCCTGAAAAGCTTTTCTTATATTCTTATCCTGTGATTTATATAGCTTAGTAATTCCTATATTTAAGTGTAGGGTTATATGCATTGGTGTTATATTTGAGTGTTTTATAGTATGGTCATGATCCAGAAGGATGCATATGCCAGAATTATTCTTATTCCTTTTCATTTTGGGGAGTTGGCATGCCAGCAGCAAAACAGTGCACATCAGCAGCACTATCTTTTGTTTTAAAACTGTTGTGCCAGGTTTCAAAAATGCCTTTTGAGTTTGAGAAAGTTTAAAGTTTTGGGGTTCTTGTAGGGCCAACTTCTGTGATAAAAACACAGAAAAAAATTGAATATGCATCTTTTTAGGTTGCCACCACAATTAAATATAAATAATATATGTCTCTCTCAAGAGGCTATTTAATATGGGGCAGCTATGCGGAGTCTGGATTTCTCTAGAATAGTTTGGTTCATTTTAATATGATTCACCAGATTGTGGCTTGCAGTTAGTTTAAAGTACCTTTCTTCCAAGTGCATAGGTAACATTTTCCAGGTATAATAATAATAATAATAATAATAATAATAATAATTTATGATTTGTACCCCGCCCATCTGACCGGGTCCCCCCAGCCACTCTGGGTGGCCTCCAACAAACACTAAAATACATTGAAATATTACAGATTAAAAACTTCCCTAAACAGGGCTGCCTTCAGGTGTTTTCTAAAGGTCATGTAGTTGTTGATCGCTTTGACCTCTGAAGGGAGGGCGTTCCACAGGGCGGGCGCCACTACCGAGAAGGCCCTCTGCCTGGTTCCCTGTAGCTTTGCTTCTCGCAGTGAGGGAACCACCAGAAGGCCCTCGGCGCTGGATCTCAGTGTCTGGGCTGAACGGTGGGGGTGGAGACGCTCCTTCAGGTATACAGGACCGAGGCCGTTTAGGGCTTTAAAGGTCAGCACCAACACTTTGAATTGTGCTCGGAAACGTATGGATTTCAAATAGTAAATTGTTGTTTGTATACTGGTTTTCTGCCCTAATAGTTCTCAGGGCAATTCACAGTAGTAAAATTGGATTCATAGGTAGATTACTGCTTCTGCAATAGTAAATCTGGAATACCAGGTACTACTTATGGTATTAAACAGTGATGTCATCTGGCTCCTGGCCCTGCTCTCCTGAAATGTGATAGCTGCAAAGTGGGGTACTGGGAAACAGATGTTCTTCAATTGCTCCTCTCATACAGGTACTCTTGCCCAGAGATCTGACATTGGCCAAACCTACCCAATAAGTTTTGCCACCCCTAACAAGTGGCCCTGAGAGTTGATGGTTTACCCAAGGTGTGTAATTAATAGCCTAATGGAATAGTTGGACCTGTATTTCCCACATCCAAACTAAGCATTCTAGATACTCTTCAGAGTGATGTGTTCTTACATACCTATAAAGTCGCATGTTTCAAACATGATCTATTCATGTAAATATTGAGCTATCCATTTGAGTCCATGGAATGCCACAATGAGCAGAGGTGCTTCTATTTCTTCATGTTCTCCTTACGTTTTTGGTAACTTTCTTTTACTTTGATTGTGAGCTCCTTTAGGTGAGACTATTGTCTGCAAGGCTCCTGTGTCACAAATATAAAACTAGTGTCATAAAATACTTAATTCCAGGAAATGTTAACTATTTACATATTCTACTGCAGATAATTTTAGTCAGTAAAAAGCAGGTTTTCTAGATTTCCCACGATATCAGCAGGTCTGTCATTTCTTGGGGGGAAACGAGCTTTGATTGATTCATATTCAGTTCAGTAGATGAGCATAATAATGTTATAACTTTTCATAGTTGTACTCATGACATTTTCTTCTGCACTTTAGAAGTCATTGTGGTTACAACAAAAGAAGTTCAGAAAGTGCTAAACTTTGAGACGAAGCTGAAGCTTGATATTGTATGTATTACTGATGATGCCGATATGGGGACTGCAGACTCACTGCGTCATATTCATGAGAAAATAAAGGTATTACTGTAGTTTTAAATTTTACTTTAAATTATTCATTTAACAGAGTTTTTAGAAGATAAGGATAATGCAATTATGTATAAGGAAAAGCTAATAACACAATTAGTACAAATAAGTGTTCTATAATGAAGAAATGAAATAAACTTAAAAATAAATAAATGTAAGAACTTAAAATGAAATATAAGAAAGTATCATAGTGCTGAAAAAAAAATTAGATTTCCAGTATCTAGATTTCCTGTATCATATTAATGGTTGTTCTTTAATCATGGTACATGCATCATACTAAATCACAATTTATTATGATAAAATGAGCTGCAGTGAACCTTTGTCTTATTTGCTCTCCAATGCAACTGTGAGAAGGAGTTTGGGAGCATTTGCTTCTATTGTGGTTGTTGTATTATCAAAATCTGACAAACTATGGCTAACTATGGTTTGAAACAAGTCAACTTTGTGCCATGAGTTATGAAACTAGCTTATTTAAAGGAACCATAGTTAACATTATTCCAAGCTGTAAATTGTGGTTGAACTGTTGCTGTGGAACTAAAAGCATCCAATCTCCACTTCATAGCAGAGCGGGAGAACATGGTCGCCAGAGGTTTTCTGCAGCTTGTTCTTGTCTCACTGAACTATAGTGTAATGTCTATATGCAGCCAATAATTTTATAATTTTAGCAATCTGCCAGGCCTCGTAAAGTCATGGATATGTTTTTGAACTTACTATTTCTCCATTATATCGTACTTGAGTGAATTTCAGTGTTTCAGTGAATAGATTTGCTGTTCATTTCAGTCAATCTCTGGGCACAGCATCTTTAAGATAATTCAACATTTTAACAAGTAGGTCATGTACACCATCCTAAGCTCCTTGGAGGAAGGGTGGGATATGAATGTAATACATGAATAAATGTGAAATATTAATTCCATTATTTGTTTTGTTTAATACCCTTAGTCCCAAATCGAGTAATATAAATACTGTACGTTCACTCCAGATGCCTAATAATTCTTCTAAGCGACTTAATCCTTTTGAAATACAGAAACAAAAAGGATGGATTCTTACCATTTTTGTGCATTTCTCATGGTGTAAGATATCGGTAAAACAGCTTTGTAAAAAACGTTTTAGATTTATGAAAAAAAACCCCACTCAAACCAGAGCCATGCAAACCAAACTTTTTCACATTGTTTCATGCCTTCAGTACTTTCCCTCTTGTAAGATATTTTGTTACAATTATATAATCTCCATTGCATAAACACCATTGCTAGCTAATATCCAAGTATTTTCTCATATATTTATGCATGATCTTAAACTACTTGTTTAAGTGGTTGCCTTGCCCATTATTGTGCTACTTCCTCATGTGAAAGATTGTGGTGTCTTATTATAGCCTTTAGCAAAGCTGGCCAAAGGCAAATAGTGCCTTTCCTAGTAATTAAAATGGGACATGATCTGCTGAAATATCCTTCTATACAAGCTGCTTTTGAAATGAAATGGTTTACTTGCTCTTTCCCACGCAGCTGATGCAAATGCCTCCTGAAATCTGGAATCTCAGGTGGCTACCTCATGGCAGTTGTCTTCTAGCCATACATTAGACCTTCCCAGTTTGACTGGTTAAAATCTTTTTCAAACAGGCATACAGACAAGGGAGGGTTTCAAATAGGCAAGCAGACAATGGGGACTCGATATATTCTGGAATTCATCCCAGGTGCTGAGTAACAAAGTGGAGAAAAGTCTTGTAAAACAGTTTGGTTTGTTGGATTTGTATCCCACCAACTGACTGTAAAACACAGTTTCAAAATATTCCAATTAAATTAAAAGCAACGTTTTTCAAACAAAATTAAAAATCCAAAATGTTTAAAAACAGCAAATAAAATACCTTCCCCCTGGTCAGTTTAAACACAAATGTGAATTGGCTGTCTTACTGAATCACAACAAACAATCCAGATGTATTTTGAGTTGCTCTTGTTCCAGAGCTGCACAAGAAATTTTGTCTTTTCTAAACATTAATCCCTTCTTTAATCTTGGTTTGTATAATAAAAGAATTTCAGGATTGGGAATGCCATGTCACCTTTAGCATGGGATTTTTCAGTGTTCTTAGAAAAAATCAGAATTTTTTTTTAAATTTCATGTGCACTCAGCTGTCTTGCTTAAAATACATTAAAGGTACATACATTTGGAGACATGGTGCATTGTTTGTTACCCCAGTTCAAGTGGTTTCCTCACATTTATCTATTCTTCCCTTTAATTTAAAAGTACAAGTTTGTGTGGGGGATTTTCTGCTTGGTTGCAGATTTGCTGTGAGTTTAGATAGTATAAGAATGGCTGTGCACAATATCCTATTTCCTAAGTCATGCTACCCAGTAGAATAAGCCATTATGTCACAGGTGTGGGCTGGAGTATAGCAAATGTGCATTATGTACCAGTGTTGTATGTAACAAATTCTGGTAGATCCTCAGCAAGCTGATGCCAAAACCATGTTCTAACACAGCAGTTTTCCCAGGGTTTCAGTGATGTTGCAATACACATCCCTGTTGTGTCTTAACCAGGCTTCATCAACCTTGGCCCTCCAGATGTTTTTGGCCTACAACTCCCATGATCCCTAGCTAGCAGGACCAGTGGTCAGGTACGATGGGAACTGTAGTCTAAAAACATCTGGAGGGTCGAGATTGAGGAAGCCTGGTCTTACCAGACACTTTGTTTAGTAATAAGATCCTCATAGTAACCTTCAGATGTCCTCTTAGCCTTTGTAAAAAGGGTAAACTTTAGAGAGACACCTGAGCAAATTGCCTAGTATGGCTTTTGAAGGCATTATCTGTGGATCTTAAAGTTACCTTCAATGTTACATACATACAATTAATGCCAAGATATGTAATGTTAAAGCCCAACTCTTGTGACTGAAGCAGTTCTATGAATATACTATGCTACATGAATGGGTACATTGTTCTGTTTGTATTTATGAAAATAATTATATTTTTTCCCAATTAGTTTTACTCTGGTAATGATACAGGAAAAGGAAGATACAAATATATCTGGGGACCATGAAGAGGGTCTGGAAGCTATACTGAATTATGTTCATTGGCTGCCCAGTGCTGTCTGTCTTTGGTTTAAGTCTTCTGTAGAAATAGCTTTCATTTGCAGACATTTTAGCGCTCTCTCTCACTGTCTTGCTCTCTGTGTGCCTTTGTAACATTGAGTGCTTCCATTTTATTTTATTTTTAAAGGAGTTCATAAACCTGTTGAAGTCATCATAATGTACAGTGCAGGCCATCTTCCCAAGGAGATTCCTGGAAGTCCTGGCCATTTCAGTAATTCCATAGAAAGTCATTTGGTGTAACATCTGTAATGCAAGTGGAAAACATAGGAAAGTGCATAACTGACAACTAGCTGAGAGGGTGGAAAGGAGTTAGTGTGAAGAAGCTAAAGAAGCAGTTTGTGATTGTTAGCATATTGGCATTCTGATCCCAGACTTTGCCAAGACGTATTTATTGTATGTTGAAACTTCTTTTCATTACAAATTAAGTACTCTGGGACAAACAAATCTTTTTCATAATGGAAAATGAGGCTAACTCTTTACTTTTTAAAACAGTTGAATTTCTTACAATGGTGAGTGATCGATAGTGACACCTGTAGTATAAAATGTCCTGATTTTTTATATATATCATAAATCAATGGAGCTTATGCTGTTGGATCCTCAGTAAATTCGAGAAAATTCCAGGTCACCTTATGCTAGCAGTAGGAAACCTGCAGCCCTCCAGCTGTTGCGGAATTCCTTCTCTTATCATATTTTACCAATGGCCATGGTGACTGGGATTGATGGGAACTGGAGTCCTACAACATTTGCAGGGTCACAGGTTTCTCATTGCTGCCTTAGGCCATGAAATGATCCACATGTTCCACCTGGTACTCTGGCTATAATGTTTTAATGTGACTTGTATATCTGTTTACCATGTGATGAAGTGAAAACTTTTATTATCACAGCTGTTGTGAACAGAATTTGTTTTCAACTTGAAGGGCTAAGATTTGACTTCTCAGTACAAGTAATTTTTTTGAGCTGGGGTGGAAGGATATCCATTGCCTTCCTATGTTTTGAGGCATTGTGCCCAGATCACTCCATGTACCCCCTTCCCACCTGGCAGGAAGTCTAAACCTGGACAAAATTTCATCATTCAGTTTTCTGCGATTTAAAAGCACTTTTCATTAAAACCACTGCTGCCAAGATTTTTCTTCTTCTTGAAGTGCTACTCCACAAGACCCACTTGACTTTATAGCACTGTAACTTGGTTCTCCAACTTCCATCTTTACCCTTGAACCTTCTCTTGCGCTACCTACATTACTGGAATGCTGACTCCCATTGCCATTCTTCTTATGACCCTAACATTCCACTACTTTATAACGACAACTCCAAGCCTAAGAAGTCTAAATGAATGTATGCCACCTTTAAAGAGCTTCAACGAGAGCCTTGAAGACCCAGAATATGCAACCATCCAGGTTTCTCCTCTTCTACAGCAGCAGCAATTATGCTTCTCTTCAAACCGAATTGGGACCATAATCTTCCTTGCCTTGATGATTCTAACTCTACAAGTCACCCATCAAGATCTTTGCATAGCATCAGAGCAGATAAATACAACTGTGTATCCCCATCACATGTGTGGGGAATTTTGTATTAACAGCCCATAAAAGAAACTTGTATTGTTTAGAAAAACTAATAAGCATAATATCACTTGATCTCCAAATCTTCCAGAGTAGCCCTCTCAGATTGAGTTTCTCTTGCCTAAAATCCACAATACTTGAGAATGAATTCATATGCAATATTAGCAAAGAGATAGTTAGACTCCTGCCTGTTTCTGCTTATGGCTCTTTCCTGAAAAATGTATGCAGATTTCACTTTGTGACCTAATGATTTTCACATGTGTTCCACTATCAGAATTGGGCTCCAAACTGGGCTATTTCCACTCTTTTACGTTATGTACTCCACTGCCAATCCCTTGAATCCTTATTTTTTTGCTGTACAACGTGTTAACATCATATGCAAAGCACAAGAGTCTCCATGGAGCCATCAAGAGAGGTAAGTGAGGCAAAGCAATTTTTATTTGTATTTTAGAGGGACGCACTGCAGCCTTAAAGTACAGAGAATGTACTTTCAGCCTCACTAAAGGAGTCTGGTGAAATGCTTTAAGAAAACTAACTGCTCTGTTTATCTTTTTCAAAATTCACTCCTAAGTGAGGGAGGAAAAGGTCCCATTTGTCTCTTCATAGATGAATTTCATGGTACTTAAAAAAAAATCCACCAAAACAGTCCAAAAATATCTCTAATATGAGTTTGAAGTTTTTCTTTCCATGGTCACCAAGTTCTTGTCAACTGTACAAGAGATTCAGATTCCACCTCCCAGCCGTTACAGTGAGCCTTCTTACATCATGTGTTTGGAAAGGAGATTTTTCAACAGAGGAAGTGAAGCGCTAAGCTGCTCCATCCAAGACTACACGGATCAGTGATCCTCAGCAGCATACAGACCACTGCTGTGACATCACACTTTCCACAATGTGGCTCCAAAAGATGTACATACCAAACAAGATCTGGATTCTCAGTCTTTGTTTAGCTGTTCTGAGACATTATTCCCCTCTCTCTTCATCTGTGGAAGAATTGTGAGCCTTTTAAAAAACTTTACTTTGAAAAAAGTAAGGAGAAACCAGGTAGTCCATCTAACAGAACATTATTTCATAGTCAATGTCTTAGCAAAAATGGAAGGTTAAATAATGAAGACTGGTTTGCTGTGTGTTAGTCAGGGCTTCCATCACCCAACTAAGAACTCATTGAGGAAGGAAAATGTAAAAAATTTCCATTGCTGTAACACTACAACTTAATAGCTGGCCAGAGTATAGCTAGTGTGACCCAAGGTGGAGAAGAACTTAACAGCATGAGAAATACTTAGGAAAAACAAAATAAAGTATATGGGAACGCATGCATATACTCCAGCATACAGTACTAGCTTCATATTCCAAACTCTCATCAAATAGTCCAAATGATCCAGTTATATCTGCCTAATTAAAAGGGTGTGGCAGAAGACAAAGAAAATAGGAGAACTATTATCCTATATTTGTCAAGGAGTTGTATCGGTACTTCCTGGTCACATCTGTGGCTCTATGTGGTTTTGTTTTCTACCATATGCAGCAAGGACTTCTTCCAACATTTCCCTTTGTTACGTGTGCCGTTTGGTAAAAGACAGATCTTGTGGGAAGAGTTTTCTTCTCATGCTAGCATTTCTCCTATTCCCAGGAGGAGCATTAAGAGCATGGCAACCAACCATACCATGTGTTCCTCCTAATGAGACTTTGGTTTTCTGATATTATTGGTAGAAGTGGGTTTATATGAGGCATTAACTGAAATGCTTTTTCATGTGGATGTAGAGAGTTTTCACTGTCCAGATCGAGTTCTATTTCAGATGTGTGAGATGCTCAACAGGTGAATAAAGATCTCGCTACAGCCCATATTGAGGGTCGGGGAAATGCTGAATTGATAGACATTTCATTGATGAGATTTATATGTCTTAGACCATGTCAATGCTGTGAAGAAACGTAGAAGGATTTGTATTTCATGTTGAATTATGAGGTTTGTGGGAAGGAAAGTTTTATTTGAGTTCTTGGCCTACTTACTGCAATTCTGTAGATCACAGCAAGCTTGATACATTTCCTTTCCTCCTAAGCACCAGTCATCGCTTGGTAAGTCAGTGAACTGAGAGGAAAATACACTGATGCTGAAAATGGTCTGTTCAACCCAACCACTAGTAAAATGGGGGCAAACAAACAAATAATTGTATTTTAGGATAACTTTGTTCTTTGTTCTTTCATGTGTATGTATCAGTTTATTACTCCAAAAGTGTGAGATCATATTAAAATGAGTGATAACTTACAACTTCTGTTGGGAGCTGCCCAGAGTGGATGGGGAAACCCAGCCAGATGAGCAGGGTATAAATAATAAATTAGTAGTAGTAGTATTGTGCCCAACTAGGAATCTAGAAAGTACAGAGCCAAAAATAGCTTCAAATTCAAATACCATCAATATCTAGATTTAAAAGATGCATTTCATTCCATTTCAGCTGAGCATTATCCCTGCAATTGCTTGTGGTTCTTGTTGCCCTGCACACTCAAGACAGAGTGAGTGAGAGAGGGAGATCTGTCTGGCCCTCTCCTTGATAACATTCTGTCCCTGTATGAAGACATTTCCTTTCCAGAAGGCCTTTTACCTGACCAGCGCTTGGCCTCTTGGCATTTTTTAAGATCTGCATTTCCTGTCTTTGTTCCCTTGTGTATTTATATTCTGACTTTTTAAAATTATGATCTGAACCACCTTAGGCATTTTTTTTTCCAAATGGAAAGGTAGGACATAAATACTTTAATAGATGCATTTAAATCTTCCAGATTTATGTTTGGCTGGCAGGCAAGGGGACTATTTGCTCACCAGGGCTCTTCCTCCCCCACCCTACCCCCTGCAATTCTGACTAATTCACACTTCTGCAGCATGCCAGATTTTAAATAGCCAGAATGACCTGAGAGAGAGAGAGAGAGAAAGTGCTTCAGTGTAGTTGGGGGTTGAATGGGATGCTTAGATTAACCAGAGTGTAGTTGCATCTTTCCTGTCCTTTCCTCAGCCAAAACCCCATTTCAGCTCTTTATATATATGGTTATTAGCAGCAAAAAGCAAGCCTTTGCTGGCATGGACAGACAGGTTCCCCCATTTTTTAGTCTAACCACTGTTAAGCTGGCATGAATCCCAAGCACAAATGTATGGGGTGAAAGGAATATGTATGGGGGAGTGTTGCAGGTGTTCCCCATATGTAGCATGTGCTCCTTTCAAATAACTAGTTTTGGCAGTGCAGTTTTTATGGGGAAGAGAAACAAGAACATCACCATCCTGAGAATCAAACTGCTGGGAAGTTTGTGCTTGAAATCAAATATTTTAGAACGGGTCTTGGCCTTTTATCCTGGTTATTTATTCTATTTTGTTTGTTTATTAAGACATTTACTGTATATGCCACCCTTCATTGAAAATTCCAGGGTGGTTTACAACAATGTCCATAAAAAGCAGTAAAGACAGAAAAAAGATTTTAAAAATCCAGAGTAGAAAAATTCAAATACTAAAAGCTAGGTAATAAGAGCAGTAAATTGTTAAGTAAATAAGTTGTATGGGTTGTACTGTTTGTTGTTAATTTAAATTTATATCCCACTTTTCCTCCAAGGAACTTGGCCTAAGTGATTTTGTGTATTGTGTATTATATAAGCCTATAAATAAATAAAATACACTAAAGGAAATTGGGATCTGTTTATCTAACAAGGACCTAGGGTAGCGAAAGTGGGGGTAATAGAAACATTTTCCTGAGGAACAGGTCTGAATGATTTAAATCACAGACTGAACAGGTTGAACATTAGGAGTGACTTCTTCATGGTAAAAGCAGTTTTGGCAATGGGACTATTCACCAGAATTGTGTTTCCTTCTTGGTGAAAGTATTGAAGCAAAGACTGTAGTGTTTATTTATTTCTTCCAGTGGCACCTTAGAGACCAACTAAGTTTGTTCTTTGTATGAGCTTTTGTGTGCATGCACACTTCTTCTTATCTGCACATAAAAGCTCATACCAAGAACAAACTTAATTGGTCTTGTAAGGTGCCACTGGAAGGATTTTTTTTATTTTGTTTTGACTATGGCAGACCAACACGGCTACCTACCTGTAACTATTTATTTATTATTATTACATTTATACCCTGCCTTTTTAATCCCCAGAGGAGCTGAAAGTGGCATACATGACACCACCACCCATTTTATTTTCACAACAGCCCTGTGAAGTAGGTTAGGCAGTGACTGGCCCAATGTCACCAGTGAGCTTTATGGCTGAGTTAGGATATGAACCCTGGTCTCCCAAGTCCTATTCTAGCATTCTGAAGCTGCTACACCACTCTAGTCTTCCTTCATTCTCAACTTGTGAGGATTGCACTAGATGTCCTGCAAGGCCATGTTTCTGTTCAGCTTTCATGTACAAGTGTCAAATAATGGATGTTTATATAAGTAATGAAAAATATATAATTATAGGTGATCTGGGAGGTCCTATATTTTCTGTGGGGCTTCCCATGATACTTTGAATATTTAGATCCCAGTGTTTACATCAAGTATAATTTTTATCTCTTCCCCAAACTATCTTATGAAAGTATAGTTGTTCTGCGTGATTTTTATTTCTGTTTGCATTGACTGAACCTGAAACATAGCGCCCACTTCAGCATCAGTTAGTGTTGCTTCTTATCGCATCCCTTTTTAATAACTGGGGTTTGATCTATCGGATTCTATCCGGTGTGGAACATTTTTAATTAAGATTTGCTCTGTTGGGAGTTTAACGTTTGCGGAATTTATGAAATCAAGCAGCAGGGCCACATTTTTGCGCGCACCCCTTTTCCTAGTGGACATGCACTCTGTGTGTGATTGTCTTCCAATCAGTGGCTCATCACGAAGATTTTTGTATTATATAGTTTAAAAAATACAGACTGTACCATTTATTTTCTTTCTACTGCACCAACTATTGAAAGTAAAGGAAAATACACCCTTCTACTAGGGTGCTCGCCTGGTTTATTTTTTCATTCAGCCATTAGTTTATTCTTTCAGGGGTTCCACGTTGGAAAAAGGGCATCCATCAGACAGTAAGGGCTTTATTTATGAGGGTGTTGGTGTTTCAAAGGGGAGGCTGTTGAATCCCAAAAGAGCCTTTCATGGTGTACTCTCAGCGTGCATCTGAGGCCACTGCTCTGCTCATCAGGAGGAGAGGCAGAAATGTGGGCTTTACTTAGCAACCGTGTGTTTCACTGGTCCCTGTGCTCTCTGACGTTTATTTACATATTGAGAGAGTAAATGGGTAGAACAGATGGCAACCAGACATTTGGTGGTTCTGTTCCCTTGCGCTCCTCGGGGGTCTTGCATTCAGCCTTTGCCAAAGTTCATCCTAAAACTAGAAGCCTGTTCGCAATTATGAAAGCCTTGTTGGCAGTTTACTAGGGTGACAGATTAAAGTACATAGTTAAATAATTGCACGATTGAGTTAACAAGTCCAGATAGTTGTTTCTAAAGGCATGTCCGTGGCCCTGACGTAGTTTTCATCGGGATGTGAATTCTTTTCAATTTTGAAATAAAGAGGTTTCCTAATGGAAAAAGAACAGTCTAGTCTTTAACAGCGGCTACGCCATAAACTTTTTGCTAAAGCATTTTCGACAGGTTTTTTTGGTGCTGTCACAATGAACTTGACAGGCCCAGCACTCACAGGTTTCAACACTTCCATGTTTTTTTCACTCTGTTCAAGATTAGCTTATGACCATTTACAACTGTCAAAAGTTAATGGTGGAATTTCATTTCTGCTGTACGCAGGATCACTTCTGTGCTGAGGTAGGGTTTCTCTGAAGCGGACAAGTGGTGTTTTATCCTTTGTAATTTTGATTTGAAGGCAGGGCAGGGGACAACTGGAAGAACATTATCTTTGGAAAGGTAGATAGCCGTGTTGGTCTGTCATAGTCAAAACAAAATAAAATAAAAAAATTCCTTCCAGTAGCACCTTAGAGACCAACTAAGTTTGTTCTTGGTATGAGCTTTTGTGTGCATGCACACTTCTTCAGATCTGAAGAAGTGTGCATGCACACGAAAGCTCATACCAAGAACAAACTTAGTTGGTCTCTAAGGTGCTACTGGAAGGAATTATCTTTGGAAAACAGCATTTTAGCAGGGACATGGGTACTTTGATAATGGTAACATTTGCAGTTTTACCAGTGCACTTATACATTTTCTCTGGAATTTGTACAATTTGGTTTCTTCTGGATATGTTACTATCTCTGTAGAGTTTACACTTCATAAGTGTTAGCCTGGTGTTAACAATTATTCCTTGAAGACCCAGTAAAAGCTCAGTCCTTATTTTCCCTGGGCTCCTCAAAAGAGATATCTCTTTCTGAAGCAGTGTGTTGGTTTCAAAAGCAGCAATTCATATATTCCCTTATTCAGTGCAAAGGAACATAGGATAAATGTTTTGCCTGGAGACAGTGCAATCAATACATATCTACTCAGCACTAAGTCCTATTAAGTTCAGTGAGACTTACTCCCAGGTGAGTGTGTATAGGATTGCAACCTTAGGCTTACCTGGAGTTTTGCACCCATTGAGTTCAGTGGATATTACTTCTGGATAGAAATACTTCTGGATAGAAATCATTGTGCTATAACTTACCTGTGAATCTGTGAAAATTAAACTAAGATAGGCGAAATTTGGTTTAATTTGTTTTTTAAAAACAGCCTGTTAAATGAGATTTAGAAAACAGGGCTTTTAAAATGAATGCCCGTTTATTTAAAATGTTTTGCATGTTTCCTTTTATCTGTGGATAAGTTGTGATCTTGAAATTTGGGAGTCAGGAGAGAATCAAATAAAGTAAACTTTATTTTCTCACATGGCACACAAACTAGGAAGCATGGGAACAGAGGAAGCTCAGTTCATCTAGCTCAGTATTGTGTATGCCAACTGGCTTTCCAGGGTTTCAGGCAAGGGGTCTTTCCCTTATTCTACCTGAAGATACCAGGGATTGAACCTTGTGTAATCAAAGTAGATGTTCTACTACTGAGCCAAGAAATGTAGCAGTTTTAACTAGGGACTTCTATACGATATTAGTGTTCTGTAACCTGATAAAAGGTGGAGAGCGGTTTAACTGATCCATTCTGGGTAGTGCACCAGCAGCAGAAATATGCTAAATGAAAACAATCATTTAAGCTTTGTATGCTATAACTAAGTATCACAGGTAAAATGTCTTAGTGGAATGGCCCATTGGTAACTCTGGTAGCTTGATGCAGAGTCTAGAAAAAGAATAATATTTGTTGGGATATCCTTCCACATTGGCTTCTCCTTGACAGTTTGTATTTCAGATGTGTTTGCATGTGTATGATCTCTCCCCCTCTTTTCTCTTTTGACAGACAGATGTATTGGTTTTGAGTTGTGATCTGATCACAGATGTTGCTCTCCATGAAGTAGTTGACTTATTCCGAGCCAATGATGCCACACTCTCCATGTTGATGAAGAAAGCTTATGAACCTACAGAGCTTGTACCAGGACATAAAGGGAAGAAAAAGCTAGGTAAATTGGGTGCTCTTGATACTAAACTTCTGACATTTTCACAGGGATTGCCAGCAGAAAACGACAGTTTTCACAAACTTGGAGCAGAATCTACCAGCTGAAATGGTTCTCCATGTTTCCCATATTTGTGTCTGCCAATCCCTCTTTAATCTTAGCATTGTTGCCACATTGTCCCGAAAAATTTCCAATATCCACATGTACAGAAAAAGAAATTCTAAGTATGTATGTTAGTTTGTTTTAACAGTTATCAATCACTTATTAATGTCTTGACCATAGTCAGACTCCCCATCTTGGGGTTTGAGGCCTGGGATTCAGAGTGGGAAATGCCTTCAGAGTCAGCCCCAAATATTCATTTAAAGACAGAAATTCTGACACTAGAGGAGCCTGTTCCTGTACATCTCCAGTTAGAGGAGGTTTTGTTGCCCTGCTCTCACACTATACAGATGCTAGCTCAGATGTCCTAGCGGAATCAGTTTTTCTTGTTCTTTTGGACTGTTAAAGTAGATTGAGCCCCTTCAAAGGAAAAGGGAGTGCTAACTAGTCAGGGCTGCAGCTTAAGGCTCTGTTGGAAGTTCACTGGTGCTGAAACAACGCTTGATCTCTCTTGTTATGGAGCTGTCCAGGGTGCCACTATATCCTGGAACCCTTGCCTTGCCAGAACCTAGAATTGGTTGCTTTGATTCTTCTTGGACAGAGTAAACAGTTTCTTGAACAAAGCAGCCACCGCCCTGAGACCCATACTGTACTTTGCTGTTTATGCCCTTTTCACTTTTGTATTGTCACTTTTAAAGAGATGGCTTGTTTCAAGAATTGATTCTGGAAACCAAAGCATGTGCCCAATATTTTAGGTGTCGAAGAATATCCTTCTACAAAATGAAAAGCTTCTCCACAGTAACGAACCATGTCAAAAAATAATCTGATTTATGTTGAGAAGAGCGGCTTGTGATGACAACCTCACTATTGCTGATTCTTAATGAGGCAAATTTTAAAGCAGTGATGCAGTGCCAAAAATGTATGGGAGGAGTTCACCCAGTATTTAAATTCACCCAGTATTCTGAGGGTTGTATTCTCTACATATATCATTTCCAAATTATAGATGCAGGTAGCTGCAAGGGTGACACATAATGTTTCCTCAGTTTTTCTGCCTCCCTTGAATGGCATGAACATGCTCCAGAATTTTCAGGAATTCTTTCAGCTTTGATGAATGAACTTTGCTGACATTTCTATATGCTGTGTTTCAGTTGGAATATCTATCATTAGATTGCATTAAAACAGAGGTGTACAATGTTTGTGTTATGATTTTCTACTTCAGTGGAACAGCGTGACTTCATTGGAGTAGATGACTCTGGAAAGAGGTTGCTCTTCATGGCCAATGAAGCGGATCTGGATGAAGAAATTGTCATTAAGAGATCTATCCTTCAGAAGTAAGCTTTGGGACGACTCTTTCAGTCAACTCATTTGGAGTGGGAGAGTATAACTAAGGGTACTGAAAATGGATTGGGTTGTTAAAGGAAATGAAAAGCAAGGAACTTGTTGTAATCGTAAATAAAAGATAGCTCCTGTAGGTAGTTGTGGGAATATAGGTACGGCTGGATGTATATTCTGTCCCTTATAAATTTTAATTCTATGCCCAAACAATAATTGGTAGTAGCTAATTTGGAGTCAGAGGAGGGTTCCTTAAGAAATACCTACATAGCTTCTGCCTCTGAGTGGAGAGCATTGCCTTGCATCTGGTTACTCAGAGGAGACCCATTAAAATTAATAGGCCTAAGTTATTTATGTTCATAAATTTCAGTAGATCTACTCTGAGTAGGATTAGCACTGGAAACCGACAATAGTTATATAATTTAGAAATACAGTCAATACAGATGATTCACAAATATTTTCCCCCTTCAGCATTGTTTGTATTAAATGATGTCTCGAACAACTTCCTAGACTGCTGCTCTGCCATGGATTAATGTTGAACATTTGACTTCTGATTTTTCACTTGATGCAACTACTATGTTCCTTAATGTGCGATAACACATGCAGTTCCCTTTCTTAATCAGCATGGTTGCATTAGATTCCTGCATTGCATTGGGTTGGACTAAGTGACCCTTGGTGTCACTTCTACATACAAATCTATGTTTCTATGATTATTGAGTTGTCTGCATCACTTTTTGAAAATGATTTTCTCTTGATTATGTTGTGTTGTAGATACAGTTCTTGTATGCTAGCTCATATGCCAAATGCAACTTATTGTCTTACCAGTCAGTTGGATTGTGTCCAGTGAAGTTGTCCTGTTCATGTGTGGATTCCCACTTGCATAACAGAACTACTCTTTGCTCTCCTCCCTCCATGTAACCTCCCCATTTGTTCTGGAGGTTCCTTCAAACCTCTGAATAAATTTGGGGAAGGGACATGGAATGAGGAGAGGGAGGGAACGTTCTGTTGTGCAAGCCCTTGAGCAAACGAGATTATTTCATTGGATGCAACCCATTGTTTCTTTACTATACTTATTTTTCTATCTTGTCTGTGGGGCGTGGACTGCAAAAAGCCACTTGATTTTCGTAGAAAATAACACTGATTTAAATGTGAAGATACCATAAGCAACAAAGCCACTGTTGGTTTTGTTAAGGCTTTCAAACTGTCTTTCTATTGCATGCCTAATCAGCTGCGTTGAGTGTTCAGCAATCCTATTTCTGCCTCAAGCATTTCTTTTCAACCCATATTTTGTTTGTTTGTTGCATTTTTATAACTTGCCTTTCAATTCTCAACAAATAAAACAAAATATAATACAACAGTAAAACAGTCAAAAGGAACTGTGAGCAGAGAGACTAAACAGCAATCAAGAAACCCAAATAAAACCAGGCACTTTAAACATCAAAAGTATCATCCAGATGTTGTTGAGTACAACTCCAACTATCCCTGATTATTGACCAAAGTAGCTTGAGTTGATGGGATTTGGAGTCCATGAATATTGGAAGTACACCACATTGTCTCCCCTGATCTAAATAAAAAGATATTTTATAAAAAGTCTGTTTTTAAAAATCAAGTTCCTGAACTTGACAGAAAGCTGGTTCTGTAACCTTGGAGCCACTACCAAGAGTGCCCTTTCCATTGTGGCTACCAACTTAATTAGAGATAGAACCACTACACCTTTTTCTCAATTAGATCTTAGAGTGGGGAAACATATTGCTTCCTTCATGCAGTTTACTTAAGCCTTGTAAGCCACTGGCTCAGTTTGAGCATGACACTAAGCTAAACCATGGCTAAGTTTAACGAGTATCGGTATGTGTGCTTGTGCATATTTGGAAAACTGCAGCTGCTTTATTTCTCCCTTGCTGTTGCTGCACTGCAAGAAGTTAAATGATGGATTGGCTTAGTGTTACACCTGAACCCGGGCTCATGGTTTGTCTCCCCCAAACAAACCAATGTCCTCGGTAACAACTACTAAAATAAATTAAAAGCTGCAGCAGTTAATTCAGTTGATCCCAAACACCCTCTTGACTAAAACTGTCATCACCTGATGTCTAAAAACCAACAGAGAAGGAGAAAGGTGGGGCTCCCTGAGGAAGATGTTCTTTAATTTAGGGTCTTTTCAGTAGAAGCACCAGACTTGTGTCATCATTCTTGCACTTCTGGCAGAATGGGAGTCTGAAGCCAGGCCTTCAAATGTAACTTGTGTGGGCAGGTTTATATAGAAGAAGGCAATCAATGAGGTATCCAGGTTCCAAACGGTTTAGAAATTGAAATGTCTGCAATATTTACTTAGATGTCAGTATTATTCTGGTATAGAATCTGATGAGCTCAGATATAATATTTAAAATAGAGCTACACACATAACCTAATTCTATGTCGTAGATCCAACACAGAGTTAGGCTTGCGAGATTTAGGCCTATCATCTGCTCATGTACTGCACAAATCTTCTTAACCTCCAGATAAAATATATCCTGGAACCTTCTTTTGTGTCCAAGAAAAAATATTTGCCTTAAAGTGACCAAGGACTCCATTTCATTCTGGATCCCTTGCCTCTGACACCTTCGCACCACCTCCATCCTCACCCTTTATGCCCTATTGGTCAAAGCAGGGCAGCAGCTAGCCCAGCCCATTTTCCCTGACTTCTGTTCAGTGTCCTCCTACCTCACAGAAGCTTCACTTCACCAAACTCCATCTCTTTAAGCATTTGGGCAAGCCATGGGGTTGGGGAAATAATGAGAATTCCATTGGCCTTCATTCCCCCCTCCCCCCTCAAGGATGTGGGGGCTGATATATTTGTTTTCAAAGAGTGGTTATTATGGGCAGGGAATTGTTTGCCTCACCTTAAGACATTTATGGTTGCACAAAGAAACACAGTAAAAGACACCTGTTGGAGCAGGTCTAAATTTGGAGCATTTCCTGCTGGGTTGTTTGAGGATGAGCTGTCCCTAATAAACCATCCGCCTTCGTGGGTGTTCCATCTGTGCAAATGCAGGTGCAGTGCTGCTTCGAGAGGATGTGCTCATAAATCACGGTGACAATCCGGACTACTCATTACCTCATACAGAAAAGAATACCTCCTATATAAATGTATGGGGTAATTGCAAGAATGGCTTTGAAGTGACATTGCAGCCTTCTTTTAAAAGATCATACTCATCATGTATTTGAAACAGGGTGTCTGGGGTACCCCCCCTTTCCCTTGTCTCACTTTAAGATGCAAATGAAAATAGTCCTCTTGAAGTTCTTAACGTGGGGAAAATAGATGGAAACCTATTTAAGTGCAGTGATAAACACACACACAAATGTTGGTAGATCACAAGGACTTTTGGTTCGGGTAACTCCACTTAAAATGAATATAAAATAAAGACAAAACCTAAGTTAAAACAAAAGAAAACATCAACCCTTGGGTTCACTTGCAACATTTTAAAAAAATTTTTTGCCACGGTCTTCTCTTTAAATTCCCTCCCTAAAAGCCAACTTGACTCCTTTTGTACCTTTGGAGCATAATGCCATAACAGAGTGTAGCTGCTATAAAGTACATATTTCAGGTTAATTTTGGGTTTTATGTCAATGTTGAGGTTTTTACGGTTTCCTCCAAGGCATCATAAATCACCATGATTAGAAAAGGGGTAACTAGTGAGAAGGGCATGTTAAATAGCTAAAAGATCCACCCACCAACCCACCCACCCTGATTTCCCCCCTTTGGTAGATTCAGAGGATTTCTCTCCCCTGCCCCCTTTATTGGCAGTTTAGCTATTTGCCATAAGTGCTTGGAGGATAGAATTCTCTGCATGTCAGACTAAGTGCTGATTTTTAAAATATAGTTTGCTATGCTTTTGGTAGACTCCTGTCCCAAGCTGCCTGCAACAGCCACAAGCTCTGTCTAAATATCCTGGGGAAATTACCAGAAAAGAATCATTTGGAAGAGATTTTTTTAAAAAATTTATTATTTAAAAAATTAAACTTTAGTTGGCAGTGTGCTTGAGTTTGCAATAGTGTGCCCATGGAGTGAGCTATCAGTTTGCCTTAACTCTAACCTCATTTGCAGAGTGTGGATTTGTGATGGAGAACCTTCTGTTCTCCTTGGGTACCTTGGGTCACTATTTGTACTTGGCATCAGTGCTATGAACTGATCCTGGTAGTGACACCAAATACTTCAGGGTTGTACTGTTTCCTTATTCAAATTAAGGGATCTCAAAGGAGCACAGAAAGCTGCCTCATGCGGAGTCAGACCATTGATCCATCTACACTGATTGGTTGGCATTCGTCTCGGAAGACAATGGAGGAATGTGCCTTTGGGGGTGAAGTCAAACTGTTGGAAGGTTACAGCGCCTGCTGTGGCTGTAGAGACTGATACACAGCACAACAGGACAATGACTCATCCCCCCCAACAGCATACAAATCAATATGGCTAACCTGACCCAACAACCTGCCCCCTCTACACACATATAAGCAAGCCACACTGCAATCAACTGAATGCACCCAACCAAACTGAGGACCCCCTAATCTCTTGCATTATCAGAATAAACAAATAAACAAAGGACCTACCTATGTGATGCTGACACAAACTCTTACACTAATAATAGGCAATAGAGCAAAGGTTCTGGCGTTGTATACTGTATATCCTCCATATGCGCCCCTCTCCCTTCCCCCATTGCCTTTCTGCACACCAGCTCTTTTGTAGAACTGAAAGCTGTGCATGTATTCCTATAAAATCCATGCATACCTGAAGAAATGTGAGGGAGAGGGCTGATTAAGCCCCTGTGTTCCTATCTATGGATGCTGCAGTGCTTAGAGAAGACTGGATCAATAATAATAAATACCAAAGCAATTTCCCTCAAGTGCAAACAGCTGTGCATGTGGGGACGGGGGGGACGGGGACCGTCCAATGTTTTGAAAGCAAGCTAGAAACTACTTCAGTAGTTTAAACTACATAAAAAAGTCAAAACCTCATTAACTAGTTTAAATTAGCTATAAACTCTTCCAATAATGGAAGTCTCAGCAAAGCAGATGTGTCCTCATTGGCTGCCTGAAAAGATATGTAGCATGCTAGATCTTGCTTGGGATGAATGCCAAAGTTGCAGAACCATATCAGCATCTTAATGGCCCACCTTTTTCACCCTTCTGTGAACATGAGTGTGTGTGTGTGTGCACATGCGCGCACACATACATATTAACTAGTTTTTATTTGTTGCATGTGCACACAGAATGTGGACTTTTTGCCTAGAATTGAATAAGGAATAAGGAATTTGCTTGGGCCAGAGTTGTTGTTGAATTTAAGCGTTCCGCTTCTCTATAGTGTGTGAAACGGCTGCTTGTTGGTCATATGGGAGACAATATTCTGTGGCTTTCTGCCTCTTACTATAACACAGATATTAATAGAACTCTATATGGTCAAATTTGATAGATGAAGCTTGGCCTGTGTGAGCTCTTGGTACATCCAAACGTACAAGTGTGCGACTGTACCTTAAGAGACACTATTGAGGGTGGGAAAGCAGTGTCAAATTTCCTGATGAGAATGTGAACACTGGTGAATCATAAATGTTCCTTTTTTTATTACGTTTGAACAGGCCTGTGTGTGAGAGAGAGATATAAAGTATTGATCTTTTGAATTTGGGCAGCATCCTCTTAGTGGACTGTTCCTAAGCTGTCTAGCCACATTTTACTGTGCTGTTGGGATGGCGCAGAAGGCTGAGTCAGAGGTCAGAAGAGTTATCCATGCCTATTTGAACACGGCCTGAATCTTCTCGGCCACATGTTAGACATATGTTACTCATCAATGGGCTGCGGAACTCCATGACGCAAAGCAGACTGGAATGCAAAGTGAGTTAACACCCCTGCCCTGGTTGGAAATATATTGACAAATGTAAGGAAGCAGAATAGAGAAGAAATATTACATGAAGCACTGCAAGAGTAATGTGAGGCATGTGGCTGTTCCTTCCTAAATGTCCTCAATCCTTGAGAGACCCAAGACTACTACTAAACTAATCTTAAGCTCTTTTTGCAGCTTCTGTTACTATCGCGCAAATGTCTAAGGTTGTGCCGTAGCACAGCATTTTTAAGGTGGATACAGGAATTCCCCCACACCCCTGTGGGATTTTATTTTTTCAGCTACCTGTGTGATCATTTTATTTTCATTTTGCAAGCTACTGTTGATTTGCCTTACTCCAAGAAGCCTTGGAGAGATAGGGCTGTTACTCAAACCCAATCATTTTGTCTACAAATGCATGCAGTTTGAAAGAATACTCGAAAGTGATCTCATTGTTTTTAAACTTAGCTACATTTGGTATTGATTGAACTAACTGGAATTACATAATGCCAATTTGCTACACTTACTGCACTGGCTGCTGAGGGAATGTTGTGCGTGGCCAATGCTATTCACTGTGGTGAAACTCAGCACCAGCAGGTCGAAACAGCTAATTAAATATCAGCAGGAAACATGAACTATTGGATTGCTTGTGAGGTCATTTAGGACATTCTGGTTTTACTGATGATATTTTAAAAATCCTCCTTTTATTGGGGAAAAATCCACTGAATCATCTTCTGACTGTTGTTCAGTTGGTCCCCAAACAGAATTGCTCTTGTGATTTTATTATTAATTTGATTGGTAGCACAGGAGAGAGAGTGCATGCGCAAATATTATTTCTTTTTAGATTCCCTGACAGACCAAATAATAATAATAATAATAATAATAATAATAATAATAATAATTTATTTGTACCCCGCCCATCTCTGGGCGGTTTCCAGCAAATATTAAAATACATTAAACTGTCACAGATTAAAAACTTCCCTAAACAGGGCTGCCTTCAGGTATTTTCTAAATGTCATGTAGTTGTTTATCTCTTTGACCTCTGATGGGAGGGCGTTCCATAGGGCGAGCGCCACTACCGAGAAGGCCCTCTGCCTGGTTCCCTGTAGCTTTGCTTCTCACAGTGAGGGAACCACCAGAAGGCCCTCAGCGCTGGATCTCAGTGTCCGGGCTGAACGGTAGGGGTGGAGACGCTCCTTCAGGTATACATGCATACAGTGGAACCTCGACTTACATCCGCCTCTTCTCACGGACGTTCCAAGTTGCGACTGTGGCAAACCCGGAAGTAAACACTGGGTTTGCCGCGATTCACGCATGCGTGGAAGCGGCTTCTGCCATCTGCGCATGCGCACAAACGGCTGCCGCCTCTACGCATGTGCAGAAGTGTGCTGCCGCCGAATGTGCGTGCACACAATGGCGCCTCTACTAGCATCCGGTTTCACCCAGCGGACAGGCCTCCGGAACAGATTATGATCGTAAGTAGAGGTTGTACTGTAACTGGAGAAAGGAATAAAAGACTGAGACACTATATCAGCTTTTACCCTGTTTGATGGCCACCATCTTCATGCCTTGTGGAACATAAATAGCCAACAGTTGAAAGGTGAAAGTTAGTTCTCTCCAGTTGCTGAATGCACTGCCTCTAACATGGAAGCCTTTTGTGGGAGCAAGAAATTAGACAAGCCACTTCAAGGGTCTGGGTCTGGGTCTGGGTCTGGGTCTGGGTCTGGTTCTGGTTCTAGGCTAGTCAGATGGAAGCATAAGTGAAAACAAGTATTTCCACACAATAATAACCCGGGTGTAGGAAAAAAGTATGTATGTATTTATGGAGAATGATTCAAGAAGAGAGAGAAGGAGGAAGGCAAAGACCACCTTGGAGCCTCCCCCAGCTGCTCTCCAAATTGTCATATGCAAAGGATTTGAGAAGTGGGAGGCAGGAAGATGAAAGAGGCAGGTAAGCAAAGAAAATACATGTTCTAGCAGGACTGTACTGCTTCTCTCGACCCCCCCCCCTGCCCCCATAGGCAGTTCTACTATCAACTGCCCTTTAGGAATGTTCTCAGGCGAGAGAGAGAGAAAAGCAGGCAAAGAGCTGGATTGGCCCTTCTGTTCCTTCCTTCCTGACCTATTACCACCAATAATCCTGTGGGGAAGGTTGTGGTTAGTTGCTACATTAATAAAACCATGACAATATTATATCTGGATTACTTGTAAGACATCTTGGAGGGATAGGCATACCAAAATGTAGGGTATGAATAATTTAAATAAATGAATGTATCAATAAATAATTTAAATAAATATGGTGTTTTCCTCAAACTATATTTCACAAGTCCATACCCTAAGAGGCTTAGAATCTAAAAATAGACACAATGGGAAACAGAAGGGAAGGCAGATGTAAGCTGGAGAACTCTAGTCAATCACTTTAGTAACATGCACTTCAGCTTGGTTGCAATAGTGTATTGGGACTACCGGTATATATGAAATGTGTACACCATGTGGATTGCAAATGCTCCTGAGAGAAATCTGGTGGGCATATGAAGGAGCTTGTTGGATCATGACCACTGTCTATATGTTTCAGCTATTATTGGCAAGTCATTACCTTTCATCTTTGGCTCCCCACATGTACAATAGGATTATCTTGTGTCTTTTTCACGGTGACTCTGAGGATGAGCAGAAGGAAAGGGGATGCAATCTGAAAACTGAGGAAAAACATTTAAAAAACCAAGAAAAAGAAAGGGGGAAGTTTCAAACTGCTGCTCAAAAAATAGGAATTGATTGTGGGGTGAAACTAAATGAATTGTTGCAATAAAACTGAAATAAAAATGGTGCAAAAGTTTGTTTGCCAATGAATACTAGCTGAAGTGCATAATGGATTGTGAGGATGGCCAAGAAAAGATGCCAAAACTGCTTATGTGCTTTAAAATACTATAGCAGTTATTGATATAATAATCCAGGGACTATCAGATTCCTTGCATTGCGTCTGCTGTGAGCATCACTTATTTTTAAAGTGTTAGAAGTTGAACATCACACTCATTGGATAAGCTATGGTCAAATAAACTGAACATTGTTGAATATCTTTGAGCTCCCCACTTGAAACTCTGAGTCTTCTCCAGATAGAACAGTAATAACAGAATCTCAGGGTACTATAAATTCAACTAGAACCTAGGTGGGGGGGAAATGCCAATTTCTGTTTGCATTATTATTAAAACTATTTGTGCAGGAAAGGCTTTTCAGCAAGCCTGATTATTTTCAGAGGGGCCCCATTTTTCAATTCTTGCAGTAGAATGGGCTATGGTTGTGGCTGGAACATTGCACCCGAAGGGCAGCCACCAGATAGAATATCTAAAAAGAACCCCTGAGAACAGGACCTCTTCAGACTCCCTTTTCTCCTGCAGCCTTTGGTTTTAAGAGTACTTGAAACATATTGTTCATCAGGTAGAGTACTGCTCTGTGCTTGGTCCAAGCGTTAGCGTTTCAGTGAACACCTCTTTCCCAGGCCAAGCAGCTATTGAATTTTTTTTAAGCTTTTCAGGAAGGAGAGTATGTGAGCACATATTTAGCTGCACCAGACGCTATTGAAAGAATAATGGATTCTTTCCACATTCAGCTCCATTCTTCTCCTAATGGCCAGACTACTGGAGCGCGGTTGTGTCAAAATTATTTCATTTCTGTGTTTCACTCTTACTTTTGCTCACCCTCTCAGCCCCAAGTGTACTTAATGAGAATGCTGAAGGCCAGAATTTAAAATTCTGTGTTGGGCAAAGCCCTTTAACCTGTTTGTATGTAGAGATTGCTCTGTGGGTTTTTTCATTATTATTATTTTTTGGGGGTCCCCCTCACTATCTGTCTGCACAATAAGACAGAGCATTCCTTCATGTTCTGTTCTTGTTTTCCTTCTCCGGCCTCTGCTTGATATACCTATTCCTTAATAATAGAGTGCTAGGATACAGCCGTTGTGAAGTACATTGGTGTATGAAGATAAGAGACGTTTTGGAAGCTGGGTAGGATTCTTACAATTACTTATGTTACTTAAAAAGAGGAAACTGAGTAGAAAAATTAGGAAGTCGTGAGTGCTTACCATTGATGATGAGCTAAAGCCTGGGTGGAGAACAGGCAACCTCCAACTGTTGCTTAACTAAAACTCCCATCAGCCCTTGCCAGCATGGCCAGTGGTCAGAGATGATGTGATTTTGAGTACAGGTTGGGGAAGGCTGTTGCAGGCAATGGGTGTGTGTGTTTGGCATGGTTGATTTTCCAACACACTGCTTGGGTTTGCTGGGTCTAGAATAGTGTGTGTGTTCTGTGAAGTGACTCGTTTCTAGTGTGGATAAAACTGAACAGTTGTGGAGAACTGAATATTTTGGGTTCTTATTAGAATCCTGAAAATTGAATGACAACTTTAATTGTTTTCAGAAAAACAAGTGAGTTTAATAACCTGTGCTAAAGGCTTGGGAATCAGAGGAAAAATAACAAAGGCTTTTAAACCTTAAGGTTTCAAAGCCTATTTTACAATTTTAGAGGCACTGACTTAAGGATTTTTATATCTGGGCTTAATAATTCCACCAATTTTGGCTTGCTACCTACAACATTCATTAAAAAAAAGAAAAGAAATAAAAGTTTTTGTCAGCTACTGAGTGTCTGGAGTAGAAATGTAGAAGAAAGCCGGCAAAAACCCTCAAAGGAGAAGTTTTGCCTTGTAATCCTATTTCCTATGGCAGTTCCTTAACTTCAGTCATCACACATCTGAAAGAATTTTTATGACCATTTGAGACAGAGATGAAGGTAGTGAGAGAGAGTAGTCTAATCTTATGATGAAAGACACTCTCCTAAGGTGCATGAATCACTTGCATTAGTGCAATTTGTGTGGATATTTTCTTTCAGTAGAAAGAGTTTTATGAATCCAATCTGAATACAATCCCAGTCCCTGTGCCACAACACTTCTCATCAAAGAGTTACTCCTGGTGTTATTCAGAGGTGCCAAAAAGGATGACACAGGTGACTCTTGCATCCTTTTCCTTTGTTTTAGCATAATATTCAAAGTGGGGACTTCTCCTGTGGGGAGTATGCACAGAAGACTGTAGGAAGATATGGAGGTTTCTGCTTAGCCTTAGATAGTTAAATTGAAAGTAGGGCTGGGCGATATATCGATCTATTGTCCAGTTTTCCTGCTGCAGAAGTTCCCTCTCCAGCTCATAGAGAGCAATGGGGGCAGAACTAGCATGGTCATCCTTGCTCTCCCCCCTTGCATGTTGATTAATCACAGAAGAAGAATGCCCTGTTTATCCATCGCCACCTCTTTAAGATGTCATTGACACTGATGTCTCAGTTCATTTCAGATATCTCTACTGTGCTAATGCCACTGAATATATAACACTGCTGCTACTTCAGGACTCCATGCCTCTTCTACAAATATTCCATGAAGCAGTTGCTACACTATTCCACTTTTACTGTGTAAAAACATAATTCTGGAGGCTTAGCTCTAGCATCCTGTGTTTGTCAATGCAGTACTCCCAAAATATTCAAATTTATTCATAACTGGTTTATTAACCACAAGTATGTGTTCCATGCTAATGTTAACATAATTAGTGCAATGTGTATATAGTCTCTTCTTGAATTATTCCTGAAAGTTCTAAATGTTCATTATAAAACTGGAAAGATGCTGAGTGAGAAACAGCACCTACAAACTGTTTGTGCTTGATGTATGCCTATCCAGCTTTTTGTTCCATTGTATTTGACCACATGGCAGTTTTTAATAGATTCCTAAATTCTCTACATTTCTGAAACACCATATTCAAAAATGTCTTTTTGAATAGCTACTAGACCATTGTTGTACATGCTTTGTAAAAAGGTAAAGGCTGATGCTTTTTTCCAGGAAGCCTTAATTTTATTCCATAAAGAACAGTTCCATAAAGAACAGGACCAAATTAGATAAACTTGATGGCAGATTCATATGTTGGTGTTCTTGGACTTTCATCCCTTGCACCACTTCCATCCTCCACTGCTCAATATTCTGTCCATAGCTCAAGTCTCTGCCTCTTAAAAACAGTGCTTTTTTCTAGGGGTACGCAGGGGTACGCATACCCCTAAACATTTTGTGAATCTTTGTACTTTTGTCCAATTACCGTAATTATTTTCCCTGATTTGAACTATAAAATGGTGATTTTCTTGAGTCAAAATGAGAGTACCCCTAAACTTTTTTTAAAAAAGAAAAAAAAATTAAAACAGAAGCAAAGTCATTGAAAATGAATCTTCCACCTCCATCTGCTTTGAATCCATTAGTCAGCACATGGGTTTTCAATCTTTATTGAAATGATTCTCTCCCCTCCATTTCTTAAGCAGTTAGGTCCTGCCCCTTGTCTTGTCTTCCAATAGAAGATTGTCATTGTGTTTTTAATTGACTTCTCTATTGTCTATGACTCTATGTCATCCCCAAAATTCTTTGGCAGCTTCCAGCTATTTTCCAGAATTAAGGATATCTCTCCCACTATCCCTCAGTGAAATTAACAGAAATTGTTTTAGTCTTTAAAACACACAGTTGCACCCTAAGACTAAAGCCCCCTCTGTCCCCCTCACCATCCCTACAATTATAAAAGGCAAAAGTGCTACTTTTGTCTCGTGCCTCTATGGAAGGAAGAATTTAGTGCTCTCATGAGTGGCTGTCTCAGACAGAGATATGTGACGATACTGAATGTTAATTAAATTTAGGGCCCTTGTTGCTTTGAAAGTTGAGTTTCCATGTTTTATGGGAATCTAATCTTTATCAGTCAGTTTTGTAGGTGCTCTAGTTTCATTGTGTTAGGTCAGAGGAGGGAAACTGATAATTTAGGGAGTAATTAAGAGGCCTGAATATTATTCTATTAATATCTATTTTTTTCTATTCTGATGTGTTTAGTTCTAGATTTAGCCTCAAAACTCTGAGGATCCATACTTGTTTGAACTCCATGGGGCAATATTCTTTTAATCCTGCCTAGATTTGTTTTAACACGGAAGGTTGTCGTATTTGCCAGGAATAGAATTGCAGTGCTTCAGGGTTTGTACTTCCATAAATTCTTTCATGACTTTAATTTGTATTTGATTGTTGGCAGGGTTGCAAGATTTGTATGATCTGATTGACTGACTGGGTAATTTTTTTAATTAAATATAGTTTGAACTCCCTTAAAACATGCTGCATTTGCTTATAAAGGAGTTTGAAATGAGTTTTGAAGTATCTTCCCCGCACTTGGTCATCTTTAAGTAGTTGAGCAAGCAGTTAACATTTATGACTCCATTTTAATAAATGTGTTGGAGGTCTTTAACGCAAACAAAATGTGCTATTCAGGCTAATTAAATCAATACTACCATGTAGGAACTTGCAGTTTCTGGAATTGCTCTCTTAAAGCTCAGATATAAACAAAAACCTCGTTATTTTTGTGGTGTACTACCCTGAATGAGGGAGGTGTTTCCTGCTTTATGCTGTTAGTGGAATGCATATGGGATTTTTTTGTTGTTGAAATGTGACCTGCAGCTGCATTGGATTTGAGCAGAGCTGTGTGGGGTGGCAACATATGAGAATTCCAAATTCTCCAGCACATTGTCTCCAGTTTACAAGAGAAAAGAAGAAGTTTCATTTCCAACAATTTCTTCAGTGTCTGTAGTTGCCACACTTGGCTGAAACGTTTAATTCAACCAACAAATTAAATAGAAAGGATACTACAGGTATTGACCCAGAAATCAATTATAAATTATCCCAAATTCTCTGAGCAGAAGATAATAAAAGCCAAAAGTTCCTTGTGTACTCCGTGAAGTCTCCTATCCCAGGTCAAAGCAACATACAGGGTGCAATCTGCCATTGAAGTGAACTAGTAACCTTGCTTCTGGGAACTTTCAGTAAGTATAAAAGTCTCACTAACAACACATGTCTACTCAAAAGCAGGTCCCACTCTGTTCAGTGCAATTTACTCAGAGGTAAATTTGTGTAAGTTTGCACTCTAAAGGTGCAATCCTTTGTACACTTACCTGGGACTATGGATTGTATCCTACAAAATCATTACGTGAGCAAGATGGCTTCTGTCTGTGCAATGGAACTACCCTACCCTTTCCTGCCTTCTGTGCGCCCTGCACTCCCTAAAATCTCATTTGGAGGTTTCCCCAAACTTTTGGAGCCGATTGGGTTGGGTGTAGCAAGGCACGTGGAAGGGAGAAGAAAGTTATTCTTCTAACACAATGACTTTGTTGGATCTACCCTAAACCTCACTGAAAATTACCGGTAAACACAGAAGTGGGACTTTTGGGTAGACATACACAGGACCAGTGCTTTTTTTCTGGGGGGATGCAGGGGGATGCATACCCCTAAACGTTTTGTGAATCTTTGTATTTTTGTCCATTTACTGTATTTTTCCTGATTTGAATGATAAAATGATGATTTTCTTGAGTCAAAATGAGAGTACCCCTAAACATTTTTTAAGAAAAAAGGACTGCATAGGACTATGCTATAAATAGTAGAGTCCTTTCCCATGGATGTAAGTAGCAGAATTGCTGAGAGAGCAAAACTGGAACTATCATCTTGCCTCATTCAAGATGCACCGATTGTATATTCTGCTTTGACCCCCATGGTTAGATTCTGACCCTGATTATGTTGCTTCATTGGGTAAGCCTGGTTTCAGAAGTCAGTGTCAAACTGTATGATTCTAGTTTCTTTACAGTACATGTTTCCTTTTACATGCAGAAGACAGGACTGAACATGAAGCACTATGTAATGTTTTACTTTTGCTTTGATTGAGTTATCTGTGTTAAAAACATTTGCAGGTCACGCAGAATTTAAAGTGATGATGCAGGTCATTAGCAAACAAACAAAAAATCCCTAGGTTTCATGTTTGTCCTCTGCATGTCATGATCTCTTGTCCATGTTGTGTGCGCAGCTCAAAACCACCATTCACAATTCCCAGACTTGTGCCCCCAGGAGGTCACTTTGGTGCTGCTAATGCAGTGGTTTGACTTCACTTCCAGAGGTGCACTCCATTGTCTCTCAAGACAGATAGATGCCACCAACACCAACATTTGTAATACCATCTCTTAAGAAGAAACAAACCCTGATTTAAAATGTATTTATATGGGGGAAATCCCATATAGTATATGAGAAAATCATTGTTTCTATAAAAATAACAAGCAAAGTGATGTTGGTATACCTAACTTGTTATCTTACTACAGTTCATATTAACTTGGTTTCTGCATTTAATAAAAAATAAAGAAAATATATGCAAAACACCCATGAAGAATACCCATTGTATTAGAGGTAAAATAACAACAACCAACAACAACAACCTTATCTTGTCTTGTGGCATCTTCAAAGACTATTGGATTTATTGTGGCCTATGCTTTTACTGGAGCCTACAGCACTTATGGAATAAGGTCAATGGCAAACTGGATCAACAGGTGTATGTTTGTATGACACAGTCTAGTCATGGAAGCCATCAATATTCACCTCCCTACTAATTCCACAGCAAGGGTTTGGGAACACAGATGTCTCTTGTAAAGTTTTACCATGTAGTGATTTTAAAGTGGAGCTCTTAAAATGGCTGTGGAATGCAGAGCTGAATAACTTCACTCTCTTTCATTCCCTTTCCAGGCATTCTAAAATGCACATTAGGACAGGACTGATGGATGCTCATCTGTACTGCTTGAAGAAATGTGTGGTAGACTTCCTTGTAGAGAACAGGTAAGGAAAGAGGTCTAGAGTCTAAATCACATGTGCATTTTTAAGTGTTTTAATAATCACGTTAGAAATTATGTGGCATGCTTAAGGTGGGATTTTCTGTTCAGAGATTCTACTACTGTTGGAAGGGGGTGGGTGGACAGAGAGAAGATACTTTTATGATTCCCAACCACATTTAATTGCTGTGATTGGGTCTGAATGCTTCCTAAACTCCTCTTCTCTTAAAAAAACAACAACACAACAAACAATAACCAAACCTTAAGCTTTTCCCGTTCTAGCAGCTGCAGTATTTTCTACCCAACCTCTATTCCTTAGGTTAATCTCTTTCATTGCCTATACCAACCCTGTAGTGACAGTGTCAGATACAAATGCCCCTTTATGCCACACAATCCCCAAATCTGCTTTGGAGGGGGGGGGAGCTCAGAACAGTTTTAGGAGGCACATTGGGGGAGGAAAGGGAGAGAATGATTTGCTTAGTGATATGTTGAATACAACCCTGTCTGTATATCACCCCTGCACACTATTAGTGGAAGAAAGCACTTCTGGTGAGACACTATGTTCAGCAATCTTGCTTTTAGCCCTCACCTGATGAATAATCAACTGGGCTCTGGTGAATGAGAGAAGCCAGAAAGCTTCCTCCCAGGACCAGAGCTACAAAGGTGGAGGAATGATTCCAGCCCCAAAAATGGGGGGAAGGTTGCAATTTGCTTTAGCTTCATGCTTGCTCGATGCCAGCAAAGAGCTAAAACAAGCCTTTGCCCTCCCCATTGACTCATTTTTGTGTCTGTGCCTCAGGTGGATGGAACTCCAGCTGCATGGCAGGTGCAGAGAAGGCCTGCAGGAGTCCACAGCCCCTTTCCATTTCTGAACTGCAGGAGAACCGCAGAGGTGCTTCTGTTTGTCCTTGACCTTCTGTTGTGTTTCAGAAATGCAGCTGGTGTCAGGACTGCTTCTTAGTGATGGCTGTTTTCTTTTAACCATTAACTTTTTAACTGAGTTTTCCTGAAACATTGGTAAAGATTGCACAGTTGCAGACACAGCTGCAAGGTATTGTACTGAAGCACTAAAAAGACGACAGCAACAACAGGAAACGACATTGATCATATTGACAGAAGCTTCACTGGCCACCAAGTCTATCCAAAATTAGTTGACCACTGGTGCCATGTGTGATAACAGTCCAATAGGGAAGACTCATTGGTTTTAACTAAGAAGTTACTACAGGAGTTCTGCTAGCTGAACATATCAAATGAGAGGGAAGTTTGTTCAGCATAAATGCTTGACAGTTAACTGTATCTGATAAGACCAAAGCAAGCTGTTTAGACACTTAAATTAAATCCAAACCCTCAAATGTGTATTTTTTATGACTGATACCTTCCCACCCAAAAGCAGTAGCAATAGAAGATGGGATATACCACACTGAACCAATAATCTTGCTGGTTTCTTAGAGAAACCTAATACATGCCTGCTTTCTCTTAATTCACATCTATTGGGGCTTCCTTGTTAACAAAATTAACATATTTCCATTTCTTTTGTGTGTATCTTCTGTGTGTATATTGTTTTGTGCATCTGCAAATCCCACCCCATCCTGGATAACCTTGCACATCTTTGATACATCCTGTATTCTTTAACTTGTGGTGTTTCTTTTATGAAACTGAGACCACCCACTGAGAGGAAGCAAAACAACCATTTATGGAAGAAGAGAGCAATCCTGGCTAGAACAGTCTTTGTAGGAAAAAGTCGGCGCATTTGCCTTAAAATCAGGAGCAGCCCATAGTTGAGCCCAAGGACCCTCGCTTTTATTACCACTTGCTGTAGTCGCTACCGTAAATGAGATAGGTTGTGTACTTCTCATCACCTTGGAAGCCAACTGTCTGGATTTAGGAAACTTCAGGAATGCAACTCTATTTTTTACTTTTAAAAAAGCTGGTGTGAGTGAATGAAAATCAGTAAAAATTGCTGCTAAGTGATACAGCAGAGATAATAGTTTACTAAACCTTAACTTGTTCATGAAAAAGCCAGCCAAGGAAGAGAGGTCAGCTTCAAAAATACATCTACATGCAGGATGTTCCCTTCAGTACAATGCACTTGAATGGTAAAAGGACAGGGGCAGTACTGTATTCAACTACCTACATCTCATCAGTGCAAGGATTTCCTCTTGCACAACAGGACTTTTCCTCCCACTGTGCATACCCTGCACTCTCCACAAATCTGCTCCAAATTGTTGCAAGAACCCCTGAAACAGGTTTGGGGGGGGGGGGCGGTGGAGGTTAGGGAGAGAGGAGGAGAATGTTCCATTGTGCCTTTGTGCTTTTGAATATTCTACAGCCATTTGTGAGAAAGGCATACTTTACATTCTGTAGTGACCTGCAGATTAGGCTGCTGTAATATGCTCTATGTGGAACTGTCCTTGAAAAATGTTTGGAAGCTTCAGTTTTTGCAGAATACTGCATGTAGAATGCTGACAGAAGCTCAGCACTCTGATTTTATCATGTGGGTTCTATGTGATTTTCTGGGCTCAATTCAAGGTGCTGGTCTTAAATGTAGCTTGGAACCTGTGTGCTTTGGAAACTGTCTTATTCAAAATGTTCCTCCCTGCACATACTGAGTGTCATATGGGGCTTTGATTCAGATCCCTCAACCTTGGGAGGTGAAGCTGATGTTAGCTGTTAGCTATGAGTAGGGCCTTTTCTGTTGTGCCACCTACCGTATAGAATCCCTTGCTGTGAAAGATCCATTGGGAACCCTTACCGGTACTCTATTGATTAGTACAATAAGCTAAAACTTGGCTTTAAAAATGCATTTGGTTAATGTTTTAAGTTTTGCTGGGTCAGTTTTGCTTACTTTTGTGCTTCTGGAATTTATTAAACTTGTTCTTAATGTATTAATCTGAATGCTTATAGGGGTACTGGTACTTTTAGGGATTATTTTTGTGTCCATTTTAATTTTGTTCTTAATACTGTTCGTAAGCCTCATTGAATCTCTTTGGTGAAAGAGGCAAGATAGAAAATTATGAAATGAATAAATTTATGGTTCTAGTCCTCATGACTCCCAACAGAACAGGACCAGGGGGGCTGGATATCATCTATAGCAGGAAGTTCCACACCTTCCTATATCAGCAGACCAACCAGTTGCCATTTATCTAGATTCAACCTGCATTGGTTGGTTTTCATTCATTATTACAGTTAACCTCTCCCACCACCTGCCTCCAAGGAGCTCAGAGTGCTGGATACAGTTCTTCCCCCATTTTATCCTCCCAGGAACCCTGTAAGGTAAGCTAGACCAATAGATAGTGACTGGCTTAAGGTCCGAGCCCATTATGCCACGCTGGCACTCATCTATTCCACAGCTAAGGTAGGCAATTATTTAGTAAAATTAACCTTTGAGCCTGATTCTGAGGGGGAAAGGCAAGAAGAAGAACAAGAAGGAGAGCAAAATAGAATCAGGCACCTATCACAAAAGGATGATTTGAGGAGGCCTCTGCACAACTTCCTCTTGAGTAACCTACCTTCCTATATATATTCTTAAATAAACCAAACTAGAATTTAAAACGGGTGAATTAGTTTTGTCTTATTTTGTCAATTTTTTTCTTTTTTGTCCTTAGTGAGATTCAACAGCTATGCGTGGAGCAGTTCACTGAGTAACGTGGTTACTGTGCTCTGCTGAAAACCTCATTACATTCCAGCTGAAGCTCTTGGCTGGCTTGTATTCAGACTAGCTAAATTGTCACCTTTAGTGCTTCTGAAAAACAGGAAATTAAAAAACAACTATAAATGGTTGAAAAACTCTGCATTTTGATAAACCACGTCCTCTGTAGTTCCCCTTCCTCTTCCTTCAGCCAGCCCTCCAGACCTGCCTTTCTCTGGAAAAGTGTTCCAGAAAAGATCTTCTCCAACTTCAACTACAGTTTGAAATTCTTCCCGTGAGGGAAAAGTTGAAATGTGTCCTGTACCTCCTATGAAGAATACTGAGATTACCAGGGGGTGGGAAGCTCTGCTTCAGTTGATGAGGGTATATTTTGTCCATACGCTTCTGCTTGATTTGCTTTGTGGTATGTTGTACACAGAGGCCCCTGCAGGTTTACATTTAGATGCTGCCCAGACTAAACCAGCCCATAGCTTTGCTTTCCCCTCTCAATGCCTTTTTATCATTCACACTGTCACCTGTGTTTCCTGGCAAGGCCTACAGACTGTGAGGGAGGTCTGGCAGAGCCAAACTCCTGGCTTAATGCATGCTTTCTCTCTCTCTTTCTCTCTCTTCTCGCATGCCGAAAAGATGGCTGCAAAACAGAGCTTGCTCTGTGGACACCTAATAGAGAACACGTCAGCCGTATGGCTGGAATGTATCCCCCCCCCCTGTAAAAATCAGGTTGTATAATGAATACTTTCCTTGTGATTAAAATGCATAAAGAAACAAATTTGTTCAGAAGAAACTGAGCAAATTGCAATATTCCTAGTAATCAAAATGCAAACAAAATGTATGTCCTAATAAGTTATAATGTGGAATATGAAGTTTTGTTTGTTAAGTAAATGTGCAATTAAGGATAGGTGGTTGTTGTTTTTCCTTCCTACTTATGAGGAGACAACTGCTTCACACTTCCCTACATTTTAAACAGTACCATTTATTTTATCTCAATAACTCTTAAATCTGAAGATTTACAGAGTTGGGGTGGTCCTGCAGTAGGGGAGGGCAGAGTATCTGAAAGGTAATGAAACTTCGAGGGCACTGAAGTCACCACCTCTTCCATGGGAAGCTTTTTCTCTGCTCAGCGCTACTTAGATTTCTTTGGTGCCTATGTTTCCTAGCTGGTCTCCGGTGTATTTCTAGCTTTCAGATGTGCATACTGTCAGATTTTAACAATCTTTGTAATTGTCATTTCAGAGTGTTGTAGGTATGTGAGTATTTTGAATCATAGAACTGTATGCGAATCCTTTGATTTCTTGATATATTAAAATATGAACAACCCCATCCAGAAGAGGCTGTTTGTCCCAGACCTGGGAATTACCTGCAAACAGCACCTCCATCTTACCTGGATTTAGCTTCAGTTTTTTGGTCCACATGCTGCTTATTACTGCCTCCAAGCACAGATTCAATATCTGGACTTCATCTCCTGACACTGATGGAACAGAGAGAGAACTGGATGTCATCAACATAGTGATGGCACCTCACCCCAGATCCTCTAATGACTCCATCATATAGCTGTTAAATAGCTTGGGCAAGAAGATCAAATCCTGTTGGGCAACCACAGAAGAACTTTCATGGAACCAAACAAAAGTCACCCAGTGTTATGCTCTATAATTGCTTTCAGAAATAAGAGCAGAACCACCATGAAACAGTGCTCCCAACTTCCAAATTCTGCAAGTGGTCTAGGAGGATACCATGGTCAATGGTATCAAAAGCTGCTGAAAGGTCAAGGAGAATCAACAAGGTCACACACACCCTGTCTCTCTCCTGACAAAGGTCAACCAGAGCAACTGAGCAACTGGTGGAACCAGTCTGGCTCCAAATAATGTTTTATCCAAACATGCCTGGGGCTACACCACCTTCTTGAGCACCTTTGAACATTTTTGCATACATCAGGGTACCGTATATTAAGAAGCACCTTAGTTTGATTTAAGTGAGATTATTGTTTTGTTTTTGGAGTTTGTTACCAGAAAAAATGAATAGTTGGGAATAGTCCAGAATAACTAACTCCAAGATATGGTGCATCTCTGAACATGGCTTTCTAGTCCCACTTAAGGTCTGTACCTGTTCCATATTATAAAATTCAATGGCATAGAACTGTCAAGCTGCATGGAGACCCTGAAGTCATAAACTGATCTGTGTCCTTGGACTTAAGCTCTAGTCACTAGTAATATAACAGGTACACAACAGTAGATGAACCTATCATTTTGTAACCACAGCCACGTGACACTTTCAGTGGCAATATAAGCGCTGCATGAGGGAAATAAGAGATTTTACCCAGTGCTTCTACAGTAGACATATACTGTGGAATTGCCATGCTTTATTCACTCAGTTTTTATGAAACACCCTCATGGCTCCACCATCCATCATTGTCATCCTGTATTTTCTTTGAGGTTCTTCCATCTATTCTCAGACTGCAGAGTGACTTTTTTTCAGTAGAATGGAAAAGTAGTGCAATCTCCACACTGGTGGATGCCATTTTTTTCCAGGAGATCAAACAGGAGCTGTGAGCATGGAAAGACATGAGGCAAAATGATGTACAAACAGTCCAGGCCAAAAATTGTATGCATGTTTATCTTCCCTACTGTTGCATATAACACACATCTGCTAGCACTGCATTCTTAGCATGTCTCTGAAATTCCTAAGTTTTAAAGACGTGAATCAGTAAAGATGGTTAAAAAAAGAAGAAGCTAATAATGGCTTCTTCCATTGTGCTCACTAAAGCCATATTGTGGGAAATCAACCCAAACCCTGTCTTTTAAGGAGTGTTGAGTCTGAGGCAGGTGGTATTAACTGGGGGCTGCATTAACTCTTTTCAAATCTCTTTTCCCTTTCCTTGAAGAGACATGTTTGGTGTGTATATATGGTAGGGGCTTTTTGCCCGCCTCCTGCATTGACATTTTAATTTGGTCCATGATATAAATATCATTTCCCTAATCCCCCTGTTCTTGGCATTGTTTTGTCTTTTTTCTTCAAAGTGAGTTGACTTTTTTTTCTCTTTAAAGCAGTGGGGATTGAGGGGGGGAGGGGAATTGTGACTGGTTGTTCTAGTTTGGAGAATTAGAGAGCTGGGGGGAAACCTCCAAGTAACTGTTGTTTCATTATTTGTATTCACATGGAAATTTTTAATCTCCATCAAAGGATCAGGAGAAAATAATGTTGAGATCCAACAAGAGTGCGCCTGGTTTACACGGCATTTTTAAACGTTATTTGGCTTTATCCCTTAAAACGATGAGAACCATGAACTATGTACCAACAGGGTTCATAATTAACTTTTCTCTTTCTTCTATCCTCTTTCCTTTTTTGTCCCTCCCTCCCTTCCTCTGCCCCCCCTTACATCTTTCTTATTTGTTTGAATCTGCAAAACTCATCAGGACTGAATTGGCGGGATTAATACTTAATTGACAAGCATCTGTCGGTTAGAAACCCATACTGCTATAGGTGTAACACTGGTCTATTCCTATTAAGATCAATATGAATTTCCTGGTCATAATAGAGGTAGGAGACCTAGCCAAATCTCTGCTTAAATTCTAGCCAGATATTACCAGATGGTGGTGTAAAAGACAGACCAGAGCAATATCAAGTGACAGCTCTCTGGAAGTGTCAGGTGAACTTCCCATAGGAGGTACAGCTGGCTTGAGAGGCGAAGGCAAAGCAGTGGCAGATATTAATAGTAGAAAGATACTAAAAAGTGGGAGGGAGGCAACAGAGGAACTGAGCCAAGAACCAAAGAGCTCTTTTCAAAAGCTCCAGGGAAGTAACTTTATAATTGTTTAGGCTTAATCCCTCAGTATGTTAAGAAACCCTACCTACAGTCTCAACAAACCTTCAAATGAAGCAATCAGTCAGGGGGACCCTGAAATTAAAGGAACAATTCTGCTCTGTTGCTTTGGTCTTTGTAACTACTATTATACCTGAGAAAATAAGTGATGGGGTTGCTCTTCTTAATGAGGAGGGCAACACTCCCACCCTGTAAGCAGTGCTAAAGAAAGGATAGCAGATTTCACAGGTGGGGGCTGGCAACAATAAAAGATTTCACACTTCATCACAGATCAGTATTAAAAAACACACGAGGCGCTATTAAAATGCTAATACTCATTAATACTGTTTTATGGTGTTTAACTTTAAACATAGAAAATAAAAATGAATGACAGCCAGTGAAATGGGAGTGACACTTGTAGTAAAAACATCTCAAGCAAGCAAGAAACAGTACAAGGAAGTATAAGCAATGGCTGTGTCCATCCCTGCCGGGGGTCAGGCCAAAGAGCACCATTTTGAGGACTAGGAGGCAGAGGAGACCATCCAAGAATTATCTGTATGACATGATTTTGGAGTAACTGGTTTCATTGCTTTTTGGCATGACAGTGGGCCAGATTTTGTTACTAACAGCGTTGTCAAATATTTTTTCAGGATTTAGGGTGTGCTTTGCTAAACGCCAGCTCTTGGGATCCTGCTCTGCAGAGGCGGGAATCTTGCTCTGCATGAAGGACTTTTTATAAATATATTGTAAGCTGTAGGCCTGTGGCTAATTTTACATATTTTATTTGGATAATGGAAATTTCATCCCTTCCATGAAAACATTCATGAAGCTTCCTGTGTGATGAAGTGTAGATGTTCATTTGGTGGACATGTGTGTATTACCCTTGTCCTAAAAATATTAGCCCTCAAAATAAAAAGCCAACCTCAGAATTGTTTTAGATTTGTCTTAGAAATCAACAGATTTTGCATGCAGTTTGTTTTTCTTATTCAGTTAACCTTTTGCATGAGACTTTGTCCGTGGCAATAAGGCCAAACCCCACATTTTTCAAATGAGATTTTTATGCTGCTGGGGAGTCCTGTTTCAGCCATCGGTGTGTAAGTTGCCTGCCTCTGTTCTGCTTCACTATATTCCTCCTCCTGCAGAGTTCTGCAGGCTTCAGCTGCCATGACTGCAAGTTTTCACCAACTTGTGGCTGAATTATTTGCTGTATGTGGATCAGACAGTACAATTCAATCACTTGGAGGCTTTTGGGGAAGCTATAGGATCCAGGGTAAGAGGGGAAATATCTGGGTTTTATCAATTTACCTCTTCTTATGCCCTATCTGCAGAGAGTGATGAGAATTGTTAGAGGACTGCTATTCCCTTCAAGAAGCTACAGTTATCAGAGCTCACAGCATCTTCAACTAACTACAGTTCCCAAGATGCTTGAAGGGGAGCCATGGCTGTTTTAAGTAGAATGATGCTGCTTTAAATGTATAGTGCAGATGGTACCTTTGCTATAATCTGAGCAGGCAGCTGCTGCTTCTGTGTTACCTGAAGAATCAAGGTGGGCCACTTTGGTTCTTCCCATCTTCCTTCTGATTGGCCTCTGTTAGTGTTAATCCTCCTGCCTTTCCCTTCCTTCTTGCTCCAGCTCCATATTAATTTGCCACATTGACTGGCAGACTTCTATGTAAGATTCTCACGCAGTCACTAGTGTTGGCATAAGCCTTAAAGAAAATTCCAAAGGCTTTATTGCTCACTGCCTTTCTGCTAATAAAACAATACCCTCCAAAAGCATTAGACCCTGGGACAATCCACAATAAGCCCTGCTTAAGCAGCCCCGAATGACCTGTATTCACATGTGATTATTTTTTTCCTACAAAAAGTGTGGTAATAAGGAAGCAGGTTGATCGTGCCAAGCTAGAAATAATGCTGTTTATCACAGGCACCCCTATTTTTATTTTTTAAAGGGCAATATAATGCTAGGTAGAAGCATCCTGAGACAAGTGTTTGTCAAGCCAGGAATGCAGTGATCTTGCCATCTTCCCATTTCCATCTCTTTAATGCCCTGCTGCGCAACATTGCATCAGACAATGTTGGCCTCTGCCAAACGCAACAATTTTATATGTAATGGATCCCATAAATGCTCTGGT